>CM062819.1:480586066-481786066 GCA_031772625.1 Pinus tabuliformis
TATATATAAACATAATATAAATTTAAAATATAAAGAGTTTTACGAACACTCAAAAAGGAGGTATGGTAAATATATATATAAATATATATAATATATATTTATGTTTACTTAAGGTATGGTATAAATAAAAAATATATATATATATGTTTACTTAGAGGTATGGTAAATAAATAAAAAGACCTCTTTATATTTACGAAAACTCAAAAAAGAGGCTTTATTTAGGTGAAGCCTATGGGCCAAATACCATGGTAAATAAAAGAGAGCTGATAAATAAATAAAAATATAAATAAACTAGAGGTATGACAAATAAATAAAACCTATTTTTATATTTACTCTATAAACCTCTTTATAAGTATTAATGATCAAAAAGGAGGTTTTATTTAGGTGAAGCCTATGGGGAAAATTATTATTAATACCATGAAAAAAAACATTATTAACCCTAATATTAATATTAAAAGTAAAATATTATTATTATTATTAAATCTAATATTTACTTTAATATATTATAATATTAATATTATTAAATTTAATAACTTTGGATTAATACAGTATTAAATTTGTTATATTACAATATATATTAATATATCATGATATATATTAATTATAGATATATGTGGGAGGGAAGAAGAAAAACATAAAGAGTGAGAAGTGGAGAGAGAGGGAGTGAAAAGGGAGGGATGGAGAGAGAAAGTGTATGTTTAGGGGTGAGATAAAGAGACAAAGAAGGAGAGATAGAAGGGGGGAGAGAAGGAGAGAGAAGGAGAAAGGGAGGGATATAGTAACATAGTTGGAGAGAGAGAGAGAGAGAGTGGGAGAGAGAGAGTGATGGGGAAGAGAGAGTTAGGTAGGAAAGAAAGGGAGAGAGAGGAAGAACGAGAGACAAGACTTGAGAGAGAGGAGGAGAGTGATGGGGGAAGAGAGAGGTAGGTAGGAGAGAAAGGGAGAGAGAGGAAGTACAAGAGAGTGGACTTGAGAGAGAGGAGAGAGAGAGGGAGAGAGGAGGGGAGAGGGAGAGATATCGATATGGAGTTTGAGGGGGAGAGAGGGAGAGAAGAAGAAATACATAGATAGTGAGAGTGGAGAGAGAGAAGGAGTGACAAGGGAGAGATGGAGAGAGAGTATGTATCTTTTGGGGTGAGATAAAGAGAAAAAGAAGGAGAAATGGAGAGAATGGGGGAGAGAAGGAGAGAGGAGAGATGGAGGGATATAGTAACAGATTTTGAGAGAGAGAGAGAGAGAGAGAGAGAGAGAGAGAGAGAGAGGAAAAGAGAAATGGAGTTGGAGGGGCAGAGAGAGGGAAGTAAGAAGAAAGAAATAAAGATAGAAAGGTGGAGAGAGAGAGAGGGAGTGATAAGGAAATGGAGAGAGAGAGGGAGAGAGGATAGCAAGAGGGAAGAGAGATAGAAGCGTCGGGGGGAGGGGCGAGAGAGAAGAGGAAGAGAGAGAGAGAGGGAGAGGAGAAGGAGGAGATAGATAGATATTGGAGAAAGAAAGTGTATGTTTTGGGGGTGATATAGAGAGACAAAGGGAGATATCTAGATATAGATGGAAAGTGAAGAAAGGGAAGAAGAGAGGGATGGAGAGATGGACGGAGGGACAACGAGATTGATAGATATGGAGTGAGAGAGTGTGTGTGTTTTGGGGGTTGAGATAGAGAGACAAAGAAGGAGAGATGGAGGGAGATATATATATATATATATATATATATATATATATATATATTATATATATATATATATATATATAGATGGAGGGGGGACAGAGGGAAGAAGATTTCTTACACTAGATGCATTGATTTAAATGTAGACAACGATTTCTAATCCTATTGATTGCTTGCACTAGATGCATTGATTTTAGTGTAGATGTTGATTACTATGATATTTGATTTTTCGCACTAGATGCATTGATTTCAATGTAGATGAATTATAATCCTATTTGATTTCTTTCACTAAATGCATTGATTTCATTGTAGATGGTATTTCTAATCCTATTTGATTGCTTGCACTAGATGCATTGATTTCAATGTAGATGTTGATCTCTAATAATATTTGATTGCTTGCACTAGATGCATTGATTTCAATGTAGATGACTTCTAATCCTATTTGATTGCTTGCACTAAATGCATTGATTTTACTGTAGATCGTGATTTCTAATCCTATTTGATTGCTTGCACTAAATGCATTGATTTTAGTGTAGATGGTGATTTCTAATCCTATTTGATTTCTTGTAATAGATGCATTGATTTCAGTGTAGATGTTGGTTTATAATCCTATTTGCTTACTTGCACTAGATGCATTGATTTTAGTGTAGATGTTAGTTTATAATCCTATTTTCTTACTTACACTAGATGCATTGATTTGAGTGTAAATGTTGATTTCTAATCCTATTTGATTGCTTGCATTAGATGCATTGATTTCAGTGTAAATGTTGTTTTCTAATCTTATTTGATTGGTTGCATTATATGCATTGATTTCAGTGTAGATGTTGATTTCTGATTTGATGTAATTAGACGTATGATGATACATTAATTTTAAAGTGATTTGATTAACATTATGCATTGATTTCAGTGTAAGCACAAAAAATTATTGACAATGTACATTGATTTTTGTGTTATAGCAATTCAACCTACTAATATTAGAGAGAAAGAGAGACAATGTATGATGTTTCACTACAATAGGTTGAGCTAAAGATTTAAATGGTTTACGATTTAACCTGTCCTTTTCATATAATCGATATGAAAAGGTGACAAAAGTAACAAGGGCGATAATAAGAATAGTAGAAGAAAATAGTTTGAGAATAATCACAATGAAGACTATTTGTAATTGACTATATTCTTATTATTCACATTTTCTATCATTCAACACTATTACATTGTCACTTTGCATTCAAAAATTTTATTTCATCATTTTTCATCATTAAAGTTATTAACAATATTTTTCATCTCAACAAACTG
The DNA here is from genome assembly GCA_031772625.1 of Pinus tabuliformis. Taxonomy (NCBI): domain Eukaryota; kingdom Viridiplantae; phylum Streptophyta; class Pinopsida; order Pinales; family Pinaceae; genus Pinus; species Pinus tabuliformis. The sequence continues at coordinate 480,589,020 of CM062819.1, forward strand.
AGGTAACTAAGCAAATTTAAATTTAAATTGACCAGATTAATCTAAGACATAATTAGCATATTTAAAATGATTATATTAGTTAGATGATTTACATATTATTGATAAAATTAATCATATGTTTGTTACATTTTCTTTGGCTGCAAACGACTGAAACCAACCTAGATCCATCTTAACTCTGGATCTATCAAGCACCGAGAGGGATCAAATCTCTCGAGTTGCAAACATTTCCTCAAGTTTTGCACTCAAAAAGAAGTTTACACCTCAACATATTTGATCCCTCTCGACGCTTCATCGATCCAAAGTTAAGATGGATCTAGGTTGGTAGTGGTAGCCATCAGAAAGATTTCAGTAATAGTGGTCGAAATCAACCCCATATGATAAGACTATAAAACTAACCCAATTACCAATCTTCTAAACATTTAAAAAAATAACAATATTCTACTTTATTTTATTTTATAAAATTATAATTTTATTTTATCACTTTTTAAATCTTTTTTCTTCCAAAAATAAATATATATATAATCTCCAAAATTATCGCCACATATATTTTATTTATAAACATTTAAAAAAATAACAATATTTTACTTTATTTTATTTTATCACCTTTTAAATAATTCTTTTTTCTTCTAGTATATATATATATAATTTCTAATAATCTCCTAAATTGTCGCCACATATATTTTATTTATTTTTCTTGAAATCGTAATTTTTCATCATCGTGATGTCATTACATATTATTAGTTGTATATTACTTTTTTAAATATTTTAATAGTTGTATATTACTTTTTTGAAATTATAGTTTCCTCCATATCATTTTATTTATTTTTCTTGAAATTGTAACATATTTTCATCATCATATTCCATCACGTATTAATATTTATTGAAACTATAGTTGTATAATACTTTTTTGAAATTATAGTTACCCTTTTTCGTGAAAGTACTTAAAGCACTCAATTACTTTTTATATTCGTGGCCCTACTCCATTAACTAAATTCAATTAAAACATTGTGTATAGAGTTTATATTTGACTTATGCAGATGATGTAGAATGCCATCATCCTCCATTTGTGTTCTGACTTATGCAGATGATGTAGAATGTCATCATCCTCCATTTACATCCCTAAGATATAGGGAATCAACTTGTGGGGCTATTCAAGCCTCTAGTCCCTACCATGGAGAATAATTTACACATGTTGTGGTGCACTATTGGCTCACACAAAGGTTCTAAACCATGGGCAACATGTTAAAAACTTTTGAAATAATAATTAAAACCTTTACGATGGACTAAATTCAAACGGGGAGGTGACACGGTAAGCCACCTATAAAAAGGAGACGGGGTCCATGAATGCCTCGGGGTATTATTAAATTCCACTTGAATTAGCATGCAAATCTCTTAAACGATGATTAACGTAAACACTTTGTAATCATATAATGTTATGATTGTAAGGCGAACGTTAACGAGATAATGGACAGTGGGAAATTGGAGGTTGAATGTATTGTATTTGTACTTTAATATTTTTTGGTGAAAGCAAAGTGTTGAAAAGTGGTGTGTATCCTGGCATTTTAAATGTTCTAATGCAAGGAAAAAACCTCTCTCTTTTGTATTAAAAAAGTATTAAAAAAATCGCAAAGAAGAAAACTTCACATAAAGCGATAAAGTTTTGGTTGAATTAAAATACAATATTTGTAAAACACAATGTCAAATTTGTCCAAAAAGTCTAAACGAGAGTTTCATTTTAATTTTGATTATTTCTTTTACATCATTTTCGAAGAATCGAACACGTTTGTAAACTTTAAAACAAAAAAGGGAAAAGAAAGAGATTTTATAAAATTATAAATTTCTTAATTAAACATTTTGTTGGTGCTTTATTTAATATAAATGAGGGTGAATTTTAATTTTAGGGATTTAATTTTTTTTAAAAAAGTAATTTTATAAAATTATTAATTTTTTTAATTAAATATTTTGTTGGTATTTTATTGAAAAGAGAGGTTTATTTTATATTTCAATATGAGAGGATGCCTAAGTTTGTTTGTCTGTTCTAGCTTCCTTAAAATAAAAATAAAAAATAAAATTGATGTTCTAACTAGAAATTTATATATATTTATATATATATAAAAAAGAAGCTTTTATGGTTAAAATTTTTGTTGGTCATGTATATACTCTATTTAGCATTCAAAAATACAATTTAAACAATAAAAAATAACACATTATATTTTTCACTCTAAAAAAGTTTGTAGATGAAGAAATTTGATCCCTCTCGGCTCATGTTAGATCTACTTAGAATGGATCTATGCTGGTTTAATTTAAAGGATGGCAATTTTACTTTTAGGGATTTAAGAAAGTGTAATTTGTTAGCGAGTAAAAGAATCTTAAATTTTTATTAATTCATGAAGTGTAGATTAATTAGTTTAAGTAGGGTTTAGTCTTCTCTTTCCAAAAGGTGTCTAAGTTAGACTAAGCTTTACACCATCTTTGTCATAATGTCTCAATGTTGTTGGTATTTTATTCTATTTAAATAATTATGAATTTTAATTTTAGAGATTTAAGAGAGTGTACTTTGTTAATGTGTAAAGGAATTTTAAATTTGTATTAATTTATTTTACTCCTCTCTTTCAGAAAGGAGTCCAAGTTTGACTAAGCTTTACACATTTTTTTGTTGTAATATCTCACTATTTCTTCCATCAAATAAACGAACAAAACCCAAACTAAACTCAATTCAATTGGAAAAGAAAAAACAAATATTAAACTTTTATCAAATTTTACATTAATAAAATTGAATAAACATGAATCCATTGAATCATTTATGTGCTTTGTATTAAGCTCAAAAGGATTCTTTAACCATCTTTTCAATTGTGTGAGGGTAAAGTGATGGCAATTTCTAAGTAGCACCGAGATTTTGTTCCCTCTAGCGGGGAAAATTCTATGATAAGTTGGACGACAGAAAAGTGTGTAAGTTCATGCCTTATGTCAACTACGCCTTTTTTTTCCCAAACCTCAATTTCATATTAAGTTATTTAATTTGGTTGGACTTCTCTAATGACAATTGCTCGTGTCTTTTCCTTGTGATTCTAACAAGTGCTACATCGTAGCTAGTTCCTGTCGCTTAGTTTAAATATAGCTAAATTAAAGTAAAAAACAATACATTGAGTGTTATATTATACTAGTTACTAAATGTGAATTGTTTATATTTTTATTTAGTTTCTGTTGGACAATTGGTGGTGTGTGGATGGCTAGTGGCTATGTTAGTGTTGGCATTGATGTTAGCCAGGGTCAACATGATGATTGATGTCAACTAGAGTCAGTATGATGATTGGGCGTCCAGATGGAATCCCATGGTAGTTGTAGGCTTTGTGTAGAAAATCATCATAGTAGCAGGCTTATTGGAGAAGCCATAAAATGATGACTATGGTGGTTGCGAGTAATGAGCAATAAGTGGTAGAGAGTTTGCAACCATCTTAGAGGTAGTAGATGGGCCCAAAGCCTACAACGGACCATCTCCATTGGAAAGTGCTATGGAAGAGTTTTCCAACGGTTTGTGGAAGTCCAAAAATGGACTCCTGTATCAAAAGATATGGTCTGCCAAAGTTCAGGGACTTGAAGTCCTAAAAGGGACGAAATAATGGAGGTCAGAGCCCATTGGGACCAGATATCGAAACCTCAGAGACAAGGATATTGTAACCTCGGAGACAAGGATATCCAAACCTTAGAGATCGAAGAAAATTGGGGCAAGCGGCACATCGGAGGTTGCAGCCTTGGGATATTGGAAGGACAAAGCCATCAGGCTCTCGAAGCATAGGGTCATCGAGGATCGGAAGCTTGTAAGGTCTTAAGATTTTCATTTCTTTGGAAGCATTGAGGTTTGTGAAAAACATGAAAATCGAGATTGATCGGGACCCTTTCTCTCTCCTCCTAAAGGACATGTGGCGACATGTCAATGAGCCAGAGAAAGTGAAATGGATAGTGATATCAGCATATCAAAGGACGAAATATCGGAGGATAAGAACATCACAACTCCTGTGAAAATGATGCTTAAAGAAGTTTCGATAAACTGGGCTCTGATATTTCCAAGCACATGTTCATATGGAGCTTAAGGGGACCAAGGGCTAAGCAAGGGCACCAAGGATATCAGACTGAGTAATATCATAACTTTTTGTTTGTTGAAGTTATGATATAGATGGGCTTCAATACAGTATTAAGACAACGGTCACAAGTCTCGGTCTTATGAGGAAGAAAATGCCAAAGGAGCCAAGGGACAAGGGTGCCAAGGATATCAAAAAGTATAATATTGTAACATTTTGCCGTTGCAAGTTATGATAAGTTGTGTTTTGATGAGGCAGTATAAAGAGTTTAATGGATGTATGAGTCAAAAATTGAGGAATTGAATGAAGGAGCAGTGGAGCTAGTTGTTGGAGTTAACTAGACCTACAGAAGACTTTGAGACAAGGCAACGAGGAAAACATTTAATAGAGACAAACTTGAGGGAATGAAGGAAGCAATCAGCTGCTTCTTGTACACGTTTGGTTGTGTTAAATGAGGATCAAAGTGGTCATACATGAGCACTATCAAGCTCTATGGAAAAATAAACAAGAATGGGACTCTCAGAGGAGTGTGAAGGCTACTTAAGAATTAAATTCTCAACATGTGGATGTACGCAGTCAGTCAATAAATGACTTCAAGGCCCATATTTCTGTTTAATGCTATGACAGGGTTCAACTGGAAGACACAACAAGAGCAGGAGGACCCATGTCGAAGTGCACTTGGGTAGTATGGGTATAGGCAACATAGACAACTTTGCGTAGTGTGCATCTATGGATCAAAACTACATATTGCAATTGAGCACGTGGGGATGTAAAGCATATGGTTGAAGTGTTGAGCAGTGAGTGTTGTGTGAGCAAAGAGAGAGTTATAAGCACCAAGTGTAGAAAGAGTGTTCTTGAAGTGTGAGTAGAGAGAGAGGTATAAACATCGACTGCAGATAGAGTGTTGTTGAAGTGTGACCATTGGGAGTGTTGTGAGAATAACAACGAAGTAAGAGCTGAAGAGTGGGCATTAGAGTGCTTGTTGTAAAAAGAACAGTGTGAGTCGAAATGAAGTGGGTGAAATAGAAAACATGTGCGAGAGATGAAAAAGTGTCGAGGATATGCTCTTGTAACCAACAAGCAAAGAGAAGATGCATAAGGCCAAAGGAGTGAGTGGAAGAACAATGGAATAAGAGTAGAAGTTGTTTCTGCAACCAACCATCTTGGTATTTTACTTGTAATGTATATGCCTTTGTTTTCAATTTGAAAATTGTATGAAATAATGGAACAGTAACAAGAGCAAGTTGGTGCCTCTTGGCAAGTTGGTGCTTGCTATCCTAAGGGGGTCGGTGCCTCCTGTGAGAGGGTTCTCACAAACAAACAAATGTAATTAAGTAGGTGATTAATTTACATCATAAACGAACAACAATTTGGTGGTTTTTTTCCGTCTGGGTTTCCACGTGAAAATACAGTGTCAAATTTGTGTGTTGCTCCTGTGTTTGGTTGTGTGAACATGAATGTTTAACCTTGTTTCCCATCTCCTTTATGAATGAATACTCTCAACAAGTAACAATATATAAACATAGGAACGTAAGAATATTGGAAAAATATTTAAAGAATCTCACTGTTACTAATTCAAACCCCCCCCCCCTTACTAATTCCTTATTCCAACAATTAGTATCAAAGCCCAAGTTCCTTTAGGAATATTCTAACCATTGGAAGGTAGATTTATAAGGAATTATGTCTAGAAAAGAGAGTCAAGAGGCTTACTTAAGCAGAATACAAGTCTTTGATGGAAAAAACTATGCATTTTGCAAAGTAAGAATGGAAGCGTACCTTATGTCCCTAGGAGTAGATGTTTGGACTTAATTACTAGTAGACTACAATGTCCCTAATATTCCTCCCATTGATGTAGATAGTAAAAAATTATATGGAAATAATGCTAAAGCCAAGAATGGAATTATGTTTGGTCTTAGTCAATTAGAACTTATAAAATTTATGCACTGTAATTCTGCTAAGGAAGTATGGGTAATGCTTAATCAGAGTCATGAAGGGGATGAAAAAGTCCAGTAGGCGAAACTTCAAACTTCAGAATGAGGTTTGAGAGCTTGAGAATGAGTGAAGATGAAAGCATAGCAAAATACTTCCTCTGATTTGATTAAGTAACTAATATGATTAGAAGACTTGGTGAAGAGGTCAAGGAAGAGATTATTGTTTAGAAAATATTAAGATCTTTTCCCATGAGATTTAATGCCAAAATCTCAGCTATTGAAGAAATGGCTAATTTAAAGGATCTCAAGATGGACCAACTGCATGGTACTCTCGTAGCCTATGAGATGAGAGTAGGAAGAGAAAAGTATAAACCTAAGGAAGAAACATTCAAAGTATCCAAAAAGGCAAAGGAGCACAAAGATCATCAAGACTGCTCCAGTTGTGAATCAGATAAGGAGTTGGCTCAACTAGCCAGGAAACTAAAGCGTGGCTTAAGAAAATATAAAGGGAAGTTTCCCTTTAAATATTTTTACTGTGGAAGAGTTGGACATTGTTCGTCCAAATGGCCTTACAAAGAAAAGTCGGAAAAGGAAGATGATCATAAATTTGGAAACAAGTCTTAGAAACATTAGAAGAAAAATATCTACAAGAAAAAGGGGTTCTATTCCAAACATGATAGCTCAGCACTAGAATCAGACAATGAGAAATCATCGGAGAATGACTCAGATAAGTATCTCCTTATGGGTTTTGAAATAGACTCCAATAAACATGGTATTTTTGACCCTAAAGAGGAAGGAGAAGGAGTAGTGGACCTTGAAGGGGAACTCATCAGTTCCCTTTATGAGCTAAAGAAAGAGAGGAAGAAGAATAAGTAGTTGAAGGAACAAATACAGTGTGCTGAAGAAGGTATGCATAACTCTGATAATGAGAAGTTTTCTTATCAAAAAGAAAAACTTTAGGAATCTATTAAAATCAAATATAGTTTAGTCCTTCTACTATAATATAAACAAGGAATATACGATAAACTAGAAGAAGAGAAAAATCAATTAAAACAAGATTTGTTGAAGTTAAGGACATAAGTGATCTCAAAGACATGCAAACATGATATTTTGTCTTTGAAAATTAAATTAGAAGAAACCAGAAAAAAGGAAGAGATACTTCAATACTTAATCTAAGAATGGGAAGAGAATTGTCAAAGTCTTAAAGCAGAGGTTGTCTCTCTAAGAATGAATCTTGAGAGAACAAAGACCAAGAAGGGTTTAAATGAAAAAATGTATGAAGGGACAAGGAAACTAGATCATATTCTAAATAGCAAAAGTCCCTCAAAAATAAAAATAGGCCTGGGATACTCAAAGACAAAGGAATCATCTATGGAGAAGATCAATTTCAGGTCTGCAGGATTCGAAGAACTACATATCTATGCGAAGAAGCTTCAAGGAAGAATCAATGAAGACAAAAGAGAAGCAGGTCAAATAGGAGACCATCAATGGAGAATGAATCAATCAGCCAGATAACCAAAGTACCTTTATGCACAATCTCAAAAGACTTCCAAGAATAAGCATGCCTATTTATTTTATGGTCATTGTTATAAGTGTCATATCTTTGGACATAAAGTTGTTGATTGTCGAAGGATCAAATTTGAAAGAGATGGAAACCCTAGATATAATAAATATCATAATTTTAGATCTCAAAACTCTTCCCTTAGAGATTGAAACATATTCTCTTCCTTGCAGAGAGAAGTAGAATGCTTCAAATGCAATAATGTTGGGCACAAAGCAAGTGAGTGCAGAAGTAGGCTTGAATATCTGTCCAAATAACATAATATTAGACAGTTAGATATCCAAAAAGATAAGGGGAGCTTGAAACGAAATACTAAAAGGAGCTTGCAATGTGTACTCGCTTTATCATCTCATAATTCAGAAAACAAATGTTATGTGGATAGTGGTTGTTTCAAATATATGATTGGGGATAAAAGAAAAATTCTATCGCTGAAGGAAAAGGATAGAGGAAACAATGTCACCTTTGGAAACAATGCTCTAGCAAGAATCAAGGGTAAAGGCATAGTCAGTCTTGATAAAAAAAAACAGAAACACAAAATGTGTTGTATGTGGAAGGTCTCAAGCACAATCTTCTCAGAGTTAGCCAAATGTATGATAATGGCTACGATGTGACCTTTCGATCTAAATATTGTGAGATATGCAACATAAAGAATGGAAATCTGGTGGGAAAAGCAATCAGAACCCACAATAATGTATATGTGTTTGATTATTCCAAGGTTAACTACTATTTAAGAAAAACGAATGAAGCACGGTTGTGGCACAAGAGGCTTGGGCATATAACTTTTGATAGTTTGATAAAGGTTAGAAAGGTGGGAGTCGTGAGAGGATTACCAATACTATCAAGGCCTGGTAACTCAATATGAAATTCATGTCAGTTTGGAAAGCAGACTAGGATTCATTTCAAGCCAAAAGATTTCTCCTCATCCACACATCTGTAACTCATTCACACAGATATTTGTGGCCCAACTAGTGAAAAAACCTCAAAATGAGAAAGGTGTTTCATGTTGCTCATTGATGACTTTACCAGGGCCACTTGGATCGTGCTCTTAAAAGAGAAGTTGGAACCATTCAAGCATTTCAAGAAAATTAAAGCTCAAGTATAAAATGAGAACGACTTAAAGATAAAATGATTAAGATCAGACAGAGGAGGAGAGTACACCTCAAGGGAGTTTGAGGAATTATGTGAAGAGAACGACATCAGAAGGTAATACTCAATGGCTAGAACTCCACAACAAAATGGAGTAGTGGAGAGGAAGAACAGAACAATTCATGAAATGGCTAGAGAAATGTTGGATGAAGCAGGTGTCTCTCACATCTTATGGGGAGAAGCAACATAGGCGACAGTGTATCTATCAAATGGAACTCAACTCAAGCCTAATACTAATAAAACTCCCTATGAGTTGTGGAAGGGAAAACCTACATCAGTTAAACACCTCAAGGTTTTTGGAAGCAAGTGATTCATCAAAAAGAATGATGTGAATCCTAGAAAGTTTGACTCCCGTGTTGACGATGGAATATTGCTTGGATACTTTGCTCGAAGTAAAGGATATAAGTGTTACAACAAGTAGAAAAAAAATATTGAGGATTGCATTGATGTGATATTTGATGAAATAGCTTCACAACCCGAGTCCTCTAAAATAAATATGGATTCAGATGATGAAGAAAAATCAGATATGAGGTTTGTAGATCTAGAATAAACAGATCCAAATAGTGAAGGTGAGGAATCATGCATAGCTTCAAGGCCAAAGACACCCTCCAGGTACGTACAGAAAGAACATCCTGAGATTCATATACTTGGAGATCAAATACAAGGTGTCCAAACTAGGAGAAAACATGTTTGCAATACAAGTTATGCAAGTTTGGCTCTATTGTCGCAGATTGAACCCAAGAATCTCAGCCAAGAAGGTGAAGACAAGTTTTGGGTGAAAGCTATGAATGGAGAACTCAACCAAATTGAAAATAATGACACTTGGGAGCTTGTTCCAGGGCCTAGAGAGAAATTTTTTATTGGAAACAAATGGGTTTTCAAAAACAAGTTTAATGAGCAGGGTCGAGTAATTAGGAACAAAGCTCGATTGGTATACAAAGGGTATGCCTAAATAGGAGGAGTAGATTTAGAGGAAACCTTTGTGCCAGTAGCATGAATGGAAGCCATCATAATATTTATTGCTCTTGCCTCCCATCAAAACATTAAGGTATATCAGATGGATGTGAAGTCCGTATTTCTCAATGGAGATTTGGAAGAAGAAGTTTACATTGAGCAGCTAGAAGGATTTATACTCACCTCAAATGAAGGGTTCGTATGCAAGTAGAATAAGGCCATGTATGGATTGAAATAGGCTCCTAGATCTTGGTACGAAATGCTGGATAAATACCTTCAGCAACAAGGGTTTAAGAAAGGTACAGTTGACAAAAATTTATATATCAAGTCTGATGGTGACCATCTACTAATTGTAGTTGTGTATATGGATGATATAATATTTGGAAGTGACATAGAATAATTGGGGCATAAATTTTCAAAATGTATGCAAACAGAGTTTGAAATTTCCATGATTGGAGAGTTGTCCTTCCTCATGGGTTTTCAAATTGTTTAGTCTTCAAAAGGAGTGTTTATATCCCAATCCAAATATCTCAAGGAAACTCTGAAGAAATTTGGGCTAGAATATTGCAAGCCGGTAAGCACACCTATGACTACAGGGTGCAAGTTGTGAAAAGAAGATGAGGCTGCACCGGTAAATTAGACTGAATATAGATCAATGATAGGAAGCTTGTTGTATCATATAGCTTCAAGGCTAGACATCATGCAAGCAGTGGGTCTTGTGGCCATACTTCAGGCTTTCCTGCATGAAAGTCATGTTGTTGTTGTTGTCAAAAGAATTTCCAAATATATTCAAGGAACAACAGAATATGGACTGTGATGTGCTAAGAGCAAATAATTCAAGTTGAAGGCCTACACTGATGTTGATTGGTCTAGTAGCCTTGATGATAGGAAAAACACTTCTAGTGCATCTTTCTTCCTCGGAAATGCTTGGTGTCATGGGTTAGCAAGAAACAAACATGAATTTATTTATCGACTGTTGAAATGGAGTATATTGTTGTTGCTACCTGTTGTACACAGATTCTATGAATGAGGCAGACTTTAAAAAATATTCAGTTAGAGTTGACTAAAACTATTCCAATTATGTGTGATAATACAAGTGCCACTGACATCTCCAAAATTCCATTCATGCATTCAAATACTAATCATATTCCTATCAAGTTTCATTTCTTGAGGGAAAAAGTTGCAACCAATATTTTCAGACCTGAGTATGTGGCCACTAAAGAGAAACGTGTTGATATGTTTACTAAGCCACTGCCAAGAGAACCATCTGAATATCTCAGGCAATAGATATGAGATTTGACTCCTCCTTCCAAATGACTTCATTTTGGTAAGTAGGTGGCGACTACTTAGCATGTGGGATCCATGGAATAGTAGGCTGCATTGGTTCAGGGGGAGTATTCAAGGAGTATTCATTTCCATCGATGCAAAACTAGGAGAAGATTAGCGTCAGATAAGACCATGCCTATCCTAAGGGGGAGCTTATGGTGTTGTCATCAATGCCAAACGAGGATATTGTTGGGAAATTGGTGGTATCTGGATGGCTAGTAGCTATGTTAGTGTTGGCATTGATGTCAACCAAGGTCAGCATGATGATTGATGTGAAATAGAGTCAGTATGATGATTAGACGTTTAGAAGGAATCCCATGGTAGCTGCAGTCTTCATGTAGAAAATCATCATAGTAGCAAGCTTATTGGAGAAGCCATAAAATGATGAATTTCATGGTTGGGAGCTCAACATTCCAATCATAAGAAGAAGGGTCAAGGAGAAATGAGAAATGAGTGGTAGAGATTTTGTAGCCATCTTAGAGGTAGAATATGAGGTCAACGCCTACAACGAACCCTCTCCATTGGAAATTTCTCTGGAAGAGCTTTCCAACGGTATATGGAAGCCTAAAAATGGACTCCTGGATCAAAATATATGGTATGCCAAAGTTCAGGGACTTAAAGTCCTAATATGGCTGAAATATCGGAGGTTGGAGCCCATCGAGACCTGATATCAGAACCTCGAAGAGAAGGATATCAGAACCTTGGAGACAAGGATATCAGAACCTTGAAGATCGTAGAAAATTGGGGCGGACGACACATTGGAGGTTGGAGCCTTGGAATATTGGAAGGACAAAGCCATCGGGGCCTCAGAGCATAGGGTCATTGATGAGCCCCAGAAATGGGTAATTATATGGGCTCATTCAGCCTCCTAATTCGACTTAATCCACCATTCTCATTAGTTTATTGCATGTTTTTGATTATATTTATGCTAATAGAGTGAATTGGGTTAGTCATTATGCCAACAAGTCTAATGTGTGCTTTATGCAGATTTTTGGTTGATTTTGAGACAAAATCAAAGGTTTTAATGAGCACTTGGCAGCCAAATTCGTGGAAGAACAAGGAAGAGGATTTGCAGAAAGGTGTCCCCTTCATTTATGAGTCCTTACCTCGAATTCTCCACCAGCATCTCAGAGTTCAAGGGCCACCACATCGCTTATCACAAGGGCAGTCAAGCAAGGACTAGTAAAGTTGCTGTTAACTGCAAGTTTTGGCAGCCAAGTTCCTAAAGTTTAGGAGGACTGTTGGGGTCCTCAATTTGTATAAATAAGAAGGCTTAGGGCCTCATTTCAGTTAGTCATTTTTTAGTTAGGAGTTAGTCAGATTTTAGTCAGATGTTAGTTAGATTTTAGTTAGTAGGTTAGCTCTGCATTTCAGCACATTTTCGAGCTTTTTCTTGTAGACAGTTTTTGGGATGTAACTATTATTTTTTTATCAATAAAGATGAATCCAGCTTTGCACCAGCTCTAATCTTTCTTAGGAGGCTGTAGCCCTTGGGGTTGGGCCCAACCCAAGTGCTAGTACCTCCTTTGTGTACTTTTATGTGTCTTTGCTGCATTCATAGAATAATTTCTGTTATCTAGATTAAGATCTTGCTTTGTTACTTAGGTTGTTTTTGATGATTGAAATAGTTTTTCATGCTTCAGGTTGATTTGATAGTTTGGTAAAGGAAAAGATCTACAAAAATGCCATCAAGAAATCCGTGATCTCATCTCTCCCTCCTTGGGACCATGAGCTAAGACTAAGGCATACTTGCTGCCACAAAAACGTTGTTTTTGCCTCTTTATGCAATTGCTAGTGTTAGATTTTTAGTTAGGAAAGTTGATACCAGTTGTACTTGCATATTTAGATCTGTTCTTGCTTAGGTTTCCATAATTGTCTTGCATGATTTACTATTCACAACTTGTTGTTCATCATGATTCTGGTTTCTAGGTCAGATTAGGTCACAGTAGATAGATCTCTGATTTTTTAGTCTTTCTTTGATTAGTTTTGAGAGATTGTGTGCAGATCACTTGTAATCCATCCCTGCTTATCCTTCCTTCCTCACACCAGCTGCTCCAACCCCAACTTCCAGATTCCTCCCCTTCATTTGCCACACTTCTCCAATTTGACCTAATTTCTATATTTTTGTGCAACATTGCTTTCTCCATCCTTGAGCAAATCCAACTATCTCCATCACTTCTGAGCTTCATTTACCAAGTCCCATACCTTTTAACAGCCTTATCCACCCTTCATTTCCACTTCCCCACTGTTTTTCCTCCATCAACCCTCCAAAATCCTCTTTCGGATCTTCCTGTAGAACATCCTGTAGAACCCCTGCAGACTTCCTGTAGAAGCTCACGTGAGCAGTTTTTCGAGATCTGATCACTGTGAAACTCTCTGGAAGGGTGCTAGGGACCCCTTAGGCCCTCTTCTCACCTTCCCAACCTTCTGCAAGTGCCTACCCCATTTCCTTTCGCCAACCAACCTCTACAAGTAAAAAACAGTTAAAATACATGCATAATAATTCTGCCAACTTACTCAAAAATACAAAAAGATGTTTCCTTCATATTTCTCTTCAGAAGTAGCTTAGTCACATGCATTTTACCTTTCCAAAAGTCAATGGCATCCATTTCCACCGCTTTCATCTCTTTTCTTGCACCAGTAGGGTTAGCCGGTAAAACTAGGGTTTGCATTTCCTTTCTGCTTTCAGCTTCTTTCTGCAAGTAGACTAGCCTCTTTTGAGTTAGCTTTCATCCATCACAGTTAAAAGCTTCTTCTAAGAGCTCATAGAAGTTGGCTTAAGCTCCTAGCAGACTTGTGCCAGCTGATCAAGTGACGACTGCGGCAAGAGCTAGTACTTGTGCATATAGCACCGTCGCTTCCAAGTTTGTTACAAACAACTGGGTTGATAAAAGTAAAGAAGGGAGTCCTAGGAGTTGTAGCATCATTGCTACAATACTGGGGCCCACCAGTCATTGAGGATCAAGAAATTGTATAGGGTCTAAGATTTTCATTTCTTTGGAAGCAATGAGGTTTGCGAAAAACAAGAAAACCAAGGCTAATTGGGACCCTTTCTCTATCCTCCTTAAGGACACATGGCGACATGTCAATGGGCCCGAGAAAGTGAAATTGATAGTGATGTCAACATATTAGAGGATGGAATATTGAAGGATAAAAACATCGTAACTCTTGTGAAAATGATGCTTAAAGAAGTTCTGATATAGGGGGCTCCGATATTTTCAAGAACATGGTCATATGGAGCTTAAAGGGACTGAGGGCTGAACAAGGAAGCCAAGGATATTAGACTGAGCAATATCATAACTTTTTGTTTGTTGAAGTTACGATATAGAAGGGCATCGATACAACGCTAAGAAACCAGTCATAAGTCTCGGTCCTATGAGGAAGAAAATGCCAAAGGAGCCAAGGGCCAAGGGGGCCAAGGATATCAGAAATTACAATATCATAGCATTCTACCTGTGTAAGTTATGATAAGTTGTGTTCCAATGAGGCAGTACAATGAGTTTAATGGATGTTTGAGTTGGCAACTAAAGAATTGAATGCAAGAGAAACAGAGTTGGTTGTTGGAGTTAAATAGACATGCAAAAGACTCTGACAAGGCAACGAGGATGACATTTAACAAAGACAAATTTTAGGGAGTTAAGGAAGAAATAAAATACTTCTCATACATGTTTGGTTGTGTTAAATGAGGATTAGAGTGGCCATATCGGAGGACTATCAAGCTCTGTGGAGAAATAAATAAGAATCTGACTCTCGGAGGAGTGTGAAGGTTGCCTGAGAATTAAATTCTCAACATGGATATCTATGCAGTCAGTCAGTAAGGAACTTCAAGGCCCATCTCTGTGTTTCATGCTATAATGGGGTTCAACCTTAAGACACAATAGGAGCATGAGGAGCCATGTCGAATTACACTTGAGCAGTAAGGGTACACACAACAGAGACAACTTTTCGTAGTGTGCATCAATGGATAAAAACTATCGATTGCAATTTAGCAAGTGGGGTTGTAGAGCATATGGTCGAAGTGATGAGGAGCGAGTGTTGTGTGAGAAAAGAGAGAGGTGTAAGCACTGAGTGTAGACAGAGTGTTGTTGAAGTGTGAGCAACAAGAGTGTTGTGAAAAAAATAGTGAGGCAGAGCTGAAGAGTAGGCAGTAGAGTGATTGTTATAAAAACAAAAGTGTGAGCTAAACTGAAGTGGGTGCAATAGAAAGCATGTGTGAGAGAAGACAAAGTGTTAAGGATATGCTCTCATAACCAGCAAGCAAAGAGAAGTTGCTTAAGGCCAAAAGAATCAGTGGAATGACAGTGGACTGAGAGCAAAAGTTGTTTCTATAAACAATCATCTTGGTATTTTACTTGTAATGTATATGCCTCTATTTTCAGTTTGAAAATTGTATGAAATAGTATAACAATGGCAAGAGTAGGTTAGTGCCTCCATTCAGAAGAGGTTGTTGCCTCTTGGAAAGTTGGTGTGTGCTATCCTAAGGGGGTCGGTTCCTCCTGTGAGTGGGTGCTCACAAACAAACAGATGTAATTAAGTAGGTGCTTAATTTACATCATAAACAATCAACAATTTGGTGGTTTTTTCCCTCTTCATTTCCACGTGAAAATAATGTGTCAAATGTGTGTGTTGCTCATGTGTTTAGTTGTGTGAACATGAATTTTTAACCTTGTTGCTCACCTGATTTATGAATGAATGCCCTCAACAAGTAACAATATAAACATAGGATTGTAAACATATTAGTAAAATATTTAAAGAATCTCACTGTTATTGATTCACCCCCCCCTAGTAATTATTTATTCCAACAGTCACTTAGTTAAGTTAACATTGTTTTTTTAGCTTCGCGTTTATCATAACCTATGGTATTGTTAATAATCAATGACTGGAGTCAGAAACAAAGCTCCCTTAAGGCCATTCCTTTCTTTATATGTTTGGCTTTGGT
The DNA here is from genome assembly GCA_031772625.1 of Pinus tabuliformis. NCBI lineage: Eukaryota > Viridiplantae > Streptophyta > Pinopsida > Pinales > Pinaceae > Pinus > Pinus tabuliformis. The sequence continues at coordinate 480,604,956 of CM062819.1, forward strand.
GTGGGAGGAATAAATTACTCTTTGAGGGCATCCCTTTCTATATAAATAGAATCAACAATAAGACAATGGATTTTCTTCAGGAATTCTTAAGCCCACAAAGATCGCAAAGGATGGGATTTTGACCCCTATTTGTAGTGTGACCTCACTCCTTGTGGGATTCTTTGATGGGCTTGCACAAGATTTTCCATGCGGATGTGGAGCTATATTAATCATAGAACCAACCTTAAAATATGCTTGCAGTTGGTCGAGTGGCAAGGGGACCAACTCCAAATTTGATGTAATGGATTTATGGGGTCTCTTGTACTATGATCTCACTCAATATCTCAAGTATCTCCATTTTTGGTGATTCCAGGGTCACAATTGAATGGGAAAACCATAGAGTGGGACTCAATGTGTAGAAAATCCTGTAGATTCACAAGCTCATGTAATCTACTAAAACAAGAGACAATAATTTTCTTCTACTCTTTACAGCGGAAGCACATAAAGATCAAGAAAAACAATAATAGACAAGAGGAAGAACATCAATGGCACATAACACAATAAATATCCATGGAAAGCCACAGCTCAAAACCCCATTATCTGTATTGCATTAATCATAAAACCAAGATGAGATTACAATGCTTGTTCTTAAAAGAACAACCCCAACACTCAATAAAATCAATCTCCAACTCACAAGAAAACTCTTGGCAAACACTTAGCCAATTCTCCTGCTCTCTAAGTCCCTATTTCCTTGCACAATTCCTATGGATGATTAGCCCATATTAAAGGGAAATCAATGCATCCAAAACTGTGCAATCCCTTCTAGGATCAGTTCTTGATTGCATGTACTATATGTACAGCTCAGAAAATTCTACAACAAATAGTACATTGTCCTTGCACTCTAGTCTCAATTGGGTCTTTCTCATAATCGGCATGCATGAGTTTTTGATGAGGGAATCTTCAGTGAACTGGAGTAGCACTAGTTAATGCATTAGTGCACCAACTGACTGTTAACTCACTATTAGTTCCTCAAATAGTTTGGAACTAATTTAATTAGACTTAACTCAGTAAACTGAGTTAACTAATTACAACTCATACTTAAATCATCCTAGACCCCTATAATATAGGGAGAACATATACATGACTTCAGAAAGATTTCCAACTCTAAATTCCTATGTTAACTAAGTCAACTCACTCTAGTTAACTATTACAAGTTGCTGTGAGAATATAATTCAATTTTAATTCTGAGTTTAATTCAAGGACAAATTAAACTGGAATTTTTGGATTCTATTTTTATCATTTCTTGTTGCTATTTTCAACACTCCCTCACAACAAGAAAGGAATTAAACTCAATCCCGATCCTAAACCTTTGGAATGTTCTGCATGCAAAACTTCTCTCTAGTGTTATTGCTCCAACAACTCTAGAAACAAAAAAAACATCCAACCTGAATTAGAATGATGCCTCTGTCATCAAAACTCTGACTTCTATTTCCTTTGTCGACTGAAAACTCTGTGCTTCTATAGACTCTTCCTTTGTGCACTATTGCCAACCCTTCTCTACACTTCTTCAGTATTTGACTGCTCTAGCCTCTGTCACTTTGATTTATGACTGCATCAATCCCACTGATTCATCCCACTACTATGTACTTTGGGCTCCCATAGCAAGGTACGATCCATGAGATAAAACCACTCAATGTACCATGCCCAATTTCAGCCATCTTGGGACTATCACTTCACATCGCCCCACCTCACACCTTGAGGTATGGTTGCATGTGATCCCTCTACCAACTTGACTCAAAATCCCCCCCTACTGGAGATCTCTACATAACTGGATGCCTCCACTCAGTCTCCTCTCAACTTCTCCAATTGTGGCTGATCCAAAATTGTCTGAGATTGCTTCTAAGACTGCTTCTTCTATGCTTGAGCAGATCTCTCCACTCGGTCTCCTCTCAGCTTCTCTAGTTGTGGCCGTTGCACAACTTCTTGAAGCTTCTTCTGAGGATTCTTCTGGGGATGCATGTTGAGAGGTAATTTACTCTCCCTCTCAACCACTAAGTCTCTAGACTTCTCCTTGCTCCTCAAGGATTTTCATGCATCTTGAACCTCAAGAACATACAGGTTCTTGACCCATGCACCAATCTGTTTCACCTGTCCCGTGGTGATGTGTCTAAGGAAGACCTTTCCCTTACTAAAAACCACATCATAGACACAGACTTCCAATACTGTGACTAAAACAAGATTCTTCTTTAGGCCTGGAACATACATCCTATCTGTGATCCTGAGAGGTGAGGCAGACTCCCTTTGAAAGGTAACCTTACCAATCTCGGTAGCTTTATACCTCTCGTCATCTCCAAGCTCTATTCTCTGCTTGAGGTCTTTCTCCTCAAAATCACTAAAGAGATCTCTATTCCCCATCATATGGAATGAGAACCACTGTCAAGATACCACATGACTCCCCTAGTAGTGTCGGCCATGCATGCAATGAGAGTGAAATCAGGTTCAAATTATGAAGCTAGAGCTTCACCTGTTGTTGCTATTGTCAGCTCCTTCTTTCTTGATTTCTTCTATGGGCAGTTCTTGGCATAGTTCTTGTGCTCATGACAGTGAAAACACTTGATTTTCATCAAGTCAATATTCTTTCTACCCTCCTCATCTTTGGACGTCTTTCCCTTGGCCTTCTTTGCCTTACTCGCTAAGGAAAAATCCTCTTCCACTTCCTTGGAATAGGTCCCATCTCTAGTGTTCCTCTTGATCTCCTCCTGCATCAAATCTGGCCACAATCATTCCCAATCTAGTAGCTTCTCTCGACCATTGGCAGAGTCCTGACAACTATGCCAACTCTTTGGGAGTCCTAGAAGAGCAAGAGTCACCATATCATCCTCAGAAACCGTGATTCAAACACTTCCAAGTTCATCACGACATTGAGTGAACTTGGTCAAGTAATTTGGAATTGAGTTGCCTGCCTCCATCTTGATTTTTCAAAGTTTATCTTTTAGTGCCAACTTCCTTTGGTCACTATTGTTTTAGAATCCTTCAATGCTTTCCACATAGGATGCAGAGTTTCCTTCTCATGGAGACTCAAGACAATGTGGTCTCGAACTCCCTCAAGGATTATCCACCTCACCCTTGCCACACACTTCTTCCATTCAACCAGATTCTGAGCATTCGATGCTGATGGCATAGGAATGTCCTGATCAATGAATTCCTTCAATCCATTATCCTCCAACACAACCTCTATCCTGTCCTTCCAGGCTATATAATTCAAGCTACCATCCAAAGCATACTCGATCCGCAAACCGTAGAACGAAATTTGTCGATCCTGAAGCATGTATTGCAAATTTGAATTTCACCTCTAACCCTGAAATCAAAATTTTGAAATCTCCTCTAGTATATTGTTCTCAGATTTGATACCATGTAGATAATCCTTTAGATTCACAAGCTCCTGTAATCTACTAAAAGAAGAGACAGGAATATACTTCTACTCTTTACAGCAGAAGCACATAAAGATCAATCAAAACAATAATCAACAAGAGGAAGAACATCAATGGCACATAACACAATAAATATATGGGGGAAGCCACAGCTTAAAACCCCACTATCTATATTACATTAATCAAAAAATCAAGATGAGATTACAATGCTTGTTCTCAAAAGAAAAATCCCAACACTCAGTAAAACCAATCTCCAACTCACAAGAAAACTCTTGGCCAACACTTAGCCAATTCTCCTTCTCTCCAAGTCATTATTTCCTTGGGCAATTCCTATGGTTGATTAGCCCATCTTAAAGGGAAATGAGTGCATCCAAAACTACACAATCCCTTCTAGGATCACTTTTCGATTACATGCACTATATATACAACTCAAAAAATTCTACAACAAATAGTACACTGTCCATGCACTCTAGTCTCAACTGGGTCATTCTCAAAATCAACATGCATGAGTTTCTAATGAGGGAATCTTTAGTTAACTGGATTAGCACTAGTTAATGCATTAGTGAACCAACTGACTGTTAACTCACCATTAGTTCCTCAAATAGTTTGGAACTAATTTAATTGGACTTAACTCAGTTAACTAATTACAACTCATACTTAACTCATCATGGACCCCTATAATATAGGGATAACATGTACATGACTTCAGAAATACTTCCAACTTGAAATTCCTAAGTTAACTAAGTCAACTCACTCTAGTTAACTATTACAAGTTGCTATGAGAATATAATTCGATTTTAATTCTCAGTTTAATTCAAGTACAAATTAAACTGGAATTTCTAGATTCTATTTTTATCATTTCTTGTTGCTATTTTCAATACAATGCACCAACTCTCACAAACTGGCTAAGGTGCATCAGGGACTTGTCGCATCAGTTTAATAACCTCACTTACACTCACATTGGATGCCAACAGAATTAATTGGCAGATAGAATGTCAAAGGATGAATGGAAGTAGGATTTGCTTTCGAATTTTCAGACAGGGAGTCTATGTGGATGAAGCATATATTCCAATTTTCTAAGGAGAGCATATAGGGGAATATCCTTTGAATTCTTCCCAATGATCAAAGCAACAACCAACATGGGTTTTGGTACAAGCTGGATCTTCCTTGGATATTCCTTAGGCGTTGATTGTTTACACTTAAAATGTTATCATGGTTGCTCTCTATTTTCGTATCGGTCGGACTCCTTTTCATTTCCATACTGTAGGTTTTAACCCCGTACAGAAATTACCTCCATACAAATTCTAAAACACAGAAAATAAACAATGCAAGATCATAACACATAAAACACATACACAGAGATTTTCCCCTGAATCCCTAAACCAGGACTACCAACTTGATTTTTAATTATGTTCCTTTCAATGTTACAATACATATATATAAATACATGTTGAAGCATCCAATACCATGGACCGAAAACCTTCACACCCAAAACCATGGACTGAAAAACCATCGCGTCCAAAACCATGTGCTAAAACCATTTACAAAACCATAGGTAGGTTCATCCCACCTAATATAGGGTCCCAAAAAAGATTTCCCTGGGGCGTTGCCCCAGACCCGTAGAGGGGGGATACCTGCCCCCTTAAAACCCCCTGTGACCCCCCCACTACGCAATCGAAACAACGAAGGGGGGGCTTTGCCCCCCCCGTAAACTAAGTGAGCTAGTCGTGGAAAGAATATAACACAACCCAACATTCTCCCACTTGTTGTTTTATTTCCACAGGAGAGCTTAGTCATTTTTCCAGCCCTGAAATGCCCATTGTTTCTCTACACCAAGAGAACTTCTCAGAGCTCACAGATTTTGTCAATGCATCTACAGTATTCTTCAAAGTGTCCACCTTTACCAGCGACACCTTTTTCTCTTCTATCATATCCCTCACAAAGTGATATTGAACATCAATGTGCTTTGTCTTTGAATGATAAGCAGGGTTCTTTGCCAATAAAATTGCACTTTGGTTGTCACAGTCTATCCTTATAGCTTCCTGTACTAACCCCATAGTTGAACACAATCTCTGTAACCAAAATGATTCCTTGCTTGCATGAGTGGCTGCCATGTATTTTGCCTCTATAGTTGATAATGCCACTACAGATTGTTTCTTACTCATCCAACTGGCTGCACCTCCAAATAGGTTAAATGCATACCCACTTCTAGATCTTCTCTGATCCATATCTCTAGCCTAGTCTGCATCAACAAAGCCATGAATATGCAAAACTCTGTCCAATCTGAGTCCTCATTGGTAGCACAAACCATAATCACTAGTGCCACGCAGATACTTGAAAACCTACTTCACTACTGTCCAATGCTCGTTTCCCAGTTTTGACATAAACCTGCTCAATACTCTCATTGCATGTGCAATTTCTGGCCTAGTACAAACCATCGCATACATCAGGCTACTGACTACACTTGCATATGGAACATCAGACATGTCATCTTCCTCTTCTTGTGTCTTGGGACATTGTTCAACATATAACTTTACACCAAAAAGAATATGAACCTTCACCGGTTTACTATCCTGCATATTAAACCTCTGTAGTATTGTCTCGACATACTTCCTCTGGTTTAACCAGAGCTTCCTCTTTGCCCGATCTATTTTAATTTCCATGCCCAAAATATAGTTTGCAGCACCAAGATATTTCATGTCAAATTTGGAGGACAATTGAGTCTTCAAATCCTAGATAATTTCTTTTTCATTTCCAACTAACAACATATCATTCACATACAAGACCAGATAAATAACACGGTCACCAATTAATTTAAAATACACACAATGATATGCTTTTCTTCTGGTGAAGCCAAGTCCCTGTATAAATGTATCAAATTTATGATACCACATCCTTGGTCACTGTTTTAACCCATATAGAGACTTTTTTAACTTGCATACCGATTCTTTCTTACCATTCACCGCAAAGCCTTCATGTTGCTTCATGTATATCTCTTCTTCCAGATCCCCGTGAAGAAATTCTATCTTCACATCCATCTATTCTACGTCAAAATCAAAAGCAACAACAACAAATAAAAGTAATATAATAGAAGCTACCTTGGCAACAGGAGAAAAAATATCACCAAAATCAATTCCCGGCACTTGGGAATAACCTTTTGCTACCAACCGAGCTTTGTATTTCTCCACCTTTCCTTCTACATTTGTCTTCTTCTTGAACACCCATTTGCTGCCAATGGGTTTCCTTCCAACCGACAACTCCACCAGATCCCAAGCCTCATTTTTGAGCAAAGATGCCATTTCATTAACCATGGCCTCTTTCCAGAGTTTTCCATCCTCTGAATCTACTATTTCCTTCACAGTTCTGGAATCATCATTAGTAACAGATAAAGAAAAAATTGAATAGAAAGCAGATGGACTATACCTTTCTGGCTGCCTTCTTTCTCGAACTGATCTTCTCACACCCGGAGTTTGTGGCTCTTCATCTTCTGATTCCTCCTCTGCTGTAGAGTCTGATTCTTCCTCCTTAAGCTCAAACTCTATCTTCTTAGGTTCCTTTGGTTGTTATTCATGTTTAATAACATCTTTCATCTCTCTGAACACCACATCTCGGTTGTACACAACCCTCCCTGTTACTAGGTTCCAAATCTTATAACCCTTTAAACCATCCTTATACCCAATAAAGATGCACTTTTCAGATTTACTATCCAACTTGGTTCTTTTCTCCTTTGGAACATGTACATATGCATCACATCCAAATACCCTCAGATGAGAAAGACAGGGTTTCTTACCAGTCCATACCTCTTATGGATTCTTATCCTCCAACGCCGATGAAGGTGATCTGTTGACCAGGTAACATGTTGTCTCCACCGCCTCTACCCAGAATTCTTGTCCTAACTCGACACCATTGAGCATGCTTCTTGCCCTTTCCATCAACGTCTTGTTCATTCTTTCTACAACTCCATTTTTCTCAGGTGTGTATGGAGTAGTATTCTGCCGTGCTATACCACACTTCTTACAGAATTCTTCAAATTCCTTACTGCAAAACCTTCCACCATTTTTTGACCTCGACACCTTTATCTTCTTCTATGTCTGGTTTTCCACGAGAGCCTTAACTTCTTTAAACATGTCAAAGACTTCAGATTTCTTCTTAAGGAAATATATCCATGTATTCCTTGATAAGTCATCTATAAATGACACATAGTACAAAAACTTACCAAGTGATGGAACCTTCACAGGTCCAAACACATCACTATGCACAAGATCTAATAACTGTTTCACCCTCTTACCACCAGAGGGGAAACTCACCCGATTTTGCTTCCCATATACACAATTTTCACAAAAATCCAAATCTAGAGAGCTATTACTCATACCTTCTACCATACCTTTACCATGAAGTATTCGAAGGCCCTTCTCTCCTATATGTCCCAAGCCAATGGGTCTGAAATTTACCTTTGAAGTCTTTAAACTTGGAATCAAACAGTAGTGCCCAATCTCCCTCTTGAAACTTTTTCTCTTTGATGTATCTGTCATGCCACTTAGCTCTTTGATGTTGAACTAGATCAGTTCTTAAAATTGCTTCTTGTCTGATCTCATCTAGCTCATTCAGCTGCTCCATTCTGTGGTTTTTGGCTTCTGATAGATTCATCCCCAACTGAACTGCCATCTTGAAAGCCTTAACTTGAAACTCAATGAGGAGTAGGACTTCTTTCCCATAAACAAGTTCATAGGGAGAATGTCCTGTTGTATTCCTCCATGTAGTTTTGTAGGCCCACAAGGCTTCAGGAAGCCTTTCTGCCCAATCTCTTCTGTGTAGGTGGATAGTTTTGGTGATGATGCTCTCAAGAACTTTGTTTGTAGACTCCACTTGGCCATTTTCTTGGGGATGGTAAGGAGTAGATTTTATGTGCTTGATTTTGTATTCTTCCATCAACTTCTCCATCAAGTTAGATGTAAATTGACTTCCCTGATCTGTCACAAATTCTCTTGGGACACCAAAACGACTAAAAATATCCTCATAAAGAAAATTAACAACTGAATTTTCAGTGGCAGAAGGCAATGCTTTGGCTTCTACCCATTTAGTGACATAATCAGTGCATACCAATATATAATTCTTCTGTTTAGATGGTTGATTAATGGGTCCAATGAAATCTAAAGCCCATTTTTCAAAGGGTTCGATGAGTACCTGTGGTTGTAATGGCATTTCACTTGAAAGAGTCGGTCTCCCAAATCTTTGGCAACTGTCACACTTTCTGACATATTGTTTTGTATCTTTGAAGAGGGAAGGCCAATAATATCCTAAAGAAAGGATTTTATAGGCCGTCCTTTGTCATCAAAGTGTCCACCGCATGGTTCATCATGACATGCCTTGAGGATGTCAAACATTTCATCCTCCTGAACACATCTTCTGATCACACAATCTAGCCTTGTTTTAAACAATTCGTTAGAAATCCATGAATAATTCGAACTCTCCTGAATAATTCTTCTTTTTTCACTAGGAAATAAATGTGAAGGTAACTTCCCTGTAACCAAATAGTTAGCAATATCTGTATACCAAGGAGTCTTAGTAGTTACTGCAAATAAATATTCATTTGGAAACTTATCCTATACAGGAGAATCTTCGTTAGTATTTTGGATCCTAGACAAGAAATCAGCTACTGTATTTTGTTTCCTTGGTCTATCCAACACAGTAATATTGAATTCTTGTAAAAGTAAGAGCCATCTTGTAACTCTGCCATTAGTAACAGGTTTTTTCATTAGATATCTAATTGCAGAATGATCAGTATGGACAAAAGTTTCATAGCCTGTTATATAATGTCTAAACTTATTGATTGCATGAACAACAGCTAAGAACTCTTTTTCAGTCACAGTATAGTTCAACTCAGTGGGAGTCAAATTTTTACTGGTGTAGTAAATGGGATAAGGAACTAAATCCTTTTGACCCAACACAGCTCCTAGAGCTGTATCTGAAGCATCTGTAGAAATATGGAAAGGAAGTTTCCAATTTGTCCCTCTCAAAATGGGTGCTTCAGATATTCTTGTTTTCAAAGTTTCAAATGCAGATTGATAATCAGGATCCCATTTGAATTCACAGTCTTTTGTAAGTAATTTGAAGAGTGGAGATGCTATTTTGGTGAAGTTTTCTATAAATCTTCTATAGTATCTAGTAAATCCCAGAAAACTTCTAACATCTTTTTGACAATTTGGAATAGGCAACTTGGAGATGACTTCAACTTTTGATCTATCAACTTTAATCCCATCCCCTGAAATATGATGTCCCAAAACAATACCTTCAGTAAACATCATAAAGCATTTTTCATGACTCAATGAAAGGTTTTTTTCTTTACACCTTATAAGGACTTTTTCCAAATTCTCTAATGCCTCTTCAAATGAATCACCATAAACTGTAAAATCATCCATATAAACCTCTACACAATCATGGATTAGATCAGAAAAGATTCCTAGTACTGCCCTTTGAAATGTTGCGGGTGCATTACATAATCCAAAAGGAAGTACACGGTAAGAAAAAGTTCCCCATGGACAGGTAAATGTGGTCTTATCTTGATCTTCATGTGCTACCTGAATCTGATTATAGCCACTAAAACCATCCAAAAATGAAAAGTACTTTTTTCCTGCTAAAGTATCTAATACCTGATCAACAAAGGGTAAAGGAAAGTGATCCTTCAAAGTTTCTTTGTTCAATTCCCTGTAATCAATGCATACCCTCCATTTACCATTCTTTTTAGGTACTATAACCAAAGGAGAAACCCATCGGCTATCTGAAATTGGATAAATGAAGTTTACATTAAGTAGTTTTTGGAGCTCTTCTTTCACTATCTCCCTAAGGTTTGGATTCATCCTTCTCTGAGGTTGTCTGATTGGTCTACTGTTTTCCTCGATGTAGATGTGATGAATGCAAGTCTTAAGGTCAATACCTTTCATATCGATATACTCCCATGCAAATGCAGTAGAATGTTTTTGCAAGATTTTGGTTAGCTCTCCCTGTTGTGATTTTTCCAAGTTTTTGTTGATATTCAATGTTTTGCCTGGAAAGATCTCAATGGCGGAACTACCAAACTCTTCCATAGAGAAAAGAGACATTTGTCTAGATGATAGATACTCAATGTCAGAATATAACTGAAATTGTGTGTGGTCATACTCTGAAGATGTTTCAAAGTTTTCTAATGTGTTCAGAATTTGACTATCTTCATTGATTTCAAAAATGGTAAAGACAGGTTGTATAGTATCCTCATCATCAACCCACTCATTATCTCCTATTTCTATAATTTCTTTTGCTGGAGGATACAGATTGAATTTCTTTGTCGAATTACCATCATAAATATACATATCCCCAGATCTACAACTGATAAAAGCATCAGCTGTGGCTAGCCAAGGTCTTCCTAAGATAAGAGGGTGTCCTCCTAAATTTCTCTTGGGAGTTAAAATCATGAAATCTACTGGATATTCCCAAGAATCTAAGGAGACCGAAATGTATTCTAATACACCATCTGGTTTGATAATTGATCGATCTGTAAGTTGCAGTAAAGTAGGTGTAAAAAGAAGATTAGGAAGTTTTAGCTGTTCCATAGTCTGTCTACTCATAATGTTGATAGCAGCCCCTAAATCAATCAAAGTATTTGGAATTTCTATCCCATTGATATGTATTTTGACAATTGGACTACCGGGATCTACATACTTCTGCATAGTAATTTTTCCCATCATGATATCTGCAATTTTTCCTACTAGGTGGATTCTTCTTGTATCTCTTGGTTTCCCTCTTGGTCTTTTAAGACTCAACTCCTTTATTGTTTTTGCTAGAATAGGAATCTCTCTAATGGCTTGTAACAAGGGAATCTTGATACAGACATTCTTTAATTCATCTAGAAAATCATAGTCAGGCAACAAGATTTGTTTTTCCACCCCTTTGTCAATTTGTAATCTTTCAGGAAAAGGAGGTGTGGATGAAGATGCAAGTTGCTCAACTATAGGAGTTGTGGGGGTTGACTCTTTTTCTTTTTCTTTTTGAGTGCTTGGGTTTTGAAGAGATGCTTAAGAACCTTTATTGGCTTCAAGAGAATCTTCCTCATAAATGCTTTGCTTTTGAGCATCTATAGAAGGCTTATCTAAAACTCTACCAGATCTGAGTTGTACATCATTGAGAGGAACAATCATATAGGTAGGAAATTGTTGTCCTTCTACAATGTAAGCATTTTGAGGATTTTTATTGTTGGGGTTCGACAATGGCTGGGAAGGTAGTTGATTTGTCTTCTGTTGGAATGGAAGCAAGAGTTGAGAATTTCGATTCTGTTGAGAAGGTTGTTGTTGTTGTGGAAATGGCAATGATAGTTGTGGATTTTGATTTGGAAGTTGTGGAGCTTGTTGATTTTGAAAAGATGGAGGATATTAATAAAATTGAGCAAATCTCCCATAAGTATTTTGCATACCTTGTACCCATGATTGAAAAGGATTTTGAGGTTGGGACCAAGGTTGTTGCCAAGGATTCCAAGGGGGTTGAAAGTTCATAGAGTTGTTAAACCCTTGATTTTGTTGCCCCTGCCAAGGTCTCCTTGCAACAAAACAGAGAGACTCAATTGAATTTGGATCTTCTTAAAAGACAGCTTTGAGCCTAGGAATTGAAGGACAATCCTTGGTCTCATGGTTTTCTGAACAAATCACACATGTTTCTACAACTTTTGCATCCAAGGGACATTCCCTTAGAGCATGTTTCTTTCTACATTTTGGGCAAAAGATGGCCAAAGCTTCAGCTTCTGCTTTCTGCTTGTTTTGTATCTTAAGGGTGTCTAGTTGCTCACTAAGACTCCCTAAGATATCAGTTTTAAATTCATCAAGCATGTTGCCAATCTTAGCCCTACTTACTGATCTAGTTGTAGATTTGTTTGCTCTAATGAGAGAAGGATCTCTAGGCCCTTTTCTAGTCTTAGATTTTCCCCTTGAGAGATGGACACATAGCTCTGCTATATCATGAAGTGGAAGTTGAGATATATCTCCTTTTCCCATCATCAAAATATCTATCTATTCATCTCTAATGGCTTTTAATAGAAGGGCTTTCAAGGTTTCCTCATCTAAGTTATTCATTTTTGCTCTTTTCAGGTTGTATTGAAATCTTTCAAGTAAATCCTCCAAGTTTTCATCTTCTCTTTGCACCATTTTGAATACCTCATCCTTGTGATTGGTGGGCATACAATATTCCAGGTATCTATCCAAAAATGTTTGTTTCATATCATTCCAAGTCCTAATGGATTGAGTGACTAATCCCATGAACCATTTCAAAGCAGCTCCCTTCAATGTTGAAGGAAACAATTTGAGTTTTTGAGAGTCTTCCAGATAATCATAAGTTCGACACACGACTTCAAACTCAAATAGAAATGTTTCAGGATCCTCATTTCTTAACCCATGAAAGTTTGGGAGGACAGATGGTGAAATGTTTTTCATTGTTGCTCGAGAATCCTCATCAACTATAGGAAATCCGAATGAGTTATCTCCATCCCTATTTCCCCCATTATTACCTTTACCTCCTTCATTGTTTCCTCCTCCTCCTCTACCTCTACCTCTACCAAATCCGTTTACTACTTCCTCTGTCATGATAGTTTCCTCAGAGACTTTAGAGTCCTCTGGTTCCTCTACTAATGGCGAATGAGGAGGAATTTCTCCCTCTTCTTCTTCAGGTGATTCTACTTCTTCAATTACAATGTGTTTTCCTGTAGAAGTAAAGAAAGGGTCTTTTCCTAATTCAGATTCGGTGGATGGTGTGGGAGAGTCTCCTAATTCAACTACTGCCTCTTGAATTCCAGGAATCCTAAGGCTAGGAGTGTGATTTGGAGATGATGGAGGTGTCTCTTGTCTATTCCTTGAAGTAGATGGAGTTGTAAAAATCGAACTCTTGGCCCTAGCTAAAAACCTCCCCCTAGAATCTCTTGCTCTATGCATGTCATTTTTTTTTATATTTTTCTTCAAGTCGGGCTAATAATCCTTTTTCTAATCTTCCAGATCACTCTAGGTGCAAGAAGAGAGCATACTCAAGAAATTATTAAACCAATAACTCTTTTTTCTGATCCTCCAGATCACACTAGGTGAAAGAGAAGAGCATACTTTGAGAAGTTATCAATTTTTCCTTCCTTGAAATTTTCTTGTTTTTTTTTTTTAAGAAATTGGCTACCTAGTTTCACTTCCCCGGCAACGGCACCAAAATGTTTGGTCAATTTAGTGTGTCCTAAATTTCTATTTAAAATGTCAATCCGAGAGTTGTAAACTGCTGAAGTGAAGTGCACTGTATATGCAAGATAACCGATTTCTTAGTTCTTTGTTGTTTTTGAGTTTTTGGGTTTATCTTCTGTTGATTCCCTAATGTGAGGTGGCGGAATTGAAAGTCAAGTATGGATGGCAATGGTGATTTCTACAATGATTTTCCAAACTTTAAAGTTTTCAAAAAGAAGGTTTCAAAATGGCTGTGATGAAATCAATTCTCAAAAGAAAATAAAAATGTACCAAAACAGTGAACTAATGACAATGAAGCCCAGTATCCTTACTGCTGTATACAAAGAAAATAAAAACTGAACTCAAAGCAATTCAAAGACTGTAAGCAAAGCAAACTAAATCACACTACTTCAACTCATATTCTGACCCTTCACCTTTCGACTCGCTCCGGCTATAGGAAGTAATCATAAACAAATTGAGTAATATTATATCTAAATTGCAGGAAATGAAATTGCATAAAATGAAACTAAGATTAAACTACTTATTCATACTTCAATCCCTGAAAATGACATAAGTAATCCAATCACTAACTTGCAGGAAAGGAAACTAAATCATACTACATCAAGTAATATTCTAATTCCTTACTATTTGAGTCGCTTGGCTATAGGAAGGAAATCATAAACAAATGAGTAATATGATATCTAAATTGCAGAAAAGTAAATAAGCAAAGCAGAACTGGAAGAAATGACAATGCTGAAATTAAAACTCAGAAAATGAATCAACAGAAAGGACAAGATGATCTCATGTCATTAGTCATTAAAACTATGTAATTTGCCCGGGCTGCCTACAAGAACCTGAAAGAAAAATATTGTTCAGCTAACAATCATGAGAAAGCATAAAAGAAAAGATGGACAACAGTTAACATGAATATCAGGATAGCGTAATATATACAAGCAAATGATTATAAAGGCAGTAACATAATGAAAGCAAGTAAGAAACTATACAGTAGATACAGAGCCTTGGTGTACAGGGGTCCTCTGCAACCTCGGCCAATCAATACTCAGTCACAAATTGAACTTAAGAATGATGTCTTCTCATATATTAAAGTGCAGTCAAAACAAAAAATAGAGCACGGTATAGTGGGCTCGTAAACACAGTCAACATTACATGTAAAGCTAACTATCAAGCGTATGATAACGCGTTATTTATAACTAAAGATGCTATAACTGATTCCTAAATTCTACGCTGCCAAACAGACACGTAAATCTCCACGTCCTGAGATCTAGCAGTATGGTAATCATGAAAAATAAATCTATGGAATGGTGGCTGTTCGATTTGGTTCACGGATTGATCCACAGGTGTTAGCACACCTCCAGAGATTGAGGAACTTTCCACGCAAAACTTCACGTGGGAAAAACAGAGCCGTGCCACTGCAAAACTCTTGGTTTGACCACTCCTTTGACCGTCCTTGACCATGGCTTTTTGTGAGTGATTCGGCTGAACCAAGGTGACACGCTCCATGTACATGCCATTTGCAGCTTGCCCATATGGTCAGATTCTTCATTGGACACCTGTAACATAGTCTTCAACAAAATGGCTGCGGAAACTTGCGCTGGCTGCGGAAAGTGACAAGTTTCCGCAGCTGAATGAGCAAAAATCTAAATCAAACAGCAATCACAAACATAGTTAGGAAACCATTTTATAAGCTCTTTTTAAAATAATATGCAATGATTTGACAGCTTGGTGGGTCAAGTAAATGGAAAAGAAGGCTGAAGGGGTGTATAGGGAAGATGCAAGTTTGGGACTCAACATGCACCATCAAAGAAAAGAATCCATCCCTTTCTATTGTTTCGATAGACGTTGAATTTTTCCTCTATCAATCTAATATTCCAACCCTCCTTTATCTGATGTTGATTCTCAGAGAGAGGTTGGCTTCCCATCCTTCCCAATATATTGTTGATCCATGGTTGCTCCATATGATCTAGTTCTCTTGATGCATAACTTCTCTCCTATCTTTGAACAACATACTCTAGACATGGTGTTATTTCTTTTAGTGCAATGATTTTTGGTGGGATCAACTTGTTAGTAAAGATAACATTGTTCTTAGTAAGCCATAACTTCCAACAAATAAATTTGTGAATGGATTCTCAATAAATTTTGAGAAGAGGTATTTTGGAGATATTTTATTTATAATTTTTGGCCCAATTTTAAAATAAATCATGAATATTTGAAGGCCATTTAAGTCTTCTATATAAAGGAGAAGTGGATTCTTTCCATACCTTCTTTGTATACTCACATTCCAGAAAGACATGAGAAATACATTCCACTTGTTTCTTGCAAAGAGAGCATCTTAAAGGACCATAGGTGCTTGTTTTTCAAATATTATCCATTGTTAAAATACTCTTATGTGCAAGAAGCCAACATAATGAATTCAATTTTGGGTTTGCATTTGGTTTCAATATAGTTTTCCAGATGCCATGTTTAGGAGGTATATTTGATTAGAAGAGAAAATATGCTTAGCCTTCCTTAACGGTATATTCAAAGGCTTTCCATCTCAAAATATCTTCCTCATCCCTCCTCCAAGGAGTGCGTCCAACACATTGTTCTAGAAGCCTAACAACTACATGAATTAGAGTGGGAGGAACACATTGCAACGTCCAATCCATCCACTTACCATCTACATCCTAGATGGAGATATCAGCTAAAGAGAATTTGTTTTGAGAAAAAAAATATTTTCACAGAGGGTGGAACTCATGAGACAACTCAACTGGCTTTTGCCATAATTTTATCAAACCATATATTGATTTTATATATGTTACCTAGATTTTAATACAATTATTATCATATCAAAGAAGAGGATGATACTATGAGTTTCCAAAATGGAGAGAAACCCTTCACCAAATGAAGGGCATCCATAATTCACATTGTATATGCCTAAGATATTTTTCCTTCAATATCTCTTTCCACCAGTCCTCTGCTCGAGTCATAAATCACCAAACAAGCTTTGGTCCTACTTCCTTATTCATAAGCATTGGGTCCCGAATTCCAAATCCTCCATGGCTTTTAGGGGCCTTAACCAATGCCCATTTGAGCAAGTGTAATTTTGTAGTCCTTGACTTTCCTCCTTCCTATATGAATTTACAAATTTCTTTTGCTATGGAAGATTGAATGCTTTGGAGAGCTAAGAGAGTTGAGAATTGGTAGATGGGAAATGTAGAAAGGATTTCTTTTAATATGATGATGCATATAACGAGATTAAGCCATCAGGAACCCAAGGATATGAATTTTCCTTTGAACTTGGTTGTTGTGCCTTCTTAGACTTGAGGAGAGTGCGATTTTAGGCAAATGGGGATGCCAAGATACATTAAATCCTTCCAAGTTTCAATAGTTTGAAAACACATAATTCTTCCAATTTTCCTTTTTTCTTCTTGCTGAGATATACCATGCATAGATATGATATTTTCTAGCTTTTGTTTGGCCTATAGAGGCATTAACTAAGAAGTCCATTTTTTTTAAAGAGACATACACTGATAGTTGAGCACCTCCCAACAACAACGTATCATTCACAAATTAAGAGTGATTGATGCTTTTGATACCTCTAGCAAACTTGATTCCTAGAAGGCTCGCACAACTCCTTTCATATTATAACCTACAATCTAGGGATTCAACCATTATAATTTAGAGAAAAGGGGAAAGAGGGCAGCCTTGGCGGAGGCCTCAGGAAGCTTTGAAGAAACCCTTCACCCTTCCATTTACTAAAGGGGCAATCCATGGTGCCTTAATACAGAGAGAAACCTAATTTATGAACTTGGCATCAAAGCCAAATCTGGCAAATACTTTGAAAATGAAGTAATGATTTACTTCGTCAAATACATTAGCCATATATAACTAAATGGACATGCCTTTATCTTCCTGTTTTTCGCTAGAATTGATTGCTTCTTACACCAAAATGATGTCAAATATTTGTCTTTCATGGAAAAAGCCTCCTTGATTTTTTGAAATTGTTCTTGGTAGAATAGGCTTGATTCTTTGAGCCAAATATTTGATATTACTTTATATAATACATTACATAACGAAATAGATCGAAATCTAGAGAATGTTGTTAGATTGAGATCCTTTGGAATTAGAACCAAGAAGGAGGTGTTAATCCCTCCTCCCATACAAATGTTTTTGAAGGTATATCCCACCATTATGAAAAAATCCTATTTAATTACCTCCCAAAAATACTGATAAAAATGGGCAGAAAAGCCATCTGGCCTAGGGGATTTATCCAGATTGAAGGAGAATACTACATGTCGAATTTATTCCTCAAAGGGAACTTTTGTCAAGGCCTCAATTTTCACCCATGAAATGGATTATGGGATAAATTCTAATATTGAGTCATCCACTTCAAGCTTGCTTGGGCCAACAACACTATATAAATCTCTAAAGTGGTGGACTACATACTCCTTAAGACTTTATAGCCATATATTTTTTCTCATCTTGCATTTATCTCTCTAATATTATTTTTCCAGACTTGATTTTTGGCTTTCTAATGATTTGATTTTTAATTAATGTCCTAATCTTTTAACCAAATACTTTGTGACTTTAGATGCCAAATCTCTTCCTCTTCTTTAAGAGCCTTATGGAAGGTTGCAAATACTTCTCTTTCTTCTAGTAACAACTCAATTGTCATTGTCTCCTTTTCAACTTTATCTTGTATAAGTTCTATATTTTTTTCTTGTTCTTGTAGCTTCCCTTGTCTTTATGATTGCACATATTTTTCCCATTGTTTAATAACCAACTTCAAGCCCTTGATTTTATGTTCCCAAATGGTGATTGGGCTACCTGACACCCAACCTCTCCATTTTTGTTTCACTAGATCACAAAATTCTAGAGAATTAATATAGACCATGCAATAGTGAAAGGGAAGGGGACCAAAATCATATTATTCTATGATGTCCAAAACTATTGGCCTATGATCCAAGTTGTCCCAAGGGAGGATTATAGAGGTGACAATTTTTTTATAGTAAAGAACGACTCTTAAATAAAAAACCTGTGATGTTGGAAATGATGTCTCAGTCCAGTTCTCTCATTTC
The DNA here is from genome assembly GCA_031772625.1 of Pinus tabuliformis. Classification (NCBI taxonomy): domain Eukaryota; kingdom Viridiplantae; phylum Streptophyta; class Pinopsida; order Pinales; family Pinaceae; genus Pinus; species Pinus tabuliformis. The sequence continues at coordinate 480,623,658 of CM062819.1, forward strand.
TCCATGTAAATTTATTAGATGTAGGCATAACATCTAGCAGATTTAATTTGTGAATGATATATTCTAAGTGCTCTTGAAACTAATCTCTGACTTGGGATCCTCTATTTTTCTCCCAATTATGAAAAGTTGTGTTAAAGTATCCCCCCATATACTCTCTAATCCAACATACATATCCCCATGGGCCAATAAAGAGTTCCAACATTAAATTTTTTGTTTATATTGAATAGGTATATAAATATTAACTAGAGAACATACCTGATTTGATTAGATATGGAGGAAACAAGTAGCCAGCGAATGGGTTGAGGACCGATAGTCAAGTAGTGTAAGATAATATTGTGATCACAACATGGAAATGCCTCCAGAGCCCCTTCTCATGTTAACATAAGTAATTTCACTTCCATTCCAAATCTTAGACTAGTTTTCGAGGATCTCTTGATCCTCCATTTTTCTCTCCTGGAGTAAGAGGACTAAGGCACTCCCTTTCTTATCTAGAGATTTCACTTCCTCCATTCTTTTGGATGGCCCTAATCCCCTACAATTCCATGAGAGGACTCACATCACTTATTTTCTATATCGGTGGCCCCTTGCTAAGGGGTCGAGTTTCCTCCTTTTTTGGTGTTTCAGGAGACTTTGAGCTTTGGCTCTAGAATTTCCTGAGTCCCCATCTCTTTTTCCTTTTCTATTTTTTCATTCCTTATTTGTTTGGGTGCCTACCCACTTTTCTATTAAGTCTTTCCATGTATTTCTCCTTTTCTGCCTTAGATTTTTCATCTATTGAGCTGGGGATAGAAGGCCCCAATTTGGAGCTTTTAGGGGAGAGGAAATGTTCCTCATTCAAAAATGAATCCATTGATTGTTGATCGAGGATCATGTCTTCTTCTGTAAGTAGAATAGAATCATCTTGTTTCTCTTGGTCGAACCCATATTTGGAGTTTTGAGCTTGATCCTTGGTTTCTAGTATTTCCCCTTCTTTAGTCACCGAATTTAGGGCCTCAAAATTGTTCTCTTTTTCTCTATGGCCTTTTCGCATTCCTTCTCCTCCATATGGGGAAGACTTCTTTGGAGAGGTTGTCCCTTTCCCTTTGTTCCCTAACTAGTCTATTTGCTTGTATGAATCATTTTCCTATTTTTCTATAGCTCTTCTTCTTTTTTGATGTTTCCATTTATCTCCTTCATTTGATGGCTTTTGATGTTACTCTTCTCTCCTTCATTTGTTGGATTTTGATGTTCCTCCTTTCTCATTTTGTAGCTTCCTACAAAATGGCCACATTCATGGAAAATTTTGCATTTGAACATGAGTTGGTCATAAGCAACTTCCTGGATATGGGTCTAGTTATCTAGGTTAAGGGTTATGGCCATTGGGAGCCCCTTGTACATATATAGCTCAACCCAAATCCTTGCACATGAGAATAACCTTTCTTTTGGTTCAACTCAATCAATGTATTTCCTTAATGAATTGCCAATATTCCTGAATGTAGTGTCGTTCTAGTAATGCAAGGGAAAAAATGGAAATTTTACCCAAATAGGGCCTACAAAAAGGACATCGATTTTAGGGTTGAAATCCAACTCCAATGATTTGGATACAACTGTTGGGCTCCCATGAAATATGTTCCATTGTGAAAAACAATGTCTCTATCTTCCTTGAGTTCAAAAAATAAAGTGAAAATCCCTTTTCCACAGAAGGACCTGGTGATGAAACCCTTGATCATGGGCTTCCAATTTTTTTCAACCCACAAACAAACAAATCAAGGAGAAGGAAAGAGCCCCATGAATTGGCTGAACGACCCTTGTTTAGCAAGTTGCAATTTTTTTGATATTGGTTGTGGGGCAAAATGCTCAACTTTTTGGATTTCCTCCAGTTTCTTCACAAATATGGAAGGCTTTTCCTTTTGGTACCTTTGTCCATTAGCTACCAACGAATTGAAAGCAACATTATCTGACACGAGGGGTGGGGGTTGAGGTAGAGATTTTCCTAAGCTAGTTATTGAAACGTAAGGAGAGAAACCTTAGAATGAGCCTCAATTTGAAACCTCAAAGCCACAGAAATGTAGAAAAATAAAGAAGATTACACAGGCCCTTCCGTATAGTCATTCTATATTAGCATCTAAATAGCTATGCATTATTTCCCTAGTTCTCTCCCTTTTATGCGATTATAAAACATATATTTTTTTCTTCAAGAGAGTAAATTGATTCTATTCAAACATTCATAGCTTATGAGGAACAAAGATGACTAGCTCTCTTTATTGGAGAGATGTTTGAGCTTCACCAATGACTTACAATAGGTTGGTTTCTAAAATGAACATGTACTAAGTTCATTACCTGTTACTTCCATCCCTTTGAAACTAGCAAAAAAAAGGCCTTATGAACAACTTCCGAACTCACAAGATAGATTTGTAAGACACCATATACTTAATTATAGGGTTAAATTTATTATTCAACTTAAACGCCCACAAAATCTTGGCTATTAAATTGTTGAAGGTCCTTAAAAGGTCAATTAACCCTAAAACATTTGCTCACAAAAGATATATTATAACATAAACCTTAATTATCATCTATAGTAATATAATATAAACTCTAATTATTGTCTAAAGCAACTATCAAATATAGACAATGAACTCATCTCATAGTTATAAAAAATGTAATAGTAAAATAGGTATAATATAGAAGTTGTTTCGGCCCATCACGATTTAATAAAATGTAAAATTACATTAACTCATATTTAAGATTAACACTAACTTAGTGTATAGAGGGATCAAATCTGTTAAGGTGCAAACCTCCTTTTTGAACAAAAAACTTGAGGAAATGTTTGCACCTCAAGAGTTATGACACCTCTTTGCCCTTGATAGATTCAAAATTAAGATAGATCTAAACTGATTTTATATATATATATATATATATATATATCATTTTTTTATTTAACCTAATCAAAATTTTATACCACCATAACAAAATATTATAACATTTTTCCAAATTAAAATAAAAACACATCTCAATACACTTACATAATTAAACAGAAAAACCAAACCAAATTATCGAAAATAAAATCTCAATGCGCTTACATAATTAAACAAAAAAACCAAACCAAATTATCGAAAATAAAATATTGCAACTAAATTTTATAATTATATTATAAAATTATACGAATGAAAAATAAAAAATAAAAACATTTTCCACTCGGAAGATTACGGACAAGATTTTATAGTGGTAAAAGTTTTGACAGCAGGAAATTTCCATTTTGAAATAGGTATTTAGCTAAAACTTACATCTAATTAGTCATTATAACACAGTGAAAATGGACAAGATTTTATAGTGAGAAAACTTTTGAGAAGAGAAAATTTTCATTTGAAATAGGTATTTTAGGTAAATTGTATAGCTAGCTAGTTACAGTTATTTTTGAAATTTAGATCATGCGGTGATGGGTAATATGTGAAGTGATTTAAAAAATTTCCATGGTTTAGTTTAATGATGTTTATATAAATAAATAAATACATTTTATCAAAATAGTGAATTTAGATTTTTTTTTGTTGGAATATAACTCAAGCTTTATCTTTATATTACACAGATGTAGTTAATTAATTCTGTTGACAAAAACATTCAATCCAGATTTGTTTATGAACCAACCCTTTATATACCCATGACCAATTATCTTTTTCTCTCGGGCCTTATAGATGCTTGAGCATGTAAGCTTGACCATAAAGTTGTTGAGGTTGTTTGGAATTTCTAATGGGTTATATTTTTTTATTTATTGTAATTCAATAATAGTTTGGTTGTATATATGAATTTTATGGTAAAATTATCTTGTTTTATATTAAATTAATATAGATTTATTTATGTACGGATTTAATATGAGTTGAGAGAGATTATATAAAAAATTTAAGTAAAAACTTATTTTAGAGTGAAAAAAATAATGTATAATTTTTTATTGTTTAAATTGTATTTTTGAATATTATAGAGACTACATAATTTAAATTTGTAAGTACAATTTTTTTTATTGAATTTTGACAAAAAAATTATATAACTAAAAAAAGATTAAACTGTAAAATATTGAAACCACTTCAAATATTTTAACTATAAAAACTATTTTTTTTTGTAACTAATTTAAATCAAGTGTTCACATATTTTTGAAATAATAAAGTTTAAACATCTATTCACAATTTTTTTTTACTTCTAATTACTTTACATGAAATTATATTAGGTGATATAGAAACTAATTAAACATGAATAGCATATTCTTTTTTCTTTTTATTTTAATATAACAGACATTTTTTTCTATTGAGAGAATATCTTAATTTTATCTTAAGAGAGACACATGTCAACTCCAAGTTGAGCACAAACATACTTACACGTCGTTCACACTGAGGAGAATTTGTTGTTTCTTTTTTCCGTAATGAATAAAATCTCTATTTTTCTCTTTCATGTTTTTATAGTATAGTGCTTTATGTTTATGTTTTCCTGATAAGATTAGTTTTATGGAATTTTTAATTTTGTGATAATTATATAAAAAGGTTTTATACTTATCTTTAGTGGTGAGTTAATTATTGTTTATTATTTAAATGTTTCTTCCATATTAAAATTTCTAGTTAATTTATAATATTATGGTAATAGTAATAATTTTATGAAGAAATTATGAACATGTGTATATTGAAATTAGGCACTCTGCATTACATCAAATGAGCATTATATAGATAAAAAAAATTCTACTACGACTAGTCCTTCTGAAGGGAAACCAGACTAATGACATAAGTTCTGACATTGAGGTTGTTTAGGTCTTGTCTAACTAGAGCATTTTGTCAATAGAAACTTAAAACAACAAGTTGGTTGTGTCAAACCTTGATATACATCAACATGAGAAGACAAAAAGGACTACTAGTGTTGCAAGCAAAAAACCAGTGAGTCATAACAACTATTGGGTAGAATATCTAGGTATTTGTGTTGGCTAGTCAATACCCTCATCTGAGAAGAAAGATATGTTGATTGATATCCTAGCTAGAATGGTCAACTTGCAGCTGATACTGTTAATTTTTACCTTCAACTTTGTCAATCTGATATAATTCTCTTGTTGAGTCCTCATGTACCTCTCTATGCCACTTGCAATATTCAAATGATGTTTAAACTTGTTCTGGCTTTGTGCCATGATCGATGAAGTGACAAAAAGACATGCAATGTGCAAAGTATAATGGGAATCGCAACCCCTTCGTCTAAACTAACATCATATCGAAATAAAGAAACACAAACTCATAAACACAATCTTTGGAAAACAATTTAATATAACCATTTAAACTTAAAATTACCTTCAAAAATAATAATATAAAAACATATTATTTAATATAACTTCAATTTTTTTTTAAGGAAATTATATCTTAATTATTAACCATGTCTTTTTCTTAACCTTAACGTATTTTTCAAACTATTTATCTTACTTAACTAATATGGGGACAACTTTTCATAAGAAAAAATCCCACTTTGAATTAAGTATTTAGTTCAATTGTATAACTAATAAGTTATAGTGTTATGATATTTGTATGGGTGGGTAATATGTGGACGGGAAATTTTAGGAATTTCTCTTCCCACAATCCTTTTGTTAGGTTTACTGTTGTTTATATGGATAAATATAATTAATTAATTATTCCTAACAATAATAGCATAAATAACTTGTTTTATGTGCAAACTCTTTATATATTCATGACGTTTTGTTTTTTTACTTCAAATTGTATTGTTGAAGTTTTTGCATTTAAGTTTAGTTGTTGAAGTTGCTTGGAGTCGCTCTTGTTGAAGTTTTTGCATTTAAGTTTAGTTGTTGAAGTTGTTTGGAGTCTCTTGTTTTTTTCTTAGTTGATATTGTATTGACGAAGCTTGAGCATTTAAATAAGAGATTTCAAACAACTTCAACAATTAAGCTTTTGCATTTAAGTTTAGTTGGTGAAGTTGTTTAGAGTTTTTGTTTTTTTTCTTATTTGATATTGTATTGATGAAGCTTGAGTATTTGCATCTCGAGAGATTTGATTTTTCTCGGTGCTTAATAGATTTAAAGTTAAGATGGATCTAGGTTGGTTTCAGTCATGCAAAGCCACACAAAATTTGTCTAACATATGATTAATCTAGTCATTTTAAATATGTTAAATATGTTTAAGATTAATCTTATAGGTTTCGTTTCTTTGACATATCATGCACCTTAGACTTGTATCTATGTTAAACACTGAAATTCCAACATATGACTCCTCACACAAATAATATATTTGAACTTGATTTAATCGATAAATCATGTCATAATTTTTTTATGTGCAATATTTATATCGAGAGTTATAGGTTAAGCTTGGGCATAAATATCTTTTAAACATTTTTTTGTAGGATTTTCTTTTTCATCTTGTACCATGTCCGACTTGGTTGGATATTGTTTTGTTTGTCAATATGCCCTTTGTTATTCATCTTTTTGTTTCCTCTATTCTTCATGTTTTTCAATTGTCATTCTCTACGTATTTTTTTTTAATGATTTCCTCTTCGTTGTGCATTTTATTGTATTCTTTAAATTGTTGATACTATTCAATTGTGATGTATTGTGCCCTTCTTTGTTGATATGCTCTTTGATATTCTCTTTGATGTGTTTTTTGTCATTCAATTTTTTCCTTCATTTGTTCTTGTTGTTGTTCAATTGTCATTTGTTGTGACCATCTTTGTTGATTTTCTCTTTGCTTCTCCCTTTGTTGTTAATTTCTATTTAAGATAGATCTAGGCTCTTTGTTGTTCATTTCTATGGTTAATAATGTTCAATAATATATTATATCATATAATATTATATAGTATTATGTTAAATACTATATATTATATATTTTTAAACATTATAATATTATGTGTAGCATTATAATATTATAATACTAGGTATAATGTAATATATATTTTTTTAATGGGAATGAGAATATTTGTATTAATTACAAAGTATGTGCCTAGATCACAACTGTACACCGAGAGTTACATTAAAATTTCCTTACATCTTCAATATCATCTACAAAGTCATGAACTAAAATTATCCTTCAAAGAGGAATACAATTGATACTAAGCATATATCGGTCGAGGTGAATACCTTCCAAGAAATCCCCAAAATTAAACAAAACTTGTAGTATGTATAACCTACTTCAAAGTATAATCCTTGATTACAACACATTTCCCTAGATCCACTAGATATTTCAGTTTGAATACTTGACATTAGAGTTGTTGGAAGTAACTGAATCTTTCATATTTAAGACCAAACTATTGACTAGATATCCCAATTCTTTAACTTGCTAACAAAGGATTTTGATTTCTTCCTCATGTTTATCCAATTTTCCTTTAGCTTGCAACCAGGGGTTAATGGTTATGGAGGAAGAGGCAATTTTTTTATTATGATGTATCTTGTGTAGGTTTTAACCCCGTACAAAAATTACCTGCACACGAATTCTAAAACACAGGAAAATAAACAATAGCGAGATCATAACACATAAAACGAATATACACAGAGATTTTCCTGATAAGATTAGTTTTCTGGAATTTTTAATTTTGTGATAATTATATAAAAAGGTTTTATACTTATCTTTAGTGGTGAGTTAATTATTGTTTATTATTTAAATGTTTCTTCTATATTAAAATTTCTAGTTAATTTATAAGATTATGGTAATAGTAATAATTTTATGAAGAAATTATAAACATATATATATTGAAATTAGGCACTTTGCATTACATCAAATGAGGATTATAAAGATAAAAAAATTTCTACTACGACTAGTCCATCTGAAGGGAAACCAGACTAATGACATAAGTTTTGACATTGAAGTTGTTTAGGTCTTGTCTAACTAGAGCATTTTGTCAATAGAAACTTAAAACAACAAGTTGGTTGTGTCAGACCTTGATATACATCAACATGAGAAGACAAAAAGGACTACTAGTGTTGCAAGCAAAAAACCAGTGAGTGATAACAACTATTGGGTAGAATATCTAGGTATTTGTGTTGGCTAGTCAATACCCTCATATGAGAAGAAGGATATGTTGATTAATATCCTAGCTAGAATGGTCAACTTGCAGTCGATACTGTCAATTTTTACCTTCAACTTTGTCAATCTGATATAATTCTCTTGTTGAGTCCTCATGTACCTCTGTATGCCACTTGCAATATTCAAATGATGTTTAAACTTGTTCTAGCTTTGTGCCATGATCGATGAAGTGACAATAAGACATACAATGTGTGTTAGGATATTCCGACACATAGGAAATAGTTAAGTACAACTTGGTCTAGTATAGAGTTAGGTATAGAGTTAGGTAAAGTGTGTTTCTTTACCGTTGTACATTTTGTAACTTACAATCCGACGGTCACGATATGTAGTGATTTGACAGTTCATTCTCTCCTCGGTATTACCGACACTTGATCCGTGGCTTGACACCCGATTGGTCCATGATTTCTATTTAAAGCGCATGGAGGGTCATTTGTAGGGTAATCCGTGCATGAGAGAAGCTTATGTAAATTTTCATTCTTTTATTAATAAATTTCCTGAAGTGGCTGCGTTGGCTCAGGACGTGGACTGTTTCCCTCTTTGAGGGTTTTAACCACGTCAAAAATACTGGTGTATTGATCTGCGATCTGGTTGTGAGCGTTGTCCTTTGGTGTTCTATCTGAAGAACTTACCCTGTATATTCCTACATGGTATCAGAGCTATTTGAGGGTCGCGTTCGTTGGTGATCCAAATCTGAAGCCGGTAGAACTGCATCCGACTGTCGTTTCCTAGATCTACTGTTTCTGACTGCTTTCGGGCCGAGAGGACTGCTCTGTTGTATTGGGAGCATCTGTTCCAGTGAGGAACCCCTTTCGTTTCACGTGAAAAGGTTTCCGGTAGCCCTAACTGCGTCATTTTTAAGATCTGGAGGTATACAGTGTTTATTTGCAGTTTATAGTTATTTTCTCTCTGCTTATTTTGGTTTCGGTTTATTTAGCCTTTTTTTAATTACCGGATCTATACCTTTCATTTCTGCGTATGCTCTTTGCCCTGTGACTCTGTGCGATCTGGGCAAATCAGAAACAGAAAGGAAGGATTTTTCTCATGCGTATGCTCTTTTCCCTGCACCTTAGTGTGATCTCGGAAAATCAGAAACATTGAGAAAAATATTTAGTTTCCGGCTAAAGCTAACTTTGAGCCGCAAGGTTCATTTTTGAAAATATTTAGTTTTTCGGCTAAAGCTAACTTCGAGCCGTAAGGTTCGTTTTCTTTGCATGTTCGTGTTGGGTTTTGTGTTTTTTGTTTTGTAGGGAAAAAGAGCTTTCTCAAAGCAAGCACGCAACCCAAAGCACCCCCCCCCCCCTCTCTCTCTCTCTCTCTCTCAAATTTTTTGTATAGCTCAATTGGTTCAAATCTATTTTAAGAGAGTAGAGGTCTTGGGTTCAAGTCTCCATTTTGTGGGGGCAGACTTTTTTATTTCCGCACATTCCCGCACTTCGTCGGCAACTTCATCAACTTTTTTTTCAAAAAGCCATAACTTCTTCATCCGGAAGCCGTTTTCAGAGCCGTTTTTTTTAAACCAGCCTAATTTTTCGAGATCTATCCATTGGAACACTTAGTTTCAGCATCTTTAGCTTCAGTTTCCGTTGAAATGGAAAGTCAATACCAAGTTACCCTTGACAGCACCAACTACTTCCAATGGTTGTCCTACATTGAGGATTTACTTAAAGTAAAGGTCTCTACAGAATATCCTCAGGCCAAGAAAAGAAACCAAAGGATGAAGATAAGGCTGCTAAATGGGAAAATAGGCAAGATCAAGCACGTGGATTGATAAGGATGTCTATTTCTCCAGATCTTAGATTCCATATTGCAGAACTTGATACTCCTGATGAAGCCATGAAACAAATCAATAAAGTTTTTGGGATTAAAAATGAACTTAGAGCCCATCAACTTGAAAATGAGTTGCTTACATTGGACCCTAATAATTTTTCTTGCAGTGAAGATTTCTTGTCCAAGTTCAAGACCCTTAGATATCTCTTGGAAGGTGTTAAAGTTAAGAAAGAAGATAGCAACCTTATCTATTCCATTCTTACTAAGTTGGGACCAGCCTACTCTGTGTTTGTTTCCACCTTCCATTCTACAAGAGAAGCCTTCATTTCTCAAGGAACAGACTACAAGTCCCCTTCCTTTGACTCTTTTTGTGATTCTTTAATAAGAGAACAAGAAAAACTCTTACACCTTGGTCTTCTTAATCTTGGAAACTCTTCCAAGAAAGCGTTAGCCGCCCAACAGCAACCAAATTCAAAGAATCCTAAGAAGTCATATCCTAAAAAGAATGGTCCTAAACCAAACAAGGGTCCTAAGCAATCTCAGCCTCAAAATGAAAAATCATTTCATTAAAATGATAAGGCAAATAAAAACAAATGGAAGAAGACTGATAGACATTGCAACTTTTGTAATCGAGATGGCCACTTAGAATCCAAATGCTTTAAGAAGATGGAAGCCTTGGAAGCAGCGATGAAGAAACATAACATCCATTTGGAGCAATCTTCAACTTCAACTTCATCTTCAGGAATGGCACTTTCTGCATGTGGTTGTCAAGCATCTCGGTCTGGTTATGCACTAAATGTATCTTCTTCTTCTCATTCTCATGAGTGGCTCATTGATTATGGAGCTTCTTATCACATGGCCAAAAACAAAGCCATGTTTTCTTCTTTAAATGATTGTAACACCAAAAATATATATGTTGGTGATGATAGATCTCTTAGTGTTGTAGGGACTGGAACTGTTCATCTAGACAATGGTCAGTTTAATGATGTATTATGTGTTCCAACCTTATCCTGCAACCTTCTATCTGTTTATCAGATAACTCATTCAGGTGAAGGTAAAATCGTTGAATTTTCACCTCATGATGTTGTAATCAAGGACCTAAGAGATCCTAAAAGGATTTTAGCTACTGGCATTGCTGATGATTCTACAAGGTTGTATAAGTTTCACAACTTTGGGTCATCAAATCTTCCCTCAGTATTTGTTGCTCATAACGATGAAGTGAGCAAACTTTGGCATGAGCAATTTGGTCACTTAAACTAACGCTCCCTTCAGCATCTATGTAAAGAAAATATGGTGACAGGTCTTCCTATGGTATCTTGCAGAGATAGTGTCTGTTCCGGATGTGTACTCGGAAAACATCATCGGGACAGTTTTGAAAAACGTGCCTCTTGGCACGCCTCAGCCCCTTTACATCTTGTGCATAGTGATTTATGTGGTCCACTTCCTGTTGTTTCATTCTCTGGATGCAAGTATTTCTTAACTTTCATTGATGATTTCTCCAGACGCACTTGGGTATACTTCTTAAAACTCAAGAGTGAAGTATTTAACACATTTTTGACCTTCAAAGCCTTTGTTGAAAAACAATCTGGACATCAAATTCTTAAGCTAAGATCTGATAATAGCGGAGAATATGTTAAAAACACATCAACTTTTGCACTGAGAATGGAATTCAAATGCAACATACTATTCCATATACTCCACAACAAAATGGTGTAGCTGAAAGGAATAATCGCACCTTAAAGGAAATGGCTAATTGTATGCTACAATCTAAAGGACTTGGTCTTAGTTTTTGGGCAGAAGCAATTAACTGTGCAAATTACATAATAAATCGCACTCCTACTAAGGCTTTAAAGAATATCACTCGAGAAGAAGCATGGAGCTCAATCAAACCAGATGTAAGGCACTTTCGTGTTTTTGGAAGTGAAGCATGGGCCCATATTCCAGATGAAAAGCATAAAGCTTTAGAACCTAAGAGTGAAAAATGTAATTTTGTTGGATATTCTGAAGATGTCAAAGGCTATAGACTTATTCCATTTAAGTCCAAAAATGTTATCATTAGAAGAGATGTAAAATTTAATGAAAATATATCGGCCTGCGAGCCTAATCCGACGGATGTGCCACCTCTCCCTATCTCTTCTACTTTTGAAAACATTTCTTCTTCAGATGATGAAAGTGAGGATGACAATCCTCCCCCACCATCTCAGGATCCTCCTTCAGCTCCTCAGCTTCCAAAATGGGTTCGTGCTACTCGAGATGCAGCAGGTGATCTTGTCGGTGATCCTACAGATCAGCGACGTACACGTTCTCAGTTCGAGAGAGCCTCTTCTTTACTGGCTCAAGCTCCAGTAAATTATGATCCTGACACCTTTGCAGAAGCTTCAGGCCATCCAGATTGGGAAGCAGCTATGAATGAAGAATATCATTCATTGTTGGCAAATGATACATGGGATCTTGTTCCTCTACCAAAGGGACGAAAACTTGTTAGATGCAAATGGGTTTACAGAACCAAGTATGGACCAGATGGGAAAGTTGATAAACATAAAGCTCGTCTTGTTGCTAAAGGTTTTTCATAGGTTGAAGGCATTGACTACACTGAAACCTTCTCCCCTGTTGCCAAAATGAACTCTATCCGACTTGTTCTTTCCCTTGCTGCCTCGTTCAAATGGGAAGTCCATCAGATGGATGTTAAATCTGCCTTCTTGCATGGGGACTTGCATGAAGAAATCTACATGGAACAACCCATTGGCTTCATAAAAACAGACTCCAGCCTTGTATGTCGGCTTAAGAAATCCCTTTATGGTCTCAAACAAGCTCCTCGAGCTTGGTATGCCAAAATGGATAACTTTCTTTTAGAATCTGGCTTTTCTAGGTGTCATTCTAACAATACTGTCTACACCAAGCAAGTGGGCAAGTCTCTTATCATTCTTGTTCTTTATGTTGATGATCTTATCCTTACTGGTAGTGATCCCAACCTTATAAACCATGTGAAGTCTAGCCTTAAAAGGAAGTTTGAAATGAGAGACTTAGGACACTTACATTATTTTCTCGGTCTTCAAGTCTTGCAATCCAAAGAAGGTATTTCCCTTTCTCAGTCCAAGTATGCCTGTGATATTCTACACCACTTTCACATGGAAGACTGTAAGCCAGCCCCTTCTCCCTTTCAGTCTAGAGTCAAACTTTCAGTCACTTGTACTTCTCCTGAAGTTGATGCTACCTTATACCGTCAACTTGTAGGAAAACTTTTGTATCTAACCCATACTCGTCCTGACCTTTCCTTTGTTGTTGGCCTTGTTGCTCGGTTTATGCAAAACCCACGTGAAAGTCATTGGAAAGCAGCTAAAAGAATACTTCGTTATGTTCGAGGTATAGTTCAGTTTGGGATTCATTACAGTGCCGAAGCAGCTCCTCTATTGGTTGGTTTCACTGATTCTGATTGGGCTGGTGACCCTGATGATCGGAATTCTACTGCCGGTTATGTGTTCACTCTTGGTTCAGGACCTATTACATGGGCTTGCAAGAAACAAGCTACCATTTCTCTTTCATCAGCAGAAGCAGAGTATCGTGGTGCCGTAGAAGCTAGTAAGGAAGCCTTGTGGCTTCGTCAGATCCTGTCAGAGTTTGGCTTTCAGCAGCAGCATCCGACTACACTTTGGTGTGATAATCAAAGTGCCATTCAACTATGCAAAGATCCAGTCCAACATCAGCGCAGCAAACACATTGAACTGCACATGCACTTCATCATAAAGCTCATTCATGACCATGTTATTGAAGTGCAATATTGTTCAACAGATGATCAAGTTGCAGACATCTTCACAAAGGCTCTCACAGAGGCGAAGTTCACTAAACTTCGATTTATGGTTGGAGTTCAAGAAGTTGTCACTAAGGGGGGATAGGCTCTAGTGCCTCCTTCCTTCTCCTATTGTGTCATATTTGTAAATACTTCAATCCTATCCCAAGTTGTTCTTAAGGGGGGATGTTAGGATATTCCGACACATAGGAAATAGTTAAGTACAACTTGGTCTAGTATAGAGTTAGGTAAAGTGTGTTTCTTTACCATTGTACATTTTGTAACTTACAATCCGACGGTCATGATATGTAGTGATCCGACGGTTCATTCTCTCCTCGGTATTACCGACACTTGTTCCGTGGCTTGACACCCGATTGGTCCATGATTTCTATTTAAAGCACATGGAGGCTCATTTGTAGGGTAATCCGTGCATGAGAGAAGCTTATGTAAATTTTCATTCTTTTATTAATAAATTGCGTGAAGTGGCCGCGTTGGCTCAGGACGTGGACTGTTTCCCTCTTTTAGGGTTTTAACCACGTCAAAAATATTGTTGTATTGATCTGCGATCTGGTTGTGAGCGGTGTCCTTTGGTGTTCTGTCTGAGGAACTTACCCTGTATATTCCTACAATGTGCAAAGTATAATGGGAGTCGCAACCCCTTCATCTAATGTTAGGCCCCTATACTACTAGTATAACCCCTTATTGTTATTAGTACAACCCACTTATTATATTGATGTACCCATGTAGTGCCCATATTGTTACTATTGTGCCCCATAGAAGCCCACTATTGTTATTATTGTGCCCTTACATTATTATTGTTATGTCGGCTCTAATTATGTTATGACCCCTTAGACTCCTATATATAGAAAGGAGGTCTTTTCATTTGTATCATCGAAGAATTGTTCATTTATGTAATATAAAGGAGGTTGCCCCCTCGAAGAGGCTGAATTATAAGGCGTTGATCTATCTTTTCTTGAGCTGGTTTCATAACATTTGGTATCAGAGCTTTGGATTCTAGGGTTTTCGCTGCTCCAAACAGGTCATTGTGGCATTTTCACTATAACATTTTTTATGTGACGTTTCAGAAGTCGTAAAAAAAACTCATTTGAGAAGAAATCGCACTGAACCTTGGGTCCGAATTTCAGAGCTTTTTGCGCGATATTTTAGGAGATATGATCTGAGGAAGTTGGTATTTTTGCAGACTCTTGAATTACATTCAAAACAGGTGACCTGGGGAAAATCGTCATAACTTTCTCTCTGAGGATCGGATTGAAATTTCGTAAAAAGGTACAGAAAGAGGACGGACTGTAGTTTCTTGTATGCATTTTTCAGATCCCAGTGACTCGTGGCACGTCGTACAAGTTCGCTCTACTGAACTAGTCTACAATCAAGTCAATGTGGGAGATTTCGCATAACTATTTCTTGGAGAATCCAAATTGGGTCATACTTGTGGCATTGGAAAGAGGACAAAGAGGGCTACTTCAGGCCAAAATTTCAAAACTTAAGGATCTGAAAGTACAAAGTTACATTCGTTTCAAGATCGAGCTCCTAAAATCAAGAAAAAGCGAGATGAGGAAGTTCGATGGCAAGGATCCGGTAAATTGGATACTACAGATGGAGAAATATTTCGATCTACATGAGGTGCAACTGTTACAAAAGGTATGTATTGCATCTTCATATTTAGAACCGAATCAATTTTTATGGTATGAGGGGCTTTGTTCTCGTAAAAAACTTGTTGCGTGGTCAATTTTCACGGAGGAAATGATAGCATATTATGAGGATACAAAGAGAAACACCTTCTTTAGAGCAACACCACAACAATTGGAAAGAGTAAAATGGCTTTGTGAGATAGTGGAAAGCAAAATTATGGAAACCAGGAAGCATACACCTCACAACTATAAAGATGGAAGTGTTGTTTCTCTTAGCCTTCCACAACCTACAAGGGTGACACCACAACAATTGGAAGAAAAAAGAGAAAAAGGGCTTTGTTACAATTGTGATAGCAAATGCATTAAAGGTCATAAGTGTGTTCAGAAGAAATTATTTTACATAGAATATGAAGAGGAGGAAGAAAAGGATCAAGAAACATCAAAAGAAGAAGATATGCGCCAGGACCCCATCCCAGAGAAAGAAGAAATGAATCAAATGATATCTTGTAAAGCATTGGTAAGAATTACCACTTATCAAACTCTCAAGATAGAAGGACATATCAAGAAGAAAAAGGTGCAAGAAGTGAAAGATCACATCGAGAAAGAAGAAATGAATCCAACCATATCTTGTAATTCATTGGTCGAAATTACCACTCCTCAAACTATCAAGATAGAAGGACATATCAAGAAGAAAAATGTTCAAGAAGTGAAAGATCACATCGAGCATCAAGAAATGAATCCGACCATATCTTGTAAAGGATTGGAAGAAATTACCACTCCTCAAACTCTAGAGATAGAAGGACATATCAAGAAGAAAAATGTTCAAGCAGTGAAAGATCACATCGAGCATCAACAACAAGTTCTCCAACTTTTAAAGGATAATGCCACTTCGGTGCAAAATCAAAGGAAACAACAGGTAGTTCAACATTGTAGTGAAAAATGTTTTGATGTAGGTGATTGGGTATTTTTACTACTACATCTCAAGAAAGCTATTTATGAGAAGGAAATGTTGGCAATACTACATGCACTTAAAAAATGGCGACCTTACCGAATGGGAAGACTCTTCAAAGATGAGGATGTGGAAGCATTGTTTTATGCTATTTCTATTATCCAACCAGATTGGATAAACGAAGCAAGGGATGAAGGGAAGAAGGATGAAGAAGTATGGCCACTTATTCAAAAGTTTCAAAAGATCCCAATTCAAACAATATTGCCATAAATTGAAGAGGAAGGAAAAATCATATTGGAACCTGGAGCAGTCACAGAAACAAGAACTCGACAGCTACAAAATCGATCAATTTCAGAGTATCTCATCAAGTGGAAGAACTTACCCGCTGAAGATTCCACATGGGAGGACAAGAATTTTATACAGAAGCATCAAGAACTACTCAAGCATTGAAGACAATGCTTTTTGAAGGAGAGGGGCATGTTAGGCCCCTATACTACTAGTGTAACCTCATATTGTTATTAGTACAACCCACTTATTATATTGATTTACCCATGTAGTGCCCATATTGTTACTATTGTGCCCCGTAGAAGCCCACTATTGTTATTATTGTGCCCTTACATTATTATTGTTATGTCGGCTCTGATTATGTTATGACCCCTTAGACTCCTATGTATAGAAAGGAGGTCTTTTCATTTGTATCATCGAAGAATTGTTCATTTATGTAATGTAAAGGAGGTTGCCCCCTCAAAGAGGCTGAATTCTAAGGTGTTGATCTATCTTTTCTATCTTTTTTTGAGCTGGTTTCATAACATCTAAACTAACATCATATCGAAATAAAAAAACACACACTCATAAACACGGTCTTTGGAAAACAATTTAATATAACCATTTAAACTTAAAATTACCTTCAAAAATAATAATATAAAAACATATTATTTAGTATAGGTTGAGTTTTTTAAGGAAAATATATCTTAATTATTAACCATGTTTTTTTCTTGACGTTAACTTATTTTTTAAACCATTTATCTTTCTTACTTACTTAATTAATTAATTAATTAATTTATATATATATATATATATATATATATATAAATTACTTTTATTTTTAATAATTATATTATTAAAAATAAAAATGGACAAGACTCATAGTGGGAAAACTTTTAATAAGAAAAAATCCCACTTTGAATTAAGTATTTAGTTCAACTGTATAACTAATAAGTTGTGGTGTTATGATATTTGTATGGGTGGGTAATATGTGTACGGGAAATTTGAGGAGTTTCTCTTTCCACAATCGTTTCGTTAGGTTCACTGTTGTTTATATGGATAAATATAATTAATTAATTATTTCTATAATAATAGAATAAATAACTTGTTTTATGTGCAGATTTTTTATATTTTCATGATTCACGTTTTGTTTTTTTACTTCAAATTGTATTGTTGAAGTTTTTGCATTTAAGTTTAGTTGCGGAAGTTGTTTGGAGTCTCTTGTTTTTTTTCTGAGTTGATATTGTATTGATGAAGCTTGAGTATTTAAACCAGAGATTTCAAACAACTTTAACAACTAAGTTTTTGTATTTAAGTTTAATTGTTAAAGTTGTTTAGAGTTTTTTGTTTCTTTTCTTATTTGATATTGTATTGATGAAGCTTGAGTATTTGTATCTCGAGAGATTTGGTTCTTTTCGGGATTCAAAGTTAAGATGGATTTAGGTTGGTTTTAGTCATGTAAAGCCACACAAAATTTGTCTAACATATGATTAATCTAGTCATTTTAAATATGTTAAATATGTTTAAGATTAATCTGATGGTTTTTTTTCTTTGACATATCATGCACCTTAGACTTGTATCTATGTTAAGCACCGAAATTCCAACATATGACTCCTCACACAAATAATATATTTGAACTTGATTTAATCGATAAATCATGTCATAATTTTTTTATGTGCAATATTTATATCAAGAGTTATAGGTTAAGCTTGGGCATAAATATCTTTTAAACATTTTTTTTGTAGCATTTTCCTTTTCATCTTGTACCATGCCCAACTTGGTTGGATATTGTTTTGTTTGTCAATATGCCCTTTGTTATTTATCTTTTTGTTTCCTCTATTCTTCATGTTTTTCAATTGTCACTCTCTACGTATTTTTTTTTAGTGATTTCCTCTTCGTTGTGCATTTTATTGTATTCTTTAAATTGTTGATACTATTCAATTGTGATGTATTGTGCCTTCTTTGTTGATATGCTCTTTGATATTCTCTTTGATGTGCTTTTTGTCATTCAATTTTTTCCTTCATTTTTTCTTGTTATTGTTCAATTGTCATTTGTTGTGACCACCTTTGTTGATTTTCTCTTTGCTTCTCCCTTTGTTGTTAATTTCTATTTAAGATAGATCTAGGCTCTTTGTTGTTCATTTCTATGGTTAATAATGTTTAATAATATATTATATCATATAATATTATATAGTATTATGTTAAATACTATATATTATATATTTTTAAACATTATAATATTATGTGTAGCATTATAATATTATAATACTAGGTATAATATAATATATTATTTTTTTAATGGTAATGAGAATATTTGTATTAATTGCAAAATATGTGCCTAGATCACAACTGTATACCGAGAGTTACATTAAAATTTCCTTACATCTTCAGTATCATCTACAAAGTCATGAACTAAAATTATCCTTCAAAAAGGAATACAATTGATACTAAGCATATATCGGTCGAGGTGAGTACCTTCCAAGAAAGCCCCAAAATTAAACAAAACTTGTAGTACGTATAACCTACTTCAAAGTATAATCCTTTATTACAACACATTTCCCTACATCCACTAGATATTTCAGGTTTGAATACTTGACATTAGAGTTGTTGGAATTAACTGAATCTTTCATATTTAAGACCAAACTATTGACTAGATATCCCAATTCTTTAACTTGCTAACAAAGGAGTTTGATTTCTTCCTCATGTTTATCCAATTTTCCTTTAGCTTTCAACCAGGGGTTAATGGTTATGGAGGAAGAGACGGTTTTTTTATTATGATGTATCTTGTGTAGGTTTTAACCCCGTACAAGAATTACCTGCATGCGAATTCCAAAACACAGGAAAATAAACAATAGCGAGATTATAACACATAAAACAAATATACACAAAGATTTTCCCCTAGATCCCAAAACCGAGACTACCAGATTGATTTTTCATTATGTTCCTTTCAATGTTAGAATACATATATATACATGTCGAAGCATCCAATACCATGGACCAAAAACCATCGCACCCAAAACCATGTGTGAAAACCATGCACAAAACCATAGGTAGCTCCACCCACCTAATATAGGGTCCAAAAAAAATTTCCCCGGGGTGTTGCCCGAACCCTGTAGAGGGGGACTAACCACCCCCCTCAAACCCCCTGTGACCCCCCCACTACGTAGTTGGTGCAACAAAGGGGGTGCTCCACCCCCCGATTGGTTAGGGCGGCTAGTCGTGGAAAGAATATAACACAACCCCACTTTCTCCCACTTTTTGTTTTCCTTCCACAGGGGGCCACAAGAGAGCTTAGTCATTTATCCAGCCCTGCAACACCCATTGTTTCTCTACACCAAGAGAAATTCTCAGAGCTCACATATTTTTTCAATGCATCTGCAGTATTCTTCAAAGTGTCCACCTTTACCAGCAACACCTTTTTGTCTTCTATCAGATCCCTCCCAAAGTGATACTGAACATCAATGTGCATTGTCTTTGAATGATAAGCAGAGTTCTTTGCCAAGAAAATTGCACTTTGGTTGTCACAATCTATCCTTATAGCTCCCTGTACTAACCCCATACTTGAACACAATCTCTGCAACCAAACTGCTTCCTTGCTTGCATGAGTGGCTGCCATGTATTCTGCCTCTGTAGTTGATAGTGCCACTACAGATTGTTTCTTACTCATCCAATTGACTGCACCTCTAAAGAGGTTAAACACACACCCACTTGTAGATATTTTTTGATCCAGATCTCTAGCCCAGTCTGCATCAACAAAGCCACGGATATCCAAAACTCTGTCCAATCCTGGTCTTCCTTGGTAGCACAAAATATAATCATTAGTGCCACGCAAATACCTGAAAACCTGCTTCACTAATGTCCAATGCTCCTTCCCTGGTTTTGACATAAATCTGCTCAATACTCCCACTGCATGTGCAATGTCTAGTCTAGTACATACCATCGCATACATCAGGCTATCGACTGCACTTTCATATGGAACACGAGACATGCCATCTTCCTCTTCTTGTGTCTTCTGACACTGCTCAGTGGATAACTTTACACCTACAGGAATAGGAACCTTCACCGGTTTACTATCTTGCATATTAAACCTCTGCAGTATTGTCTCGATATACTTCCTCTGGCTTAACCAGAGCTTCCGATTTGCCCGATCTCCTTTAATTTCGATGCCTTAAATATAGTTTGCAGCACCAAGATCTTTCATGTCAAATTTTGAGGACAATTGATTCTTCCAATTGTGGATAATTTCTTTGTCATTTCCAACCAGAAACATATCATCCACATACAAGACCAGATAAATAACATGGCCACCAATTAATTTAAAATACACACAGTGATCTGCTTTGCTTCTGGTGAAGCTAAGTCCCCGTATAAATGTATCAAATTTCTGATACCACATCCTTGGTGATTGTTTTAACCCATACAAAGACTTTTTTAACTTGCATACCAGTTCTTTCTTACCCTTCACCGCAAAGCCTTCAGGTTTCTTCATGTAGATCTCCTCTTCCAGATCCTCGTGAATAAATGTTGTCTTCACATCCATCTGTTCTACCTCAAAATCAAAAGCAACAGTAATAGATAAAAGTAATCTAATAGAAGCTACCTTGACAACAAGAGAAAAAATATCACCAAAATCAATTCCCGGCACCTGGGAATAACCTTTTGCTACAACCGAGCTTTGTGTTTCTCTGTCTTCTTCTTGAACACCCATTTGTTGCCAATGGGTTTCCTTCCAATCGGAAACTCCACCAGATCCCAAGCCTCGTTTTTGTGCAAAGATGCCATTTCATCAACCATGGCCTCTTTCCATAGTTTTCCATCCTCTATATCTATTGCTTCCTTCACAGTTCTGGGATCATCATCAGTAAATTTATATAAAGTAAAATTTGAACAGAAAGCAAATGGACTATACCTTTTGGCTGCCTTCTTCTCGAATTGATCTTCTCACACCTGAAATTTGTGGTTGTTCATCTTCTGATTCCTCTTCTACTGTAGTATCTGATTCTTCCTCCTTTAGCTCAAACTCTATCTTCTCAGGTTCCTTTGGTTGGACTTCATGTTTAATAACATCTTTCACCTCTTTGAACACCACATCTCGGCTATACACAACCTTACTTGTTATTGGGTTCCAAAGTTTATAACCCTTTAAACCATACTTATACCTAATAAAGATAAACTTTTCAGATTTACTATCCAACTTTGTTCTTTTCTCCTTTGGAACATGTACATATGCATCACATTCAAATACCCTCAGATGTGACAGATACGGTTTGTTACCAGTCCATACCTCTTGTGGAGTCTTATCCTCCAACAGTGATGAAGGTGATCTGTTGACTAGATAACATGCAGTCTCCACCGCCTTTGCCCAGAATTCCTGTACTAACCCGACACCACTGAGCATGCTTCTTTCCCTTTCCATCAAAGTCTTGTTCACTCCTTCTACAACTCCATTTTTCTCAGGTGTGTATGGAGTAGTCTTTTGTCGTGCTATACCACAATTTTTACATAATTCGTCAAATTGCTTGTCGCAAAACTCTCCACCATTATCTGTCCTTAGCACCTTTGTCTTCTTCTCTGTCTGGTTTTCCACCAGAGTCTTAAATTTTTTAAACTTGTCAAAGACTTCGGATTTCTTCTTAAGGAAATATATCCATGTATTTCTTGGGAAACTCACCTAATTTTGTTTCCCATATACACAATTTTCATAGAAATCAAAATCCAGAGAGTTATTAGTCATACCTTCTATAATACCTTTACCATGAAGTATTCAAAGGCCCTTCTATCTAATATGTCCAAGCCTTTGATGACATTGCATGGTCTTTTCTCCAGAGACCACTAGATTTTTTTCTCCACTTTCAGGAACCAGAGAATTATTGCACCCATCAACAACAGTGCTACCTTGCAGCTTGTACATAGTTCCAATCCAAACTCCCCGCGTCAATACCAGTGCTCCCCAAACCATCTTGCGTGTATCCTTCTCGAACACTGTTTTTACACCTACATCATCTAGCTTGCTTACAAAAATCATATTTTTGGCCAATGCACGAATATGCGGGACACCCGGAAGTGTTCTAATCCTTCCACCTTGCAAATTCATCTTAACTTTTCCACGACCAATGATTTTAGCTTTCCTGTTATCCCCCAAGAAGACATCATCACCATCATATTTCTCATACTCACAAAACAACTCTCTATGGGGAGTGAAGTGAAAGGATGCAACCGAGTCAATCAACCATGTCTCATGATCTACATGTGTACTTGAAGAAGCCAAGTACACATCCACGCCTTCATCTGAGGTGGTTTTCACTTCTGTAGAAGGAGCATCATCAAATCCTTTTCCTTCGTCAAGAGATTTAGATTTACAGCCCCTTTTTTAGTGCCCTTCCTTTTTGCATTTCCAGCACACCTTTATAGGTTTTCCTAGAGATTTAGATCTCCCTCTAGATTTATATCTCCCACTCGATGACTTATTTTTGTTTCTGTTATGGGACCTTCCTTGTGCAGACAAGACATCACCATTCTATATCTCCATATTTTTTCGTCTCATCTCCTTCGTCAGTAAGGATGAGACTATTTCATCAAACTGCAAGGAAATTGCATTGCTACCTATTGCAATAACCAGACTATCCCATGAATCTGGTAGAGAACAAAACAAATTGATGCACTTATCTTCATCTAAATTTTTAATATCAACAGATAATAATTGACTTACCACAGTATTAAATGCGTTCAGATGCTCTGTCACTGAGTCTCCATCTTTCATCTTCAGGTTATACAGATTTTTTTGTAGGAACAGTTTATTCACCAAAGACTTAGATTGGTACAAAGCCCCTAACGTGTCCCACAAACCCTTAGCCATAGCTTCCCCTGATACATTCAAGAATACTGAATCTGAGACACAAAATCATATTGTTCTCTTTGCCTTTCGATCCAACTTCTTCCATTCTTCATCGGACACTCTCATTGGTTTAGTACTCGGATCTATCGCGATCCACTGAACTTTATCTACCAACAGATCCTCCATCTTGAGTTTCCATAACTCAAAACTATGACCATTAAATTTCTTGATCTCTATCTTTCCACTGCTCGCCATCTTCTTTCAGCACCAGAATCGATCCCACAGATCTCCCACTGAACAGGGACTACCATAGGTTCGATCGAAACCCCTCAGCAACAAAGGCATCCCCTTGAAGCCAAAACTTGGCTCTAACACCAAATGTAGGTTTTAACCCCATTCAAAAATTACTTGCATATGAATTCTAAAACACAGAAAATAAACAATAGCGAGAGCATAACACACAAAACAAATATACACAGAGATTTTCCCCTGGATCCCAAAACCGAGACTACCAGATTGATTTTTCATTATGTTACTTTCAATGTTAGAATACATATATATACATGTCGAAGCATCCAATACCATGGACCGAAAACTATTGTGCCCAAAACCATGTGCAAAAACCATGCACAAACCCATAGGTAGGTCAACCCACCTAATATAGGGTGGCTAGTCGTGGAAAGAATATAACACAACCCAACATCTTGAACATAAGATTTATGTTTAATCCACTAAAGGATGGAGGATGGTCTTAATTGACCATTAATCATCGACTCTCCAAACTTCAAATTGCAACTTTGGTTGTCACATTGATCTGCTTCCTAGTTATTATCCCTTAAAATGTGCTTGAAACTCATATTTAGGATATCTTTGATACCTTCTTAATCTAATTCAAGAGATAATCAAGAACTTTGTCTCCAGGGGAAGCTCCTTCGCCCAAATACTAAATTATTAAAAGGGACTCACCCTATTATCACTCCAAAATTTCTTCTAAGTTGTTCAGAAAAATAAATGATAGAGGTAACCACAAACCCACTGTGGAGATCAGAGTCTAACCTTCCTCATCTTAGAGAGGGCTCTCTCTTTTTAATTTAACTTTGTTTAGTTAATATATTTTAGGCTAGTTATGATTGTGCTTGGGTTTCTGATTTGAATTTGGGTGGTGGGATCACTTACTTAGATGAAAAGGGTTGTCTTTTACCATTGGGCTATGGGGTCAAATTTTAGACAAACAGGACTAGATTAAGTTCTAAAAACAGTGTCTATAGGGAAAGATAGAGGAGTTACTACAAATCTCAAAGGCTTGATGGTGAAATGGTTTCCAATCGGATCCAGGAAGCAATTAAGGGTTCCCTAGGCTGGATCATGAAGAGAAGTGAAAGAGGTCAATCGGGATGGGAGATCAATTAAGGGTTCTCAAATCCGGATATCAGAAGAAAACATATAAATGATTAATTGTGCAAAACAGAGTGTACTTAAACAAATTCTGAGTTAAATTTCCAGTTAATTCATTCAAATTCAGATAACACTTAAGTTTATGAAACACATAAGAAAGTAACAAAATCTAACAAAGAAGATACTTCATTGCAATAGCTCATCTCATGAATCTTGTAGTGCAATCTTTTTATTACTTGCTCTAGTCTGTTGACTTAAAAATTGGTACAATCACCCTTAGGTTTAAGATCAAAATAACTCTACAAATGTATAGCAATCCACCCTCAATACTTTGAATTATGAAGTATTTATACAAAAAGAATTTACAAAATATCTCAAACTGCATTAAGAACTAATCTAGGAAAAGGAAATATCTTCATGCAAGAAGATAGGGACCGCTATTGAACTGCTTTTTGTTGTCCCTGTTATTTCGGTTTTGTTGTCTTTTAGTCTTTGATCTTTTTCCCTTTAAACTGCTTGGCTGTTTGGTCTTCACACTGGATGTCATATTTACTTATGACCTTTCATCTAATACACTTTCATCTGCCTCCTCTGTTTAGTCTTTTAACTATATGCTCTGTCACCTGCTTTCATTTTTACCTTTTACTGTAAATCTTACTCACTTTTTCATGCTTCTTTGTTTTTAGTAAAAATGATTTTTACTATGTAGAATACAAAATGTTTCTTGGAGAGTAGCTTGTAAGAATCTTTTGCTGTGCTAGTGAAAATGATTTAATCTCTGTTTTAACATTTACTGTGTAAATTGTTTCCTTATGCTCTGTGATAATTGTCTTTTTCTTCTAGATAAAGGAATTTGAATACATTTTCCTTGCGAATTTTGGAGTAAACAGGTTTTGGAACTAGTATCAAAACTGTTTATCCAAGCTCCCGGTCTTCTAATTACCTGCAAAATACAACAATTATTATTGAATTGAGGCTTCTGTGATCCATATCAAGTTTATGAGATATTTTTTAGCATAAATCACATGATATTTCATTTGTCGACGCGTTTCAAACCAACCAGTGTGGTTCATCGTTAGGAAAAGTTGAAGAATCAGATCAAGCATTGCATGCTAAATAGTCTGAGCAGAACCTCCAACGACTATAATTCTTGACCAGGAAATGGCTATATTGACTAACGGCTAAATATGACTGGGGAATAGTTAGACGAACCAAGGGCATAAAAATAAGTTAATTTCATTGCTAGTTAGTTATATTATTATTAAATTAAAATTCAAAGGAACATATGAATTTTCTTAGGGGCTTTAAATATATATATATATCAAAATATATATTATATTAAGATAATAGTTAGTTATAAAATAAAAATATATTATTAGACTAAGTCAAGTGTTGGAAAGAAAATAATATTATAATATAATTAATCGATTATCTTAATTGTTAAATTAACATATGATTAAAGTGAAGAAAAAAAAGAACACGGGCCAAAGGATACGGGATAACAAGAACAAGCCAAAAAGCGAGGGAGGGGAGGAAGGGAAGAAGACAACTAGGAAGAGAGTTCTGGGACCCAGCAACTACTAATCTTCTAGCCATTTTCTCTATTGAGATTGCCCGGCCTTTTTTCAATCTCAAGGGCTTCCCTAAATTTCCGATGATGGAATTGCGAAAATCTAGCAATCACACTAGCCTCCTCAATACACACATGATGCTTGGTTTTTTCCGCATGTTCAGCTAAAGCGGAAGACTCTGAAGGCATTCTTGTTAGTTTTGATGTAGTTTCCATGTTCACTTGCATCCCTATAAATGAGGCCATGGAGGTAATTAACTACCTAATAGATCGTGACACTGCTCGGTTAGTTGAGATCTGCCTCACTTCCACCTTTTTCAGTTTTGAGGGAGAGTTCTTTGAGCAAACCTGTGGGGTTGCCATGGGCTCACCCCTTTTCCCTGTCGTTGCAAATCCTTTTATGGAAGATTTCGAATCCAAGGCTCTAAACTAAGCCCACCTCTTTCCCAAACTTTGGAAAAGGTATGTAGATGACACCAATGTCATCTGGTCTCACGGCCAAGAGGATTTAAATCTCTTCTTCGATCATCTCAACAATCAATCCTCGGCCATTAAGTTCACAAAGGAACAAGAAGTAGATGGTTGCCTCCCTTTCCTTGATATTCTTATTTCTAAGAATAGTGATGGTTCCCTCTCCCACCAGGTGTTTCGAAAGAAAACACATACTGAGCAGTATCTTCATGCTAGTTCCCACCATTTCCCAGCTCAGAAGATGGGTGTTCTCAACACCCTTGCTACTTATGCCCTAAGGATCTCTAATGAAAAGAGCTTCGAGAGGGAGAAATCCCATCTCCTTGATGTATTTGTCGAGAATGGTTATAGTAGATTCTTTGGTCAGAAAGCTTTCCTCAAAGCTGCCAAGAATTCACTAACTAAAAGAGAATCGAAGGAGCGGATTCCAGGTGTCCGTCTTCCATATGTTCAGGGGACCACTAATAAGATTGCAAGGATTCTTAAAAAACATAATGTCCCTGTGACCTTTAGGCCCCTTAACACCATTCGTAAGTCCCTCAGATCAATGGAGGATCCTATCGACCCTAAGGATATGAAAGGGGTATATATTATCCCTTGTTCCTGTAGGACCCCCTATATTGGTGAGACTGGTCGATCCATTAATCAAAGGATTAGTGAACATGCAGCTGACCTTAAACATAGGCGAACCAAGTGTTCCACTTTAGCTGAACGTGCGGAAAAAACCAAGCACCATGTGTGTATTGAGGAGGCTAGTGTGATTGCTAGAGTTTCGCAATTCCATCATCGGAAATTTAGGGAAGCCCTTGAGATTGAAAAAAGGTCGAGCAATCTCAATAGAGAAGATGGCTGGAAGATTAGTAGTTGCTGGGTCCCAACACTCTCTTCCTAGTTGTTTTCTTCCCTTCCTCCCCTCCCTCATTTTTTGGCTTGTTCTTGTTATCCCGTATCCTTTGGCATGTGTTCTTTTTTTTTTCTTCACTTTAATCGTATGTTAATTTAACAATTAAGATAATCGATTAATTATATCATAATATTATTTTCTTTCCAACACTTGACTTAGTCTAATAATATATTTTTATTTATAACTAACTATTATCTTAATAAAATTAATTTGATATCTCTCTCTCTCTCTCTCTCTCTCTCTCTCTCTCTCTATATATATATATATATATATATATATATATATATATATATATATATAATAATAGTAAAGACCTTTAGGTAAATTCATATAAACAATTAAATTAGTTAATACCTCTAGGTTAAATTTATGAGAGATTCTTCGACGTAAATCACATGAAATTTCATTTGTCGACGCGTTTCGAACCAACCTCTAAGTTAATTTAACAACTAGATAAACAATTAATTAAATCTGAATATTTAAAATCTTATTTTTTTTCTAACACTTGTTTATTCTAATATTTATATTTATATATTTTTATTAAATAGTTAATACTTTTTATAACTAACTATTAACTTAATAATCATTCAGAATTAATTTAATACATCTATATATATATATATATATATATATATATATATATATATATATACCCCTAAGAAAATTCATATGTCCCTTTGACTTTTAATTTAATAATAATATAACTAACTAGCAATGAAATTAACTTATTTTTATGCCCCTGGTCCATTTAACTGTTCCCCAATCATATTTAGCCGTTAGTCAATATAGCTGTTCCCTAGTCAAGAATTATAGCCATTGGAGGTTCTGCTCGGACTATTTAACATGAAATGCTTGATCTAATTCTTCAACTTGTCCTGACGATGAACCACACTGGTTGGTTTGAAATGCGTCGACAAATGAAATATCATGTGATTTACGTCGAAAAATCTCTCATAAACAACAATTATTAATAAAAACCAGGTCTGAGAGGAGGTGACCGAACGCTATATTTGAATTGGGAAGAACTGTGGACGGAGTCCTGAGTGTGCTTGGGAGATAATCAATGTTAAATTGGGTTGCAGATGCTCAAGGTGGCGCAGGAAGGCTTAGGCGACTTTCAGTGAAAAACAAGAAAAAAGAGTGAAAATGAGGGTCTTCGGCGTTTTAAAGGGTAATGACTAGAATTGGCGCGGAATTTCATAATGTGAACAATGGATGGTTTCATCCTACGCAGGGAGGCGGTATTAAGGTTCATCACGCCACTTTTGGCAATCAGACAGTTTTTCCATGAGAGCACGTGAGTTCACCTAAAGTTACCACGTAATCAAAAGGGGCCCGAGAAAAACCATGAATCTTGCGTGCTATTGGGCTTTTAACTGTTGGATATCGGGAGCACACGATATGGATGTGGGTTGTTGGATTTTGAAGCGAGTGATTGGAGGCTTGTCCTGTAGTCGAGATGCATGGAGGGAAAAGGGGTGGAGATTAGCGGGGCATGGGGGGGATTAATTACACTTAACTGTAATTAAATAATGAATAAGGTGGGGTTAAATATAAGCAGATTTAGTAAAATGGGACCCGCGTTTAATGTGGCGGGGTTCGTTAACCGCACCAAGGGTGGTGGGTTAAACAGTTTTATATTGGGAAAATGTGAATTTCCGAAGTTAATTAAAATAAAGCAGGTGGGAGACAAAACTTAGGATAAAGGGTTTTGTCGGGAAAAACATGAATGGCGGAGTTTGATTAAATAAAATGAAGGGGGGAATAAAAGTTAGGATAAGGGGTTTTTATGGGTTTTTTAGGAAAAATAGGGAAATTAATAAGGGAAAATGACTTTTTCAAATGGGAATGGGTTTCATACTAGGGAAAAGGGGTTTTGGGTAGGAAAATGACATTTGAAGGGAAATTTACTAGGGAAATGTGTGAAACCAAGGGGTAAGAATCAAAATGAAGGGAAAATGGCATTTTCTTAAGAAATGATGGGATAATAGGGAAATTAATAAGTATGTAGTGGGGGGTGAAATGAAATGAGGGAGAGTTAATTAAATTAGCTTGTGAACATCCTTTCACTTTCATAACTGCTCCTGCACAATGAAACATAGGATTAAGCATGATAAATATGCTTATGCTTCAATCAAATTTGTACTTTTGCAACCTTTCTTCTACTTACCCTTTACTTACCCTAACATTTTTTCTTCACTTAATTGGGTACATTTAGGCTAGCAGACCCTTTCTTTCCTTTTTCTTTTGAAAATAAAACTATCTAATTCTAACCTTATATCTTCCAATGGCTCAAATTACACTGTTGAACACATTTTATTTCTCTACCTAACTACTGATCTACCAAGATTAAATAGTTTGGCTAGACCCTTATTCTCTATCTATAAACATTAAATTTAAAGCATAAAGTAGTAAAGATTAAACTATTTTACTATCATGGGTTGTGGCATTTATAACAAACTACACACAACCATTATTTTCACAATAAAGTAAAAAGTAGTGGCACTTGGGCTTGCACACTTTCATGATCTGTTTTTGTTTGGGGTTCATATTTTTTCAAATTTTTGATATTTTCTTCTTCTTTTTGTCCTTTGATATTTCTTTTAGGATATACCCTCTTTACATTTTTTAATTTTTAATACAAGAAACATTTTGCAAAAGGCAAAAGTATGTACAATATTACAAGACTAACCACAACCAATTCAAAATTATGAATCCAATTATTATAGGACCCTAAGAGTGGCTCCACATGGGGATGGCATTTCCTGGTGAAATGTCAAGAACTTTAAGATCAATAGCCTTTGAATTGTGACTGCAGTTACCCTATAAACTATTATTTTGTGATTTATGCCTTATTCATACTTATGATGGTGAAACCTTCAAAGCTCAAGGCCTTCTCTCTGGGATTCAACTTCAAAAGATCACCATCCAATCCAATATAAACTTTGCAATGTTATATACAATGATCAAAGTAAAATGAACTATTGTTAATAAGTGGAAAAGTAATGCTTCAGCATTCTACCATTAACAAGTCCTCCTGGTAGATCTGATCTATCTATCTCTCTCAAGAAAAAAGCATTGTTACCCCTATAACCATAAATGACATAAGGCCCTTGCCACAGAAAATCAAATTTTCCATGTTTGCCTTTGTCTCTCTTCTTGAATCCCACTTAAGAACTTTATCACCTATGTAAAAATCATCAGATTTGGTCTTTTTATCAAATACCTTTTTGATTTTATCCTAGATTACTTATGATTTTACATATACTTCTTCTTTGGTCTGCTGCAAGTGTATGGTCTAATTTATCATTCTCTGGATATCATTTGGTTCCACATGTAATTCCTGGATGATCTTCATCACTAGCACTCCCAAAGAGGATGGAAAAACAACATCCATCCCATAAAATAACTAATAGGGAGATGTGCCAATGGACTTCTTGGTAGTTAGTCTGTCTACCCATAAGGCATTGACCCACTTTTTGTTCCATGTCTTTTTGTTGTATTCCAGTAATTTCTTAATGATATTGACCAGGCTTTTGTTAGAGGATTCTACAAGTCCATTACCTTGAGGGTAATAGGCAGTGGAGTGGCCAAGGGTGATGTGGTATTTGTTACAGAAATCTACCATTTTCTTGGATTTAAAGGCAGTTGCATTCTCAGTAATAAGCTTTTGGGGGCATCCAAATATTGACAGGATATAATTTTCTAGGAATGAGATAATGACAATGTTTGTAGCTTGTCTAGAAGGGATGGCTTCTATCCATTTGGTAAAATAATCAGTGGCTGTCAAAATTCATTTGTGTTGGGTATGTTTCTCCAATGAAGTCTAACCCCCATTGTTGTAATGGTATTTCTATAGAGATTGGTTCAAGAGGCAAGGGTAAAAGTTTTCTCTTCCCCTCAAATATCTGGCACTTATGACATGAGGTCACATGTTTTTTAACATTTGCAAAAAGGGTGGGCCAGTAAAAACCAACGCTCAGAATTTTGTCAGCGGTAGTCTTCCAATACAAGTGTCCCCCACAATCCTCTGCATGAAATTCTTACATAATTTTACCAGCTTCATCTTTCAGTAAACAGGTCAAAAGAATACCACTAATGTCTTTCCAAAACAAAGCATTATCTATGATACAATACTTTAATGACTTCATTTTCAAAAATATACCTTTAGTTATTGTTAAACCAGGAGGAGCTTGTAAGTTTAGTAATACAAATATGATATTTGCATACCAAGGTGAATATGTAAAAGGTTCACTAATCTGTGGAGTCACCATCTCTTCCTAATCATCGAGGGCACCAATGAAATTAATATCTAGGGCCTAACAGTTCGATTCAGCCATGAGTTTGGCTAAACCTTGGCCTTTGATAAGTTTAGTAGGATTTATTTCTATGTCATATTCCAAAATAGTGGCAATCCATTTGCCTCTTTTCCCTTCAGGCCCATTTTGTGTCAAAATGTCCTTAACTACTGAATTTGGAACATAAACAATAATGTGAGAATAAAAAATATAGACTCTGAAATCTTTGATAGCCTTTACTAAAGCTAATGCTTGTTTTTCCATAATGTTGTATTTGAGTGTGGCATCTCTTAAGGATTTACTGAAAAATGCAATTGGTTGTTCATATCCTTGGTCATTCTTTTGCAACAAGACTGCTACAATGGTGTGTTCTGAAGCAAAATAAAAAATTATGAAATGTTTTTGAAAATCAGGACTTATAAGGACTGGAGTTTGGTTAGGGCTTCCTTGATGGATTCAAAGCATTGTTTGGCCTCCACTATCCATTTAAGTGCTGAGTCCTTTCTTAACATGTTATTTAGTTCTCTAATTAATTCTGCTAATCTCCTAAGAAAATTAATTTTGCCTAAAAATGACTGCAATTCTCTAATGTTTCTAGGATGGGTGATGGTCAAAATGGCCTCTATTCTAGCAAGATCTATTCTAATTACATCTTTGGATATTATATGTCCCAACAACTTACCCTCTTCTAGACCAAAGAGTATCTTTTTGGGATTTAAAGAAATCCCAAATTTTCTACATTTAGTGAAAACTCTTCTCAGGTGATCTAGGTGTTCATTACCAGATTTAGAAAAGACTGTGATATCATCCTGGTATACCACTAGGAAGTCATGGATTTCCTTGGAAAAAGCTATATACATAGCTCTTTGAAATGTTGCTCCTGCGTTCATTAATCCAAAAGGAATATTCAAATACCTAAAGGTACTCCAAGGAGTAGTAAATGTAGTTTTGGCTTGGTCCTTTGGTTGAACTAAGATCTGGTTATATCCAGAAAATCCATCAAGCAGTGAAATTCTGGATGAGCCTACTACCCTCTGAAGGATATGGTCCATTTTTGGTAGAGGATAGTTGTCTTTTAATGAGACCTTGTTTAAATTTCTGAAATCAACACAAAGTTTGATTTCTCCAGTTTTCTTCCTAGTAGTGACTAAGTTTGAAACCCAATCTGAGTATCTAATGGGAGATATAATTTGGGCATCATACATTCTTTTAACTTCTTTCTCAATAGATGGCATAAGAACTGGATTAATTCTCCTAAGTTTCTGTTTAAAAGGCTTATGATCCTCTTTGAGAGGTATTTTGTGTTGAATTATGTTGGTGTCATAAGACTTCAAGTCTTCATAACTCTAGGCAAAAACATCTTGGAACTCTTTAAACAGATTTATGTATTTAACCTTTTCCTGTGGAGGTAAGGCTTTTGATATTTTAATGAGTTTTGGTTTTTCCTCAGTTCCTATGTTACATTCTTCTATATCTTCTCTCAAAGGCTCCATTTTCGGCTTCCTAGCTACATCGTTGGAATCAAACAAATCTTCTAAGGGGACTAATCCCTTAGGCAAAAAATTATTTTTAAGATTAAGAATTTCAGGACCGTCATTGATTATTTCCTCTATTTCTACATTTTATAAGTTATCTACTTCTAATTTAGTGAATTTAGTGGGTTTACCTATATCTAAAATATTTACATCCATGCCACTATGTTTGTCATTTTCTATTGTATAGTCTGTATCTATTTTACAATTCTGAAACTCACCTTCAGCATTCATGACATCATAAATTTGGGAATCCTGTGAGAAAATCTACCAATACTTCAAATTGTCTTGTATGACAGGCCTATGTCTCACTTCTGTAGTGTACTGATGATTGGACTGAAAGAGCAATTTGCAAGTACTAGCAAAAGTGGCAAGACTGTGGGCCTGCATATTTTGTTTTCTAGGAATGGCAACAAAGTTTGTTTCCAAGAGGTCTTTAATCAAATCTAAGATAGTCTCCCTATATTGACTAATTCTAGGATTGTTCACACAGTATTCACCATTAATTTGTTTAATAATCAATTCCGAGTCTCCAAGTATAGAAACTCTCTTGGCTCCAAGTTTTCTAACCATTTGTAACCCTAAGATCATGGCTTCATATTATACCATGTTATTTGTACACTTGAAGTTTAATTTGAATGCATGTCCCTAAAAATGATTATTCTCCATATTTTGGATCCACACTCCTGCACTAGCCCCTAACCTATTCACAGATCCATAAAAATATAGATTCCATAGGGACTCATGAAAAATGTTTTCATTGTCAATTGTTTTGTATTTCAATTCTTCAGCTGTGATTTCCTTTTTTCATGGTCTGAATTGTACAAGATGAAAGAGTCCATATTAGAATGCAGGAGTATATAGGAAAGTTTTGTGGTCTTTCTGCACTACTCACCATGTATTTCATCAAAGTCTCTCTATACAATTTCCTTTGTTGGCCAAAAACAGATATGGTGGCATAAGACATATCTAACTGCAAGGATCCTTGCAATTTTTCTCCCATGAGCGAGATAATAGCATTCCATATTTTGGTGGGATGTTTACAACTACTATGTCCATCACAGTACTCTTTGTTGGGCATTGGACTAGAGTTACACATAAATCCTTGATCAAACCAAGACATTAACTTGGTTAGAGTCAAAGGAAAACTATTCCTTATATGGTTTGGTAATGTCTAAGTTTAGTCTCTCCATGATTGCTTTTGGCATCAAGTTACGGGATGCCCCTGAGTCTAACATAGCATTATGTAATATTTTCTCATGAATGTTCAGGCTAATGTAGAAAGGAGTCACTCCCTCTTTCTTATGAATACTGTTTGCCTCAAGGCCAAACAATAATTTAGGATGATCATCATTCAAATTGACAACATCTTCTCCCTCTCCTATATTTAAAGTTTCAGTTATCTGTGATCTATAGGATTCATTCTTTACTAACTCGGTCAAGGGAACTAATATCTTTAGTTTTATATTTCAGTTTTGATGTTGAAAGGGAGCTGAGATTTGTTTGTTTGGATGAGATCTTCCTTAACAAATAACAAATGCAGTTTGTGTGTTTTTATCTTGTCTCTCAGTATTAGGCAATTCAATATGTGTTTTAGCAGTTTTGTTCTGATTACTCCTATTTGGAATGTTTTGAGTGATTGTTTCAATTTGAGTTTTAGTGGAGGTTATATCTACAATTTTTGGGGTAGAAGTCTCTGGTGTTCCCCTAGGGAGGATTTGTAAAATCTTAGTAACAAGAGCTTCTGTTATGTTTTTATTTTGGGTCTAGATTGATCTTTTAGTGGGAGCTTGATTGTTCTTTTTACTTCTTAAGCTATACTATTTGTGAACCTCATATATAGTTGACTCATAACCCTGATTAAGGTCAAAGGACTCACCAGATTCTAATTGAAATTATTGTAGCATGTACAACTCCTGTTTTTCTTGAGTGAGAAAAATGGTATGTTCATTATTGATTCTTAATAAGTTTATCTGGGTGTCACCCTCTTCTTCATGATTCTGTGAACCATCATCATAGTTTTCCTAGAATGGAGGCCTAATCTGTTGATTTGGTATAGCATTCTTTCCAGTGTTAGGATTCTTCCTAAAATTGGGGTTTCTTATTGGGGGTGGTTGTTGATTCTCCCACTGAGTTTTACTTTCCATGTTTTCTAATCTATCCATTATTCTCTCTACACTCTTTCCTAAACTATCTATTTTTCCATCAGAAGTGGAAGTTTCATCTTTAACTACCACTCTCTTTTCATTTATTATTCTGGCTTTCTTGGCTAATAGGTTGGCCTCTACACTAACAACATTACTTTGCATTTGTTCCAATGTTTCAGGGTTTCTTTCCCTTAACTGGTATGACATGTCAGTGCCAAAACCACTAGGGAACTTGATTAATGCTAGGTCAGGTAGAGGCTTAAGATTAGTAGGGATTGCATTGTAGATGCTATTGAACCTAGTACAATAATCTTTAACTAACTCATTAGGAGCTCTTCTAATGTTATCATATTTAGGAAGTATTTGCAGAGGGCTTTTCTTTCTCTCCCATCTATCAATGAATAATCTACGAAAAGAAGCTAAGTCTGCAATATGGTGGGCAGGTAAAGCTTTGAACCATTTATTAACATCCCCAGTTAATGTTTGGGCAAATAACCTCATTTGGACATCTAATTCATTTATCTCATGCAACTCAAAAAAGTCAGTCATTTTGTTCACATGTTGTTGGGTAGTGTACTGACCAGTAGCATCAAACAAAAATATTTTTCTTTGATAATCTTGGGGCATGACATGGAGTTGTGCTGGTAAAACTAGATGTGCATATCGGTCTGCCATGGCTAAGATTCTGGCTTGACTAGGGGGCAAAGTGTTGGTAGTTGAGGAAGGGATTGAAACTGATGGAGATGAGCTAGGTGAGGATGAGGTGCTCGGCTGATGAATAACTAGTTTAAGGGAATGGACTGTGGTGGTTACTATATGTGAGGTTGTGGTAAATGAATGTGTATTTATAGTGATTGAAGATTGTGCAGAAATTTCAGAGGCAGTAGCAGTAAGGGTAGCTAGTTCAACATATTGTTGAAGGTAAGCATCATCTATATGGCTTATCAATGTAGAGGTCAAAGCTTCTAACTTGTCAAAAGTCTCCAAAACAAATTTATCTAAATCTAGATGGATAATCACCCTTTTCGATTCAATGAGTTGAAAAAACTCAGGGTCTAACAGATTTTCATGGATGGAATTCTCATATTTAGTTCCAAATAATGAGAGGTCAAATGTCAAATCAAAAT
Organism: Pinus tabuliformis; assembly: GCA_031772625.1. Lineage (NCBI taxonomy): Eukaryota > Viridiplantae > Streptophyta > Pinopsida > Pinales > Pinaceae > Pinus > Pinus tabuliformis. The sequence continues at coordinate 480,660,374 of CM062819.1, forward strand.
GGATTTCCTCTAAAGTTGAAAACTCCTCAGGGAGTGAGTTTTCTTTGACTAACTGCCTACTACCTGCCTAAGTTTCTACCTTTTTTGGTTTTCTTAAAATTTTGTCTGGGTCATCAACTATAGTAGCAGGGTTTGGATATGGATTTGCCCTGGTATAGTGAGTCTTCTTAGGAGCCAGAATTCTAACTTTTAAAACTTTTTTTATGAAACTTTTCAAGAACAACTTATAAAAATGACCTTAAGGGGCTTAAGATTAAATTTAAGGTTTCCTTAAAGTTTTATAAGACTGAAGATCAAGTTCCCCAGTATGGTCGCCAATGATGTTATCACTCCAAAATTTCTTCTAAGTTGTTCAGAAAAGGAAATGACAGAGGTAACCACAAACCAACTTTGGAGATTAGGATCTAGCCTTCCTGATCTCAGAGAGGGCTCTCTCTTTTTAATTTAACTTTGTTTAGTTATTGGATTTTAGGATAGTTATGATTATGCTTGGGTTTTTTATTTGAATTTGGGTGGTGGGATCACTTACTTAGATTAAAACGGTTGTCTTTTACCATTGGGCTATGGGGTCAAATGTCAGACAAACATGACTGGATTAAGTTATAAAAACAGTGTCTACAGGGCAAGATAGAGGAGTCACTACAAATCTCAAAGACTTGATGGTGAAATGGTTTCCAATCGGATCCAGGGAGCAATTAAGGGTTCCCTAGGCTGGATCATGAAGATAAGTGAAAGAGGTCAACCGGGATGGGAGATCAATTAAGGGTTCTCAATTACGGATATCAGAGGAAAACATATAAATGATTAAGTGTGCAAAACAGAGTGTACTTAAACAAATTCTGAGTTAAATTTCCAGTTAATTCATGCAAATTCAGATAACACTTAAGTTTCTAAAACACATAAGAAAGTAATAAAATCAGACAAAGAAGATACTTCACTGCAATAGCTCATCTCATGAATCCTGTAGTGCAATCTTTTTATTAATTGCTTCAGTCTATTGAATTGAAAATTGGTACAATCACTGTTGGCTAGATAAATCGTTCTTGCGGACAAGACCAATCTCCCCAGTATCACAAGATAATCTAGCAACAAACAGAATAACAAACCTATCTTTCTCTAAACATATGCAATTTACAAATAAAGACTATAGAGGTGTTACGATCCTACCTTAGATCCAACGCTTGTTCGTTGTAGTCATCCCTCGATCGTCCAAAAGAGTTATCTTTAAAGACCTGCAATCATAAACAAGCAAACATCAATTAGCACCTGCATAGCGAATATAGTAAATCATGTCTATTATGGTGATCAAGGAATCCATAAAATAAACCATAAATGAACAGTTTATTGAGAAAAACAAACTTATTTGTATTAACTTTGAAGTAGAAGAACCTTACAACCTTTTCAGCCTTGATGTTGAACAAGCTCTTTCTGGGGTCCGAAATAGGAATTTCCTTTACTTTGACAAGCCTTGCACTCTTCCAAATGAGATCTTAGAGGTATGTAATCTCTCCTCATAAAAGCTCAACTAAGAAGACTAAGTTCCAGCATAATTTCAACTCAAAAATATTCAGCTTTCAACCTCCCAAGTAACCAGCCCAATGCTTCATTTTATAGTGCAAAGGAGGAGGTTACAGGTCCATCTATGAAGGGATAGAATCCTCCTTCAAAGGGATAAGCTCCTGACATCAAGGAGTTAGCTCCTTAAGGTATGGGATGCATGAACCTTAATAGAGCGAACTTGCCACCTCAAGATTCCTTCTAGAATCTTCTAGAAATGACTGAAAATGAGTTTTTTAGAAACTAGATCCTGGGTCTTGATTTCCGCTTCTCAAACTAGTACGATTCTATCCATGTGAATGAATGTGTCGAAGTCAAACATGGTAGAAACCACTTGATTACCAGTCAATGATGTGAACTATTAACAAGTGTGAGAGAAACCACCAGTAATTTCAATGGCTCTCAAAGTACCCAGTACAATCCATGAAATGTGATAAATGAGCTCAGGTCGAACATGTCATAGAATCATTCGATCGAAGGTCTATGATGCAACCTATTGTTGAAGGTGAGAAAACTGCCATTAGGGCATGTAGTTTTCAAGGTACTGACAATTTCTAGATCAACTTCCTAGATAACGAGCTGATGTCGATAGAAATCGATCCGTCATAGGCAAGCCCACAACACGAAATCATAGATCAAGTTTTGAAGAAATATATTGGCAAGGACTAACTCAGGGATGGTAAAAAATGGATGACAGATATTTTGCAAATGAATGGTTTATTTGAACTGACCTCTTGAACACATAACGACACTGTAGATGGTTTGGTGACAATTGACCCAAAGCTAATACCCAGAAACCGGCTGAAGACTTTCAATATGGTTTGATTAACTGTTAGGCAAAGGATTTCCCAACCCAGGTGAACAAAAGTGTCGTGTTCAAGAGTGGTTAATGGCTTTTCTAAAACACAAAGTGTAACAAACAGGTTCATTTTTCTCTCTTTTCCCCCACCATTTCTAGCAAGTACCTCTTTATTTTTGACAAGCTTGAGGAGGATAACATTTGCTTGTTTATAAGCTCATCCTTCAGATGAGTCCAACTTAGTTTAAAATTCGAACCCTAAGAAGGAGTGGTTCATTCCTGTTTGAAATTGAACAGGTCCTTTACTGTTAAATTTTAACGAGTCCAGTATAGGAAAAACTCGGTGTTTTTCAATTTTAGTGAGTCAGAAGAAAAACTTAAGAAAACTCCATGGGGGTACTTTTTCGTAAAATAATCCCTTGGGTCCGAAAAAGGATAAAATAATAAAAAAGGGATGACATTTCCAATACTTTAACGAGCTGGAAAGGACAAGCGCTCGACAATCTTTTCATATTTAACGAGTCTGAAAAGGGTTTAAAGGGGACACTAGTCTTATCATGGTGACGAGTCTAATGTCGTTAAGATTTAACGAGTCCGACATAGGTAAAACTCGGAGTCTTTTTCATGTTTAGAGAGTTTGAAAAAGACAGGGAAAAGAAAACTCCATTGGGGTCCTTTTTCGTAAATTTGTGTCCCTCAAGCCAGAAAAAGTATAAAATAATACTCGAGGGAACCTCTTGACCATTATGATCAAGGAGTACTTTTCACAATTAGTGGCCTCAATCCGAAAAAAGTAAAAAAGTGATTGAAGACATGTCGTTTCGTAACCAGTATTGAACCTGAAACGACAAAAGTCTGGCAATCTTTTTATGTTTATAGAGTCAGAAAAGAGCTGAAAGTGAACAACCTTTTTAATTCTGTTTAACGAGTTAAAAAGGGAAAAACTCGACAATCTTTTCATATTTTATGAGTCAGAAAAGAGCTTAAAGAAGACTTGTCCTAGAGGAACGAGTGGTATAAAGGGAAGCAACTGGTTCCGGTAATGGTGGAACTGCTCAAAACATGTAATGGTTAAGAGGTTGGCTAATAAAACCACTCATAATTGTGGTCCCTCAGGAAAGGAAAAACAACCAAGTGAAAGCATATGATTGGCCAAAGAGATGGTGGCAATGGAATGAAACAACCAAGGCTCATCTAGCAGAATTTAGCGGATAAAAATGGCAATCACGAGATGTAAATCGGGTATGGGTTCACTTTTATACAATCTTGAACCATAGACAACTCTGCTTGGATTCGGTTTCATGTTTACACAAGCGTGAAACGAAAAACTATGCTTGTTATAAGTTCACATGCCCCCAACATAACGATGAAAATCGAGGTACATGCCCCCCAAGCTTCATTGCATTCAACAAGGTGGATGGAATGAAGGTTCACTTTCGAGATCTTGGAAAGACTCAAAGACCCGATTTGGAAAGGGAGTTGTTTCATTTTTTAATGAGGTTGACACAAGACAAGGAACTATCCTCATAACCCTTGTTTCATTTTTTAACGAGCTTGACACAAGACAAGGAACTATGCTCATAACCCTTGTTTCATTTTTTAACGAGCTTGACACAAGACAAGGAACTATGCTCATAACCCTTGTTTCATTTTTTAACGAGGTTGAGACAGGAACAAACTATCCTCGAGACATCCGGTTTCATTTTTTAACGAGGTTGACACAGGAAAAAACCATCCTCGAGACATCCGATTTCATTTTTTAACGAGGTTGAGACAAGAACAAACCATCCTTGAGATTGGTCAAGAATCAGAAAATGACTATACAGCCTGATATGTAATTTCAAAGGGACTCAAAGGCATCATGCCATCAAATGAATCCACCTCAGAATCGGAAGGTACAATTCAAGGATCATCAAAAGTAACAGTATTCGATGAAATCATATGAATATTTGCAATAGAGGGTGATACGTTGGGAGGAGGGAAGGAAAAAGTTCCCAGTAAACCAGAATCTTTAATCAAACCTACGCCAATATCCTTATAAGGGATAATCATTTTACCAATGTGCTGAACACTATCTGTAGAGGCTGGGTCAGATGAGATATAGGTTAGTTGGTCTATCGTAACGATCTTTCGTTATGAGGAAACTTGATAAGCCGAAAGACCGATGAAACAATAGTAGTCATAGCATAAGACCAACTATGACCCAATAGAAGGTTGTAATCTAGAGGGGCATCAACCACTTCCACATCTAGATTTACAGTTTTTCCTTCGACCCCTATAGGTAAATCCTGCAAAATACGAAAATGTTGGAACCCTTGGCCATCAAAAGCCTTTAGAATCGTCGGAGACTGATTGAGTTTGGGAGAACCAAGTGATTTCCAACACTGGATCGATATAATACACGTAGAATCCCCTTCATCAATCATAGTCTGAAAGCAAGGTCTGTTTTTGACTAGCACTGGAATCTAGAAACCATTTGATGAGGGAGGCGGGGTGTATTATTCTCTAGATCGAAGATTATTAGGTTCGGGTCCTGAATATCGACAGCTCCTATAGCAGACAATAGTAATTTACGTTATGTTGGGCATTATTGCAGCACTTCCAAAGCCGACATTTCTGAATGGGCAATGGTTAAGTCTTCAACAATGTTATATTTTTTAGCAGCTCTCACATGTGGATTGAAAGCTGATTTCTGAAGTATACCTTTCGTAGGCGGTTTGATTACTAAGTTAGGGTTGGGTTTCTCGATCTGTAGTGGACCGTAACCAGGAGGAGATGCAGTTGATGTGTTTGAATTATAAGATTCTGCTTCTTTACCATCAACAATATTTTTACTACCATAATCTTGCGATCGCATCGCAATCCTGACATAAGACATCATCATAATGGGTTCTTTTGAGGTATTCGAGGAAGAAGCAGCCATCTTACTATCTTGAGTAGGAAAAGGATCCTTCAAGACAGTAGGTGTTTGACAACCTTTAACGAATTTCAAAAACTTTTCTCGATATGGTCATTCTTTAGTAAAATGATCCTCGTCGCAAATGAAACAAGGATAGCGAGGTTTCCATTTTTCGTCAGAAGAGTCATTTTTATCTGTTTTATCTTTTGAATTTTGATTGTTTTTTTTCTTCCCCTTCTCTTTACTACCATATTTGGTCGTAGATGAATCTATGACATGGAAGTTGGCAGAAACTTCAGCGAAAGAATCTGATTTCGGGGAATCAGGTAAAGTTATTATAGGAGAAGAATTCTTTGAAGATTTCTTCTTGCTTTTAGTACTAACTGAACCAATCATACCATCAGCAGCATGACACCCTGAAGGAGCTGTAGTTTTTGGAAGATTGGGGATTTTTTCGTGTAAAGTACCTGACTGCGTATAAATGAGGTCAAGGTACTGTTGGTATCATCCCAAGACCCCTTTTTCCTCCTAAAAACACATCATTTACCCATTCCTTTTCATCATATATTCCTTAGAATCCTTGAAAATTAATTATTAATAGTCTTATAGTTATTAAAATGCATTGGAATTGATTTAGGGATTTTATGTTGAAGAATTAGAAGTTTTTGGTGAAATGGTTACAGGAAGTTCCAACATCCTGTAATTAGCTCATTGTTTGACATGTGGCACAACAGCTGGGCAAGAACGAAAGGCATGGATGAAAAGTGGAATGTCCAAGCATGGAAAAACACCTATCTTACAGCCGGATCGACCCTCCTACATGTGCGGTCAACCCAGGTCAAAGCATGGCACACTGGCGACAAAGGCAGAAACAACAGCTCATTATATTTTGATTTAGTTTTTGTTCTTTTTGAAATCAGTTAGGATAGAAATATTTTGAAAAGCTCGATGTAATAAAAGCGGCAACAGCCAAATTCCGAATGTACATTCATTATCGAAATGACATGGTTATGCTAGACATATGTAAATACAGTCCGAGTAATGGATGGTTGGTTAATCGTTGTATCGTTCTAAAACAGAGTTTTGAAACTTAATACTAAGAACCCAGTTGCAGTTACGACTTGTGTCTAGTGCATTGATTTGATATCCGGTCGAATATAGTCCAGTGTACCTCTGGAACGCGGACGGGCCCTGCGTTCAACCGGTATACTGTTCTTTTCATTTTATTTGCACTTAGGTTATCGTATGGTTTGCACAGTAGTTACGATTGATTGGATTTCGATTTCAATAGGTCTTATATGGTTTGCACAGCAGTTACAATTACTTGGGTTTCGATTTCTATAGCTTTTGATTTCCATCGAATGTATATGGTTTGCGCTTATGGTTGGTTTGCGTTTATGGTAATGCTGAACAGTCATCACTGAGATCTGGAAGTGCGTCCTGTAAGGGATTCGATCCCTGTGTTGTCTTTTAAAAGCACTGTCATAAAATTTGTTTTCATTTCACAATCCATTTATGATCTCTGTATATTTTGATATTGTATAAATATTAGCGAATGCTGGGTGTTTACTGAACAAGGGTTTTATGTGTAATGTCTTTGTAAGGAGATTGAGATCATTGCTGCAGTGATACACAGTGTTTAGTTTCAGTGTGTAATTTGGTAAATGCATTTAATTATAGCATTGTAATTAGTTATATTAGCAGAGTGACATGAGCGTTTGATGATAGGTGACATACCCCAGTCTTCCGTAAAGAAGCCCTGTGACCTACATCATAACCACTTAGCCAACAATCCTTTATGTCTATATACTTTAGACGCATGCCTCTAAGCTTACGCATCCTGGTCGATAATTAATATAGTCTAGTCTAGTACCCTAGCTAAAACACTACAGGTATTGAGCCTGAGAAATGACTTGCTCTTCAGTGACAACTCCTGTCTTAGCTACATCTTCATTTGTTTTAGGTAACAGTGATTTAACGAACCATTCCACTAAAATTTGATCCGGAATGAAAACTTTCACTAAACGCCTTCTACGTCGCCATTCATGAATATGATCAGAAATATATGTGGACGTGGATTGTTTTAGTGAAGTTAACAATTCAGTGCCATTGTCGTATCTGATAGGAAACTGAAAATGAGTTAAGAAAGAAGTGGCTAACTGACTGAAATTATAAAAAGAGCCTCGTGGTAACTCAATGTACCATTTGGCGGCAAGACCAATAAGAGTTCGTTGAAAAAGACGCAAACGAATTGAATCATCAATGATAAAATTAGATGCACACCAGAGGTGATAAGTCAAACATGACTTGACGGATCCTCTTCTAACTTACCCTCGAATTTCGGGATATCACTGGACAACTTATTAGGCATTGGTGGCCAATGCGGAAGACAGTAAATCAGATCATTTGTAAGGCATGACAAATCAGGTAAATCCAAAGTTGCAATAAATGGTAACTGACGGTTAGGGTCACGAAAACCTTGAGTAACAAGACCAGCCCCAGGAGGAGGATATCTAGGATAACCTGGAATCAGATTTGCATTAGGAATGTTATAACCTCCTGGAAAACCAAGATTAAGTGGACCAAACTGGGGTTGTTGAGGATGTTGATAAGTATAGCCAGGATACGGTTGATTCTGATAAACTCGGTTTTGTACAGTAGGATCGAATTGATATTGTCCCTGTTACGGTTGATAGGTGAACTTCGGTTGACTTGTGGCAATCGTACTTGGACCAGCTTGTCCTGTAGACATCTGGACCGAAGTCTGAACTGTAGGTCCTGATTGGGGCACAGAGACTTGAGGAGTTTGCACTGATGCAGGGATAGTAGAAACTGGAGCTACAGATACTAAACAGGTCTGGTAGGTTGAACAGAAGTTGCAGTAGTTGCAGCAGTAGTTTGAGGTGAGCTAGGCCTAGGCTGCTGAACTGTACCAGATGCAGGGATTTGAACGGTAGGCTGGACGGGTTGCTGTGTTGGACCAAAAACCAAAGGTTGTCTAGCTTGATAAGGTAACTGCACATTAGGTTGCAAAGTCTGTTGAGTTTGAGACGGATCCCACACCATGTTCATTCCGAGGTATGGACTCATAGAAGGTTGTACATATGGAGGACCATAACCTGTTTGAATGTAGGGCTGATAATTAGGAAGTACATTTCCAGCTCCTTGTAAAAATGATTGACCAGAAGGCGGTTGGAAACCTTGAGTTGGGTACTGACCTTGAGGTTGATAACCCTGAGGCACGTACTGAATCTGGGGTTGATAAGCATCCTGAGGAGTATACTGAGTCTGGGGTTGACCTTAAGGTATGTACAGTCCTGAAGGTTGAAAACCTTGAGGTAGCCCTCTAGGCAGAAACTGACTACCTTGGGGTTGCCCCCCAGGTAGTAACTGATTACCTTGCCCCCCAGGCAGTAACTGACTACCTTGCTCCCCAGGCGGTAACTGACTACCTTGCCCCTTAGGCAGTAACTAACTACCTTTCCCCCCAGGCGGTAACTGACTACCTTGAGGTTGAGGATTTGGAATACTACCAGACATAATAAGAATTTTCTCTACATTCAATGTTTTAGTTCCATTATTACCAGGTGATAACTGATGTTCAGTCATTCAAGGAGTTGCTCCTGAAAAAGTACCAAAAGGTGACTGGTACCCCAAAGGAACAGTAGGACCACCATATAAAAATGTTTCTAGTGATTGGGAAGACATAGATGATTGTCTTGACATGATCGACCAAGGATAATAACCTCTGGGTGTAGGATGAAAATAATCACACGCAAACAAAGAAAATTTCAATAAAAGCACCTAAAGTCTCTAAAGAAACAAAAAACTAAATCACATGCCTAAAAAAATCTAAGAGTTCAAACCACACACAAACAGTAACTTCCCATACTAAAAACACTAGTTGGTGATGAAATCCAACATCGTGGAATTTTAATACAGAAAGGGCGGTTGGAATAGTTACCCCGACAACCTGCTTAATGAAACAGACTGGCACAAGTTTCTTCACAAAACCATCTCGAGTGAAGAGAGCCCCCCAGAGAGTTCAAGTGAGTCTAGTCGACGTCTGCTCCAAGTACGGTGAGACCTATCCTTCACCGTCACCTTAGGAAATAATCTTAAGTTTATGGACATTAAGGTTACCAACAACAACAAATACAACTGGGGGAACAGTCTACGATCTGATCTACACGCAAGGGCAGAGTAACAAAGCTCAATCCCCTTGAAGGCTCCTCGACATGATCAATTCGAGGTTTACCAACAAGTGACCCCAGGCTCCTCGACAATGGTTAATCCGAGGTTTACCGTTTATAATACGAGCAAATCTTCTATCTTTCCCAATGAAACAGACTTGATTGTCTCAAAGGTTCAGACATGATCTCATGATTGACTCCTTTAATAGAAGTTTCCCAAAATGTATCAATTACAATTGGATTTGTTTCCTACCGCAAGATGTAGCTACTTGTTTGTTTTAACTATCTTGGAGAGTTAATTACTCCCTACTCCAAGACACTAGCCTAAGCTATATTGGTGATAAGACCCTAGAAATAAAAAAGATTACTAGATCAATTTTAATTAAGCGTTGCTTTTATGGGTTGTTCTTTAAGTCAATAGGTTTGGAAATGAAACTTTGATGGTGTGAAGACTCAACTCCAAAAAAACTAAAAAAATGCACCTAAAAATGATAAGCAATTCGTTTTTCTTTCAATGAAATTCTAGCTAAAAGAAAGAGTTCGAGAATGTGATTCTTTAAGAAACAATTCTTTCAACAACATGGAAATGGAAAGAAAATCTTTTTGTATTTTTCAATAAGAACTCAAAATGAGACTTCAATAAATTAAGGATTCATTTGTTGAGAATAACAAACCAATCAAAAAACATCCAGATATGTTTTCTTTTGTAAAAATGAAATTGAAAACTTATAACAAAGTTTGTTCAAATATTTGCAACAAGAAAACTAGATCCATTTCTCACAAAGGATAGATTTCAAAACCAAGACAGACTCATCAAGAAGACAAAAAAACACCACAGTGATCTAAGGTTTCTCAAGCTTCTGATCTTTGAGTCACTCCAGAGACAAAGTGAAAATCACTCCAGGCATGCAAAACTTCTAGAAAATCATTCAAAACAAAAATACTATCGGAACTCACTCACAAGAGATTTTTGACAAGAAAAATACAGATCCCGGTAGACACTAAAAATCCTAAATGAAACCTAAACCTAACTAGAAGAATACATTTTAGGTTTTTCAAAAAAAATTACAGTGTCTGCAGGCTCCAGAAGAAACAGGTGCAGTTCCGCTCTGCTTACCAAAGGAAAAGTGTTGAGATGCCCGCACTGTCTGTAAAGAGAAAGTGTGGTCCCCTGAAAACTTCGAGAAAACAAAAATAATCTAGATTCTAAAAACTACCCAAGCCAGTATGCATCAATCAAAAACCAGAAACGAAAAAAAATTTCTCATGTCAAAAGAAAGGAAAACCAAAAAACCAAATTCATTCCCCAGTGGAGTTGCCAATTTATTGGCCGGATAAATTGTTATTGCGGACAAGACTGATCTCCCTAGTATCACAAGATAATCTAGCAACAAACAGACAAACAAATCTATCATTCTCTAAACATATGCAATTTACAAATAAATACTATAGAGGTGTTACGATCCTACCTTAGATCCAACGCTTGTTCGTTGTAGTCATCCCTCGATCGTCCGAAAGAGTTATCTTTAAAGACCTGCAATCACAAACAAGCAAACATAAATTAGCGCCTACATAGCAAATATAGTAAATCATGTCTATTATGGTGATCAAGGAATCCATAAAATAAACCATAAATGAACAGTTTATTGAGAAAAACAAACTTATTTGTATTAACTTTGAAGTAGAAGAACCTTACAACATTTTCAGCCTTGATGTTAAACAAGCTCTTCCTGGGGTCCGAAACATGAATTTCCTTTACTTTGACAAGCCTTGCACTCTTCCAAATGAGATCTTAGAGGTATGTAATCTCTCCTCATAAAAACTCAACTAAGGAGACTAAGTTCCAGCAGCATTTCACCTCAAAAATATTCAGCTTTCAACCTCCCAAGTAACCAGCCCAATGCTTCATTTTATAGTGCAGAGGAGGAGGTTACAGGTCCATCTATGAAGGGATAAAATCCTCCTTGAAAGGGATAAGCTCCTCAGATCAAGGAGTTAGCTCCTTAAGGTATGGGATGCATGAACCTTAATAGAGCAAACTTGCCACCTCAAGATTCCTTCTAGAAGCTTCTAGAAATGGCTGAAAGTGAGTTTTTTAGAATAAACTCGCACCTTTTTAACTTTTACAGGGGTCCGCACCAATAACACAGAGACAAAGCGGTCAAGTGCACAAGGGACATGACCATTAGGTGCGGGACCACAGGTAAGACTAAGAGAAAGTACGGAACCAGAGTTTTAGAGACTTTTAGGGCTTTTCTCTTACTTTCAAGGCTTGATATGAAGAACTGAGGCTTTAGACTTGCAAAGGAGGGAAGTATGAGTGGTAATGGACTCACACAGATTGTAGAATGTCAAGGTGACAATTTTTAGTGCAACAGTGTCTACAGGGCAAGATAGAGGAGTTACTACAAATCTCAAAGGCTTGATGGTGAAATGGTTTCCAATCAGATCCAGGGAGCAATTAAGGGTTCCCTAGGCTGGATCATGAAGAGAAGTGAAAGAGGCCAACCGAGATCGGAGAACAATTAAGTGTTCTCAAATCCAGATATTAGAGGAAAACATATAAATGATTAACTGTGCAAAACAGAGTTTACTTAAACAAATTTTGAGTTAAATTTCCAGTTAACTCATTCAAATTCAGATAACATTTAAGTTTCTAAAACACATAAGAAAGTAATAAAATCAGACAAAGAAGATACTTCACTGCAATAGCTCATCTCATGAATCCTGTAGTGAAATCTTTTTATTACTTGCTCCAGTCTATTGAATTGAAAATTGGTACAATCACCCTTAGGTTTAAGATCAAAATAACTCTACAAATGTATAGCAATCCATCCTCAATACTTCAAATTATGAAGTATTTATACAAAAATAATTTACAAAATATCTCAAACTGCATTGATAACTAATCTAGGAAAAGGAAATATCTTCATGCAAGAAGATAGAGACAACTATTGAACTGATTTTTGTTGTCCCTGTTCTTTAGGTTCTATTGTCTTTTAGGCTTTGATCTTTTTCCTTTTAAACTGCTTGGTTGTTTGGTCTTCACGTTGGATTTCATATTTACTTATGACCTTTCATCTGATACACTTTCATCGGCCTCCTCTATTTAGTCTTTTAACTATATGCTCTGTCACCTACTTTCATTTTTACCTTTTACTGTAAATCTTACTCACTTTTTCATGCTTCTGTGTTTTTTGTAAAAATGATTTTTGCTATGTAGAATACAAAATGTTTCTTAGAGAGTAGTTTGTAAGAATCTTTTGTTGTGCTAGTGAAAATGATTACATCTCTGTTTTTACATTTATTGTGTAAATTGTTTCCTTCTTCTCTGTGATAATTGTCTTATCCTTCTGGATAAAGGATTTTGAATACATTTTCCTTGTGAATCTTGAAGCAAACAGGTTTTGGAACTAGTATCAAACTGTTTATCCAAGCTCCTGGTCTTCTAATTACCTGCAAAATACAACAATTATTAATAAAATCCAGGTCTGAGAGAAGGTGATCGAACGATATATTTGAATTGGGAAGAACTGTGGTTGGGTCACAAAGTGTGTTCGGGAGGTAATCAACGTTAAATTGGGTTGCAGATGCTCATGGTGGCTCACAAAAGGCTTAGGCAGCTTTCAGTGAAAAAACGAGCCAAAAGAGTGAAAATGAGGGTCTTCGGCGTTTTAAAGGGTAATGGCTAGAATTAGCACGGAATTTCATAATGTGAATAGTGGATGGTTTCAGCCTACGCGGGGAGGCAGTATTAAGGTTCATCTCACCGCTTTTAGCAGTCGGGCGGTTTTTCCATGAGAGCATGTGAGTTCACCTAAAGCTTCCACGTAATCGAAAGGGGCCTGAGAAAAACCACGAATCTCGCGTGCTCTCAGGCTTTTAACTGTCGGACATCGAGAATGCGTGATATGGATGTGGGTCGTTGGATTTTGAAGCAGGTGATTGGAGGGTTGTCGTGTGGTTGAGATGCACGAAGGGAAAAGGGGCAGAGATTAGTAGGGCCCGAGGGGATTAATTACACTTAACTGTAATTAAATAATGAATAAGGTGGGGTTAAATATAAGCGGGCTTAGTAAAATGGGACCCGCGTTTAATGTGGCGGGGTTCATTAACCGCACCAAGGGTGGTGGGTTAAACGGTTTTATATCAGGAAAATTTGAATTTGCAGAGTTAATTAAAATAAAGAGGGTGGGAGACAAAGCTTAGGATAAAGGGTTTTATGGGTTAAAAGGGTTTTGTTGGGAAAAACATGAATGGTGGAGTTTGATTAAATAAAGCGGAGGGGGGAATAAAAGTTAGGATAAGGGGTTTTTATGGGTTTTTTAGGAAAAATAGGGAAATTAATAAGGGGAAAATGATTTTTTCAAATGGGAATGGGTTTCATACTAGGGAAAAGGGGTTTTGGTTAGGAAAATGACCTTTGAAGGGTAATTTGCTAGGGAAATGTGTGAAACCAAGGGGTAAGGGTCAAAAGGAAGGGAAAATGGTATTTTCTTAAGAAATGATGGGATAATGGAGAAATTAATAAGTATGTAGTGGTAGGTGAAATGAAATGATGGGGAGTTAATTAAATTAGCTTGTGAACACCCTTTCACTTTCATAACTGCTCCTGCACACTGAAACATAGGATTAAGCATGATAAATGTGCTTATGCTTCAATCAACTTTGTACTTCTGCAACCTTTCTTCTACTTACCCTTTACTTACCCTAACATTTTTTCTTCACTTAATTGGGTGCATTTAGGCTAGCAGACCCTTTCTTTCCTTTTTCTTTTGAAAAGAAAACTGTCTAATTCTAACCTTATATCTTCCAATGGATCAGATTAAGCTATTGAACACATTTTATTTCTCTACCTAACTACTGATCTGCCATGATTAAACAGTTTGGCTAGACCTTTATTCTCTATCTATAAACATGAAATTTAAAGCATGAAGTAGTCAAGATTAAACTATTTGACTATCATGGGTTGTGGCATTTATGACAAATTGCACACAACCATTATTTTTCACAGTAAAGTAAAAAGTAGTGGCACTTGGGCTTGCACACTTTCATGATCTGTTTTTGTTGGGGTTCATATTTTTTCAATTTTTGGATCTTTTGTTATTCTTTTTGTCCTTTGATATTTCTTTTAGGACATACCCTCTTTACATTTTCTAATTTTTATTATGGAAAACATTTTGCAGAAAGCAAATGTACGATATTACAAGACTAACCATAGACAATTCAAAATTATGAATCCTATTATTATAGTACCCTAACACACCCAACACAATGAGAGAAGAGACTTGAATATCTTGAGCAAGAATAATGCCTTGGAGTAAACCACCTAAGCTTGTAGACTCTTTCAAGTTATAGTAAGGACAAATTAGATAGAAATTTCTAAATGGTCCTCGATGGCAACCTTCACCTATTTTTTATCACCTTTGTCTCCAAAACATACATCAATCGTATCTCACTTAAATAACATAATAGGATGCATTATATCTAACTTAATATCATGTAACATATCAAACCTATATTGAATCTATGATCATAATATCATAAATAATTATAATATGATAATAGTTATAAAATAAGCATTATATAATGTAACCATTTATTCATATATATTTATAGATAGAGAATCATCTGTTCTTTGTACTTTAATTATATAAATTAACAAAGAATATATAATTATCATTTTATCTTATATGTAGTTTACATATATATATATACATACATATATATATATATATATATATATATATATATATATATATATATATATATATATATATATATATATATAAAATAAATTTTAAGCAAAAATCCTTGTGCCGACTAGGGTTTCGCCCTAGTTGTTTAATCTTTGTTTTGTTTGCATGTATTTTTTGCAGATGTCTTCTAAAGATTGAGCAATGGTGAATCCTTGTGATTTGGCGAAAAAAATTGTTTCTTTTGTAGGTATGGTTTCCTCTCAATATAGCTCTTATTCGGTTTCATACAACTCTATGCTGAAATTTGGTTCTAGTCTTTCAGTGGTGCAAGAAAATTCTTACCTAAATGGATACTAGCTACGACTATCGATCTGCATAAATGGATCTCTGAGTCATGGAAGCCTCTTTTGACAGATGAGTTGAATATTTACCCTATGTCATGAGTTTTCTTCACTGTGGTTTTTGATAATATTGAGGACAAGAAGGCCATCTATGAATTTGGGTCGTGATTTTGGGGAATTGATGGCATTTTCATGCAGCCTCGGACTCCCACTTTTGACTCGATAACAACATCAATATCCACAACAATAGTTTGGGTAAGGCTTCTAAACCTTCCCTTGCATTTCTAGAATCTCACATCACCTTCTTCCATAGGGAATGCGTTGGGTAAATTCTATCATCGTTGTCCTAAAACTGAAAAGTATTACAAGACTAATGCTCGCATTTGTGTGGAGATGGACTTCAACAAGGGTTTTCCTGCGAAGATTAACTTGATGGCTCCAAACTAAGTTTGGGTCCAATGAGAATATTTAATTTTTATATAGAACATGCTATGAAATGGGGCATGTAATTAGAAGTTACCCCAAGAGTTCTCAAAATAGCAAAGGTTGGAAATATTCTCGCAGGCCCAAGTTGGGAAGGAGCACAAGTTAATCACTATATGATATTCAAATAGGAATAGCCTTAGGACAAGAAATAAATAGAAGACACGAAGGAAGCAAAGGTCAATGAAATCGCACCAACGACAACAAAATATAAGCAGGAAAATTACTTGCCAATGAGTATCCTTCAGTTACGTGTAAGAAGCAGGAAAAATTACTTGTTAATGAGAATCCTTCAATTGCCAATAAGGATTTCTTCAATGTAGATTTAGTGGAAAAGCAACAAACCCTCATGGAAAATAGATCCCCTCAAGAAACCCCAAGGAATATCATTGTAAAAGAAACTTCTTGGGGAGGTGAGATGGATGAGTAAGATTTCAAGGATATTATTTTGCAGTTGTTGATGAATGATCTGATCCACCAGAATTCACAAAAAATGTGGGTTGGACTCGAAGAAAGGTAAAATGTTTTCACCAAGAAAAGCAAGAAGCCAAACTAGATCAAAATAAAATTATAGTGAAAAATTGAAAGTAAATGTGTTTATATTTTAGGGGTGTTTTGAAAATTTTTAGTTGGAAAGGGACTAAAGTTTGTTGCAATATGTAAAGGATTTGACTTTGTAATCTAATTTTTTTAATAATACAAATCTCTACCCGTTTCGTTTAAAAATATATATATGTTAAGTGCAGCAACCATCAAATTTGTATTTCTATCTATTTTTGTACTAAGAAATGCATAGATAGTGGTGGGTAGTAACTGGTAGTAACTCTTGCTAAGTGTGCTACCTATTTTGGTGGAAAGACTTGCTTAGTAAATCCTAGTAAATATATTTATTTTGGTGAACACATGAAGATGGGTTACACTTTTGGGCGGAATGTGGCATTGAAATTTCAAAATTTTACTCATTTATCGAATTGAAGCCCTCGAAATTCATATAAGCGTAAAAATAAAATTTGTGGAGAATTATCTTTTTTTCCCAATGATATTTTTTGCAAAAAAAATCATTGTCGTATAATCTATCAATTTTCCATTAAATTAAATGCTTCTCCTTGCAAATTTTCACATATCTTAACAGGTATGCGTTCACATAGAATAAATTAGTATAAAATGTGTAATATATATATATATATATATATATATATATATATATATATATATATATATATATATATATATATATATTATATATATAAGTTATGCGTATTAAAACTTTATTTTTTTTATGCAAAATTATATTTTTTTATCATTTTTCGAAGTTGGTGAATTAATATTTCTTTTCAGACATGTGTTCATGTAAGTTTTTTTTCTACAATATAAATAAATTAAAAAATCCAAGAGTACCCTTTTGAAGAGGACTCATAAATGAAGATACTGATATTTTTTGAATTTTTTTTGTTATTGATTTTTTATTCAACCCCTTTGAAACTGTCTGAAAAAAAATCATGCATCATTCCTTAAAAGAAATTAGATGAAAAATATCATATGAATTCAACAATGTCAAACTCCTATGCCATTAAATAGGTTATTCCTTAACGTATCGAACATGAACAACTCCACCACTTAAGAATAAATTCTGTCTGAAGTTTGCTAGGGTACAAAATGGTGTTGCAAAGGAATCTGCAGAAGGGGTGCTAAAATTGTTGTTTTTAGGGCCTCAAGAGCTCGATTGAGCACTTAAACACCCGATCAAAAGCTTGAAATATATAATTTAAATAGCTCGATTGAGGGTTTAAGAAACCCTTTATTGAGCCATTTATGTGGTTAATAATCAACTCAATCGAACCCCTGCAAACAAAACTTCCCATCTACCAACCACCAACTATATTGATGGAATTTAAGGGAAAAACTATGGAATTAGGAGCTCCATCGAGAAAATAGCTCAATGGAGCTCCTGCAACCACCCCCCAAAAAAGAAAACATTACATATTTGAAATATGCATGCATATAAAAATAACAACAAACAAGCATTCATAGAAAAATAACAAAATGCGGAAATTACACAATAATTCACAACAAACATGGGAAATTGGATATTTCGATCTTGAAAATGAGAGAAAGTGCCAAGCATAGAGGAAGTGCAATAAAGAGCTACAGAAAGGATGAGAAAAATATGAAAAACATTGGGAAAACAACAAGATTATGCAATTCAATAAATTCATGATAATAGAGGGAATTCAATTTGCCTCGCTTCTCATATTACATGTTCAATATTAGCATGTATTAGGAAATATGATTCAAAAAAGAAAAAATGGAGAATGAAACAACAGAACTAAGATAAAATAAGCATTGAAAGTAATACCATGTAGTTAAAATTGAGATGTAACAACAACTAAAGAAAAATCACTTGGTGTGATTAATAATTCATTGGAATTTTATAAAACCACTTGAATTCATGCAAACTATGAACTACCTTCAAATTGTAATGGTTTAGGATAACCCACAAAAAGGTGTGATTTAACTAAAGAAATTTGTTACATTTCCATATATTATTTATATGAATTACAATTCATGGAAATATTTACAAGATGGATTAGCAAAAAGGGTTATCACTTAGATGCTACAAAACCTATAAACATCTGTTTTATTGAAGCTTGATATCCTTGTAGGAGTTAAAAGAGAGAAAATGTGTCAAGGTCTAGAAGGAGAAAGAGTATCCGTCCTTCCAATGTGCATGTTGAGAAGACATTCTTTGTTAAACATATAGTTCAACATTAAATATTCATGACATCCATCATCATTTATAACATTTAATTGTTCCTTGAATCCTAAATGATGATCCCTACGTTTGAAAACCTCACAATTTTATTCTTTCAATCCTCACATGAAGGTTATGATAATTTTGTAAAGGGGGCATCTCTTTTTAATACATACAAAGTTAGTGTAGATTCGTGCTTGCACAAAAAGGAGTGTATTGTTGCATATGGCTACAATGCTCCATAGAAGGATCATGTGATTAATCAATATTAAATTCATATATTATATATGCAAAAGAAATAAATTGGCATGCACATATTGATGATATGTTAAATGTTTACAATGTTAATTTTCTTAGATTGTCGCAATCTAATGCGAGTTTTCATCTAGTTGTTTATCAACATGTAATCGTGAAATATATTGCAAAGTATGCTTCAAAAGTAAAAAAGAGGAACCTTATAAAACTTTGTCAAGATTTGATGAAAATAATTGAAAACATAAAAGACATTGGATATCCTTCTTTGCACGTGCATAAAAAAGGTTGCCTGTAGAAACATGTAGTTTTTTAAATCCTCTTACTCCTCCTTGTGCCCTACTTGATTGTTGTGCTAAAATTTCAATGTACATTCTCCCGAAAAAACACTCAAATCACTTGTGCCCCTCTTCACCACAAATGATAATAGTGTACATCCATTTTTTATAAGACCTTGAAGCATCTTCCTTATTCTCTAAATCCACTAAAATCTCTATCTCTTGATTTCTTTTTGTTTCCTTATCAACAATTTCATTGGTGTTCTCATACTTCTCATCCCACATTTCTTCCACTTTTTCTTTAGAATTGTGAAATCCTTTGTAAATATGATAAGTTATTCCTTCAAGAAAGTTCTCCTTACTATTGTTTTATGGTAATTTTAGTTACACGTTTTAAAATGCTAAATGATATATAGTGCTTCTAATGAAGAAAAGTTTTTCCAACTAATTTGATCTTGTATAGTAGGCTTTCAAATATTGAAATACTTAAAAATTAGTTGAATAGGTATCTTCTTGTATGGAGTGTGTATTTATATATTGTATGGATTTTTACTCACAAATTATCTTATATATAATTAAATTTCTATAAATTTATAGATATAGTTTTTTTTTTCCCTCATGAAATCAACTTTCCCCTTCAATTTGGTAAGCACTAGCTTGATTTTTCAATAATCTCCCATTCTCTCAAATTCAAAATATTCTTCATATCATTAAGTTAGTATTAATTCCCTCAATATGTATTTAGATTTCCTATATAAGAATAAAATTTAATTTCTATTAATATTTAGTTCCACAACCTTGCAAATTATTATACAATATTCTTTTCATCAACTTTGCTAGATCTTCATCCTCTTCTCATTTTTGAGCCACTCTCTTTGGCGTCTTTAGTAAACTCTCCAATTCTTCTAATTTTATTCCTAATACCTATTCTTTTTTAATCACTTAAATCTATTTCCTTCTCTTCTCACAATACCTTTTAATTGGCATTGTATTTTAATTGAAATGTCGAATTAATGAGATATATGAAAAAATATATAATACCATCATTGTTATAGTAGGGATCAATTTTAGTTTGGGATTTATATAGTCTTTTGAAGAAATGAAAAATTGTTGTTAAGAAGAACTAATTTTTAAAAAGGCCAAATGTTTCACTTGGTAAATGTGACTTGTTGTGAAACCAAACAAAGCTTCAAACCTAGATTTACTAGTAAATGTTTTGGGTTATATCTAACAATAGATCAACTATATCACACACCCATCAATCTTATGCCCAAATGGTTAAGTTTATTCATTTATTAAATGTGTTGGGGGGAGAGCGAAGAGAGATTACTTAGGAAATAGGTATATTTAATTTGAAAATATTTTACAAATTGCATGTATCTTCAACTAGTTTGCAAATTTCTTATCCTTTACATGGGGGTTCCTCTATTGGGTATTCTCAATTGTGGCATCCCTTGAAGTTAAATCATGATTTATGCATAAGAAACAAATTCGAGCTATTTAAATGGCTTAGTTTTATGAAATTTTATTTGTTCATATGCTTAATCTATAATGGTTTCATGTGACTCTATTTGTTCTAGTCATCAACATGTATAAGTCAATAGTAAATATTAAGAAAATGCATATTAGTTTAGGTAAGTATACATATATTTGATTGGTTCTTATGGAAGATTTAATAAAATAAAGTTGCATAATTCAATTTAGTTGGTAATGGCAATATAATGCTTCCCAAAGCACTAATTTTCAATTTCCTTGAATTCTCACATAGCATAACTTGGAAAAGTAAGTGGCCCATTATCCATGCATATTTTATTTTGCAAGGAAAAATCATCACATAGTGTAACTAGGGGGATTACATTAAAGGATCACTGCATATCCAAATATTTGCAATTCAAACACTTTGTATGTGCACTATTCACCTTGCACACACCATCACTACTAACCAATTTTCTTTAATAATCATTATAAGTAGAGTAATTGCTTATATTTTACTTTGACATTTTGCACACAAATATAACCTAAAACTAGGAGGAGAGTAAGTGGCCCTAATCCACATGTATTTTTTACTTGTTTTTTTCATTCCAATTCACACCACACCTAGCTTAACTAGGAGGAAAGTAAGTGGCCCTAAATCCACAAATAATTTTTACTTGTTTTGCTAACCAAAATTTTAATTCCATTCAATTATTTTCAGGACTAGGACTTGGTGTTAGTAAAGAAAGAAAGTAGGCTCTACCTCCGTTGCATCCTTGTGGCAAACCTGTGGTGGCATTCGAACGTTTTCTCAAATCACTAAAGCTTCCATCTCCGTATATGTTCACATAGTATGATTAGGAAAGAAGTAAGTGGCCCATCATCCACGCATCATTTCTTTCTTGCAAGGAACAAGCATAACATAGTGTAATTAGTAGAATTGTAAATGATCGTCATATATCCAGACCAATTCACACTTTTTATGCTCACAATTTCACTTGCACACACATTCACCCCACACGCTAAGCACATTTAAACTTTGTATAAAGGGTATCCTCTTTCCAGAATCATTGTACTTAGTTTCTTTGAGCTTATATTTTGTTGCACACCCAAAGTAACGCAAAGGATTTCTAAAAACAACCTTAACCTGAACACACTAAATTCCCCATAAGGGCTACAAGATAATTTATAGTTCAGGTTAGGATCGTGGGGTAAGGCAGCACATAAACCGTTGTGGTTGTTTTTCATATTGAAACATAAAAAGTTTTCTTTTAGGGAGCTTAAAATCCTACATCTAGTGACAAATCTTGTACATTGAAAGAGACCCATGAAGGGGGTAAGGATTAGGTGGCAGATTATCACAAACCTTCATGTTGTCACTCGGCACATGGTAGGGGTTCTAGGTCCTAAACGGACAACCAAAAGTTGAGATTCATCCATTCCCATTGGACGTAGGTAACTTAGTGGCCAAATCTTAGGGAATATTTCCCTATAGGTTGAGGTGCGAGAGAACTTAGACCTAAGGTGATCTTGGTCAGGCTACTGGAAGCATCACCAGCTCTTTTAGGATGTATCTGTAGTACTCCCCACTATAACTCTCTACATACCTTGGTTGGTTTTTTGTTGTTGAAAGTGTCACCACTAGCATTCATGATGTGGCCCAAGTATCCTACTATTAAATCTTGATAAGGCCTAGTTACTACTTAAGCGGAAAGATGCTAGGACTTTTTAATAAATTTTCTCATACACAAAACCTCATAAAACCATTTTTGTTGATTGTTTCACACATTGGAATTAAAGGGAAAATTAACCATTTATTTGTTGTTTTTTCTTATGTATGTTATTCATTTAGTTTTCCTAAATAAAACCCCCTCACCATATTTTCCCACAAACTTACTAGGGAACCATAGGGGACCTAAGGGTTACCTATCACTCTAGATGCCTATAAGATCTCCCACCATTACTGGGAGGAGTGCTTGGTCTCTCACCATTATGGCACAGAAGATAGGACCAAGCCATTTTGTTTGGCACATCCATTCTTAGAGCCACCTTAATGAGATCTAACTCCTCTCAAAGCACCCCCACTGTTGGGTAGCAGAAGCCCCGCGTAACAGTCATGGGGCACAAAGCCCGAAATTTTGGGTAAAGATAGGGTAAAGACTCCACGGGATGCGCAGAGCGCGATTTGTAATAAGTTGAGTCAAAGGGTAGTCTGCCCAAAAATAATGTAAAGAAATGTAAATTGAGTCAGCCCGCCCATGGTTTGTGGACCATGGAAAGGTATAAATAGAGTGAGGCTCTATGGTTAGAGGTAGATTTTTTGGAGGTAATCTTGGATCTAGTATGTAATGGGTTTTTGAGAAGGAAAGTCTTGAAGCGTCTGTAAGTCCAAGTCGAGGGTATTGGGTAGTAGATAGAGGCTCTGCAGCTGTGTGCGTAGAGGCCTGGAAGAGTCTGCAGCTGTGTGTGCGAACCCCTGTAGCTGAGTGCGCAGGGTATATCTGGATGTATCGGTGACAAAGGGGAAATAAAGATAAGTTGATTTTGGAAACTCTATGTTAATCTGAGCTATTGCAGATCTGGTTAATTTATGATTGGTATTTCTATTGATTCTTTATGCGCATGCTTATGTTTTGGGTTAATACAAATCTATATCTCTGTTAAGTGCACGCACTGGTTATCTCAGTTAAATGTTTACTTAAAGACCCTCATAAATAGATCTGATCTATAACAAACCATTAAGTAATTAGTATTGAAAAGTAGCCCTGTTCCGAAACTGCGTGAAAGCAAAGCAGCACGAGGTTGCAGAACGGTGCGCAAAGCCTCCAGACCACATCTAGACATCCCAAGGGTGCGGAAACCTAGTTCTAGCACCCTCCCCTGCTACCTCGGGTGAGACCTCAGTCCACGCTCCGCAAGTTGTTACCGAAATGGCCGGTATCTACAGGATTTGTTTGGCTAAATAGCTCTTCTGAACCTGGGTCAGGCCCATATAAGCCAACAAATGGTTCCGTTGTTGGGACTGGGATATGCCTAAGGGGTGTCTGATGTAGGAGCGCTGGAACTCTATAGAGAAATAATTTAAAGGTCGAAGGGATCAGGAACAATAGTAGTTCAGAATACACCGATGCGCAAACCAAAGGTTAAAAATGATGAGCGTGATCCAGCTACCGGTATTCAAAGGAGTAGGAAGCGAAGATCCAGAACAATTTTGGTTCGTTGTGACATCGGTATGGGACGCACATAGAATTACAGACGATAATATCAGAAGGCTACTTCAGTTAGCGCGTTGCAAGACTGAGCGTTGACATGGTATATAAAGTACTCAAGCGATCGCCCGAATGCGGGGACAACAGAGATCCGGACCGAATTGAAGAAAGAGTTTAGCCAGCCAAAGTCAGAAACACAGTCGATCATAGGGTTCAAGGAGATCCTGATGGTACCTAGTTGAACCCCATGGGATCTGGATCAAAGGTTGAAAAGTACCATCCGCAAAGCAAACATGACATTGTCGGATGCACAACACTACGCTTGGTTTGTAGCGTCATTGACACCGCATCTAAGGACGACTTTGTCACAACAAAAGATCTCAAACCAGGCTGAAGCATTGGAGACAGCGATGAGGTTGCACGAAACTCCGTTACAAGACCCAGGGCTGGGATTTCAGCAAATCCAACTGCAGATACAAACCCTGTGTTTAGAAATGAAGAAGTTAAAATAGGAACATGCACCTCGCTCAGAAGCCCGGGAGGAAGTATGGTGTACAAAGTGTAGAAGCTAGGGTTGCGTTAAAGATCACTGTCCAGTCTTTGCGAACTATGTGGTAGGGGGGGGCCAATGCCATTGCGACCAGAGGTACTGGCAGGGCCAAGCACGGCGCCCACCCTCTAGTGCGCAATATGTTAGGAGGGAGGAAAGCATGCTACGGACAACTGCCATCTATTACAGAACATGAGACAACCCCCCCCCCCCCCCACAAGCGGCTATTTTGCAACTTTTGCAGATTGGTGGGCCATGAGGAATGAGACTGTCGTAGTTATCAATTATTGATGGACCAGTCGCTGACCTACAGAATACAAACTGAGGTGCGAGGTCAGGATCCAACTACGGCGCTCACGCGCGGTGGGTTCCAGGGACGTGGACGAGGACAGGGCAGAATGGAGCCAGGAAGGGGTCGCGAGCAACTAATATGTTACAACTATGGAGGACCAGGACATTATGCGCGGGATTGTACCAACCCAACTAGAATATCATGCACTTACTATGAGAAATTCGATCATGAGCTGATAGGTTGCCCCACACTGATAGAACAAATTCGTGAAAAAAGGGCACCGCAACCTACGATGACCCAGAACGTGTAGATGATGATGTCTAAACCCCGCGACAAAGACCCCCAGGTAAACATGGTACTAAGAAGTGGCATGGCCATAGGAGAGGATAAAAGGAACTTAAGTAAGGAAGATGCAAGGATTGGCAAGGAGACATATCTGGAAGCTAGGGAGAGCTTCACGGAGGTCTCTACCCCAAGTAGCAGAGATCAACCTGAGTAGGACAGGGATCCCTCGATGATAGCTATGTTTTTAGAGACATGCATAAAATTGTTGCATGACAATAGGGCGATTAGAGGCTTGCAAGAATTAATAAATAGGTGTGTGGGGATGCGAGAACCTAGCGTGGTCCGCAAACTAGGAAAACACGCAACACGGACAGGGCGAGAGATGCGATTAACAACACAAATTGGCGACTATGAGATGGATCAGATCATTTTGGATTTGGGCTCGGATGCAAATGTATTGCCTAAACAAACTTGGGAATGCATGGGTAGGCCTACACTACAATGATCTCCTATTCAATTGCAGATGGCGAACCAACAGAAAATTTTTCCCATGGGAAGGTTGTAAGGAATTATGGTAGATATAGAAGGCGCGAGCACCAGAACAGACATTGAAGTAATTGAAATCGTGGATAAAAGTACGCCTTATCCTGCGTTTTTAGGAGTGGAATGGGCTACCGAAATGAATGGGGTTATTAACTTAAAAAAGCGGACAATGATATTTGAAACAAAGTCGCTCTGTGTAGTCATTCCGCTAGATCCGGCTGAAGGACCGCACTACATTGAACCCGTGTGCAATGAAGAAGGTGACGACGAATTAGACTGTATCTATGATATTTCTGCACAAAGGCAAGAATGGGTCAAGTCAATGGAGGATAGAAGAATATCATAGGGTTATGTAGAGTCCTACACTACCGATTTAGACGAAGAAGACGAGCGATGGCATAACAGGTTGAACAGAGTAACCACGCTACACTACAATATGGTAACTAAATCTTTGTACTATGTGAGGGCCTAGGATTGCGAACTACCGATGTATGATGGGTTGACAATAATAGATGAATTTTTGACCAAATTTGAAATCGTGGTACCAGAGAACCAATGGTTTGATGCGTTGAGATGGGCATTGCATGCGACACCTGCACGATGGTGGGGCACACATGAAGGGACTTTCAAAGATTGGCATGGCTACAGGCGCATGATGCAGATCAGATTTGGGAAGCCAGAACTACGAATAACGGAGAAATACGATGGACGTGATGACCCGCGCATGCACCTTACCAGATGGATCAAAGCCTACTGACAAGAGCCTCAACCAAAGTAGGTGCACTTATTTTATCATACCTTGGATGTCATTCCAAGGAACTGGAATACTGAAACAGAGCTTCGACATGGCACCAGCGAGTTGGATATCTTGCGCGAAGCGTTTCTATCATCGTTCCTCTTTGAAGACCAATGGATGGATACCACGGATGATGCGTTACAGCTGGTGAAGGCCACCATTTTCAAAACACCATTGGAACCAGAAGAAATCGTGCAGCCAGACTGGTCGTGACAGCTGAGCCAGGCCCTAGAATGTTACAATGTATAGATGGAAGATGATGAGAACAACCCACGAAACATCAATATTCCGGAATCAAAGGGGAGTCGTGAGGTGCACGGACCCGAGATTGAAGATCTAGATATCACGGCACCGTTTAAAATGAAACAAGTAAATATCAGAACAGAAGAAAATCTGAAGTATGCAATTCTTGGGGACTATTGGGACGTCGCCACGGTGGAAAAGGTCGTCGAGTTGCTTCGAGAATATTGAGATTTATTCCCAACAAAAATCACGAAGTGAAAAGGGATCCTAGGAGACCTCGGAGTGATGAAGATAATGTTGAATCCGTACGCGAAGCCAGTTAAGCAGCGACCTTACCGATTGAATCCAAAATACAAAGCAAAGGTCCACGAAGAATTGGACAAGATGCTGGCAGCAGGAATCATTGAACCAGTCGAGGAGTCTGACCAAGTAAGTCCTATGGTGGTGCAGGAGAAGAAACAGAAGGGTGAGATTTGCATTTGCATGGATCTTAGAAAGCTTAATGATGCATGTGTTAATGATCCATTCCCGACGCCCTTTACAGATGAAGTACTGGAAAATGTGGGGGGGCAAGAAGCCTACTCCTTCACGGACGGGTTCTCTAGGTACCACCAGATCAAGATCGCGCTAGAAGACAGGAGTAAAACAATGTTCGCCACTGAATGGGGTTGCTTTCAGTATACGGTGATTCCCTTTGGACTAAAGAATATGCCGACAATATTTTCCCACATTGTGGTAGCTACATTCAAGGAATTTATACACAAGTTCTTAGAGGTCTACCTTGATGACTGGACCGTATTCGGACTGGTGAAGAAACATACCGCGAGCTTACGGTTAATGTTGGATACTTGTCGATGACACCAGATTGCGCTAAACCTAAAGAAGTGTACTTTCCTTGTCCCCTTCGGGAACCTGCTTGGCCATGTGGTTTGTAAGCAAGGACTGATGGTGGATCCGGAAAAGATCACTGTCATACTCAATCTGCAAGCACCGTGGAGTGTCAAACAACTATGCGCCACATTGGGACACACGGGCTACTATCAGAAGTTCATAAAAAGCTACACCCAGATCACGACTCCAATGGAACAGTTGCTGAAGAAGGGTGCTACTTATTGCTGGAATGAGGAGTGAAACAAAAGTCTAGAAACGCTAAAGGAAAAGATGGCATCCGCCCCTATATTGGTCTTTCCAAAATGGGATGCCGAATTTCATGTGCATGTCAATGCGTCATGTATCGTGTTGGAGGGAATTGACCACCCGATTACATTCGCAAGTCACCGGTTGTCAAAAGTGGAGAAGAATTACTCCACTACTGAGCGATAGGGATTAGTGATGGTATACGCGCTTCAAAAATATCGCCACTATCTACTCGGAGGCCACTTTAAGATGTATATTGATCACTCGGCGCTAAAGTACCTAGTGAATAAGGCTGTGTTGGGGGGGGGGATTTGTAGGTGGTTATTGTTATTCCAAGAATATGACTTCGAGGTCATCGTAAAGCCAGGATGTCTAAACGCAGGCCCAGATCACTTGTGCCAAATTGAGAACGGCGAAGAACCCACAAGTTTAGAGGACGGACTCCCAGATGCACAACTGTATGCAGTGCGCGTAGCGGATGGCCACTTTGAGGATATAATCCATTTCTTAACTACAAGAACCATGTCGTAGGGATATTTTGTTTAGCAGAAGAAGGAACTAGTGATACACGCAGTAGACTTTACCGTGATTGCAAGGCACCTCTACAAAATGGGCAACGACGAAATATTATGCAAGTATCTCCCAGAGTTCGAGCGAGGACAGATCCTGGCGAAGCACACGGGGGGGGTGTTGCTGGCGGACATTATGCGGGTCGCGCCATAGCCCAGAAGATTCTTTGCGTAGGATTGTGGTGGCCCACTCTGCATCAAGATTCGAAAGCATACTGCCGAGCCTGTGTCGTATGTCAATGGACAAGGAAACCATTGCGAAGGGATGAAATGCTGCTCTAGCCACAGATGACGCTACAGCTATTCGAGAAGTGGGAAATCGACTCCGTAGGACCTATCACGCCACAAGGGAAAACGAGCGCACGCTATATCATCACCGCGACCAAATATTTGACTTGATGGGCAGAGGCACAGCCGGTCAAGGATTGCACAGCTGCGATGGCTGAAAAGTTTTTGTTTGAGAACATGCTGACAAGGTTTGGATGTCCCAAATTCTCATGAGTGATAGGGTAACTCATTTTCTGAATGAAATGATCAACACACTCACTGAGGAATTCTAGATATATCATCAACAGAGTACGCCTTATCACCCGCAAGCGAATGGGACCGTTGAAGCATTCAACAAAATTCTGGAGACTACGTTGACAAAGGTCTGTAATGTGCAGCGAAACGACTGGGACTTGCGCATCCCTGCTGTACTATGGGCATACCAAACCACGTGCAAAAAGTTGGTGGGCCAGACATCTTTTCGATTAGTCTATGGCAAGGAGGCCATTAAGCCTATGGAATACATTGTGCCTAGTCTGCGGATAGTGGCAATAACAGGTATGGCATACCGCGGGGCTTTGGAGGAATGCTCGCGCAGCTAGAAGAACCGGAAAAGGAAAGGTTTTTGGGTGAATTCCATCATCAAGTACAAAAAAAGCGCGAGAAAGCATGGCATGATCGCCATATCAAGGTATGCACTTTCAAGGAGAATGATCTAGTATTATTATATGACAGCAAGTTCAAGAAATTCCCTGGAAAACTCTAAATGCATTGGTTGGGACCCTGTGTCGTCAAAAAATTTACTGATGGGGGCGCGGTTTAGCTTTCCAAACTCAATGGAGACCCCTTCCCGGAGAGATTGAATGGCAATCGCTTGAATCTCTACACGGGTCTGCCGACTACCTGACTAACCGTCCGAAGGACAATCTCACCACTCCAGCCAGTTAAAAAAGAGCGTGGGACGATAAAGCAATCTGGGGGAAGGATGCGTGATTGCCAGGGTGCACGTAGATTTGGCCACTTACAACGGTCACGGTTGCGTGGAAAGGATTGCATTGTTGCGTTGATAAGAAGAGAAGTGACCGTTGTTGTAACTATTCATGACAAGGTGTCTACATTATGGCAACAGGGAGCGGGCGGCGGGAAATTAAGAGAATGGGTATGAGCCAGCCATGGAATGATCTGCCACAGGTTTAACACGAAGGTGCCAGAACAGGTGGGAGATAATGAATTTGAAATTTGAAACGCTTATAAATCACAGGGGGGCTTCCATTGGGCGAACTGCGCTTTTGAAAAACGCAAGCTGGTTACCGATATGGAACTTTTCATTATCTCTACACAAGGAGTAAGCCCAGGGCTAGTGATCTGGCCAATGGACAGGAAGGGCTCTCTAAGGAACATGGTGTTGATAGCTGAGGGCACCACGCAGAGTTCAACGTCAACAGGAGGGGATGTACTGGAAAATGGAGGACATGAAGCAGAATTAGTCTGGATGTCGCTGCCTCGCCTGGGGGAAGGCCGGTAAACTACAACAGAAAAGCGAAAGGCTGGAAAGACAGAGACCACTGGTAGAAATGCAGTTAATAACTCGTCCCTGATGTACCTTGAGGATTGGGATCTCGCGGACAGCAGCAAGGGTCTTGCAAAATTGCAACACAAGCTGTAGCAGACATTGCGAAGAGAAGATACGAAGGAAGAAAGTGGTTGCGGTGGTACAAGGAGGTCCCATATGCAGCTCCCCCGCTAGAGCTAAAATCCTATGAGGGGGTGTTCTGTGTTAACCAAGCAGAGCAGAATGAGCATTATCGGTTGCAAGAATTGGTAATAACAACGAAGCAAGAGCTAGACAGAGCATTTCAGGAGACAACGAAGGAGCAGCAGGACAAAGAGCATCACTCGAAGAGGACGTGAACCGCGAAGCCAAGGCAGCACGTATCACCGCAGTAATGAGTGACTCGGGATGAGTCGCTATGATTATGTTGGGGAACTGTTGGGTAGCAGAAGCCCTGCGTAACAGTCATGGGGCACAAAGCCCGAAATTTTGGGTAAAGACTCCACGGGATGCATGGAGCACGATTTGTAATAAGTTGAGTCAAAGGGTAGTCCACCCAAAAATAATGTAAAGAAATGTAAATTGAGTCGGCCCACCCATGGTTCGCGGACCATAGAAAGGTATCAATAGAGCGAGGCTCTATGGTTAGAGGTAGCTTTTTGGGAGGTAATCTTGGATCTGGTATGTATTGGGTTTTTGAGAAGGAAAGTCTTGAAGAGTCTATAAGTCCGAGTCGAGGGTATTGGGTAGTAGATAGAGGCTCTGCAGCTTTGTACGCAGAGGCATAGAAGAGTTCACAACTATGTGCACGGACCCTTGCAGTTGAGTGCACAGGGTAGATCTGGATGTATCGATGATAAAGTGGAAATAAAGATAAGTTGATTTTGGAAACTCTGTGTTAATCTAAGCTATTGCAGATCTAGTTAATTTATGATTGGTATTTATATTGATTCTTTATGCGCATGCTTATGTTTTGGGTTAATATAAATCTGTATCTCTGTTAAGTGCACGCACTGGTTATCTTGGTTAAAAGTTTTCTTAAAGACCCTCATAAATAGATCTGATCTATAACAAACCATTAAGTATTTAGTATTGAAAAGTAGCCTTGTTTCAGAACTGTGCGGAAGCAGAGCAGCGCGAGGTAGCAGAATGGTGCACAAAGCCTCCAGACCACATCTAGACATCCCAAGGGTACGAAAACCTGGTTCCAGCACCCTCCCCTGGTACCTCTGGTGAGACCTTAGTCCGCGCTCCGCGGGCTATTGTCGAAATGGCCGGTAGCTGCAGGATTTTTTTGGCTAAATAACTCTTCTGAACCCGGGTCAGACCCATATAAGCCAACACCCACCACCATCCCTCAAGGCAATACAAACACTACCCCATAGGGTACTCCAACTAACCCCACCCCACAGGGTACCCCATACAATACTACCCCGAAGGGTACACCAATGCAAATACCAACACCAATACACAAGGTCATTACATCATGGCTAACACCAACAAGATACCATTTTTTGCTTCTTTAAATCTCCTAGATTTGACGAAACTCACAAATTATCCCATTGCCCATAATTAGCAATGGCCCCCCATGCCAACCAAGTTTCCATCGGATATCCCTAAATTCAAAGGAAAACAGGGGGAATACCCTATCAATCATATCATGACCTTCCACCTATGGTGATTTCTTAAATAAACATGTGTAGATCTACTATTAAATACTTATGATTCACTTGACTTACAAGTATATTTTGTATTCCACTATGCAGGGATGGAAATTGATCAACCACATGAGGAACAAGATGTGCCCTATCAAGCTGATCAACCACATGATGAACAAGATGTACCCTATCAAGTTGATCAACCACTAGAGGAAAAATATGTTCCCTATCAAGCTTATCAACCACCAGAAGAATGGGTTGTGCCCTCTGAAGTTTATGGGATAACAGAGAGTCACAATGGTTTGGAAAGGGGTCGAATATTTGTAGAAAATTTGGATGCAAGCACAATAGAGGACCTTGGGGAGCCTATCCTTGCTCGCATTATTAAAGAGCATGCCAATAGCATCATTCAACAATATTTTGAGAAACATTCAGTTGTTGCATAATCTCAGATACCACATGGGTTGATCAAACATAAGAAACTAAAACATGCCACAAAGATTTTGGTTATCCAAGATGCTATAAGCAGGAAGACACTTATGAATGTCACTAAAAATATATCAAAAGCATTCTCTATGTTTGGAAAATCAATAAATATCGATGTTCGAGCTTCTCCTAGGGATATTAAAAATGTTATTGTTGCATCAAGTACATCAATACAAAAAAAGTTGGAAATAATGTCAAAATTTCTCAATGTCTTGAGAAAAACATTGCACAAGCATACCAAATTTAGGGTTCGAGTAAACGAAAATGATGAATCTTCTTATTGGGCTCTTATCACCAGGTAATCTTACCAAGACAAGGTTACAATAGGAATCTGAGCACTTGTGGTAGAGTTTTGGGAGAGCCATTCTCATGTTATTCCATAAAAAAAATCATGTTGTACAACATCACATATCTAAAGGTGAGTATGTAGATCACGTTAAGCACATTGTAGAAATGACATAAGTTGCGTTGTTCAAGGAATTTTAGGAAAGAAATCACCATGGGAAGATATCCGTAAGGATGTTTCAAAAATTGAAATCGTGGCTTATTAGGCCTAACACAATCTGTGACACGTGATGTTGTTGATATCATGTTGAATTCTAACTTCATTATAACACTTCCCAAGAATTTTACAAGAATAATCTTAACAACAACCCTCCACCTCCTACAGTTCACAATTTTGTTTCATCAATATTATGCAGAAGGGAACTGCAAAGGTTTTTTTACAAGAAAATATGTATAGGTGGGAGAAGATGCACTGAATGTGGTGATTTGGCATTGTTCCATAGGAAATTTCCTATTCATCGCAACCAGTCTAGGATGTTAGATGTCACCATCATATGGAAGTGAGATGAGAATGTCATGGGAAATCAACCATATTTTTCAACTGTAGTGCCTAGGAGGATAAACTATGTTCAGGATGAGATTCCTATTTCACAATTCATGGGAGCATTTTAGAACTAGATTTATAATTATGTCAAACACTCACATAGGTCTAGGTGGAAAGATTTTGAATTTAAGCATTCTCGCGAAGTATTCTAGCCAGGCACAATCATATCATTGGTAGACTTAGTCGATAATTACACATTTGATCCTCTGACAGAGATCCAGAGTGAGTACTATCACTGAAACCAAGTTTCCATATTTGTACATGTTTTGTACAGACATGTAAAATTTAATTTTGATGGTAGGATAACAATAGCAAGTCATGTGATGTGATTAAGGAGTATCACTTCTACATTAGCGATGATCATGAGCATGACACATTGTTCGTGTGACATTTCTTTAACCTGATTTATGAATCATTAAAAAAATGATATATAATAACAAAAGCATTAGATATGGTTAGATGGTTGTGCAAGGAAGTTCAAGTCAACACACACTTTTTATTGGTTGAGTCAGCTACACAAGAATGCAAAAATTCAACATACTTGGAGCTATTTTGAAATAGGAAAAGGAAAGGGTGAGCATGATGGTGAAATTTCTTATGTGAAGTGATCACTTAGGAGGTACCTAATGATTCATTATGGAGATTGACTCAAGTCATCACTAGAGGTGTTCAACCGGTGTATATCTCATTTAGGGCATGAAGGTCACAGATCTATTAGTCTTGTGTGTAGGTTCTTTCGTAATTTTGAACTTGACGATGTGAATATATCCATTTATTGGTATTGTAATACTATAGAAGGAACAAGATAATTATATTCAGTGTAGAGTAAAGACATGGGGGGAATATTTTCCATCGAGAGAAGAAATCTCACTTGTTTTTGTGAGTTTTGCATTGGTGTTGATTGATGTATACTTGATCAATGTGAAAAACATGGGTATGTGAAAAGATGGAAATATGTCCCTCTTAATACAAAGGGAACTCATCCAATTCCGACGTGGCAAGAGATGCAAGATGAAGAGGCCATTGTTTCATTTGAACATGATCGAGTCTTTGATGTTGTATGGAAACTATGTTGTGTCTATCATTAATAATTTCATATATAAATTGAAATCTTCAATGTAAATAATCCATATTTTGTATTTTGGTTGTAGGTGATGTTTTTTTTGTCACTGCCCCCTCAAGAAACAAAGAGAACGTGACCAACTATTTGATGTGATACACATAGGTGAAAAACGGGTTGGTGTGACTCTATGAAGATGGACAATTCACATACCAAATTGTTGACATGGTTGTGATGGGTTATTTTTTTGAAAAGGTTAAAAAATAGGGTGGTCACATAATTTATAGGTATTTTATGCCCGAATATATATCTTGTCAATACAATCATCTAGTCATAGCAGCTTAGATCAGTCTCATAGGAATCAACACAAAGAAGATAAGTGAACCAAGGAGATGGAAGATGACATAATTTGACCATGAACGTATTATGGAAACTTGCATTCCTATCACTCATTGGCCAGATGAGTAGATGATTCAAATGTCAAGCCCTAAAGCCAAGTCTATAACAGTCAAGAGTAATCTAATATAGTATAGAGATCAACATAAGAATTTTTTAATTTAGAAATGTGATAATTGAATACTTTTGTAATTTTGTAATTTTGAATGTGAATAAAATTCATAGAGAAATGTTTCCCTTTGGCCTAGGATGGATTCCTAATGGTGTATATATGTTATATAAGCTTTCGGTTCCTTGAGGTGCTTAAGTTTCTAAAGTTTTCCAAAATTTCAAGGAGGTTTTATTTTTAGGGATAGGATCCTTATGTGAACCCCATATATTTAGAATCAAGAAAGATCTAAAATTTAATTAAAATTTAGAATAAATAGGGCTTTAGATTTAGATTCAATTAAAAATTTTGATATTAATTTCTTTTAAATGTCATTTATAGTATTCATGTTGAGCATGGAAGATATTTTATAGATATACATCATAATGAGTTCTAGAAAATCCATTTTAGTATTTAATAACCAAGTTGATATAATATTATTTTACTTAAAATGGAAATTCAACTATCTAGGTTATGAACAACAATGAAATATTTTTATGTTATTAATAAATTTCATGTGTCATTTTCATATAAAACATGGAAAAACTTACACACATGCTTCATATTGGATTGTTAATAGTGCAACGCACACACACACACATATATATATAGTTAGTTAGTTAATTATTTAGTTAGTTAGTTTTTGTTGCATTAGATGTGTTCTGGCCTTGAAATTTTGTGGAGATGCTAGAATACATGAGATCTCCAAAACCTAGAAATTGTTTCTGGAAATTACGCCTAGAAGTGACTTAATTAGGTTATTAACCATTTTTTTAATGTTTCCTAAGTCTAAACTTAGGAAAACTGGTTAATTAATCAATATTAATTAACTCAAGGCATGAATCATCTAGAAACTCACATGAATCGATCCAAAGATGATCATAGCCATCAATTATGTTTTAATCTTGGTCATTGGTGCTCCAACAGAGGATTATAAGAGGAGATCAATGTGGTGATGGAGAATACACTTAAGCAGTTCAATTTCTTGGCAGATTGATTTCCTGAGTAACAACAGTTAGTTGCTAGAGAGAGAGCTAGAGATCGAAGCAGTGTGAGAGGGCCAAGGACAGTGATTGGGAGGAAATATTTCCAAATCAAGAGAGGCATCAGAAAGAGGGTCGAGTTATCCCAGACAGGCAGCGCAAAGGCTCTGCACAATAGCTTCAACAGGAAAATCGATTTGCTGGTGAGGGAAATCATTCTCAGTTCCAAAGGCCAGATAGAGGTTCTAGAAGGCCGAAGATATGATTTCCTAAGAAGCTAAAGGCAAAATGAATTCATCAATGGAAGTGTCGAGCCACACGTTTTGTAGACAGTGCAGAGGCAGCGCAAGGGCTCATGTTGGGGTTTGGATGGCCATTTTTCTTAAGGAAAGTCATGTCAAAATTCCCTGTGGGAGAAGGGAAATTCCCTTTAGTATTTTGCCCATATTTTCTGGCTGTGGATTGCCAGTTTTAGGCATCCAGATTGTACTCATATTTTTCATTGTTGCATAATAACAAAACCCTCATTTGTTGTACCAATTTTACCAAGTTGGTTTTTTCTGGGGACATTTGTCCAAAAATAATTGTGTTATTTTTTATGTGTATGTGCTAGCATTTCTTCTAGGGTTTATTCTTCCATAATTTTATTTGTGTAGGTTGCAATGTGATTTGTTCAGTATTTGCCGTAGAAAACAACAAATATATTGCTAAATAAAATTAACAATTAGGAGAATAATTTCTAGTTGCTGAAATAGGATTCTGGTTTAAGGAATTTTCACATGGTATTACAGCCAGGTTGATCAGTCAGGGAGCTCAAAGGTGAAAAGAGAGAATTCCACTGCTCATTATGGGTAGCAAGCTGAAATTCCTAAAGGCAACGCAATCATTTTGCAAGGAGGCCAAATTAATTGTGGAGGTTTGATTTGTCTGAGGGAGGGGCAGAAAAATTGGATCCTACTAGATCGAATGATTCCAGAGGCAGAGGGAGCAACCAATATTTGTAGCTGGACGTTGTGGTTTTTACAGTAGTTTTCTAGAGCATAGCCAATGTCACATGGAAGGAAGAAGAGCACATATAAAGGGGAAATTTTCCTCAGGGAACTTCTAGTCTCAAGAAGTTTGATTTTTCCTTGCAAACCAGCAGTCATTGTAAGCAGATCTTCTCACTCCATAAGCGAGTGTGAATAGGAGAGCAACAACTGAGCAGAAGGAAAGAGGAGGTTTTCAAAATTTCATTAAGATGGCCATTTTTGGGCTACGTGATCATGACATGTTAGATGGAGCTTCCAACTACGTCACTTGGAAGGCAAGAATGCCCTTCCTTATAAATGAGTTTGGACAGAAAACGTATATTGATGCAGTGGTAGCAGTTCCCATAGATGTAGATCAGCTAAAGGAGTACAAGAAGGAGACAACATGAGTGAAGAGGTTGATCCTAGATGGAGTTCGAGATCATGTTGTTTCACATATAGCTAGAAAAGATACTGTAAATAAATATGGGATGCTCTCGCCACATTGTATTAGGGTACTTCCGAGCAGCAGAAGATGTACCTCAAGGAGAAGTTGAGGCTCATCCAGTTGCAGAAGGGGGGAGGCATAGACCCCTTCCTCACTTGGATTGAGGAGGTCCAGGACCAGTTGCCAGTTGTTGGGGCAATGCCTCAACCTACAGAGCTTGTGATATTGGCACTCAACAGTGTATCCGAGGAATGGCAGGTCTTTTTCCAAAGCATATTGGGCAGAGACAAGCTACTAT
The DNA here is from genome assembly GCA_031772625.1 of Pinus tabuliformis. Lineage (NCBI taxonomy): Eukaryota > Viridiplantae > Streptophyta > Pinopsida > Pinales > Pinaceae > Pinus > Pinus tabuliformis. The sequence goes on from CM062819.1 coordinate 480,697,919, forward strand.
ATTAGGACAGGATGTGGGTTGACTTCTAGCAGGAGGAATTGAGGCGAGCTCTTCTAAAGAGCTCCGTAAGTGGAAGTAGCAGTGGACAGAAGCAGGTGAAGGAGGAGGCAAATGTGGCCCTCACATATAAGGGTCCCAGTCAGGGACAGGGAGATTAGATAAAGAAGAAGAAGGACATGTCGAAGGTCAAGTGCTTCAGGTGTGGTGAACTTGGTCACTACAGTACCCAGTGTCCTCTCAGAAAGAAGGACAAAGAGGAGAAGTAAGACCAAGCTGCAACTCATGTTGAGATTGATAGGCTATCCTCCAGGTTAGAGGAATACTCCACTATGATCGTCGACATACCTCCAAGAGTGAGATGGGGTGATTTGGAGTTCTAGCCCCAGAGTGGCACACACACACACACACAGATATATATATATATATATATATATATATATATATATATATATATATATATATATATATATATATATATATGAATAATAAACACTTATTCACAGAGATTATCCCGATTATACACTATTGCGGAATACATGCATAATACATAACCTCCTCTAAGTTGATCATCAATTTAGCAGCATCAAAAACAATGAAACATCAATAGCATGTACACATTAACACAATATGTATCCCAGGGAAAGCTTACAGATGAAAACCCCACACTATCTGTATATTAATGATTGAGAACTTGTAACAATACATAGTACAATACTCCTCACAAGTATCCAACACTATCTCCACCTGTTACACACAAAACTAGCTCAGATCTGACCAAGTCATAGGTTCAAATATTCTCCGCTTCTTTGCCTTCCTCTATTGCACACAATACCTACTGAGAATCACTCACACTGGAAATCACGTGAGCACAGGCTATTCTACTGGGCATATACCTGGCAATTATCATGGGCATACTCAATACATTGCTTGTGCAAGATCTCATGCACAACTATAGTCACAACTGATATAAATCTCAACCTCTAACACCTGTCTCCACTGAACTGTACATGCAGTGACATGCAACTGAGTTAACTGATGTATTCTTCAGTTGAATTATGAGTTAATAATTAATTCACATAACTCATCACTAGTCTATTTGCAATTAGACTAATTACAACTAGTTTAACAAAGTCAAACTGAACACAACTCCATCAACTCCACATCCAACTCCACCAAACTCAACCACATGAGTTCTAACTGAAGTCCTGCATGCAATAGCTCAACTGACTCACAAGAAAAGCGTATTTCCTTCTGACAACTGCATGTGCCACATCTGTAGCTCAAACTGAAGTGCTCCAAGAGGATAAGACAATGTTTATACTCTAAATATTATTATGAGACAATAATATTTGACTTTTCTATTTTTGACTAGCAGTCTAAAAATAGACTCTGATCACTCCTGCTGTGATCCAAAAATAGAATTCCATCTATTTTTCTCAACATGAACAATCATCCATAAACAGAATTCTGCAACTCATAGACCATGATCCATATGTCTAAAAATAGACATAGTCTAAAATTAGACTTTGCGCCATAATTTGCCTACGGGCCCACTTAGTGAAGGCGAATCCTTTCCACTAAGCTCCATCATCTTATTGCATTCTCAACACTCCCTCTCAACAAGATATGGATTATCAGCAACCCCTATCCTACCTCGGTGGTATTCGAATTTGCTCTTGATGAGTGCCTTCGTCAAGATATCAGCATCCTGATCCTCCGTTGGAATTTATGAAAGTAACATGATTCTCCGCTGCACACAATCTCTGATATGATGGTACCTGATGTCAATGTGCTTAGATCTATCATGAAATACAGGATTAGCTGAGAGTTTAATGCAACTCTGGTTATCACAGTAAATCACAGTAGGCTCCAAGTAAGAACCAAATAAACTAACCAGAATCTTCCTCATCCATATAGCCTCGCATGTAGCCAAACTTGTTGTCATATACTCGGCCTTTGCTGAACTGAGTGCCACAGATCTCTGCTTCCTGCTGTACCAAGAAACTGTTGTCGACTCGATACTGAAGACCCCTCCTGATGTGCTCTTTTTGTCCGTTGGGCTCCCTGCCCAATCTGCATCTATGAAGCCACATAGCTTCACCTCATCCTCCTGTCTGTACCACAAACCATATCCCGATGTGCCTCTCAAATAACGCAATACATGCTTGCCTGCCTTCCAAAAGAGCTTGGTTGGCTTAACCATAGCTTGTGAAAGCTGGTTAACAGCATAGCATATATCGGGTCATGTATTGACCAGATACATAAGCGACCCTACCAACTGTCGATAAACAGTGGCATCCACTTCTTCTGCCGAAGTGGCATCCTCCTTCCTCCAACCTCCAGGAAGAGGAGTATCAACAGGCTTGTAGCCATGCATGTTGAACTTCTCCAGTATCTCCTGAGCATACTTACCCTGAGAAACAAATAGTCCATCACTGCGCTGCCAAATTTCCAATCCCTGGAAATAATGAAGGAGGCCCAAGTCCTTCATCTCAAACTCCTTAGCAAGATCGTCCTTGCATGAAAGTATCAACAACTCATCACCCGTTAGAATCAAATCATCTACATACAGTACAATGATAAGCAACTTACCCTCCACCACAATCTGGTATAGGTTAGGATCCACCTCGCTCTTGGAGAATCCAAGTCCGGTGAAATAACTGTCTATCCGTGTGTACTAAGCACGTGGTGCTTGTTTCAACCCATACAGCGCTCTCTTGAGCCTGCACACATGCGACTCGCTGCTGAAGATCTCAAAACCTTCGGGTTGCTCAATGTACACCTCCTCCTCAATGACTCCGTTGAGGAACGCAGTCTTCACATCCATCTGATGAATGTGCCACCCCATCTGCGCTGAGAGAGCAAGAATCGTTCGTATGGAAGAATACCTTGCAACAGGTGCAAAGGTCTCCTCATAATCGATCCCCTCTATCTATGAAAAGCCTCGGGCAACAAATCTTGCCTTATACTTCTCCACACTCCCGTCAGCTGCCTGCTTAACTTTGTAGATCCATCTCGAACCCACCACTGATTTCCCTTCCGGTCTAGGAACAAATCTCCCATGCACTGTTTCTGACAATCAAATCATACTCTTCCACCATGGCATCTACCCATGCGGGATCCTCCACAGCTTCCTCAAAAGAGGATGGTTCAGTCACAACACATTTGCTCACAAGAGCCATGTATCTAGTGTACCGATCAGGTGACTATCTCTGCCTGCGTTGGGCTGTAGGTGGTCCTACAACTTTCTCTGCATCTTGAGCTAGTCGCTCAGCTTCTGTCAAGCGCTTTCGCCCTCTAATGGTTGGCGCTACATGAGTGGTCTCTTCCACTCCATGAACCTCGTCCTGTGGCTGATCCACATCCTGAAGCTCATCCTTAGGAACTAATAGCTCCTCATATGCATGCAAGTGTGTCTCCCTTTGAAGCGAACACTTCATGGCTTTCTCCTCCTGAAATTTTATATCCCGTCGCACAAGAGTCTTACCACTGTCTGGAAAATACACACGATAGTTGTGGGGCATATCATTGTACCCCACAAATATCCCAACCTCTGCGGTCGACTCCAACTTCTTCCTGGCATCCTTCGTCACATGCATGTAAACATTAGCACCAAAAATCCTCAAATGAGAAAGATCAGGCTTCTTACCAGAATAAGCCTCCTCGGGTGTACTCATGCCAAGTATCCTATGAGGAGAACGGTTCTACACATAAACTGTTGTATTGCATGCTTCCACCCACAAGTGAAGGGGTAGGCCCTGATCATGCAACATCACCCGTGCAGCACCCACGATCGTTCTGTTCTTCCACTCAACAACCCCGTTCTGCTGTGGGTTATGGGGAGCTATGAGCTCTCTTCGAATCCCTTCTGCACTGCAGAAATCCTTGAACTCACCAGAGATGTATTCACCACCATTATCGCTCCTAAGAGCCTTCACCTTCTTCCCCGACTCCTTCTCCACTAGTGCTTGAACTCACAGAACTTTGAGTATGTCTCACTCTTCTTCTGCATGAAGAAGATCCAGCACTTACGAGAGAAATCATCAACAAAGATCACATAATACCTATGTTTTGTTGTTGAAGCTACTGAGAAAGGTCCACACACGTCTGTGTGAATTCTCTCAAGGATCATCGTGGCACGACTATCCTTCTCGTGAAAGGTGGATTTCACAAACTTTCCCAAGGTACACCCCTTGCACTAATCTGACTGCGCAAGAGTGCCTTTAGGAAGCCCTGTAGTGATCTGTTGTAGTATCTTCAAGGCTCCATGGTGAAGGTGACCCAATCTCCTGTGCCACAGCTCGCCATCATCCCAGCTCACCAATCCTTCTACCTTGCATGCCATTGCTTCACATCCATCTACATGCAACTGATAAAGGTTCCTCACTCGAACCCCTATCTTCTGGGTTTCTCTAGTTGTCTTACTTCACAGGAAAGCCTTTCCCTCGCTGAAAACAACATCATATCCCTTGTCTTCTGACATCGCCATAGAGATAAGATTCTTCTTCAATCCTGGAACATGCATCACTTCCTTCAATACGAAGGGTTTACTAGACTCCCTCTCAAAGGAAATGGTACCGATACCAGTCACACTATATCTACCATCATCGCCCATCTCGATGTGCACTCCAAGATCTTTCTCGTCCAGATCAGAAAACAAATCTCGATCTCCTGTCATGTGAAAAGACGCACCACTGTCCAAGAACCACACCGATCCCATCACACTTGAAACCAAGCATGTGATCAATGAAAAATCAAGCTCAAACTGCGAGGCTAGAGCCTCTCCTGCTGCAGATCCAGCAGCTTGCTTGTTCCTCTTCTTCTGTGGACAATTAGTGGCATAGTGTCCGTTCTGGTGACAGTGAAAACACTTCACCTTGGACATGTCCTGCTTCTTGCCTTTTGCACCAGACTTAGAAGCTTTCTTGCTCTTCCCCTTCTTTGCTTTGGCAGCCAAAGCGCAATTTTCTTCATCAATTCCCTTTGATGAAGATCTGTCCCTGGTATTCCGCCTGATCTCCTCCTGCACAAGATCTGACCAAAGTCTCTCCCATCCTGACAGTTTCTCTCGACCATTGACAGAGTCTTGATAGGAATTCCAACTCTTCGGAAGACCAAGGAGAGCCAAGCTCACCAAGTCCTCATCATCGACAGTCACCCCCACACTTCCCAGCTCATCTCTGCACTCAGTGAACTTCGTGAGATACTTGGGCATACTGTCTCCCTTCTCACATTTGATGTTTCTGAGTTTATCCTTGAGCACCAGCTTCCTCTGATCGCTCTTGCTTTGGAATAGATCTGTCAACGCTTTCCACATCAAGTATGGAGAAGCCTTACCATGTAGGTTGGACACAATGTGATCCTTAATGCCCTCCAACAGAATCCTTCGACACTTTGTTGTCTTCTTTTGCCAAGCATCAACCTGCGCAGTATCAGTAGGCTTTGGGACCTCAGCCTCTATGAAATCCTTCAGCCCATTATCATCCAACACCGCCTCCATCCTGTCCTCCCATGCAATATAGTTCGAGCTTCCCTCAAGAGCATACTCCAATCGCAATCCGTTGAAATACATTGCCACGTTGATACCAAGAAAACACTGCTAAAAATTCGAATTCCGGCAGCTCCAAACTCAACCACCTCCGATCTAGAATTCGTGAGAAGAAGGTATTTCGCGTACAGAGATTGATTGTATGGGATTTTACCGGATATCTCACCTTCCAAAGGAAGGATGAATCCAGAGGCTACCTGGCCCGATTACAGACTCTGCCTGAAGAAATAGAATGTAAACACTTCCTGAATAATAGATCTGATGATCAACAGCTCTGATACCTTGTATAAATTTTGAATAATAGACACTTATTCACAGAGATTATCCTGATTATATACTATTGCGGAATATATGCATAATACATAACCTCCTCTACGTTGATCATCAATTGAGCGGCATCAAAAGCAATGAAACACCAATAGCATGCACACATTAACACAGTATGTATCCCGGGGAAATCTTACAGCTGAAAACCCCACACTATCTGTATATTAATGATTAAGAACATGTAACAATACATAGTACAATACTCCTCACAAGTATCCAGCACTATCTCCACCTGTTACACACAAAACTAGCTCAGATCTGACCAAGTCACAGGTTCAAATCTTTTCCGCTGCTTTGCCTGCCTCTATTGCACACAATACCTGCTAAGAATCACTCACATTGGAAATCATGTGAGCACAAGCTATTCTAATGGGCATATACTGGGAAATTATCATGGGCATACTCAATACATTGCTTGTGCAAGATCTCATGCACAACTATAGTAACAACTGATAGCAATCTCAACCTCTAACGCCTGTCTCCACTGAACTGTACATGCACTGACATGCAACTGAGTTAACTGATGTATTCTTCAGTTGCATTATGAGTTAATAATTAATTCACATAACTCATCACTAGTCTATTTGTAGTTAGACTAATTACAACTAGTTTAACAAAGTCAAACTGAACACAACTCCATCAACTCCACATCCAACTCCACCAAACTCAACCACATGAGTTCTAACTGAAGTCCTGCATGCAATAGCTCAACTAACTCACAAGAAAAGCATATTTCCTTCTGACAGTTGCATGTGCCACATCTGTAGCTCAAACTGAAGTGCTCCAAGAGGATAAGATAATGTTTATAGTCTAAATATTATTATGAGACAATAATATTTGACTTTTCTATTTTTGACTAGCAGTCTAAAAATAGACTCTGATCACTCATGCTGTGATCCAAAAATAGAAGTCCATCTATTTTTCCCAACATGACCATCATCCATATGTCTAAAAATATACTTTGCGCCATAATTTTCCTGCGGGCCCACTTAGTGAAGGCGACTCCATTCCACTAAGCTCCATCATCTTGTTGAATTCTCAACAATATATATATATATATATATATATATATATATATATGTATGTATGTATGTATGTATGTATGTATGTATGTATGTATGTATGTATGTATGTATGTATGTATGTATGTATGTATGTATGTATGTATGTATAGATATATTTCTTGTTTTTTTTAATTTTTCTTTGTTTTTTCATTGCACGAAAATTAAAGACAAAGTGCTTTGAGTTCACTGATTTGGCCCCACATTCCCCTTCATAATTTTTGTCCTCTCACACACATGTGGGTGTCTTGGTGGAAAAGTGAAGTTAACCGCTAGATAAGGTTGAGGTTGCTCTGCTACTCATTTTGGCTATAAAAAACCTTTCCTTCATACACTTGCAATTTTTTTTGAGCTAAAATATTTCCGTAAGAGAGGTTTTGAGGATTTCATACTTGGGTTTTACCCTTGATGTGTTTTTGCAGGTGATGTTGAGGTTGTTGATATGATTGTTGAAGATGCCTTTAGTGGTTCTAAAGCTGCTAGTGATGATCCCGTGATGGTTGCATATAATATCTAGACATGGGTGAGGTTGTTTTTGAGTGTCTTCTATGAGGTTAATTTTTTTTCTCCCTTGCTTCCTGCAATATAAAAAAATTATGTTCTCTGCTCGTTAAAACTCGATGATGCAAGTCCTTTGTATTTTGTGTAGGTGCTATTGGAATCAAGTGTTGTTTCTTTCTAGGTGATCAATAATATGGTAGCAGTTGACAAAGGGTCCTTTAGCTACTCAAAATCAAGGAAATGACTCATTATCTCCTTCAAGATGGTTGGTTCCTTCAATCAAGTGCTCCTGATCTGGTCCTGCAGGGCTTGTGCAAACTGCTACATGACTTTATTTCTTCCTGTAGCAATCACACAAACCCTTATATGACAACAATATCCTTCAGATAATGATTCCAAAAACACTGATAATTCATGATCAATCTATGGACAAGGATTATAAACCTTGTTTGTGGTGAAAGTAATGAAAGAAGGGGTGGAAATGGGGAATTTTTATGGATAGAGGTGGATATTTGGGTGGAAAAGAGGCCAAATGGTGTGGAGGATGGATGATGATGGTGTGGTAGACTTCTTTTTTTCATTCCCAAAAGGAAAACATAAGATCTGACCTCTTTGTCTATGTCAATCGCAATCCAACAGAAATTTTGTTAAATCCTATAGCAATGTAGGACAATCTTGTAGCATACTTGTTTAATACATATCTCTCAAATGGTAGATTGGATTCACCTAAAATATTTTTTAGCATGTTTTCATCATCCTTATGCATTTCCCCATAAAAGAACTTGTCCAATGGATGCACGAATCTCGAGAAAATTAAGACTAGTTATAGGTGATGGAGGTCAATTTCTCGAAACGAATGCACTGGAATTTGTTGAAATTTCTTGGGAATGTTACCATCATCCTTATGCATCTCCCCATGAAACAACTCAACAAAACAATTCATGGTTTTTGAGATATGGTCAAAACAATTTATGCCATGTGTATTTTGACAATCCTGGAGCAAAACAAAACTTTCCTATAGCACTTTAGGACAGTGAGGAAAATGAATGGGAAAGGCTTAGGAATGATGGGTGGATGTTGGAAATAGATGAGGGTGATGGATTGGCATGGCCTTGGTCTTGTTGGAGCATTTGGACAAAGGAGGAGAAAACCCATGTTTGACTTTCTTTCACTAGGTTTTTGATCAACTTTTTTCTTTTGGTCCTAACTTGTTCTTGTTGCTTCCAAAGGTTGGAGAGAACATGCATTCATCAGAGAGTGATACATGGAGCAAATAATTTGTTTTCATTTTTTATTTTTTCTTAAGCCTAATAGCTGCCTTGATATGGTTTTCAACTAGTAGGTATTCCTAGGTGCCTCAAAGGAGGTTTTCACCTAAGATATTTTCCTTTTTCCTCTTTTTTCTTTCCAACCCACTTACCACCTCAAGGAGATTTTCAATCAATGAGCCAATCTCAAGCACCTCAATGGAGGTTTTCACTTGATATTTTTTTCTCTTATTTTATTTTCCTCTTTTTCCTTATTTTCTTCTATCCTACTCTACTTGAAAGAAAGAAAATTTCTTTCAAGTATAGGAATACTTCCAATGGAGCCATGTACATAACAAGATGACAAATAAAATCATGTGTAGGCTCAAAACATATGCTTTGACATGTACCTAAATATGAGAGACCAACTTCTTTTACTTTGATGATGCCAAATACTATTGAAGAGAGTGGTGCTCCTGCTTAGTGATTGTCAGAAACCAAACTTCAATATAGTTGTGATGCCCTTGGTTCGCTTTCTCATCTGGATCATTCTTCATGTCTTGTTTTTTCGTTCCATTCACATCTTATATTATTTGTCGATTAGCCCCTTGAACATATAAAGGATTTGATGATAAGCATTATATAAATTCTTCAAGCTTAGGCTCTAATGGTTGCTCTTCATCAAATTTGGTCCATGATTGTTTAGGCTCCTTTGGATGTTTTTCTTTTAGATGTTGTTCTTCAACAAGATCAAGTGAATTTCTTCTTTGCAATACTCTTTCTGATGCAAGATGAATATCTTTTGGATCAAGAGTACTTGCTTCGAGATTTTGTATCTCAACATTGTAAGTGGGTTGAGTTACTTAATTGCTTGGGTTTGTAAATGGTTATGCAAGTAATTGAGTGGGAGTGGATCCTTAAAATGGTTGTGGTTGAGCATGTGGTTGTGGTGGAGGTATATGGGATGGGATGGAAAGCATTGAGTTTGGTATGGATGATATTGAGGATGTTGAGGGCAATATGGATCACCCTATTGAGGAGGTTGATGTTGATATGGATGAAAATGAGTAATGACATATTGGGTAGGATAAGACCATGTGTATGGAGGAAAATATGGATCACCCTATAGGTGATGATATGGGTGAAAATAAGGAATGACATAAGTCCCCTGATGTGGTTGAAAAGGTTGGGGAGGATAAGACCTGTGTTGATATGGGTTGAAAAAGTAGAGCTGCTCCATGCCTCCTTATAACTTCTCTGCCACATGTTCTTCTTCTACATGCACTAGATTAAGTGGGGGCGTTTGTGGTGTTGAAGAAATATTTTTCTTTCGTTTAAAAAAAAAAAAAAATTGAAAAAAAAATGAAAAAGTTAATGCTGTGAAAGATGCCTAATGCATTTTTTTTGTTTTTGCAGAAAATGGAATGTAGAAAAGAAAGAATGAATCATTCCAAGAACAATAGATTGCTTTCTTTGACACCCTCCCTGGCAACATCACCAAAAAGTGATGAGCCCCAGTTTTTCAATAAGAATGTTGCAACTCCTAATGCCATCGACTAAAATTATCAACCCAAGGTCCGTACAAACTTAAGAGGGGTCAACACTATATGTGCAATAGACACCTTCATCTTCCTAGTCTAAATCCATTTTATGCAAGTGAAAGAATGAAATGAAACAACTTCAAATGAAAAAATATCTAGGTAAGTCGCCAATCCTAAGTTGCAAAAGGTAAAAAAAAAAAATAAGAAAATCTATTCTACTTGGAAAGTAAATAGCAGAAAGGAAATCTATTCTATTTGCAAAAATGTAGAGCATAATGAAAACTAAGAAAATATGATATATCTAGCTAGAAAGGAAATGACAGTAAAGGAACTCTATTCTATTTTGCAAGAAAGAAAATTCTTAGATTACTCTTGCAAAAAGGAAATCACACTTTGCACAAAGTAAATTGCGGAAAGGGAATCTAGACTAATTACAGAAATCAACATTCAAGAAGCAAGCAATATAAGAGCTAAATAGCAGCCTGTTGTGCTCTACAACAACCCCCCATTTCTTATCATTATTTCTTTAGAAAAACTATCATATGAAATGGGTCCCTTTTAGTTTTGATTGGTATCAATATTGTATTGTTCAAAAAATGTCTGAAAACAAAATGAAAAACATTGTGAAAACCTTTTCGATAAACCCATTTTGATCATAATAATACAAATAATCAATCTTTTATCATTGCGATAAAGCGATCGCAAGATCGCATATCGCAATGACATAGGGAGCATAAGTTAATGGCCCATTGGTTTTCGCCGATGCGATATCGCTATCGGCTATCGGCAATATTCTATGCATGTTCTTAAAGCGCCCCAGGCCATTCACCCTGATGCGATGCGATTTCGCTATCGGCGATCGGCGGTATGCTATCCATGTTTTCATAGAGCGCCCATACTCCCGATGCGATGCGATATCGCTATCGGCGATCGGGGATTTCAAAAGGTGTCAACATAAGGAGTTAAGTTTTCCCCGACACCCGATTGCAATAAAGCCAAAAGCGCAGATTTCAAAAAAACCGTTAAGACAGAGGGATATTACGATCAATTCATATTAAAAGCTTGATCTGTCGAACAATGATTTACCTGCGCTCAACCGCCAAAACATCCAAGGCACGCTTAAATGAATCATTCGGTCGCTTAATGATATAATGGGCATTTAAAGTATTGGCAGGTTTAAACGGCCATTTAATGTAATAATAAGTCCTGAAATCTTCCCATAGATTGTATTCGCGGACATTTTAAAAGCTAATCCCTCATCACGCATTGATCAATTTATCTTTCTCATATTGGTTTTTCATTGCCAATTCTCTGTGTTACGTTCATTTTCACTTCCGTGCAGAATTCATCCAAAGAAGAAAACTCAAGCAGAATGGGGAAGAAATCTAAGAAAACCACAGTCGCTTTCGTTGCACCAGCCACAGGACAAGCCATCGCTGATCCAACAAACAAAAATAAAGGATTGATATCTGATACTACATGTTCTGGTCTTGGAAGAACTACTTGGCAAAGTACCTACATTCTTATTGAAGTCGCAGAACCTAAAGTGACAACAGTACAAGCTTCTGCAGATTCAACTCGGAAATATGATGGTACTTTAAAAGACTTGGCTGACTCCTTCCTTCATTGGATAGCAGCTCTGGAGCAAATTCTCCCATATACAGATGTAGTGCGATGGGAAATTGAGGAAATCGCGATCATGGACAGAACCTTCTGCACCAGAGACGGGAGAATTTTCGGGTCATTCAAGGCTGATGATTTAAGGCAAATGTATCATTTTCCTGAGCCAGAGAAGAAGTACAACAAGGCGTTTTTGGAGAAATTCCGAAAAGAGAATGAAGTTGAATCCGAACCCATCCGGGATTGGAGACAAAATCCGGAAAAACACAAACATGAATCTTCCGCTAAGTACTCGGTTGATTCCCTATGTTCTCCTTATTATTATGCTGGAATAATGATGTGTAGATTGTGGGGGTTGCACGACTCTTCTAATTTCACTATAGAAATGGTTCCCTTGATGGAAGCGGCGTGTAACAGTGAAATAATGGATTGGGCCACTATTCTCTCAGATAAACTAGCAACAGTTGTTCTTGAGTTTAGAAATAAGACCCGCATTACTGAAAGTCTAATTCCCCCATTCTATTACAGTGCCTATATTTTAGATACCTTGTGTTTTAATTCTGAATTTCCTGTGCTCGGCTGGAGGTGGACGCCATAGGACCCCATGCCTATTCACATATACCATCAAAAATTATGGAAATCCTCTTATAAGAACCATTTATACCAAGTCTGCAATGGCTTTATGTTACCTATTCATTACTCTATTTTTGATAAACCTGCTCCCAAGATTTCCTACCAAGCCGGGATTGACTTAACATCAGTAGGAAGATGGTTCGGGGAGGAAAAGTTCACTTATATAAGAGTTTTCGGTAGCCAAGCCGAACCTCACGTCCTTCCTTTGTACATACCTGATAAACTGCTGGCGAGGGAAATAGCTTACCAGATCATTGCTGAGAGTGTTACACAGACTCTCAAGAAAAATAAGAAGCAGGGCTGGCCCTCTTTTCCTTTGAGATGTGGTGTCTATACCTTGCATGATCTCAAACATGCAGAGAAAGAAGCTACAAAGATGAAATCATTAACTCTAGCAACTCTCCCTAATAGGCAATTTGATCCCAACAAAGTCGCCTATAATGCACTCGAACAGGCCAAATTGTCAAAGTTTGATCATAAAGAAGATATGTTTGATGACCTGTTCTCCTCAACTGAGTCAATAATGCAGGTTAAGGCATTTGCGAGAATGAAATATCAAGATGAAGGGTTGGTTGAATTTAACAGACTTAGAGAACAGAGGTTGCAAACTCTGCCTCTAGATCTATTAGCAACAACCCCAACAACATCGTCAAGCGAGCCTGAACGACAACAGTCAAAGGAACCTCCGGTTACAACAATAGAACCAGAAAAGCCACAGGAGGAAACTCAGACTAAAGAGCAGGAGAAAGTGCGGGAGGAGACCCAGATTAAAGAGCAGAAACAAACCAACATTGAAGTAAATGTGGATACTCATATTGACCCAAAATTGCTCCAGGAATGGCAGCAATTTGATTCTATTATCAGTGGTCTGGAATGTTCAAAGGACACCGAAACTTCGAAAGCAGCAGACACACATGAAACCACTTCACAACAGGTTCTAAGTGGAACCAGCGGCCCACCCATTTCAAAAGAAGTAGAAATAATACCAAAGGACCCCTCCGATCAAATCATTTTGCAAGTAGAAGAGATTCCTCCCTTGGATGTCTTCTACAGCCCAAGGCATAAAGCTATAGTAAAACGACAAAGGAAGAGAAGAAGGACTGATCAACCTTCCCTTTTCCCAGAACAGACGGTCACGGGCAATGTGGTTTGGAAGGAGGAATTTGACCCCTCTGATGACCTGACAAAACTGTCACAATATGCTGGAGCCTATTCGGCAGCAACGATAGATAAGGCATCAGAGGTGAGTCTTTTACTGAAAACAAAAGACCAGGAAATCTTCTTATTACAGGCACAGCTAACTGAAGAAAAGCAGAAAGCGGAGCAGGCAGAACAACAATTGTTGACACAACAGCAAGTAAACAATCAACTAACTCAACAATTGCAGGCAGAAAAACAAAGGATTGACCACAGTGCAATCCAAAAGCAGAAAGAATTGTCAGAGGCCTTGGCACAATTGAAGGCAGCAAATGAGAAAATGCTGAAAACAAAAGATGAGCAAATTGCTCAACTATCAGCACAGCTTGAGAAGACAAAGGGCGTTCCACAAGTAACTGAATTCAGAGTAGAAGCACTACAGATAAATACTGCATTGATAGCCCAAATTAAGCTTCTATGTCAACAAATCACCCAGGCAGAGCCACTATGTGAATTAACGGCATCCATAAGTGATAAAGTAGAAAAGGCTAGGACAGAATTGGATCAAGCTGAAGAAACGATAGCTGCATTTCTTGACTGGCAAGATACTGATCAAGGACAAGCGGCGAATTTACCAAGAATTTTAGAGTCACATAAAGATATACTATTTACAGAATGGCAGTCCCAGTTAATGAAAGCAGAGAGGGCAGTTTCAAGATGCAAATCAACTTCAAGCAATTTGGTTGAATTAGTTAATAACACTCTCTACTTGTCAAACATGATTTCCCAATGCACACCAGGAAAATTGACAGCGATGAAAACATTGGAGCAGTCATGCTATCCAGATCTAGAGGAAAAAGGGAGATTAATTGCTGGAATTAACAGTTTAACGTGGGACACGTATTGATTCTTCTTGGTAAAACCACACACTCAGAGAGCCGCCCTCAAGTGCCTTACAGATGCAATCGGGTATATTATCCCCGATATTCAGGATGCCACCTATGCCGCCCAGCTCAGCTCTCGCCTCAACAGACCACCCGAAGTGGAGCCGATGCTTGCGATAAGTCAGCTCAGATTTAAAGGCAAACAGCCTACTTGATGATTCATGCCGCCGACTGCCAGATTGCTGAGAAAAATATGATCAAAATCAATTGATACCAATTAAGTAGGATTTCAGTTTCGTAGATAGTTAGATTAATTAAGTATTTATAGACCCTTTCATTGTTTTGGAAAGGGTCGTAAAGTTTTGTACTTGACTTAAAGACTGAAGTTGCACTATTGTGCTTCAGCCATATTCTTTTATGAAACTGGACCAGTTATTCTAATTTTGACAAGGAAGCTTTTATGCAAATGTGCACTACTGTCTTTGTTTGAAAGTATTTCTGCGTTGAAGGAAGAATCTCAGATAGCGATTGATATTGGGAGTGTCTAGCAGCTCATATGGTACTATTATCTATGTCTGAATTCATTCTTTTCATATGAATTGTTATTTGATTACCTTTGCTATTATCGAATATATGTATGTGTTTTAACAGCATTTCTTTATTCCTTCCACTATTGGATGTTTATGGGATGCCTTTCCTTTGATCATATATGTATCGATGATATATAAAGTGTAGCAATATTGCGCTGATCCCTTTGTTTAACGATTTAAGCAGAGTAATTCTTGAATGAATAAAAGTCCATGTTTATTGAATAGAGTCATCTACATGCCTGTTTATAAATATAGATCATCAAGCGCTACACTTTAAAAGTACAATAGTTCCCGGGATTAGTAGTAGTTCTTTTATTTCGCCAATAGATCAAGTTATTCGCCTATCATTAGATTAGTCAACCAATCATTCATTCATCCCGTTTATCCATTACTGGGAAACTGGTCCCATTATCCCCAGTCGGAGCCACCATTCCAAACGGAAAAGGAGCTGTACTAAGGTCCGGACCGGGTGGTTATCCCCCAATGTTGATACAACGATTTTCGGGGCCTCAACATTTTTGTTGCTAGAAGGAGGGCCCCAACTGTGAATGGCAAGCAAACCTAAATCTGCAGGCCATTCTAAGAGTAATTCTCCCTCCGTATCTCCTCGTACTTCCCAATTGCATGCTGGTTCTCCAGTATCCAAACAAGAAGAAGAGGAATCAACTACCACTGCTCAAATCCATCATACTCCAGAACAATTAAGTCTTGAATCCCCTGAAGTTCAGTCTCTTATCCACAAACTTCAGAGCTTCTCGATTTCACCACAGAAATCTGAGGTATCACAAAGCAGTGCGACTTCGCAGTTTAATCTACCTCACCCTCTCACCAGACTTCAGAGCGAAAAGCTCGGTATTGAACCTACTGAGTTCCCTTTACCCAAAAGGAAAAAGGCGAAGAAATATACTGAAGGATCTGACAGTGAAGAGCTTTCATCCACATCCTCCATCTCACCTTCCCCTGTGCGAAGTCAACCATCCACTCCCCCATTACATATTGTTGTCCATCAGGGATTAGGAGCTTTAACATCCCCATCTGCTCACTCCGCAACATTATTTCCTTCCCAGACATTTGGAATTTCAACAGTAGCATCATCTGCTACTGTTGTTATAATGGCAGATCCATGGACCAGGCCTGGTGCAGTCAACATGCCTGCACCATTGCATGCATTACCTGATGCTCCTGAAAAATGGCTACCCAAGTTTAACCCAGATGATGGGACCCAAGCTGAGGAACACATTAATAACTTCATGTTGGCAGTCAACTTGAAAGGAGTGACAGAACAAGATGTTGTTGTTAGACTTTTCCCTTATACTTTGCAAGGATCAGCAGGATCCTGGTATTTTTCTTTACCCTCTGGTTCCATTACCAGTTGGAACACTTGCCAAGAACAGTTTCTTACCAAGTATGGAGATGATAGGTCTTTGGCTACACTAATAAACGATCTCTCCAATCTTAGGATAGAGCATAGGGAACCAATTAAGGAATTTAATGCCCGATTCAATAAACTCTTGAATAAAATCCCAACGGCCTCCAAACCAAGTGAGCAAATCCGAAGCGAATGGTACATAACCGCCCTACCTGCCAATATAGCTATTTTTGTAGACAGGGCTGGCAAACCTACTTTAGCTGAAAACATGAAAGAAGCACTTGCTGTGGAGAAACACATTAATGCTCTAGAAAAGAAAGCTGCTCTGGAAGACATAAAAGCCAAAAAAGTTTCTTTTAAAGATGATTCAAGGAAGAAAACCCCAAAAGATCCATATGACATGGAGGGTCTGCAAAAGGTCCTCAAGACTTTTTCAAACGAAATGGTTGAAATCAAGAAACAGGTAGTCGAAACCTCAACCAAAAGACCCTTTAGAAATTATAAGAAAACTAAATCAAAACCACCAAATGTTATATCGAATGCAGATTCAGATCTTGAAGAAGGAGAAGAAGGAACAACTACACCTACTGATGAAGAAGAGGAGATTGTTGAATGTCACGGAATGTGGGATTTCATATTGCCTAACTCCAATACCGATAATGAAGAAGAAGCATTCCCTGTCACTACTAGGAGTAAAAGTACCTCCGAACCTATTCAGGCAACTTCAAAGAAAAGGAGTGCAGGTGCTGCTACAACAAAGGAAAAAGTATCTACAAAGAAGCCACCTGCAGCAGTTCCCCAAAACCAACCTTCAACCTCAAACACTCCTTCAACATCTAAAACTTTGGTAGTATCTGATTCAATGGATTACAATATTGTTGATGATATGAAGAAAACTAAGGCAAACATTACCATGTTTGAACTTAGCAAATTAAAACATCAGCAGAAATTGCTTCTCAAAGAATTAAATGTTGTTCCCACTTCACCTCTTCCCAGTGCTAAAGCTGCTAACGATACAGGTCAACCACCTTCTGGTATGGTTGAAGCTACTGATGCAGTCCTAATTGGAGATAGATCAAACTCTCATACTCCACCTTTCCTTCTAACCTATGAGATCTACAATAGAAACCTGCACAACTGTTTGATTGACTCAGGGGCATCTTCTAACATAATGCCAGCTTCAGTTTGTTCCAAACTGAACATTGAACCCCAGAAGTCTGCTATTCATATTGTACAGTTGGACAGGACTAAAGTACAGGTTTTGGGAGAGATTAATTCCGTAACTATCAGGTTATCTGCTGATCCCAGAATAGTACAAAGGATTGATATCCTAATAGCCGATATACCTGAATTTTACGGTTTGATCTTGAGCAGGGATTGGTCTGAAAAACTACATGGGTATATTTCTACTGATTGGTCACATATGTGGCTTCCCTATAAGGGTAAGCCAAATCAAATAAGGATTGATCGAGAAAAACATATGACCCATACAGTTACTGAGTTTGAGCAAGAAAACCAACCAATAGCATTTAATAACAACATTTTGGGGAATTATTCATCAGAGTCATTCTTTGGCAACTTCGCTGCCCAGCCATCCCCTTTCTCAGTAAACCATTTTGCATCTCAGATTGAAAATTTTTCACAAACAGATAGGTCTAGATGTTTCAATGATACTGAGAAAACTGTAAATAAAATTGTTAATACTTCTTTATTTTGGTCGTTATATTTCGATGGGTCCAAATCTAGTGAGGGCTCAGGAGCAGGATGTATTTTGATTAGCCCACAAGGGGAAAAAACAATGCTGTCCTGTAGGTTAGAATTTGAATGCACAAATAACACAGCAGAATATGAAGCCTTAGTCCAAGGACTATATAAAGCCATCAACCTCAAGGTCCAATATTTGAAAGTGTTCGGAGATTCTGAAATTATTATTAAACAGGTAAGGAATACAATTCATTGTCTTTCCACCCATCTCAAGCATTATCAATCGCTGACACAAGAACTTACCTCCCACTTTTTGGCATTCAATATTTCTCCTATTCCCAGATCTCAAAATTCGGCAGCTGACTTGCTAGCCAATGTTGCCTCCAAGCTCCTACCTTCCGAAGACTACAGCCCAGATAGATTTTCAGTAGAGTTGCTTTTTAGGCCATCAATTCCTGACAATGTCACAAATTGGAGAGTATTCAACCATGATGAAGACATTTTGCAGTTCTTAACTTCCGAAAAGTCCTATGATGATCAAATCATCGAAGAAAATGAGCATGACCTTCAAATGAGAGGTAAAACTGAGGAAAATTCAATCCCTAAGCCTGTGGTAAAGCTAGAGGATCTTTATGATATTAAAGACAGGTTTAAACCTGTGACTAATGCAAAGCTCCATAGTTCTACCCTAAGGTTTGAGTTGATAAACCTTGGCACTGAGCAAACTCCTCAAAACATTAATTTAGGATTAGGACTTTCCTTGGAAGAGAAGGAGGCATTCATTAGGCTGTTAAGAAAAAATAAACAGGTTTTTGCTTGGAAATATGATGATTTAAAGACATATGATACATCCATCATACAGCATACCATTCTAATGCTTCCCGATCAGAAAGAAATTCAGCAGAAGTTGAGAAAAATACATCCGAACTTAGAGAGTCAAATAAAATCTGAACTTAACAAACTCTTGAAAGCTAAGATTATTTTTCCCGTGCGACACTCAAACTGGGTCTCCAATATGGTGCCAGTCAGAAAGAAAAATGGTGACATTAGGATTTGTATTGATTTCAGAAATTTGAATAAGGCGAGCTTAAAAGACAATTTCCCATTACCTACCATGGAGCAGATACTCCAATCAGTAGCAGGCTTTGAGTTAATGTCCTTTCTAGACGGTTTCTCAGGATATAACCAAGTTCTGGTCCATCCTGATGACCAGCTTAAAACCACATTCAGAACAAAATGGGGAACATATGCGTATCAGAAAATGCCTTTCGGACTTATTAATGCAGGAGCGACGTTCCAAAGAGCGATGGATATAGCTTTTAAAGGGTTGATTAATAGAACAGTAGTCGTCTATCTAGATGATATTACTGTATTTTCCAAAGAGAGGTCAAATCATTTGCATGATCTAAATCAAATCTTTCAACGCTGCAAAAGATATGGTATTTCTCTTAACCCTAAAAAATCTTTCTTCGCTCTTGACCAAGGAAAGCTCTTAGGCTTTATTGTGTCTAAAGATGGCATTTATATTGATCCTGACCGGATCAAAGAAATCTCTGAAATCCCTTTCCCTCATAATAAAAAATCCATGCAGTCATTTTTAGGCCAAATCAATTTTGTCAAAAGATTTGTTCCAGATTTTTCTCAAATTATTTTGCCACTTCAAACTATGATTAAGAAAAATTCAGTCTTTAAGTGGGGATCAGCAGAAAAGGAAGCATTTGATTTAATCAAGCAATCAATAATCAATGCCCCAGCCTTAAATACTCCTAATTTTTCTAATCATTTTACATTGTATACTATCGCATCCACCTTGTCTTATGCGGCAGTACTCACGCAGCTCAATGATCACAATTTGGAAGCACCCATTTCATTTTATAGTTCAAATCTTCAGGGTGCTGAATTGAATTACTCCGAAGTAGAAAAACAAGCCTTTGCTGTATATAAAGTTGTCAAACATTACAGACCCTTCCTTTTAAAAACCCACACAAAAGTTATAGTTCATTTTCCTGCAGTAAGGCAACTATTGATCCAAAAGGAAATAGGTGAAAAAAGGGAAAATTGGGTTACAGCACTTCAAGAATATGACTTAGAAATTAAACCAGCAAAGATTGTTAGAGGTCAAGGTTTTTGCAGGTTATTGGCAGGAGCATCCAACATTCCAGAATCAAGTGATACAGATCAAATCGAAGAAATTAACCAGATAAGTATTACTGATTCTGAGTCACAATATGCTGACTTAATCTTTTATTTGAAAAACGGATATGCACCTCCTAACCTGTCTTACAAAAACAAAAGGGCCATTAGATTGAAAGCAAAAAAATTTACAATTATTGATGATGTGCTTTTTAGGCAAAATTATGATTCAATCTTATTAAGATGCCTAGAAAAACCTGAAGCACAAAAGGTTTTGCAGGAATTACATGATGGACCAGCAGGAGGACATTTTGGAGCTGACACAACAGCCCATAAAATCATTCATGCTGGCTATTATTGGCCCACTCTGTTTAGAGATGCTCATGAATATGTAAGGAAATGCCAAAATTGTCAAACTTCTAGTGGAAGACAAAGAAAATCAGCTTTTCCTTTGCAGCCGGTCAACATTGAACAGCCATTTGAGCAATGGGGATTGGATATCATTGGGGAAATTACTCCGCATTCTTCCAAACAGCATAAGTATATCCTTACTGCTACCGATTATTTTACTAAGTGGGTTGAAGCAATTCCTTTGAAGACAACAAATTCTGAGGCAATCATTGAATTCATAGATCAATTCATCATTACCAGGTTTGGTGTCCCAAATGCTCTTGTTTTTGATAACGCATCTTACTTCTCAGGCAATGCCATGTTTGATTTCGCTATTAAAAGAGGATTTAAATTAAAATATTCTGCTAATTACTATCCTCAGGGTAATGGTTTAGCAGAGTCTACAAATAAAAATCTGATTAAAATTATTAAGCGAACTATCGAGCAGAACCATAAAACATGGCACAAATCCTTAATATTCGCACTATGGGCTGATAGGATAACACAGAAGGCTTCTATAGGATCTTCTCCGTTTAACCTTGTGTATGGAAAAGAAGCAGTGATACCAACAAATCTTGTCCTTCCTTCCTTAGCCCTAGTTCAGTTTATTGAGGAAAGCCCTTCTTCTTCTATTCAACTTAGACATGACCAAATTCTAAAATTAGAAGAGGAAAGGGAAAAAGCCAAGGTTATTCATGCGAAACATCAGCAAATCATCAAGTCATCCTTTGATTCAGTCTCATCTGGTTCAAAACAATTTCAAGTCGGTGATTTAGTTCTGAAATGGGACAAAGCCCATGAGGACAAGGGAAAACACACCAAGTTCCAGAAGATGTGGCTTGGGCCATTTCAGATCTGTGAGAAGATAGGCCATTCGACCTTCATATTACAAGATTTATCAGGTTTGAGAGATTCTCTCCCTGTTAATGGCCTTATCTTAAAGAAATTCTTTAATTGAGGAGGTAACCCCTTCTCCTTTTTAGTTTAATAGAGTTTTGTAATTTGTAGGACCATTAGAAAATAAAGTTGTAAGGTATCTTCCATTGACCTTTGCTGTATTTAAAAGTTGCTCAACAGAGGTAGTGTGGATATTTACTTTTAAATAATAGAAGTCTTACATAAGAGAGATAATTTCTAGGAAACTAGGTATAGTTGCATTCCAAAATCACAATTCAATTTTTGTGAACCCTTCTCGAAGTTTAGAAGTATTGTAAATCATTTTATGTTTTCAGATTGGCCACAAAAGGGTTATCAATATCAAAACAGAAACTAATCCAACTTCAGCATCTTTAACTCTTACCTTGTCATCCATTTACTCTTAAGGAGAAAATTGTCCATCCCATTCACCAAAGATTATGGTTACTCAGAGTGTAATTCTAAAATATCTGATATTAAAGATAAGAGGTCTTATTACAAGCCTGCTTACCATGTTCATAGGGAAATAGTTTAACCGACATTACCAATACTACATACCAAAACAGGGTAATGGCTTAGAATTATAATACAAGGGGTCTCATCACGAGCCAGCTTGTTCCGTTAGATTACTACCAGTGAATGGCAATGTCAATAGCTGGCCACCAAACCAGGACAATGGCTTTTTATCTTAGCAATAACAAAAAATGAAAGGAAATACAAAATATGAAAACATGTTTTGAATTCATTCTGTTAATCACACTCTTAAGTGGATGGGACCATGGACAATAATATGGTTTAAAGGTATCCCTGTCGAAACTATGAACGTTTGCTGGCAGCAGAGGCTCTACCTATGACAAAGGAGTCAATTCTAAAAGCTGATTTGGAAAGGTTCTCTGTTTTATCATTATAAACCAATAAACGCCAATTTAAAACTTAGAATGTATCTAATTTTAAACAAGAGAGGAAATTAACAAAGATAGTTTTATTTTATTTAGAATGCAAATATACCTAGTTATATTAGAATTTTTCCTTTAATGAGAATTCTATTTTGAAAAAGTTTAAGTATTTCCATACTTTTCAGAGATAATTGTTTCTTCTAGCGAATCGCCAATTGTTGTGCTCTAGAAAAACTATCATATGAAATGGGTCCCTTTTAGTTTTGATTGGTATCAATATTGTATTGTTCAAAAAAGGTCCGAAAACAAAATGAAAAACATTATGAAAACCTTTTCAATAAACCCATTTTGATCATAATAATACAAATAATCAATCTTTTATCATTGCGATAAAGCGATCGCATATCGCAATGACATAGGGAGCATAAGTTAATGGCCCATTGGTTTTCGCCGATGCGATATCGCTATCAGCTATCGGCAATATTCTATGCATGTTCTTAAAGCGCCCCAGGCCATTCACCCCGATGCAATGCGATTTCGCTATCAGCGATCGGCGGTATGCTATCCATGTTTTCATAGAGCGCCCATACTCCCGATGCGATGCGATATCGCTATCGGCGATCGGGGATTTCAAAAGGTGTCAACATAAGGAGTTAAGTTTTCCCCGACGCCCGATTGCGATAAAGCCAAAAGCGCAGATTTCAAAAAAACCGTTAAGACAGAGGGATATTACGATCAATTCATATTAAAAGCTTGATCTGTCGAACAATGATTTACCTGCGCTCAACCGCCAAAACATCCAAGGCACGCTTAAACGAATCATTCAGCCGATTAATGATATGATGGGCATTTAAAGGATTGGCAGGTTTAAACAGCCATTTAATGTAATAATAAGTCCTGAAATCTTCCCATAGATTGTATTCGCGGCCATTTTAAAAGCTAATCCCTCATCACGCATTGATCAATTTATCTTTCTCATATTGGGTTTTCATTGCCAATTCTCTGTGTTACGTTCATTTTCACTTCTGTGCAGAATTCATCCAAAGAAGAAAACTCAAGCAGAATGGGGAAGAAATCTAAGAAAACCACAGTCGCTTCCGTTGCGCCAGCCACAGGACAAGCCGTCGCTGATCCAACAAACAAAAAGAAAGGATTGATATCTGATACTACATGTTCTGGTCTCGGCAGAACTACTTGGCAAAGTACCTACAATCTGATTGAAGTCAAAGAACCTAAAGTGACAACAGTACAAGCTTCTGCAGATTCAACTCGGAAATCTGATGGTACTTTAAAAGACCTGGCTGACTCCTTCCTTCATCGGATAGCAGCTCGGGAGAAAATTCTCCCATATACAGATGTAGTGCGATGGGCAATTGAGGAAATCCCGATCATGGACAGAACCTTCTGCACCAGAGACGGGAGAATTTTCGGGTCATTCAAGGCTGATGATTTAAGGCAAATGTATCATTTGCCTGAGCCAGAGAAGAAGTACAACAAGGCATTTTTGGAGAAATTCTGAAAAGAGAATGAAGTTGAATATGAACCCATCCGGGATTGGAGACAAAATCCGGCAAAGCACAAACATGAATCTTCCGGTAAGTACTCGGTTGATTCCCTATGTTCTCCTTATTGTTATGCTGGAATAATGATGTGTAGATTGTGTGGGTTGCACGACTCTTCTAATTTCACTATAGAAATGGTTCCCTTGATGGAAGCGGCATGTAACAGTGAAATAATGGATTGGGCCACTATTCTCTCAGATAAACTAGCAACAGCTGTTCTTGAGTTTAGAAATAAGACCCGCGTTACTGAAAGGCTAATTCCCCCATTCTATTACAGTGCCTATATTTTAGATACCTTGTGTTTTAATTTTGAATTTCCTGTGCTCGGCTGGAGGTGGACGCCACAAGACCCCATGCCTATTCACATATACCATCAGAAATTATGGAAATCCTCTTATAAGCACCATTTATACCAAGTCTGCAATGGCTTTATGTTACCTATTCATTACTCTATTTTTGATAAACCTGCTCCCAAGATTTCCTACCAAGCCGGGATTGACTTAACATCAGTAGGAAGATGGTTCGAGGAGGAAAAGTTCACTTATATAAGAGTTTTCGGTAGCCAAGCCGAACCTCACGTCCTTCCTTTGTACATACTTGATAAACTGCTGGTGAGGGAAATAGCTTACCAGATCATTGCTGAGAGTGTTACACAGACTCTCAAGAAAAATAAGAAGCAGGGCTGGCCCTCTTTTCCTTTGAGATGCGGTGTCTATACCTTGCATGATCTCAAACATGCAGAGAAAGAAGCTACAAAGATGAAATCATTAACTCTAGCAACTCTCCCTAATAGGCAATTTTATCCCAACAAAGTCGCCTATAATGCACTCGAACAGGCCAAATTGTCAAAGTTTGATCATAAAGAAGATATGTTTGATGACCTGTTCTCCTCAGCTGAGTCAATAATGCAGGTTAAGGCATTTGCGAGAATGAAATATCAAGATGAAGGGTTGGTTGAATTTAACAGACTTAGAGAACAGAGGTTGCAAACTCTGCCTCTAGATCTATTAGCAACAACCCCAACAACATCGTCAAGCGAGCCTGAACGGCAACAGTCAAAGGAACCTCCGGTTACAACAATAGAACCAAAAAAGCCACAGGAGGAAACTCAGACTAAAGAGCAGGAGAAAGTGCGGGAGGAGACCTAGATTAAAGAGCAGAAACAGACCAACATTGAAGTAAATGTGGATACTCATATTGACCCAAAATTGCTCCAGGAATGGCAGCAATTTGATTCTATTATCAGTGGTCTGGAATGTTCAAAGGACACCGAAACTTCGAAAGCAGCAGACACACATGAAACCACTTCACAACAAGTTCTAAGTGGAACCAGCGGCCCACCCATTTCAAAAGAAATAGAAATAATACCAAAGGACCCCTCCGATCAAATCATTTTGCAGGTAGAAGAGATTCCTCCCTTGGATGTCTTCTACATCCCAAGGCATAAAGCTGTAGTAAAACGCAGAGGAAGAGAAGAAGGACTGATCAACCTTCCCTTTTCCCAGAACAGACGGTCACGGGCAATATGGTTTGGAAGGAGGAATTTGACCCCTCTGATGACCTGACAAAACTGTCACAATATGTTGGAGCCTATTCGGTAGCAACGATAGATAAGGCATCGGAGGTGAGTCTTTTACTGAAAACAAAAGACCAGGAAATCTTCTTATTACAGGCACAGCTAACTGAAGCAAAGAAGAAAGCGGAGCAGGCAGAACAGCAATTGTTGACACAACAGCAAGTAAACAATCAACTAACTCAACAATTGCAGGTAGAAAAACAAAGGATTGACCACAGTGCAATCCAAAAGCAGAAAGAATTGTCAGAGGCCTTGGCGCAATTGAAGGCAGCAAATGAGAAAATGTTGAAAACAAAAGATGAGCAAATTGCTCAACTATCAGCACAGCTTGAGAAGACAAAGGGCGTTCCCCAAGTAACTGAATTCAGAGTAGAAGAACTACAGATAAATACTACATTGATAGCCCAAATTAAGCTTCTATGTCAACAAATCGCCCAAGCAGAGCCACTATGTGAATAAACGGCATCCATAAGTGATAAAGTAGAAAAGGCTAGGACGGAATTGGATCAAGCTGAAGAAACGATAGCTGCATTTCTTGACTGGCAAGATACTGATCAAGGACAAGCGGCGAATTTACCAAGAATTTTAGAGTCACATAAAGATATACTATTTACAGAATGGCAGTCCCAGTTAATGAAAGCAGAGAGGGCAGTTTCAAGATGCAAATCAACTTCAAGCAATTTGGTTGAATTAGTTAATAACACTCTCTACTTGTCAAACATGATTTCCCAATCCACACCAGGAAAATTGACAGCGATGAAAACATTGGAGCAGTCATGTTATCCAGATCTAAAGGAAAAAGGGAGATTAATTGCTGGAATTAACAGTTTAACGTGGGACACCTATTGGTTCTTCTTGGTAAAACCACACACTCAGAGAGCCGCCCTCAAGTGCCTTACAGATGCAATCGGGTATATTATCCCCGATATTCAGGATGCCACCTATGCCGCCCAGCTCAGCTCTCGCCTCAACAAACCACCCGAAGTGGAGCCGATGCTTGCGATAAGTCAGCTCAGATTTAAAGGCAAACAGCCTACTTGATGATTCATGCCACCGACTGCCAGATTGCTGAGAAAAATATGATCAAAATCAATTGATACCAATTAAGTAGGATTTCAGTTTCGTAGATAGTTAGATTAATTAAGTATTTATAGACCCTTTCATTGTTTTGGAAAGGGTCATAAAGTTTTGTACTTGACTTAAAGACTGAAGTTGCACTATTGTGCTTCAGCCATATTCTTTTATGAAACTGGACCAGTTATTCTAATTTTGACAAGGAAGCTTTTATGCAAATGTGCACTACTGTCTTTGTTTGAAAGTATTTCTGCGTTGAAGGAAGAATCTCAAATAGCGATTGATATTGGGAGTGTCTAGCAGCTCATATGGTACTATTATCTATGTCTGAATTCATTCTTTTCATATGAATTGTTATTTGATCACCTTTGCTATTATCGAATATATGTATGTGTTTTAACAGCATTTCTTTATTCCTTCCACTATTCGATGTTTATGGGATGCCTTTCCTTTGATCATATATGTATCGATGATATATAAAGTGTAGCAATATTGCGCTGATCCCTTTGTTTAACGATTTAAGCAGAGTAATTCTTGAGTGAATAAAAGTCCATGTTTATTGAATAGAGTCATCTACATGCCTATTTATAAATATAGATCATCAAGCGCTACACTTTAAAAGTACAATAGTTCCCGAGATTAGTAGTAGTTCTTTTATTTCGCCAATAGATCAAGTTATTCGCCTATCATTAGATTAGTCAACCAATCATTCATTCATCCTGTTTATCCATTACTGGGAAACTGGTCCCATTATCCCCAGTCGGAGCCACCATTCCAAACGGAAAAGGAGTTGTACTAAGGTCCGGACCGGGTGGTTATCCCCCAATGTTGATACAACGATTTTCGGGGCATCAACACGGCCTAACCAAGCCTCAACTCAACCAAAGTGGCCTTAGAGCCTTCATAGGCTATGAATCTACTTCTACCATAAATTTGGAGTGAAACTAGGCAAGGAAAATCTCTAAAACAAATTGTTACATGATGCTACAAGATTGCTATAGGATTGCTACTTCTCAAGATAACTTGTTGAATTCCCAAAAAAATCAAATGAAAATGAGATGGGACAAAAAAAATTATTAAGTAGGATTCCCTAGGACTCCAATCCAAGTGGAATCACTCAAAAATACCCCTATTAACATGTTCTAAAAAATAATAGAAAATTACTAAAAAAACCAAAAATTCAAGAATTAGTGAGCTAGTTAACGTATCAGATGCCTAACCTAGTCAAATTCATATTATATGGGGTAAATTTTATTATTAACTTGAATGTATTTATGACTCTATCCGAGTGGAATCAACTCAAAAGAACCCCATTAACATGTGTTAAAAAATAGCAGAAAATTACTACTATAAACCAGAAATTTCAGAGCAATGAACTAGTAAGTTGATCTAAGTGCCGAAATGTTTAGGCTAATAAAGAGAAAATATTGTGGGATGTTTTTTTTATATATTTGGATGTTTTTAAACCCCAATACAAGTGCAATCAACTTGAAATAATCTCATTAACATGTGTTAAAAATTAGCATAAAATTACTACTATTTTGCTACACAATACTTCCAGAAATCCCAAAATTGGGAATTAGTAAACCAATCCAAGTAGATCAATCATGGATATGAATTTGCAAGGTTTTTCTAAATATGTATAATGATTGTGACTTCATAAATAACCTGCAAAAAAACTCACTTCAATCATTTAACCAATATGACCTACAACAAAAGAAGCATAAATAGTAAATGCATAAGTAAGAGATGCAAGTGAAAAAGGCATTCAAAGGAAATAAAAAAAATTGTACAAGAGGGCTTTGAGGCTCTTGGGATGGCCAAGCCCAAGGATTCTCATATTCCTATGAAGAAACTAAGCTTTAGAATATGAAAATGACAACAAACTTCATTATTTGAATCAATCCAAGTACATCCTTGCTAGAAATGAAAGTAGAGCTGCTAAACTACAAGTTTTCTCCAAAATAAGACTAAGAAATACATGCCCCTAGAGGAAAATTTGAATTCATACTTATACAAATTGATGGGGAAGCATCCTCCTTGAAATAAGGTGTAACACCCTCCTCCCATATCTACCCAAGTAACTGGCCAAACAGGGTAAACATGTGATGAGAGGTTGATATGAAATGATTTGACCTCCTAAGTCATGTTAAGGAAGTGGAACCGACTGAAACACACCATACAAACCTTCCACATCAGCAACACGACTCCCAAGAGCCATCCCAACCTCTTAGGTAACCAAGCACTGGTTCCCACTGAGTTTTTAAACCATTACACTCCCTGACACTCCCTTGATATGGGCATGCACGCATCCAAAGGGCTCTAGATGCTCCCATGGCATGGTATGCCAGCATCCAGGGACTTTTCTACCCAGTGTTATGCCTGTGTCCATGGGATTTGAGTCATTTTTTTAGCCCCAGAGCTTAGGTCACTAACCAGAACTTAATGACACCTTCAGAGCAAAAAGATAACAATGGAATTATGATATAAATGCAATTACTTGAACAAGGGCTTGACTGGATCCCTACTAGCCATGACAGGAATTTTGTCAAACATGTCACAAATATGTAATCTACAAGTGTCAACAACATATCTGAGCATAAGGGTCTCATAATTATTTAAGAATCGCTAAGAAGCATTGATGCCTCAACACATTAGTTGCAGTTTAATCCATTAGGCCATAGATAAATTGTTCATTCTTTTACAATTAGAAACATGATGAGAGCCATACATAGCTACTGTCATAATACATGTTCATAACCAACATAATAACAATAGAAATACCAAGGAAAAAATATTCATATAATCCACATATTAACCAATATAATAATGATGAAATAACAAGGATAAATAACCTCATATTAATGATACAAAGGCAAACCAGTTGTGGGACTTCCATGAACCATCTGACCGTAGACATGGCTAAGCCAAAAATCTCTTCAGCTAGTCACCCTCGTGCCATATTACAAGCATAAATATGGTATCTCATAAAACACATCAATCCAAAACCATCCAGGGCTTCCAGAGGCCAACAACCTCAACCCATAAAACAATGATTCCACCTCACAGTCAGACATCACAAAACCATCATCAATTGGTCTCTACCTAATCCTTCTAAGGATCTCGAGCATTTTCTCCAACCAAGGCTTCCAGGACTAGTAACTCAACCCACAGCTGTCATCGGGCTTCCATAGCATTTTTCCAACCAGGGATTCTAGGACTAGTAACTCAACCCACCAAGGGCTTCAAGAGCGTTTGTCCAACCAAAGATTCAAGGACCAGTAACTCAACCCAAGTTGTTACAAGGCTTCGAGAGTGTTTGTCCAACCAGGGCTTCCAGGAGCTAGTAACTCAATCCAAGCTAAAGGAAACATGAGAACCAACAAGAAAATAAAGAAATAAACCCACAACACCATGGATATCCAGGAAATGAAAAGGCTAGGAAAATCCACTGTCAATCCAGGCAATCCTCCATGTTAGTGACAAATTATGACCAATAAACCACATGCATATTCCATGCATGAAAAAACTAGTGAGGAAAACATACATGAAACTCAGTACCTGCAAGCCAAACCTGTTGTAGTTGTTGATCCAGATGTCCTCTTGTGCTTTTTTGCTCTTCCTTTGCCTTCTTGCTCTAAAACTCCAAGTATGCCACACTCTCCGAGAGTGCTCCAAGAAAACTCTAAGTGTCCAAGAGTATGAGAGAGAGAGAATAGAGAGAGAGAGATCCAAATCTAAACTAAAAAAAAGGTTGTGAACTAATCCTCATAAGCCTTTTTATTAATGAGACTTCTATTTTCTTCATTTTCCATTATAGTCCTTCATATTCCTCCTCACATGCAACATGTGAGCTTTCACCTCCCTTTTCTCCTAATTTCCATTATTTTCATAAATAAATGTGACAAAATGCCATTTTTCCTTCCAAATCATTTGTCATTTCCTTTGACAATTTCCTTAGCCATTAATCAACCACGAGTGATCCCCATCATTATGCTTTTACCCAACATTCAACTTGGAATAAGTGTCCCATCAACCGTGGTTATTATTTTTCCTTTATTAACTTTTATTACATGGAATTTTCACAAGGTTGTTACAGAACCCTCCCCCTTGGGGGAACATTGTCATTGGTGTTCAACAACACCTACAACCAACAAGGCTGTTGTAAGAAAAAAATATTTCCCATGGAGCTTTATAACATAGATCATTGCAGTATTTACAATGATCATCCTACTGAGAAGCAAACCAACAAATCAACATAGCAAGCATAATATCATAATGACATGACACCCATACCACTTATTGGAAATTTACAACATAGCTCAAGGAGGTATTTACATCCATATACATATGTACATTTACTAAACAACACCAAAACATATACCAAAACATCCACTCAACCAGCAAATAAGGAAGGATACATAGCTTGCATCTAATTCACCATCTCCCATATAGATTCATCGAGCCCAAAGTGCTTCCATTGCACTTTAACCTACTCGATTACTTGGTTCCAAGCATGAGCATCTTTCTCTGCAAAATGCACTGTGGTTCTGGTTGGAATTCTCCTTCTGGATCCACTTACAATACAGACCATTCAATCACATGATCAACATCGTTTACATACTTCTTAAGCAATGACACATGGAAAACATCACGGACTTTCACTGTCAAAGTTAGTGCAAGTTGGTAGGCTATTGGTCCAATCCTCTTAATAATCCTGAAAGGTCCACAAAACTGGGGTGCTAGTTTAGCACATGATCCAATATGCAAGGAGCTATTCTTTGGTTTGATGCGCAAGTACACCTATTCCCCAACCTAGAACTCCTTGAACAACTTGTTCCGATTTGCATAACTCTTCTTCCTATCATGTGCTACTTTCAAATTCTTCTTGATTACCTACATTTCCCACTCCATGTTTGTCGACATGTCTAGTCCAATCAACACCTTGTTAACTGTATCACTCCAACTGATGGGAGTATTACAACTCCGCCCATACAATTCCTCAAACAGACTCATCCTTAGTGACTTCTAGTACCCATTGTTGTAAGTGAACTGTACCAGTGGCAGGTACTCTTCCCAATTTCGTTGTTAATGCATCACATACATCCTCAGCATGTCCTCCAATATCTTGTTGACCCTCTCAGTCTGTCCATCTGTCCGCGGATGATAAAATGTATTGAAGGCCAACTCTATTCCCAAACTTGCAAATAACTCCTTCCAAAACTTGGAAGTGAACTTCGCATCCCTGTCTAACACAATCTTCTTCGAAAATCCATGCAACCTAACCACATCTCTAATTAATACCTGTGCTACATCACTAGCTGAGAATGTAGACTTCACTAGAATGAAGTGTGCTACCTTTGTCAACCTGTCCACTACTACCATGATGGAAACATGTTGTCTCATTGTCATTGGAAAACCTGTGATAAATTCCATGGAAATGACCTCCCATTTCCACTCTGGGATCAAAATTGGTTGTAGAAGTACACCTGGATGCTTACACTCTGCCTTCACCTGCTGAAAATCCAAGCACCTAGCCACAAACTTTGCTATGTCTCTCTTCAAATTCGACCAATAATAGAATTTATTCACTATTGTCAGTGTATTTTGATAACCTAGGTGACCTGAATATGGTTTCGCATGAAAATACCTTAAGATCACCTTCTTGAGCTCATTGTTATCTAGCACATATATCCTGTCCCTAAATATAAACCAATCCATCTGTTGTGAGATGATAGTCCCCATCATGTGCACCTGCATCTATACGTGTAATGCTACCACTACTTGTACCTATATCACCACCTCTATATCTATTTGTACCTGTACCTATACCACTACCTGAACTCTGTTGCAACCTGTGCACAATCTCCATATACCTGACATATAGTTGACCTTCCTGAAAAATCCTATCCTGTAAATCTATGCCATAAGAACTCACAACTTCAATGTGATTTACTTGTATCCGCCTGCTAATAGCATATGCCACCCTATTCTCTTTACCTTTGATATACCTGATCTTAAATTCAAACTCACTGATCGTGGCCAACCACTGAGCCTACCTACCATTCAGATTTTGTTGGTCAAATAGATACCACAAACCACTGTGATCACTCATCAGTACAAACCTCCTGCCAAGAAGATAATGCCTCCACATCTTCAATGCATGTATGATCTTTGCCAACTCAAGGTCATGTGTTGGGTAGTTCTACTCGTGCTCATTCAATTTCGTGACTCATAGCATACCACTTTTTCATCCCGCATAAGGACTCCACCAAGTCCTCTCTTGCAAGAATATGTACATACTACAAACTCTTTGTTTGGATCTACAATCTTTAACATTGGTGCATGTGTCAACAATTTCCTGAGCTACTCAAAACTGACCTCACATTCCTCTGTCCATTCAAACTTCTTACCTTCCTCTGTAATGATGTGATAGGATAAGAAATCTGCAAGAAATTCCTGATGAACCTCCTATAATAACCTACTAGCCCCATGAAAGATATCACCTCATTGATCCAGATGGATATTGGTTTCCACCTGCCAAGTCCACCTGAACCCCCACCATTGTTTCTCTCAGCATTTTCAGTTTCCTTAATTGTAGCACAACTTACTATTTTTAGCAGTTTTTCTGGTCCTGAACTTCTGGAGCATTTTGAGGCCCTAAACGACGTTTTTTGGGAGATCTGGGGGCAACATGGGTCCATGGACCAATGTTGCCCTTCCCAAAGTGGTAGTGCTCAGATAGATCTTTCTAACGAGCTATTGTACGCGTCAAACGGAGATCGTATGCCAAAGTTACGACCCCAGGAAGTTGATGTACCAATTTACCCAAACGGGGCCCACAGTTTGGTGTTTCATCTCCTAGGGTTCGGTTTTGGAATGTTAAGGGTTTTCCATTGTTTCTCAACAATAAATAGGCCTTCGAGCCTCATTGTAACACAGTTCAGAGGCATGTAGCCACCACATCTCTTCTCAGAGATAAGCTACCATCGCCCTAGCTGGTTTATTTCCATTTCTGGTTGTAAGCATATTTCAGTATTTTCCATTAATGAAATGAAGTATTATTTCCGCTGCATCTTTGTGTATATGGTTATCTCTGTAATTTGTTGCGTTCCTGTTTAAATCTGGATTAGTGGTATCAGAGCGGTCTTCTTTTTCTCTGTTTTTCTTTGCATGTCCCCAACAAGGTCGGGATATAAGGAGTTAGGGCTTGAACTGGTCGAACCTTTGCAAAACCAGCCTCGCAAATCTCGACAGCCTCCCATGGCGGATGAGAAGAAAGACGAGGGGGCAGGAGATCCCATCAACATCTTGCTCGAAGAAGCCCTCAAGCGACAACGGAATGCGATGATGGACAGCTTTGCCCAAATCCTTCAGCGGCTACCCAGAAGCGATGCATCGGCTTCCAGCAGCTACTCTGGAAACACCACACCCTTTAAGGTACAAGTTAATTTTGAAATCCCCATATTCGAGGGTCAGATAGACGCAGATGCCGTAGATAAATGGTTAAATCTGCTAGAGGGTTATTTTTCTGTTCATGAATTTTCGAGTCGGGAAAAGATTGTTTTCGCTCTTCTCAAAGCAGCCCCCCACGTCAGGGACTAGTGGGAAACCTACTGCGAGCAGAAGGATGAAAGTACTGGCTCACTATTTTCAGCCGCACCCAACTGGAATTCATTCTGGGATGCCATCAAGGAGCAGTACTACCCTGTCGGAAGCTATGAGTATGAATACATAAAGTGGACCACGCTGCGGCAGGGAAGGGACCAAGACGTGCCGGAGTTCACCAATCTTTTCCATACCCTTCGCACAAAGTTGGGTATCAAGGATTCAGAGCAACATTTGATACTCAAATACTGTGGCTGCTTGCACAAGTACATCCAGGAAGAAATACAATTCCTGAACATCTCCTCGCTCGGTGCAGCATACCGATATGCCGTCAAGGTCGAGCAGAAGTTTAAACAAAAGAAGCGAGACTTTGGATCTACGAATCCAAAGCAGGGGAAAGGTGCCCCTAAACCACAGAACAAAGGACAAAGCAAAGGCGGGACAACCCAAGACAACCCGCCGAAGCTGCAAGCAAAGAACAGCGCCACGAAGCCGAAAAAGGACATTGGAAAATGGTGTGAGTTCCATAAGAGCTCCACTCACAACACAAGTGAGTGTCGGGCCAAGCAGTCACTGGTGGCTGAGCTAAGGGTTTCAGAATCAGATGCATGTTCCGACTCTGAGTCAGAACCCGATAAGGGGAATGACAAAGGGAAGCAAATCATTGATGCGGATCCCAACGCCACTGTTGCTACCGCCAAGATCCAGAAAAATGAACCCGAAGATCCAGAGGAGGAGGAGCGTCTCTTCCACTCCCAGATGTGGGTAAAGGGCTCCCCGATACAGTTCATTGTTGATAGCGGGAGTCAAAAGAACCTCATTTCGGCAGAGGTCGTGAAGCGGTTGGGCTTACCGACCACAGCACATCCACAACCATACACCATTGGGTGGCTTCACCAAGGACGAGATCTTCGCGTGAGCCAGCAGTGTTGCCTTCCATACAACATCAAGCCCTTCACGGATGAGGTATTGTGTGACATTGCTCCCCTTGAAGTTTGTGATGTATTATTAGGACAGCCATACTTGTGGAAGCAACACACTGTGTATGAATCAAGGCCTCGTGCGGTTATTATTACATTGGAAATAAGTTGTACAGGATACCAGAGGTAGCACCACCTACCACCATCTCTTTGATTACTGCAAAACAATGCAGTAAGATCATTTCCAAAACCAAGAAATTTGTTTTCCTAATGATACGCCCTCAAGGAAAGAAGAAGACGGTGGCCGCGGCCTCTAGACGGGGTCCCTCTGCACAACAACTACAGATGGACAAGGTTGTGGAGGAGTACGAGGACATCTTCACCTCCCCTGCAGGGGTTTCTCTGCACTGTCAAGTCAAGCACTCCATCAATCTGACCCCAGGTGCACCGCTACCCAATGGACCAATTTATCGGCGCTCCGTTCTGGAGAATAATGAAATCAAGAGGCAGATTCAGGAGCTCCTATAGAAAGGTCACATCCGTCCGAGTTCATCGCCTTGTGGGAGCCCGATCGTGTTGGTACAGAAGAAGGATGGGACGTGGAGACTCTGTATTGACTATCGGGCACTGAACAAGATCACTGTCCGTAATAGGTACCCAATCCCGCGGATTGATGACCTCCTGGACCAACTAAAGGGGGCGAAATATTTCAGCAAGATCGATCTGAAGTCAGGATATCACCAGGTACCAATCGAACCCTCTGATGTGTGGAAGACTGCCTTCAAATCCAAGGAGGGCCTTTTCGAATGGTTGGTTATGCCTTTCGGATTGACGAATGCTCCTGCAACCTTCATGAGGCTAATGGATGACATCTTGCGGCCATTCACCAACTCCTTTGTAGTAGTATACTTGGATGACATTCTGATCTTCAGCCAGAGTTGGGAAGAGCACCTCCACCACATCCGACAGGTTCTCCAAACACTGCAGCAACACAAGCTATGTGCCAATTTGGAGAAATGCACTTTTGGCATGACCCAGGTTCAGTATCTGGGATACATCATTGATGAACAGGGGGTGCATGTCGATCCAGCCAAGATCCAATTCATTCAAGATTGGCCATCTCCAACCACTCTAACAGAGCTCTGCAGCTTTCTAGGTCTTGCCAACTTCTACCGCAGGTTCGTGTTGGGGTTTTCTCATATTACTTGGCCCTTGAGTCAAGTCACCAAGGGAGGGGCGAAAGCAAAATTCTTTTGGTCTGAATCTCAATAGAAGGCATTCAGGGAGTTGAAGGATCGCCTCTGCACGGCACCAGTGCTCGCGTTACCAGATTTACAACAACAATTTGAGGTCGAGACAGATGCCTCTGACTATGCTATTGGGGTAGTCCTTACTCAACATGGACATCCAGTGGCATATCACAGTGAAACACTTTCAGACATAGTCCGGAAGTACCCCACTTATGATAAAGAGATGTATTCCATTGTACAGGCCTGCTGACAATGGAAGCATTACATTTTGGGGAAGGAAACAGTCATCCACATAGACCACCGACCCCTGCAGTTCATACAGACCCAAGGGAAATTGCAGAATGATCGCCATCAGAAGTGGTCTACATACCTGCAACAGTTACACTTGAATATCAAGTATAAGAAGGGCAGCACCAATAATGTTGCAGATTGCCTCAGTCGACCACCGATCATGGCGTTAACCACCGTGCTCAACTCTTGTGGGCACGAGACTTCTGATTGGCCACTTCTCTACAAAAGCGACCCAGAATTCGGCCACACATACCAGAAACTCTTGGAGGGTCGGCATGTTCCAGATTTTCACCTCCAGGATGCCCTGTTATGCCACCTGGGTCACCTTTGTGTTCCTTCAAGCGAGCGTGCCAAGATGATTTGGGAAGCACACTACAGTCGGGCTGCTAGGCATTTCGGGGTCGAGAAAACAGTGGCAGTACTGCAAAATTATTTCTATTGGCCGAATCTTCGACAGGATGTTGGGAAGTACATCAGATCATGTACTGTCAGTGCCATTGCCAAACCGACCATTAAGAAGCATGGCCTCTATACCCCGTTGCCTACCCCTAGTCGACCTTGGGAATCCATCTCCATGGATTACATGTCAGGCCTTCCTTCCACTAAGCATGGAAATGACTGTGTTTTTTTGGTCGTCGACAAGTTCTCGAAGATGGCCATTATGGCGGCCTGCAAGAAGAATATCACAGCAGAAGCCACTGCTAAACTCTTCTTTGAACGAGTGTGGGTGCACTTTGGGATCCCACAACCTATCATCTCAGATCGGGATAGTCGGTTTCTTAGCACATTTTGGTCCAGTCTCTGGTCAATGCTGGACACCAAACTCACGAAGTCCACAGCCTTCCATCCTCAAACTGATGGCCAGACAGAGGTTGTCAACAGGATGATTGTGCACATTCTGCGCATGTATAACTCAAAGTATCCACGCACATGGGACGAGAGCCTCCCCTATGTTCAGCACAGCTACAACTGAGCTCTTCACAGCTCCACTGGCCATAGCCCTTTTCAGGTGGGTTTGGGATTCTAGCCACTATGCCCCATTGATGTGGCCATGCCACTTGCAGCTACTCACATAAATTCAGCTCATGTCCAGTCTGAAACAGATAAGGCCACCAGCCTCATTGAGCGCATCCAACATATTCGCCAGCAGGTCCATGACATTCTGGAGAAATCAAATGCCAAGTACAAGCAGCGACATGATCAACATCAGGTGCCACACAAGTTTCAGGTGGGCGACAAAGTCTGGTTGCATTTACAAAAGGAACGCCTTACTGGAGCCTATCGAAAATTGAGACCACTCCGATATGGTCCTTACACCATTACTAAGGCTATGGGAGACAATGCATTTGAGCTTAGCATTCCCCCATTCCTTGTCCTGCACCCAGTGTTCAATGTGGACCGCCTTCGGCCATACTTTCCACCATTGCTAGACATATCCGACATTGCAGAACAGCTCAAACCCACAGAATTAAATCCAGATTGCATGGAACAAGCTGCAACTGATCGGATCATGGACACACAGATCAAGAACACTCGCCAACAGAATATCCAACTGTATCGAGTTGTCAAAGCAGGCCAACTCCTTCAGCAGGGCAAGTGGCTCACCAGGGAACAAGTTCAGCAAAAGTTTCCTCATCTCATGGAGGAACTCAACACAATGGGGACCATTGCTTCCTAAGGGGGGAGGAATGATCCAGGTGGATATTGGTTGCCACCTGCCAAGTCCACCTGGACCCCCACCATTGTTTCTCTCAGCATTTTCAGTTTCCTTAATTGTAGCACAACTTACTATTTTTAGCAGTTTTTCGGGTCCTGAACTTCTGGAGCCGTTTTGAGGCCCTAAACGACATTTTTTGGGAAATCTGGGGGCAACATGGTTCCATGGACCGATGTTTCCCTTCCCAAAGTGGTAGTGCTCAGATAGATCTTTCTAACGAGCTATTGTACACGTCAAACGGAGATCGTATGCCAAAGTTACGACCCCGGGAAGTTGATGTACCAATTTACCCAAACAGGGCCCACAGTTTCGCATTTCATCTCCTAGGGTTCGGTTTTGGAATGTTAAGGGTTTTCCATTGTTTCTCAACAATAAATAGGCCTTCGAGCCTCATTGTAACACAGTTCAGAGGCATGTAGCCACCACATCTCTTCTCAGAGATAAGCTACCATCGCCCTAGCTGGTTTATTTCCATTTCTGGTTGTAAGCATATTTCAGTATTTTCCATTAATGAAATGAAGTATTATTTCCGCTGCATCTTTGTGTATATGGTTATCTCTGTAATTTGTTGCGTTCCTGTTTAAATCCGGATCACTCATCTACATTCTTGGGAGTTGTCCACTCCATGATGCCTCTTACCTTTTCTGGATCCATTGTTATTCCATCCTTGGAAACAACATGCCCCAAGTAATGTACCTCAATGTGAAAGAAACTGCACTTTCTGAGCTTAGCATATAATTGATGCTCTCTCAACAATCTCAACATTGCTGCTAAATTCTCATCATGCACTTCTTCATTTTTAGAATATACCAATATGTCATCAATGAACACAATAATAAACTTTTCCAAGTACAAACGCAACACACTATTCACCAAGCACGTAAAGGTAGCTGGAGAATTAGTTAAACCAAATGGAACTACAACCAACTCATAATTCCCATGCCTAGTCCAAAAAGTTGTCTTGTAGATGTCCTCTTCTTTAATGTGTATCGTATGATATCCGATCTCGAGTCAATCTTCAAGAACATTGTTTCTCCCTTCAAATAATAAAACAAGTCATCAATCCTTGGTAACGGATACCTGTTCTTGATGGTCACTTTGTTCAACTGCCTGTAGTCAATGCATAGCTTGAGAGTACCATCCTTCTTTTTCACAAACAGTACCGGTTCACCCCATGGTGATACACTTGGCCTAAGTTATCCATTTTCAATAGTTTTTTTCAACTGTAACTTCATCTCTACCAACTCAGGTGTACTCATCCTGTAAGGTTCCTTTGATGCCAGAGCTGCCCCTAACACCAACTCAATAGAAAATTCTACTTCCCTATGAGGTGGAAACTCTAAAATATCCTCAGGAAATACATCCTGAAACTGTTGTAGAACTGGGAACCTACTCAAAACATATGCATCCTCAACTTCATTACCTTTGTCACTAGAAATGTGCACTGCAAATAACACACACCCTTTCCTGCGACTATGCTTGTCCAGCATAGCTGTCACCATCCTAACTGATGTTGCTTCCTTCTTACCTCACAAAAATCTTGGTTCTCCATTATCATCCAAGCACTCAATAGATTTTTCATAAAAATCCACCCTGGTTCTATGAAGGTACAACCAATCCATGCCCAACAACATACAATATGATCCCAATGGTAGTGCATTCAGATGTGTTGTGGAAGGCATACCATTCAAATCAAATGCACAAGCTCTTACCCAATGATGAACTCGCTTCTTTGTATATGTATCCAACTGCACTAGCCAAGACTCTGCATGAACTTCTTTATTCAAACCACACTTATCGACCAAGTCAGGACTAACATAGCTATAATTAGATCCACAGTCAATCAAAATAGAAACAAGTTGATCACAAAGCTTACTATCCATCTCACTGATATATACCTAATGATCTGCATGTCTGTTATCCAACGCTTCATAGATACGAGGAATAGTCTACCCAACATCCCCAATAGTTTGTGCCTCCTATGCACTATATATCTGAGGCCTACCACCCTGATTTTGGGGACAATCTCTCCTGCGATGTTCTTTGCCATAAGTCCAACACTCTATAGGCTTCTATCCTGCATCCTTGTTCTGCTCCTTAGGTCGAAATCCTATCCTCTGTCAAATGCATTGAACTTCTTAGATGGTGTTTCATTCTCTTTATTACCTGTACCCCGAGGTCTTGCTCGCTTACTGTCCCATTTTCCTTTGTTCTTTGCATTACCTTTCTAGTCCAGCTTAATCTCAAATATTCACTTCGATTGTTCATAACAATGCTTTAGCTTTCAGATGGCCTCCTCTAGGTTCTTCGAACTCAATCATGCCTTTGAATGAAATTGGTAATCCACTAATGAATATTTTAATCTTGGCCTTCTCCTCCTTGAGGTAAGGCACATACCTCAATAACTCCAAGAACCTGCTAGTGTACTCCTCATCTGTCATTGATCCCATCTTTAGCTCATAGAATTCTTTTTCCCTTTCATCAAAGTATGTCTTTGATAGGTACTTCTTCTTGAATAGTCTCTCGAACTCATTCCAAGTCAAGTCCTCCTCATGAATACTTATGACATTCTTCACATCTTCCCACCAAATATATGCTTTACCTTTGAGACTGAA
Source organism: Pinus tabuliformis (assembly GCA_031772625.1). Lineage (NCBI taxonomy): Eukaryota > Viridiplantae > Streptophyta > Pinopsida > Pinales > Pinaceae > Pinus > Pinus tabuliformis. The sequence goes on from CM062819.1 coordinate 480,739,028, forward strand.
TGTAGCTATTTTGGCTTTCATGTTCTTTGGATAATCATGCAACCTGAAGAACTTCCTCGTACCCAACAGCCATGCCTCTACATCTTGTGATTTATTCGTCTCACCATCAAATGTAGGTGGCTTTTATTTCTTAAACTCATCCAGTAAATATACCCTATCACTCCTCCTATAAGGATGATAACGATGTCGATCATAGTGCATATCTAAACTAGAACTAGAATAGTACATATGTCCATCACCTCTCCTATCTGGAGTATCCAACAACCTTCCATCTCTCACTATTTCATCTCTATCTGATCTGTGACCACCACGATAACTACTTCCATATGCCCCATTAGTTTTTTCCTCCTTCTCATGGCTGATCCGAAGTGGTCCCTGTCACTGCAATTCTGACAAACTCTGAAGTATCACTGCATTTACCTCTACTTGTTTCTCATGTGCCTGCATGATTCTGTCATTGTCTTCCTTACAACTCCTTATTTCTGCCTTTAAGCTTCTTAGTGTGTCTGCCAAAATTAGAAGAGTTCCTAACACCACATTTCTCATCTGATCCATAGGGAGAGTCTCGGGGACTATAGTCTACCATCTTGCTAGTCATCTTTGATATTCTTCATGCAAGGTATATCATGTCATCTAAACCAAATCACAATAAAACAACATACCTTAGCATAATTTGGGGAAGATATCTCATCTACAAGATCAACCAATCAGCATAATATATGTATAACATAACCATGACATCATATATGCATATAATACATAAGCATATAACCATACAACCATCATTCTAGATAGAGTCCAGTCATCAATGCATGACCATATCAACTACACATATCATGACCTCATGCATGACAACAACCACCACATCACTATACACTTGACCACATGTGAATAAAATGCATAATCAACCATACACTCATGACGACACACTCCACAACAACACCATAAACTTCCTAGAGCAAACTCACTGCAATCATAACCCATACCATACAAATGTCACAAGCACATGGTCTTAAAATGCAAGAAACACATATGCAACCAAAAAGAATGAATGACCAACACACAACCCATCCAATTTGAGGGGTGAACCATGCTCTGATACCACTCTGTAACACCCTCCTCCCATATCTACCCAAGTAACCGACCAACCAGGGTAAACATGTGACGAGAAGTTACTATGATATTATTCGACCTCCTAAGTCACGTTAAGGAAGTGGAATAAAATGAAACACACCATAAAAACCTTCCACATAAGAAACATGACTCCCAATAGCCATCTCATTCTCTTAGTTAACCATCCCCTAGGTCCCATTGAGTTTTTAAACCATTAAAATCCTGAACGCTCCCTTGATATGGGCATACATACATCCAGAAGGCTTTGGACACTCCCACAGCATGGTATGCTAGTATCCAAGGACTTTTCTTCCCATTGTTGTGATGTGTGCCTGGGATTTGAGCCACGTTTTCAGGCCCATAGCCCATGTCATTGCCCATAACTAAATGACACCTTCAAAGTAGAAATATAACAATGGAATGATGATACAAATTCAATTACTTTAACAAGGGATTGACTGGACCCCCATGAGCCATGATAGAAATTTTGTCAAACATGTCACAAATATGTAATCTACATGTGTGAACAACATATCTGAGCATAGGGGTCTCATACTCATTTGAAAATCTCTAAGAAGCATTGATGCCTCAACACATTAGTTGTAGTTTCATCCATTAGGTCATAGATACATTTTTCATTATTTTATAATTAGAAACATGATGAGAGACATGTTAGAAAATTGGAAAGAAAAGAAATGAATTAAATTAACCAACAGCTCACAGGTGAGCAAGCTGCATCTGGAGGTTGCATAAACTAGAGCGTACACACTCTCATCAATTAATCAAAGATGAATCAATAAATACATCACAAAGGAATAGGGAGGTGAGAACAAACTCCTACAACCTAGGAACTAATCCTAACTTAAGGAGTTACGTTACAACCATGTAACCATTTCTCCATTAATACAATATAATATTAATTATTTTCAACTCTCCCCCTTAATGGAGAAAGGATTATCCTGAAGTCCTAACATCCCCCTAAACAATTCAAACTTCACTTTCCCAAGAGGCTTTGTAAAAATATCAGCCACATTGTCACATGTTTTACAATATTCAATAAAAATTTCTTTTGACTGGACTTTTTCTCTAACAAAGTGAAACTAAGTATCTATGTGTTTCGTGTTCTTATGAAACACTGGGTTGTTCTCCAACTTAATGGAACTCTGGTTGTCACAGTTGATGACAATCACTTCTTTCTTATCTTCTCTTGCATCATGGAGAAGCCTCCTCAACCAGATAGCTTCACATGTCGTTGCGCATACTGCTTGGTACTCGACTTCAGCTGAAGATAAAGACACAGTGCTCTACTTTTTATTGTTCCATGCTATTACCCCAGATCCAACACTAAATGCATAACATTTGATTGATCGTCGATAATCTAGGTTACCCGTCCAAACAGAGTCTGAAAAGCCTGCGAAAGTAACATCAGATGTATCAGTGTATAAAATACCAAAGTACCATGAAGATACATCAGTACACTTTTTTCCACTACCCAATGACTTTCTAGAGGTTTAGACATAAACTGGCTCAACACCCTAATAGGTATGCTAAGTCTGGTCTAGTTGTAGTCAAATATGTCAGACTACCAACTAGCTGCCTGTACAAAGTAGCATCCACCTCCTTAGAGCCATCGTCTTTGCACAATTTCAGGTACTGATGTTGTCTTACATTGTTCCATTATGAAATTTTTGAGCAGTCCTCTAACATACTTCCCTTAAGGAAAGTTTGTCCAAAGCCTCTCCACACTTCCAGACCTACATAGTAATGTAAACTTCTGATGTCTTTCATTTCAAAAACCTGTAACATCTGTAGTTTGATTTCTTTGATTAATGCATATGCATTACCTGTTATAATCATGTCATCTGCATACAAGGAAATCAAAATTATCTGCCCTTTCTCATCATACATGATATATAGATTTGTGTCATTCTTACTCCTATGAAAACCATGTTGTAAGAAAAATGAATCAATCTTCTCGTACCAAGACCTGGGTGCCTGTTTTAAACCATAAAGGGCCTTTTTCAATCTACAAACTAAATGCTCCTGCCCTTGTTTAACAAACCCTTCAGGCTGCATTAAATAAACCTCTTCCTTTAAATCACCATTTAGAAATGTAGAATTAACATATAACTCGTGTAGCTTCCACTGATGTTTTGTAGCTACTACAATTAACATTCTAATAGTATTCAGTTTGGCTACAGGAGCAAAGGTTTCTTCATAGTCAATTCCCTCTTTCTGTGAATAACCCTTTGCTACCAGTCTAGCTTTAAACTTTTCTATACTCCCATCTACATTAAATTTAGGTTTGTAAAGCCACTTGCAACCTATGAGTATTTTTCCTTCAGGCAATTCAACTAGTTCCCAAGTATTATTTCTAATAATAGATTCAAATTCTTCATTCATTGCAGCCCTCCACTCATGAGATTGACTAGCTTCTTTATAATTTGTGGGCTCTATAACATTTAAAATGTTTGACATTAAAACATAGTCTTTCAATCTGCCTAGTAGTTGAGTCTACCTACCTGATCTTCTTGGTAAGGGACTCACCACAAATCTTTCTGCTTCAGACCTTAGCGGGCTTGACTTACTGATTACATAACTTGCTTCTTCCTCTTTCTCCTGATGTTGCTGTTGCTAATTGTCCTCACTGCTTTCTTCCATCAACAATGGAATGTGCCATTCTTCAAGGTTTCTCTCCTTATTTCCTTCCTCAGCCTGCTCATGAAATAGCACATCTCAACTTGCAAAAACTTTATGAGTCAAAGGATTAAACAACTTATAAGATTTAAACTCAGTGCAATATCCTACAAAGATGCATTTCGTGGCCTTAGGATATAACTTCTTCCTGTCATCCTTGGGAATATGGGCAAAGGATTTTGACCCAAAAACCCTTAAATGATTCATTGTAGGCTTATATCCATAAAATGCTTCAAAAGGAGTTTTAAAATTGAGACATTTAGTTGGACTCCTATTTTTCAAGTATACTGCAGTGTTGATGGCTTCAACCCAAAAACCATTGGATAGACCCTTACCTTGAATCATACTTCGTGCGCACTCCACAAGGGTTTTGTTCTTTCATTCAACAACTCCATTCTGTTGCGGAGTGTAAGGTACTATGAACTGTTGAATAATCCCATGATTCCTGCAAAATTTCATGAACTCTCCCAACTTGTATTCTCCCCCTTGATTAGAGTGGAGAATCTTAATGAATTTCCATGTTTGCTTCTCCACCATATTCTTAAATTCTTTAAGACATTGAAATGTCTGGCACTTTTTCCTAATAAATTATACCCAAGAGAATCTAGTGCACTCATCAGTAAAGAGTAAAAAATAATATGCACCACCTAGCGACCTAGTCTGCATAGGTCCGAATATGTCTGTATGCAAAAGATCTAGAATATCTCTTTTCTTCCTATTAGCATTCAACGTAAACTCTTCCCTGTGCATTTTCCCTAATGCACATCCATCACAATCTAAATGAACATTCTAAAAAATAGGCAGTCCATCAACCATACCTTTTCTTTTCAGCATCATGAGATCTTGTAGGTTAAGATGACCGAGTCTCTGATGCCAATTATTCTCAACTGTCAATCCTATTGAGGCCATATCTTGGTGTGGCATGCTCTTGACGTTCAACCTATACAAGCATCCCACATGCACTCCTGATGCAATTGGTTCCTTCTTGCTATCCTTTATGACACAGTATATTCTGAAGAATTCAACTTGTAGGTCCTGATCTACCATCATTGAAACAGAAATCAAGTTCTTCTTGATTCTAGGTACATACATCACATTTTTAATATATATGATATTACCATCAGGAAACATCACCGGAATATTACCGTACCCCTTAATATGATAACCTCTATCATCACCTAGATATATTTTAGCTCCACAAGTAGTTTCTTTAAAATTCTCAAACCAATGTCTATTACCTGTTATATGTGATGATGCGCCTGAATCTACGAACCATGTTTCAGCCTCATCCTTCTCAAGAGAAGAAATAGCATAATCAGCTACGAATAATCGAAGACCGTGATTGTGACCTTCATCAGCAAAGTTCCAAGTGTGCTTACTCTGTTTATTTCTTCCCTCATATGTTTGTCTCTTAAAACAAAACTTAGCTAAATGATTGGTTTTCCCACAGTAAAAACATCTAATGTCAGATTTGTTACCACTGTTACTTGGAGACATACCTCTAAATGGTATTTTCTGAAAAACGCCATCGCCTTTTTGTCCATGTGGTTGTTTCCCTTTGTATTGCTTCTTCTTCGCCATCAGAGCAATATCGACACTCTGTGGTCTCAAATTATGCCACCATTCTTCTTTCTGTATCAAGATTCCTATTAGCTCTTCAAATGCATGGGCTTTCTCCCTTACAGACAAGCTTATGATGAACATCTGGTATTCATCCGTCATCCCATTCAATGTCACTGTGAAAATATCTGAATTATACACCTTCTCCCTGATGTCACCCAATCTGTCCTTTAGGTCCTTGACCCGTGCAATGAATCCAACGACCTATTCATTCTTCTCCATCCTCATGGAAAATAACTTGCCTTTGAACGACAAGATGTGATTGGTGTTGTGCGTTTGGTAAAGGTTCTTGAGTGTAGTCCATATCTCACTAGATGATTTATAGTCTCTGATATGTGGTATAATATTGTCTTTAACATAATCTTCAATAATACTTTCATCTTATTCTCCCTTTTATCCCAATATTGTACTAGTGTTGTCGTACCACCTTCTAAAATGGTCAGCTTCTGCTCATCACTGCTAACGATTGACCATGTGCTCGATCCCTCAAGCAACGTCTATAGCTTGAATTTCCAATTGGTATAATTGGTCCCATCGAGTTTTTTAGTCTCGTTGAGATAAGCTTTTGTGAAATTGTTCATTTTCAACTAATTAGATTCCAGATCCACCGATCTTCAGTCAATTCTAACCAAGTGAACAATTACAAGCTACAATAAAAAAATAAATAAAAATCTCAACACATACCAGAACCTTTGAATCAATCGCAGATCCATAACCAATCTACCATGATCTTAGTGTATGCACTCAAATCCACCACCGACCTGGCAAGATCTCATGCACAGAACCATAAGAAAAACAAGTCACCGCTCCTTCATATCAGAAAAAACACGATTTTTGGGGCCGATGAACAAAATCGCTCTAATTAATGGTCGGATCATCGCGCTTTAGACCCTGAGATCTGCATTGATCATCGCTTCTATTACTCCAAAAACTGTGATGATCAGCTGAGACCTGTGAGAAAATAAATTTCTCCTGTGAGTAAGGTATGTCCACTCCCAACCACCTAGACTCCAAAACTGTGAGCACTAAGGCTCCGATGTTGCCACTAGGGCACTGTAGCCACGAAGGATCTGTAGCCACTAAAGCTCTAATGTAGCCAATACGGCTTTGTAGCTAAATCAGGCTCTCCAGATCAGAGCTCTGATACCATGTTAGAAAACTGGAAAGAAAAGAAATGAATTAAATTAACCAACAGCTCACAGGTGAGCAAGCAGCGCCTGAAGACTGCATAAATTGGAACGTACACCCTCTCATCAATTAATCAAAGATGAATCAATAAATATATCACAAATTAATAGGGAGGTGAGAACAAACTCCTACAATCTAGGAACTAATCAAGGTGTTACATTACAACCATGTAACCATTTCTCCATTGATACAATATAATATTAATTATTTTCAACTAGCCATACATAGATACTATCATAATACATGTTCATAACCAACATAATAACAACAAAAATACCAAGGAAACAACAACCATATAATCCACATATAAACCAGTATAATAATCATGAAATAACAAGGATAAATAACATCATATTAATGATACAAAGGCCAACCAGTTGTGGGACTTCCATAAACCACCCGACCATAGACATGGTTGAGCCAAAACTCTCTTCAATCAGTCACCCACATGCCATACTCTAAGAATGAATGTGGGATCTCATAAAACACATCAATTCAAAACCATCCATGGCTTCCAAAGGAAAACCACCTCAACCCATCAAACATTGATTCCACCTCACATTCTGACATTACAAAACCATCATCAGATTGGTCTCTACCCAAGCCTTCTAGGGCTCTAGAGAATTGTTCCAATCAAGGCTTCTAGGACTATTAACTAAACCCACAACCGTCGTTGGGTTACCAGAACATTTATCCAACCAGGGCTTCCAGGACTAGTAACTCAACCCACCAGGGCTTCCAGAATGTTTGTCTAACCAAGGCTTCTAGGACTAGTAACTCAACCCAAGTTGTTACAAGGCTTCCAAAGCGTTTGTCCATCCAGGGCTTCTAAGAGCTAGTAACTCAACCCAAGCTAAAGGAAACATGAGAACCAACCCGAAAACAAAGAAAATAAACCACAACACCATGACTATCTAGGAAATGGAAAGGATAGTAAAATCCATTGTCAATCCAGGAAATCCTCCATGCCTGTGACATATCATCACTAATAAACCAAATGCATATGCCATGCATGCCAAAACTAGTGAGGAAGACATACATGCAACTCAGTACCTACAAACAAAATCTGATGTAGTTGTTGATCCCAATGTCCTCTTGCACTTTCCTGCTCTTCCTTTGCATTCTTGCTCCAAAACTCCATGTATGCCATACTCTCCAAGAGTGCTCCAAGAAAACTCTAAGTTTCCAAGAGTATGAGAGAGAGAATAGAGAGAGAGCTCCAAATATGAACTGACAAAAGTCTGTAAACTGATCCTCATGAGCCTTTTTATTAATGAGGCCTTTATTTTCTTCATTTTCCATTATTTTCCTTCATTTTCCTCCTGACATGCAACTTGTGACCTTTCACCTCCCTTTTCTCCTAATTTCCATTATTTTCATAAATAAATGTGCCAAAATGCCATTTTTCCTTCCAAAGCCTTTGCCATTTCCTTTTCAAATTTTCTTAGCCATTAATCAAACACAAGTGATCCCCGTCACTATGTTTTTTCCAACATTCAACTTGGAATAAGTGTCCCATCAACCGTGGTTATTATTTTTCCTTTATTAACTTTTATTACATGGAATTTTCACCAGGGTTGTTACAAGAGGAAACTCTCCCCTCCGAAATCCCTCGTAAAGTGGATCTAGTTCCCAACAATAGGAATCTTCATTAAATGATTTCAGCGAGCACATTCCTAGATTTTCTCAATCATTGGAGCTCCAGAATTTGTTCAATAATTTCATAATATCTTGTTCATTTATTATCCAATCTTGGTCCATCCTATAGTAGGAAGCAAGTCCCTATATCATCTCATTCATAATTTACTCAATATTTTTTTTATATTCTACAAAAATAAATAATATTAGGCACATACTATGCAATTATTTATAAACCTTATTAAGAACATATTAAAGCTAAAAAAACATTATTAAGTGTAGAAGGAGAGTTTTAATATAGTCTATATGTGTTTAAGAAAGGTTATATGGGCCTTAATTTGTGTCTAATTTGGAGGCCCATCACAAAGGTAAAAACAAAATTATGTTCGCAATAGACATGAAAACCTGGAACTAATTAAAGCTGATGAGGCTTTCCACCTAGGCTGTCTCTTTCCCAAAAGGCTACTACCGAGTTAGCCCAAGACTTCAGTTCAACTAAATAGATATTCTTCTGTCAGACGAGAGACCAATTGAAAATTACTATTTAGAAGGAAATACTAAGGGTTGAGCAACAAGCCATGAAAGGTCGAAGCCTTGTATAAGCCCCACTTCGAAATTTTGCAGGCTCAAGAGAGTCCTCAAAGCAGGGAGATAACATAACCAAATTCTCACAATGAACCAATTGCCTCCAGTCTCCCATAAATAAATGAATTCCATATCAATTGCATTACCAAACTCCATGAATGAAAGGATTGAGCTTTGTACCTCCCATGTAGGATCCATCTTGTCCTCAAGGGTGAGCAATAAATCACCCAAGTCGAATTCCTCGGATTTTCCTTGCTCGTAGAATGAGAAGTGAGACCAGATCTTTCCATTCATATTCACCCGAGGTGAGGGACAAGGTGGTGTGTGTCTTGCATGCTTGTTTCTTCCAACCTCACTAGACATGCCTCGCTCGTACATCCTGATTAAACCACACATAGAGGATGCATTTAATCCATAAGAAATTTCATTTAAATATAAGATTTTCAACGTGGCTCAATTTTTATCCCTAATTTATGAGGAAAGGAACATGTCACTCCCACAGCTAAATTCATGGTATGGTTCTACATCCCCATATCCCATTGGTCTTTGTTTTCCCCTTCACCAGATTACAAGCTTGGCTAGCTTGCTTATCTGCTTCAGAATTTTGGATCCTTAGGGTATGAAAGAAGCTTTTGTGCCAAAAGGAATCCAATATGCTCTTAATTCTTTGGAGGATGAGATTTAATTTTTAGCCTTAGGATTTGACCCCTTTTGCAAAAAATGAATTGTTATGAAAGAGTCCCCAACAATTGTGATCATGGAGATGACTCTTTCCTTAGCTAATTGAAAGCCTAACATGAGCTTGTACATCTCCACCATGTTATTGGTTTCTTTACCATGTCCCAGGAAAACTTAATTTCATGTTACTCATCGGGATCCCAAAGGATCCTCCCCTCCTGCCATCCTGGTTAACTAACTAGATTATTATTAGAGTCTACACATCCAATTAATTGATAATTTTATATTACATAATGATGAGAATTGAAAATTTTCATATATTATATTTATATGAATTAGTTATAATAAAAAGTTAGATTCTATATATATATATATTTTTCCGAAGAAGAAAATTCATAATTTCTATTAATAAGAAATTACATGCTGTTGATGCCCATGGGCATATGCTGTATTATGAGTTGTCCCCACTGTTCAAAAAGCAAAAAATAATTACATAAGGTTCCCATTGGGATACTGAGATAGGTACTGTCCATCATAATAGGTGCATAAAAACTGTACATAATATCATGCTGAAATATACTGAGGTATATACAAGAGTATATGCAAAATTAAAGTTTATCAAAATTTTCAGATTTGAGGCCATTGCCTCACTGTAGAGGTCCTTCTATATATGTTCTGTGATAAAATCTGTGCGTCCCTGTTGGAGTGAATTCCTTGATCAGCCAATCTCCTAGAGGACGATCCGCTGCTTCTTTCGAAAGCCGGTCAGCAATTGCATTTCTTTCCCCGGGGTAGATGATGCAGCCTCCGCTGTCTTGGACCAGGTGCGAGGTGGTGCAGGAGTCGATGAAGCCTTCCTTCTGTTGTTCGTCTTCTTGTTGCCTTCAGGTTCCGCATTCGCAGGGGCCTCATTATGCGTTAGTTCTCCTTCTCCTTGATTGATATCACCTCTGTTTTGTTCCACTGATGGCTGTTGTTTATTGCCTTTAGTATTTTCCGAGGTCACTCCAGAAAGAAGAGGACAGTCCTTGTACAGATGGCCGACTTTATGACATCGACGGCATCGGAATGGAACACCTTCATAATCCAACAGCTGCTTGCGCAAAAAATGTCTGCGATGCAGGGTGATTTTCTCCTCCAGCCCATCCCTGGTGTCTAGATGTACAAGGATTCGAGCCATGGTCATAATTCCGGTTTGCTCATAGGATTTATCATGCTCAAGATAGGTGCCCAGCGCATCTCCTATGCGCTTGAAAACTTGTGGAGTCCAGAATTGCATGGGCAAGCCTGGTAGACGAACCCAGATGGGCCCGGCGCCCAATTGTTCTCGCTCCGGATCAAACAGTGGATCCCAACGCTTCAGCAGAACAGGTGCCAATTCTATATGCCAGAATTGGGATAGGATCCATTGGGTGTATTCAGGTCGGTGAAAGTGTAATGCAAACCATCCTCTAGCTAGGACCCTGATAGCTGGTAATTCCTTAAGCAGTGATCCCCAAATCTCCTCCGTCCATTGCTTTAACCTTTCCACAGAATATGTTCGACCACGAACCCTGCCGACCAGAACCTTTCGGGCAGTGTCAATTGCATCCGCCATCTGGACGTCCTCTCCGAAAGTTAGGTTGATATCAGAGTCTATGGCTCGAAGGCACCTCCCTTTTTTATGTTTTTCAGAGCGTTTGCCGATGGGGAAGTCCTTGAGGAGCTTACGACACGGGTCGGATGTACTATGCTGTGCAGACCCAGCCGAACGAGCAGGTAGCAGCGGGGAGCTGAAGCAGCCCGAGCGGATAGGGGAGCGGGGGTTCAAGCTGCTAGAGCCAGGGTGAAATGTGGGACGGGATGGACGCAGAGGACCGTGAGGGTTTGCCGGCGTCAGTGAAATAGATGATGGGTTCAAGGGTTGAACGGGAGGTGGAGGCGACGGCAGAGTGGGCTGTGCAGCGGTCTGAAGAGGTGAATCGAAAGATGGAGAAGTCTGCAGGCAGGAACCCAAAAGATGGAGCGTGGCCGGCGAGAGAGGCGGGCATTCAAGAACCGGAAGGTCCGCTAGGTTGACATCCGTATGATTCTTCTTCCCTGAGCGCGGCGGGTGGGGTTGTAGGCTGGAGGCAACTGTCGCAGATGCTTGTTCTCTTCCCCAGGGTTCCATGGCTGGTCGGTTATTATATGCCCAGATATCTTGATTTGGCATGGGGTCCTCCTCATAGTCCACGAGGTCCTCCTCTACCATAGCAACCCGACAAATAGTGACTCCCAAGACCTGCCGACCAGGGAACCGAAAGTCAGTTGAAACGGTAAACCAGCTCGTGAAAGATCGCCGGGAAGGTGGAAAACCCTAGGGTAAACCAGGTGCCTAAAAATCCGGGGTTGCTGTACGCACTAAGGGCCCGCGCTGGTCAGAGACCCGTGATCCATGAACTTGAAACTGATAACCGCCATGGGGAAAAGGGCATGAACCAGGGTCGAGAGTAGGGTTAGGTTATCTCCATTGCCGCCGATCGCCAGAGCTCCCATCTATATATATATATATATATATATATATATATATATATATATATATATATATATCATTTTTAATGGATTATAATTATATATTATTAGTGGTAGAATTAGGAGATTTATATTTAATAAAAGTTTGTAGTTTTTTTTGTTATATATATTTATTCGATTTTTTATAAATTGTAATTATATATTATTATTCATAGAATGGGGAGATTTATACTTAGTAAATTTTTGTAGTTAGGATAGCTAACTAAATTACATCAAAGGAAAATTAATAACTAGATTGCCAAAAATAAAAGATAGAAAGCTCTAGATCACTAAATATCAAATCTCTATGAAAAATGTTATTGACGTAATTTTCCAAATTCTCAAAAGAATTATATCCAAGATTTCTAGCATAAGTATACTTAGACGAATTAGTTTATATAATAAGAGATAAAAACAATACATGATTAAACCGGGTTTGGTGTTTGATTTCTTGTTGCCCTTAGTTGAGATACTATAGAGGATTTCTTCTTCTTTGTCTTTAATTTTGTCCGATTTCTTTTTTACGTCGTTGGAGACCTTGTTAGTAGGCTTCCAAGATTAAAGTATTTTGAGCTAGTGATTCTTCTTGTTCTAGAGACTCAACTTCTTGACCTTGATCTTCCCAACTCATTGTTGGCCAAGAACCTAACTTATGTTGATTTTATTTCCTCAAATCTTGTGGGATTTCTTTTGTTTTCAAGCTTTGGGTTATCTGTTCTTATTGATTTAACTAAGGTACTAGAGTCAATTGAATTGAAGGGTTTGTTATTAATGATTTATATCATGAGACTATTTGGAGATCCTCTCAAGAACCAATCCACTAGGATGATTTTCGTTGATGCTTCTTATTTTTCTTAAACCCCTTTGGGCATTGAGTTGCAATATGATATGTGTTGAAACAAGCCCTACAATCCAAGAAGATAGGCTCTCATAATTTAATTTTTGGGTCTAGGAATAATTTTTACCTATCAACCTAATTTTTTCTTGAAACCTTATACTGAAATCCATTGTGTTATACTATGCTTTCTAATTTCATGAGAGACAAAAATGAACTTTCCTAAAGTTATCCCATTGGCTTGAAGAGGAGGGTAAACCCCAAAAATACAGTGACAAATTTGAAAGTTTCACCCCAATAGGATTTGTGGCTAGAACCTTTGTCAAAGGATTGAAATAGGGAGAAACCTACATTGTCCCAAAATCATGGACCCATGTTAAGAATCACATCTCTATCTTCAACAATGTCAAACTCAACAACAAAGAATCCCTTTGCAGAATTGTGAATGAAGGCTTCCGATTTAATTAGTGGAATCTAATATTTCATGAATCAGTCATGAAGATCCACAAGTTGAGGCCAAAACCCATGAAAATGACGGAGCAAGCTACTAGAAATGAACTTCTTCTTGAATATCAATTCTCATGGGAATGGAAATGGTTAGGGCTTCATGTAAAAAAAACAAGAGAAAATGAGCAAAAGAACACTTGGTACACTTACCCTTGAAAGAAAATCCTCTAGAAGCACCATATTAAGATTAGACATAAAGGACATGCTAGATAGCAAACCAAAGAGAGATGGGTAACATATATAATATAAATTATTTTTATTTAAGTTAAAAATCGTAAACAAAAAATTAACAACTCAAAATCCAAAAACAAAAACATGTAATAAGAATAAAAAACCACTTTTTACAAACCCAAATTTTTTTATAAAAACTTATCTTTATATATCTCAATAACTTATTTTAAATAATATATTTGTTCTTAAATAATAATAATAATAAATCACTTCATACCGCTAATTAATTTGCTATTATATCATTGTAAATCTGTCCCATTATAAAATATAATGCATATGATGTAAAATGTCATCACCCTCAGAACCAACTTATGGCGCTATCCACACCATAGTCCCGGCTATTTATAAGAATTTAAACAAGTCGTTATGATTAGGGGTAATGGCTGTTGGGCTTGCGAAAAGACTCAACCATGCGCAGCACGTTGTAAACTTTTAAAATAATAACTAAAACCTTTAAGATGGACTAAACTCAAAGGTGACACGTGGTATTAAATTCTGCGTGAATTAGCCATCTTAAACCATAATTGCAAACATCCCAATCTCTTAAACCATAATTAACAACTTTCTAATCATATGGTTTTATGATTGTAAGGGGAACGTCAAAAAAATATTATGTAACTTAACCAAGGCCCTTTCGGGAGAGCAATTTGTTGATGTGTGAAATAATATTGAACTTTGATTAAATTTCACATTAATCAAATTGACATATATATATGAGTTTTTTTGTTCGTGGGACAGGGTTACTGAAAGCAATTTGCTCATGTGTAAAAGTAATATTATTTTGTGGGCTATGCTGTATTTTGCTGGTTTCGGCCATATTCTGCTGGTTTCGGTTATATTGATTGTAAAAAATATCTGTAGGTTTTGGCCATATATAAATTTTTTCTCTGAAAAAAAGTAATATTAAACTTTGATTAGATCTCACATTAATCAAGTATCAAGTGATATAAAATAATTTATGTTATTTGGATTAAATTGAAAAAGATTGTTTAACGAAACGATCTTGTCAATTGTGTCTCGGAAAAGTGATGGCAATTTCTAAGCATCATGGAGATTTATTTTCCCTGTCTTGTGAGACAAATTCAATGATAAGTTGGTGGAAAAATAACGTGCAAGTATTTTTCAAACCTCAATTTCATATTCAACTATTCAATTCAATTCTAGTTGGATTTCTCTAATGACGATTGCTCGCCTTTCTCGTCATCTATAATGATACCGTTGATGTCTCTTTAGGAGTAGTTTCGAATCACCTTTATTGCTATAAAGTTTCATTTTCCCCGAGTAGTGAGTGTCTTTTCCATATTTATGTTCCCTTCGTTATTAGGGTGTAATTATATTAATATTATTTATTTATTTATTTTTGGAGTTAACCAATAAATTATTGAGTTTTAATTATTATTTATTATAAAAAAATGAATTAAAATAATGAATATTATATTTAAACATATTATATATTAAATTATGATTATTTATATATATTATTTGTATTATGCTTAAAGTAATTGTCTAAAGGATTTATGGATTTATGGTTATTTCTAATCAATGATTTATTCGTGAAAATAGAAACATGTTACAAGTGGGATTTGAACCTATGAGGGGAGGATAATTATTTATTTTTTCAAGTATCTAAGTTAGACTTGATTGAGGAAACTAATTCTTTTATTTATTAACATCAATTTCGTCTTATCAATTAATCATTGGATCTATATTAACTTTATAGTTGTAAAGCATAAATACACATTAAATATTTGGAATTATAAAGTTTAAGGAAAAGATTGCACTTCGAGAGATTTGATTTCTTTTAACACTTAACAAAATTCAAGATTAAGATGGATTTAAACTTGTTTTTATTATTATGGTATTTCACGTTTCCAATATGGATCTCAGCTTTTTTCATTTAGGTTTACATTTCTAAGAATTTGATCCCTCTTGATGCTAATAAACCAATTCTTAAAATGGATTTAAATTAATACTATAACATTTTAATCCATGTAATTTAATATCTACATGTACATTAATATTAATATATTAAACTTATTTTTACATAAAAAAATTAATTATTGTATTTGATTGACTTATACTATGTCATGTTTCACATCTCTTTCATATTAAATTACAGTTCTTTTAGAAACTATAAATGGGGAAGATACATAAGAGTTTGGTTCAAAAGTTTTTTTTGTTTCTTGGTTTAAAAGTTTTTCAGCAAAAACCAAAATAGAAATATTAATTTCTTGCATATCACTACACCTATTTAAACCCTTAAGGAATACATCCTAGTATTTTTTGTATATATTTTATAAAAAAAGACATAATATCTTAATAACTTTGCAAAACATTCAAACTAACAAACAACAAGGAACTAGCTACTTCTTCCATTGCTACTTTCTTAGGATAAAAGTCCAGGTTGATGATTTTCTTTGTTTTTGGCCCTTGATGTACTACTTCTTCCTTCTAACCTTCACAATTTGAATTTACTGGTTTTTCATTGTTGGGTGCTATAGAGTGCTCTCCTTTGGTCAAATTTATGACTATGTTCTTTAGTCTATTACATTTAATTTCTAAAACAAAAATTTGATGCTTGAGCCAAACCAAAGTACCCATGATTGTTGCATTTTGAGTGGTGATCTCATTATCAATTCCATGTAATTTATCTACAGCAATAATGGTTGGTGTTTAATTTCCTTGGATAGTCTCCTCATGAGTACTTAATGCCCTTCTCATTTCCTGTAATTTAAAATAATCCATGAATAATCCACAACAATTCAATCTCCCTTTCATGATTATTGTATTTTGAGTGGTGACCTCATGATCAATTTCATGTACTTTACCTATAGCAATAATGATCAATGTTTTATTTTCTTGGATAGGCTCCTAATGAGGCCCTGTTTCCTTTCTCATCTCCTACAATTCACTATAATCCATGAGTAATCCACAACATTTCAATCCCCCTTTCAGCAATGAGTTTGAGGTTGGCTTTAACCTCGACTTTGCACTTTAAAAGTGAACCCCTCAAGGCCTAGAGATGATTTTTACAATTTCTTATGCTACCTAGCCCCCCACGGTCCACATAAAAAATAATGGAGAGAATTGACACTTAATACAAAGTAAAAATGGGTAAGCTTTACAAACTCATTGAATATATGAGCCTAAATGGAGCAAGCATCTAAAGACATGGAGCCAAGTGCTTTCCCAATTCCAAATAAACCAAAGAAAGTCCATCTTGACCACTAATTTGACAATGCAAACATCAAATAATGCATACCTATTCAAAGGAAAGGCTTGTTCCAACAATGAGGAAAATAATCCCCCATAAATATTATTAAGAATCCAACAAGAAATAGTGGGCTCTAAATCAACCATTGTATAATTTTCAAAACTATAAAATAGCTAAGGGGGATGCTTAGTAGGTTCCATAAAGAACTAAAACCAAATGTACTAGGTAGATGACAAATATAGAGCAAATTCCATAGTCACATAAGTTTGAAGCCTATTGCCTCCACAGATGAATTCTAATGTGATGTGTCATTATCCCACAAGGCCTAGGGAAATTATTTTCCTTTGGTTCAAATACTCATGAACATACATACAATACCATGTGAAAAGTTGAATGGAGTTGAGTCTCATAACTCACAATATCATGCACAAAGTATTTCTTACAATGAGTCATGTGATACGATAAATATTTGAAATGTGTCATTCTTTCCATTGCTTAATCACATGATGGGATGTTTGTAGAGCTTACCATTGATGACATTGTCCCCAATTTTTATACTTGTGGCTTGATTGGTAAAGAAATATGCTTGACTATTATTCACTCTTAGCATATGATAAAACTAGATGGAAGAGATATTTTGCTTCTTGCTCTCAAATTATCATTAATTCTAAGAGGTAATTAACTGAGATAGAACTCATTATCATATGATTTATAATAACCTTTGAATGTCTTACTAAATTAAAGTTTAAATGCAAAAATTGTTAAATATCTTTAAACTTCAAAATAAAGTATAGGGTTTTGTTTACTTGGGGTAGCTCGTTGGCAATGGACATAGAAATGAAGTCTCACCCAATAGAAGTTTTGGGTTCAAATCTTGTGCTATTCCCCTGATCGATATGAGAAATTGAACACGATAAAAATGTAATCTTATCAAAAATATATATATATATATTTTTATATTTTAAAACTAAACAAAACCCTAAAAAATTTATTACTTATCCTAATCTCTTTCAGCCCTACAACTCCAAATATTAAAAAAGTAAATGAATAAAAAATAATTTTTAAAGATAACTCTCATTTTCCACATACAAGAAGTCCAACATTTCGAAATTTGAAAAGTTTCTATTGAATATAATGTATATCTGCCATGTTTTGATTTGGTTCAAATCTTGTAATTACTTGTAAGATTGATCTATGAGCATGAGAAAGGAATAAAGACAATCGTAGCGTACTGGTCGAAATTGAGGTATAATACCTTATTGTTATGTTGCAACTACCTTACTCCTTTCTTACGTTATTAGAAACTTAATAAGGTAAGTTTTAGATCACATCCCAACTGGCAGATCAGAATTTGA
Organism: Pinus tabuliformis; assembly: GCA_031772625.1. Lineage (NCBI taxonomy): Eukaryota > Viridiplantae > Streptophyta > Pinopsida > Pinales > Pinaceae > Pinus > Pinus tabuliformis. Next base: position 480,757,221 of record CM062819.1, read on the forward strand.
TGTTCGGGAATTTCGTGTGAAAACACCCGTCTTAGTTGTCTAACCTTTCACCTCACGAAATAACTTCGGTAATATTTGAAGTACGTTATCTAAATGATGTGACAGATAACATTAATATCAAAATTAGTGAAATAACTATTGCATCATTGTGACTTATTTTAATTTTGAATTTAAGAGGGATCAAATTTTGTTGGTGAGCAAAAAAAAATTCAATTTTTTTTTTTAAATGTTTTAAATTTGATGAATTTAGTTAAGAATGAAATTAAAATAAATATATAATTATTTTTAAGATATAGACATTTTTTATATCAAATTATAATATTAGTTTTTTTATAAAATTATAATTATATATATGATATTGAAATATTTTATTTAAAGAGTATTCACTTTCTTTGACGAAGGCGGAAGGCGACTGATGAGGAATCGCGGCGGGTAGGGTTCTTCATCAAAGAGGAGGTCGATACGTATGGAGAGTGGCAAGGGAGGGAGCTCGGCTCCCTCCTACAAAGATGCAGTAGCCAACGGCAGCAAGGGACCCACAGAAAACAGTAAAAGCGATATGAACTACAGATCCAGAGACCATGAAAAGGAAACAGATGGGACCAAAACAAAAGAAAACAACAGCACAAAGGACAAAGAGGAAGAAGACAAAAATCTAGGTTCAAGAGACAAAAAACTAAAAGGACCCTGCAAACCAAAAGCAGAAATCACTCCCAGAGTAATATTAAATGACCCTGCTCTGCAGGAGCACAGGGAACATATGGGTACCTACGCCATAATCTGTAAATTTATGGGGCTATGGCCCACTGAAAAGGCTTTACAGACTTGGATCAAGTATCATTGGAAGCCCAAAGGAAGCATTGGCCTACATCTGGGGTCAAAAGGATTCTTCACAGTAGTATTCTCCAGCATCGAAGACAAAGACAGAATATTTGAAGGAGGACCCTATTTTTTTGCAGCAGCAGGCCTCTATATGAGACCATGGAAAATGAATTTCGTCCCAGAGAGGGAGACTTTCTCCTTGGTTCCTGTGTGGGTAAGGCTCTACTCTTTACCTCTGGATTACTCGCAAACTGAATCGTTGACTACCATCGGTAATAAACTAGGGTGCTATATCAAAGCTTCTGAAGCCACAAGAAGGAGAAAATATACCTCCTTTGCCAGAATCTGTGTGGAAATGGATCTATCAGGAGCTCTGCTGGACGAAATTATCTTGGAAGTGATGGATGAGGAATGGGTGCAGGCGGTTGACTATGAGCATATATCCTTCAGATGCCCAAAATGCCACGAACATGGGCATTTGTTAAGAGATTGCCCCCTCAGCAAAGAAGAAAACAAAGAAAAACTCAATACAATGAAGAATACCGAAAACTTTCAGAAAGTGGCCAACAAAGGAAGGGGAGGAAAAAAAGGAACTAAACAACAACACACTGAGGGGAAAAGAGGCAACCAGAATAAGTTTAAAGTGCTATAAGAAACTGAAGAGACCGCAAGAGAAATTCAAGATCCGGAGGAAGATGCTACAGAAAAAGAAAAGAAAGAGGATTTAAATCTCTCTCTGGGCATGGACTCTCTTGCAGAAACAATGAGAAATGAATCGGAAATGGAAATGGACCAGGAAATGATGCAAAGTGAAACAGATCTGGAAGAGCATGAACTACAAGAAATCCTCGACAAGGAAAACTTGGATCTGGAAGGTTTCCTGTTACAGGGAAACAAAGGAGGAATAGATTCTCTTCCCCAAGATGAATGCAACAGAATACAGCAACTGTTTTTATGGAAAACGCAGGATCAAGGATAGGAGAAAGGTAAGAACAGCCACAAACAGGAGCTCAGAGGGGTGAAAACAATGAAACTAAATCCAGGACTAGCCACCAGAAATCCAGGGAGGAAGAGAGGCAGAAAAAAGCAAAATGAGCTCCTGATGGAGTGCGGAAAGCTAATGATAGACTCAGGTAAGATGAAAGATCTAACCAGCTACTCCTTTACAAATCTTTAATTACGAAGTTCATCTCTTGGAATATCAGAGGTCTAGGAAGTAAAAGAAAACATAGAATGCTAAGTAACAGAATGAAACTAGCAATGTCGGACATTATCTTCATTCAAGAAACAAAATGCTCCATTCAGAAAATAAAACAAATCCATAGCAAATGGCTCAGTAAATTTGAGTTTCTAGAGGTTAAAGCAGAAAACACAGTGGGGGGTATACTTACTCTCTGGAACCCCTAATCAGTCAGTATTATAGATGCGGAGGCAACAAGAAATTACCTATCAGCTAGCATTCAGCCAATAGGAATGTATGATACCTCCCTGGTTACGAATGTCTATGGTCCCCGGAGAATTGATGAGAAGCTTAGATTACTGAACTCACTGGTAGAACTCAGAAGCAAACATAAAGAAATCCCTTGGATAATTGGAGGAGACTTTAATATGATAAAATCTCTTACGAAAAAAAAAGGAGGCACCAAAATCCTCAGTAGGGATTCATTAGGGTTCAATTCTTTCATGGATGATATGAAGATGGTTGACTCTGAAACTAAAAATGGGCTTTTCACTTGGAATAACAAAAGAGGAGGTGACACTCAGGTTGCCTCTAAGTTAGACATATTTTTGATCTCTGAAAAGTTAATGCTCACATATTCTAAAATATCTGCAAGTGTTCTTCCATTTGAAGGCTCTGATCACTGGCCGATCCAATTGGAAATCAAAGGAATTGATGCTCCCAAGAACAGACCCTTCAGATTCGAAAAAATCTGGCTCTCCCACCCTGACTTCATCAGCAATATTGAAGAATGGTGGTGTGAAGATCTTCAGATTCAGGGCTCCAAAATGTTCCTCCTGCACAAAAGACTAAAGTACATAAAAAAACAAACTAAAAGATTGGAACAAGAAGGATTTTGATAGCATTTTTGCAAACAAGAAATCAGTCGAGATCAAAATGCAGGTTCTAAACCAAGCAATGATAGTAGAAGGTTTTGAGAAATCCAAGAATGAGCAAGTTGAAAAACTCAACCAGGAGTGGGAGAATTTATGCAAACAGGAGGAAATTTTCTGGAGACAAAAGTCCAGAGTTCAATGGCTTAAAGAAAGGGGAATGAAATACTAAGTTTTTCCATCGTTCCACCATAGCCAATAGAACACACAATAGAATCTCCTCAATATTGAATGAAAATGGGGAGCTTCAGAGCACTCACAAGAATATCGAAGTTGTGATAGTTCAACATTTCAGAGGTATCACTAAGGAAAACAATCCAGACAGAGCCCATCACATCCAAGAAATTATAAAGAATATTCCCATAATGGTGTCTAGAGAAGATAACTTCAACCTGATCAAACCAGTTTCTGAAGCAGAGGTTAGCACGGTGATCAAAGAGATGCAGAATGGCAAAGCTCTAGGGCTAGATGGTTTCAATGTGGAATTTTTCAAAGCCTGCTAGAATGTTGTCAAGCAGGATATCTTGGAGGTGGTTGAGGAATCCAGAAGGAGAAGATCTATTTTGAAAGCCCTCAATGCCTCATTCATCTCCCTGATACCTAAACAGGACTCAGCCCTGACTCCTGATAAGTTCAGACCCATTGCTTTGTGCAATGTTGTTTACAAAATTATTTCTAAGATTCTGGCCAACAGACTCAAACCTCTTCTGCGTTCCTTGATTTCTGGGGAACAGTCTGGTTATGTGGAAGGAAGGAAAATCCTGGACAATTTTATTCAGGCCCATGAAGTCGTTCACTCTCTCACCAGCAAAAAGCAGGCCGGTATGATCATGCAACTAGACATTGTGAAAGCTTATGACAAGGAAAACAGGATTTACATCAAAAAGGTCCTTGCCATGTTTGGGTTTGATCATGACTGGATCAGATGGGTAATGGCTATGGTTACCTCTCCCAGTTTTTCAATTCTGGTGAACGGTGCGCCCTCGAAAATCTTCTCTCCTTCCAGAGGCCCTAGATAAGGAGACCCACTCTCTCCCTTTCTTTTCATCCTCATGATGGAAGGTTTAGGATGAGCTATTAAAACGGCTAAAGCTCTAGGAAAGATCAAGGGCTTTCAATTAACGGAGAATGAACAAGCCTTAACTCATCAACAATTTGTGGATGACACCATGCTGCAGGGTATCCCCACAGTCAAGGAAGCTATAGAGTACAAAAAAATATTAAAAGATTTCGCCATGGTTTCAGGTATGGAAGTCAATCTTTCTAAATCAATTTTCCTTTTCTTTAACACTAATATTGCTATTCAAAGGAACATCTCCAGAATTCTGGGCTTCCAAAGGGAGGTCCTTCCTTCCAAGTATCTGGGCATCCCCCTAACGGACAAACCATTGAGCAAGAGGGTTTGGGAACCGGTGCTCAACAAGATGCATGACAAGATCAAAAGATGGACTTTTAGAGCGTTGAACCTGGCTGGCAGACTGATTTTGACGAAGGCAGTTCTTCAATCCATCCCTATTTTCTTTCTTTCAACCCTGCCAGCTCCCAAAGGCGTTTTATAGCAACTCAAGAACATCCAAAGAGACTTTCTCTGGGGTAAGGAGGAGACAAAAAGGAAATGGGCCCTAGTTTCCTGGGAGAAAATTTTCAAACCCAAAATTCATGGAGGCCTAAGCTTAGATGATTATGAGATTTTAAGTAAAGTTCTAGGAGCTAAACTCTGGTGGAGATGGGTTAAAGAGCCAGTTGCACAATGGGCCAAAACTTGGAAAGAAAAATATGCCAGCTCCTGGCTAACAAGTGATCTCATTAGAATGGCAGGGAACATAAAAGGCTCCCACATCTGGAACAAAGCTTGGGATAACCGAAGCCTAGTTCAAAACAATAGCTTCCGGGAAATCAGAAATGGTGAACAGGCCCTCTTCTGGGAAGACAAATGGCAACAAGAACCCATGATGTTAAGGGAGGATTTTATGAGCATCAAGCAGGAAACTAATTCCCAAGGACTAATAAAAGTCAGAGATTTTTGGTATCCTCCTCATGACACGGAGAAATGGAGAAACTGGAGAAAAATTGAATGCAGAGGAAAAGACCCCAGACCAGCAAAAACAGAAGAACTTATGAAAATTTTAGAACAGAGAAAGATCTTGGTCACAGAGGGGCTGGATCAGTTAATTTGGGGACAAAACAAAGAAGGCATCTTTAACATCCATGAAGCCAAGAGAATCACCCTTAACCTAGATCCCTACGTTTCGGAAAAGCCCTGGAAAAATCTTTGGAACCAACCAGGTTGGATGAAGATCAAACTGTTTATATGGTTAGTTCTTCACAAGAAAATCTTAACCTGGGATATTTAGAAAAGGGGGGTTATGGGGCCCTCCAGATGCCCTCTATGTGAGGCTCAAGAGGAAACTATAGAGCATATTCTCAACAACTGTTCCTATATCAACTGGTTGTGGGAGTCTTTCAACTTCATTTTTCAACAGACTGATAGAGATAAAGGAAGCATCATTAATACCCTGAACAAGTGGAGAAAGAACTTTCAGAGAATGATATCCTTAATTCAGCCTGGACCTTAACACCAAGCTTCACTATCTGGAATGTTTGGAAGGAAAGGAATAAAAGAATTTTCAAGGATGAAAAATCCACTGCCAGTAGCCTGTTGGATCTAATTTTAAAGCAAATTAAGGAAACTGTTTCCACCTCTGTGCGCAGTTGCCCCTCGAATCCTCCCATTGCGCGTGATTTGAGAACTCTCAAACAGCTGGCAATTAATGAGATTACTCTCCAGGGTCTTATAAAAAAAGTAAGAGTGCTAGAAAGGGAAAAGGATTTCTAGCATCGTCCTCCAAGAGGGTATCTAAAATGCAACATTGATGGGGCTTCAAAAAGAAACCCAAGAATAGCAGGTTATGGAGGTGTGTTAAGAGATGACGAAGGAAAAATAATTTTCACTTTCCACTGCCATTTAGGCAAAGCCACCAACAACATGGCTGAACTAATGGCGTTGGAACAATGTCTGGAGCTGCTCATTCTCAATCACAGCCACAATGTTCTCATAGAAGCTGACTCCGAAATTTCTATAAAAGCAGTTAAGAAAATCAGCTATGGAACAACGCCTGAAAGGGTATCTAAGCAGTGGAGACTCATACAAGTTTACCAGAGAATCCATAAACATCTCCAATGCCTTCATACGGTCATCTTCATTCATGTTAGGAGAAAGGCCAATAAACTTGTAGATCTGCTGACCAACCAAGGAGTCATTGATACAAGATGTAGAATTAACAGGAACTAGCAGGATATGCCTCCTAGCAGGCTAAAATCCATCTGCGAGGCTCAAGCCGATGAGGATAGGGAAATCTATGATCATTGGGCTCGCGGGGTAGGAAAAGATTAAGCGATGTTTACGTGTTGGTCTTCTCTGCTCAACTGGGGGAGTGCAGTGGTTTCCTCTTTTTCCTTTTCATGGGACTGCTCCTTTTCCTTTATAGGTTCCAAGTTCTGAAACAAAGAATTAGTCTGCGTGAATGAAATCCCAATTCCCCTGGTGGCAGGAGTTTCTCGTTTTTTCGGGGTCGGAAGTTTAAACCGCTACATTGGTGGTTTTGACCTCATCGCACCACTTTCACTTGGGAAGCGGTTTGGGCCTCGTCGGAGTGATCATTCTCAGGCTCCTCCACGTGGCAGGAAGGTGGTTAGGAAAATCGCCCCTCCCCGCTCACTAACGAGTGGCCTTCTTCTTCGGTGTGATTTTAATTGCCACTGTCGATTGCATCAGGTGTTTTTCTACGATCTTGATTTTACGGGCAGTTTGGAGGTTGGGTCCCGCAAAAATTCGAATGTCTTGTCGACGCGGCCTCAACCTCGTCTGTTGTTTGGTTGGTGGATTGCTTCGCCAGATTCTTAGGTTCTTTAGCTAGGTTTTTTGGTTTTCTTTGCTTGGCCTTTTGGCTGGCCCTGTGGGCTTCTCCTCAGTTTTCTCATTTCCTTGGCGGCGAGGGGATTTTTTTCATAATGTAACCTATTTGTTCAATTAATGTAAAATAAGGACCGACTTTTGCCCCAGCAAAAAAAAGAAATATTTTATTTAAGGTAGATATAGGAATATTTTTTATATTATTAACTTTTTTAAATGTCACATTTCAACTCTATGTTAAGAATTTAAGGAATTGAAACACCTATAAATATGATAATAAGAATTTTATTATAGTTGATATAAAATTATTTTACTTAATGTGGATATTGAAATATTTTATTTATAATTTAATATCGATTTTTCAAAATAAATATTCAAAGTGTGACGTGACAACTCCGTGTTTAGCACAAAAGAAATTACACATCACCTTCATATTAGACTTCATAAAATTCCTTTCAGCGCAATAAAATTGACACTCAAAGAATTGTAATCAAACTTCAAAACAAAGGTTTATATTATAGGAAATACTCATGAAACATGGTCTCTATGTGAAACACTCATGAAATATGGTTCTTGCTTAAGCTATATATGTTATAAAATAATTTATATGAAACATGATTGAAATATGTGCTTGGGCAGATAAGGTATTCCACATCAAACAAACACATTCAATAGTCACTCTCACAACCAAATCATATATCATAACATCAATATTCCTATGTAGTTAAAACCCTATAAGAGGGAAACATTCCATGGCCCCATCCAACATGATCACTTGACGCAATTTTATTAATGCAATAGAAAATTTGTACAAGAGAGTTTCTTACATTTGATTATCGGCAATGAGCCTCCATGCTCTATAAATAAAGATCATGGACCAAACGGTTATCAAGCTATGGAACAATAATAATTAATATCAAGGAGGATCTGAGTTGTGATATCATTCTATGTCTAGAACAAATTGTGATTACCAAATTACAATGCTACTAATGCATACCAAAGGAACACATTTCTACCTCATTGACACATTAGGCCAAGTTGAACTTAACTAACACCCACATGTCTAAGTATCCCAACATCCCCCCTTAAGAACAACTTGCGATATGATTAAAGAATTTATAAAGGTGACACAATAGGAGAAGGATGTATTAGATCCTTAATGACAACTTCTTGAACTCTTAACATAGATCAAAGTTTAGAAAATTTTGCTTCTATAAGAGATTGTCAAATCCATGTAAACTGATAATCTATATGGAGAAAGAGCACTTCAATAACTCAATCATTAATGAACTTTCTAATGAAGTGCATTTGTATCTCAATGAATTGATGTTGAATTGGATCTTTGGTGAGCTTGATGGCCTCTAATTATTGCACCAAAGGGTGGTCAAATGTTGCCACTAGACTCCAAACTTTGAAAATATGAAGCCACAACACCTCTTGACTTGCATTAACCATTGCTTGTTATTCTACTTCTACTAAACAAATAACAATAGCTTATTTCTTCTTACAAGCCTAAGTGATAGGTTAAGAATCGAGACTGAAAACATAACTTGCAGTAGACTTCTAATAATTAAGGTCGCTAGCCCAATCTCAATTAGTGGATGTTATACAATATTTTGTCACACTCCCCTTCTCGTATCCTAAAGTGTCAAAATGACGAAAGTTGTCACTATATTTACCATGAAACATGTTCAGAAGCATCCCTAAGAAAAGAAGAAAACTTTCCTTGAAATAATTCTGAAGAAACTTATCAAAAAACCTTGTTTTCGGGATTAGCACTTTTTGCATCACTATTGACTCGTGTTGGTACATTGTTGCACTACACCATCCTAGCACTACGAATGCAAATTTTATCAGGAAAACCCACACTGAACCTCTTTAGTCAGTTTTTCCTAAAGTGGATGAGAAGCTTCTCTTACTCAAGTCTCGAGAACGGCGACCTGGTTACAGGTGAATAAGGATTGGAACAAGATCTCCCATTCTTGGTACTTGATCCTACTTTCATGGATATTTCCCTTAAGATGTGGAACCTCTCCCTCCTTTCATGGATCCTTAACTCCCTCTCCTTCCCTATAAATAATATCCCTACTTTCCACAACTGGTTGACTATTGATTGGTTTCCTTCCTAGTGTTGAACTATGCCCAAATGTTGCCCATTTTTCTAAGGAGAAAGGAGTTCTTGAAGGTTAAGGCTAGGACTTGGAAACTCACCTAAAGGAGGCTTCCAACATCAAGGCTTAAGTGGTTGTAATTTTCCCTTTACAATATATTAATAATACATTATGTGGTTTCTTTCCATAAATGTGTCATTCATTACTCATTTAGTATAATACTCCTTGATCTGTTATAGGGTTTATATCAGAATGATTTTTTCTATGTATGCATTTGTTGCCTCCACATGATTTTCATTACAGGGATTCATCCATAACGACGAAGAGGAGATTGAGCTTGGAAGCGAAAGAATCAGGGATGACACCAACAGACATTAACATCAGAGTGTGGTAGGTCATCTATCCTCCTTTGTGTTTTCTGGTATAAACTAGGAAATTTTACATATATTTGTCTTTGTTTGTTTTTAGATCCTCCCATAGGACTAGAGGGATCGTTTATGTCCGCAGAAAGGATAACCTACACAATAGTGGAACCAACCAACAAAGGAGCCCCCATGAATTGTAATGTATCCCAAACTAAACTACACCTTCGATATATAGAAGTATCATTTTTGTTACATTCCAATGATTCTCGTGAGAAATTTTCATATATTGAACAACAAGACCAATAGGAATGGAAATATTAGGACAAGCATGAGTCAAATATAAGAGGCTACCAACTAACTAGAGGTATGAAGTGACATCAACTTTGGGTGTAGTGCAAGTGATAACAAGTTTGACTCTAGATTGAAAGGAAGAATGGGATGGTTTACAATATTCCATGTGAAAGCAGTGAAGAAGTTCTCATGCATACATAGATTGGGAGAGATAAATTACTTCCTTTGTTTGTAATACTTGGGGGCCAAGAAAATAATGCAAATAACCTAATTCTATCATTTCAATCTTCTTCTTAAGGATTAATTTCACATGGATTAAAATTTTGGGGTCACTACTATTGAGGATAAGGTCATAAACATAAAGATGAGGGATTATGAGATGGCTTCCTACTTTCTCAATGTAGACATTGGGGTTTGAATGAAATTTGGAAAAGTTGATGTCATGAAAAATGTTATCCTTTTTTGCATGCTAAGCTCGAGGAGCTTGCTTAAGGCCATAGAGAGATTTCTTACAGTAACAAGCAAATTTGGAGTCACTTTGAACATAGCCAAGAGGTTTCTCTATTTAAATTTGTTCTTTTAGATCCCCATGCAAGTAGACAAATTTAACATCCATTTGATGGTGTTCCCATCCATGTGAAATATCAAGGGCTAGAACAAGGTGGATGGAATTCATTTTTGGTGACATGGGAAAATGTTTCATTGTAGCAAATTCCTTCAACTTGAGAGAATCCTTTACCAACTAATCAAGCCTTACATATTTCAACACTTACATATGATGCATACTTTGTTTTATACACCCATTTACATCTTATGCACACTTTATTCTATACACTCTTAATCTTAGTCCATGCTTATTCTGATGTATATTTTTTAAATTGTTTGGGAGTGTGATTTACTACCTAATTTGCATTATTCATTTCTTCCACCCAATAAAAAAGGCTTAATCCCTTATATTGAACCATACAATTAGCCATTTACTTTAATGTACGATTCTTTCTTTCAACAACACCATTATGTTGTGGTGTATATGGAACAATATGTTGCATTAGCATGCCTTGTGTAGCGTAGTAAGTAATGAATTTTTTGATGATGTATTGACCTCCATTATATATTCTTAACATTTGTAGTTGATGTCAAGATTGTCTTCCTATAGGGGCCTTATAGGACAAGAAAATTCCAAAAACTTCACTCTTAAGTTTTAAGGAGCAAATCCAAGTGAAAAAGGGTTGAGGTGTGCTAAGAGGCATGTTTGTCAAAATTGTCCCAACAATGTTTTTTGAGAACACAACTAGCACAAACACCATCTCTACTTGAAATGAGAGGAAGATCAATCACCATATTTTGATTACATAGTTGTTGCAATGAGTGATAATTTAGATGGCCAAGTTTCTCATGACAAAGTTTTCTCAAGTCATCATTGTGAGTAATAGAAAATGAAGGAAAAGATGATGAGCCAAAGTTCATCAATAATTCCATGGCAAGGATATGTTTAAGGTCTTTTAAATCCTTGATTACAACTTGGTGAGGTGAAAACTCTATTATTTCTCCTTCACCTGAATGAGTGATCTAATATACTTATAGAAGGTTGCATTAAATACTTGGATCACATAATACGTCATTGAAATGACCATTATCTACTTTAACTATTCCACACCCACAACACTGAGAGATCTATCATCACCACCACATATTTGTTTTGTGTTACACTCATTAAGAGTAGAAAAATGATTTTATATTTATCCACATGATATGATGCTCTAGAATCAACAATCCACTCATAAAAAGAAGAAGTAGAGGTTACATTCAAAGAGAAACAAGAAGGAGAAAGTGCATGTCCATGAGAAGAAGTGTTAGAAGAAGAAGAATCAAGATCTGTGTTTTGTTTCTTCATTGTTACTTCCAAGGCCTCCATATTTCTCAAACATTTAGACTCTAGATGGGGAAATTTCATCACATAATCCCCCATGGTATTTAAGGTTTTTATCTCAAGCCACATATCATCACCATCAATTACCACATGTTTTAAGAACACATAGATAAGTCCTCAAGAACTGTTAATGGATGCAAAAGGACATGACACCATCCCATTTGCATGTTGGGATTAATATCCATCCCATTTATTATATTCCTCCTTATGGTGCATTAATGTTGAGGTGGGACAGTGAAGTAATTAAGGCAAAGAATTTGTCATAGCTTCTAGAGAAACATCAACCAATCTAGAACTCATGGTAAGTCTTTCACTTGGCTTTTGGTTGGTTTACTAGAAATTTGGTCTAATTGTTTCAACATCTTGGTGCTTCTAGTGGATTATAATCAATGTGCTTTAGTTTTTGGAATTTTCTTGGGTTTTGGTTCCTGGAATACATCATCGTGGTTTGGATCTAGATTAAAGAGTGGCCTCTATGTAACAGTATCTACTAGTGACTTTTTCCTCTCTTGGTATTTATTTCTGTGGTACTTTGAGCTTTAATTTACTTCAAATTCCATCACTCTTAGCTCTAGTTTCTAAATGTCCATGATATAATTATTTTAATTCATTGGGATATGGATGTGTTGGCTTTTTAAAGGTTGGTGTTATTAACCTTGTTCCTTAAAAATGATAAGAAACCAATAGTTATAGTCCTCTTTGAGGGGGAAACCTCCTTTCTTAATGAACACAATGTACATGACAATATTTGATAATCATAAGGTCTCGTTAGTGTATATATATATATATATATATATATATATATATATATATATATATATATATATATATATATATATATAGATAGATAGATAGATAGATAGATATATATATATATATATGTGTGTGTGTGTGTGTGTGTGTGTGTGTGTGTGTGTGTGTGTGTGTGTGTGTGTATGTCTATGTCTATATGTATATGTATATGTATATGTATATATAGGAGACAAAGGGTACAATTATAATAAAATAGGAACATGAAAGGTTCTAGTCTAGATAACAATATAACAATCAAAATGTAATCAATCAATATTTGGGGCTTAATAAGGGGATTTAGGTTTAACATGGAGCTGATATAGGGATTAACATGTCCCTCCCATTCAAATAAGTGTTTTCCTCAACATTTAATTATATTTGCATGTTTCTGCATGAACAACTCATCTTCCCATGTCACCTCTTCCATTGGTAGGTTCTTCCATTTTATGAGGTACTCAGTAATTTCTCCATTTCTTAGTTGCTTAGTCCTTGTTTCCAAGATTGTTTTGTTTCTTGTATTATTTTCCCTTCTTCATTAATCTCTACTAGAATAATTTGGACTAGGATCTTGTCACCAATTACATTCTTTAAGAAAGAAACGTAGAAGATTGGATGTATGCATGAAGATGGAGGCAACTCTAATTTGTAAGTCATTATTCTAATCCTCTACAACATCTTATAGGGGACATAATACCTCGGAGCTAATTCACTTTCCTTATTTTTGTGTTTGAGGGACATTTGGTTATAAGAGTGTAGCCTCAAATATATCCAACCCCCCACTTCAAACTCCCTTTCATTGCAATGTCGAATTGCTTGTTGTTTCATCCTATCTTGTGCCATAATGAAGTTGTCCTTCAATATTTTGAGAACGTTTTGTTGGTATTTTATGTGGTCCTCTACTACTCGAGCCTTTATAGTCCCTTTCAGGGTGATGTGATGGATGGAGGATGATAACATAAAGTGTCATAAATGGTGACATTTTTTATGAGCTATTGAAGGAAGTGGTGTTCAACCATTCTACCAAGGGAAACCATTTGACACATTGTGTCTATTTATCATATGCAAAACAATTTACATATCCATATAAACATTTATTCACAATCTCATTTTGTCCATAAGATTTAGGACGGTAAGAGGATCTATGAGACAATTAAGTACCCAAACAAGAAAATGATTTAGTCCATAAATTTCCAATGAAAAATAGATCTTTGTCACTTACAATAATATTTGGTATTCCATGTAGATTTTGGACTATTTCTATGAATTCTTTTGCTACTATATTTACTTTAAAAGCATGAGAAAGAGAGAAAAAAAGGACATACTTTGTCAATAAATCCACCACTACCATAATGAAATTGTTTCCTTTATATTTGGTTAAACTTGTATAAAATCCACTGAAGACTTTTTCCCAACACTGGCTTGTTATGTCTGATGGCTAAAGGAGCCTTGGGGTCTTGATTGTATCTCCCTTATTTTGTTCACATACCACATGTTCCACCATGAAATTTTTCACATTCATTTGAATACATCCCCTAAAAAATTATTTCTTGATCCTATGGTATGCCCTCAATAACCTTAAATGCCCTCTTACATGCGAAGTGTGTAATTGTCAATGAACCTTTTGTTTGAGTTGAGAATTCTTACACAATTATAAGCGGTATTAATACCATAACAAATCATTTTTCCACATAATTTTTTCTAGTGCATTGGGTTCCTCCTGTAGTTTTTGAATGATCTTGCATATCTTCAAAGCTTGTTCCCATTATATCCTTTCTTCTTCAAACCAGTCAGATTAAGGAATGGAAGGCACATAGTAAAATATGTCTGTCTTCTTCTTTCCTTGAGAGTGAATCTTCCATAATAGTTTGTTTTCCCTTTTTATAGATAATTTCAAGGTCATAACACAACATCTTTATGACCCTTTTTAATTTCTCTTCCAAAGAGAGTCTTTGCTCCATGAAGTACTTTAGACTATCATGATCGTTTTTTCCTTTTAAGTGTCTTCCTGTTAGGTATGGACACTATTTATTTTTCATATATGGGTCTGAGTAAGTTCTTTCCTTTAAGTTCAATACTTTCAAGGGAAATGGGGCCTTCCTTCTTGCATTAAAAATGCACCAATTCCATGACCTAAGGTATCACACTCCACAATGAAGGTTTTTGTGAAGTCAAGTGTTGCCAAGATGGGACTTGCACAGATAGCCTATTTAAGTACTTCAAAAGTTTTGGTTGCTTCTTTAGTCCAATAAAATGATTCCTTCTTCAATCATTTTGTTAGAGGTGTTACTATTTGACCATAATTCTTGACAAACTTGCAGTCAAATCTTGTCAATCCTAAGAATCCTCTAAGTTTCTTCAAGGTATTTGGGATTGTCCATTCCCTCATAGCTTTGATTTTGTTAGGATCCACCTGGACACACTCATGTGATACACTATGACCCAAATATTCTACTTATTGAACCCAAAGTCACAGTTGGAAGGATTTGCATATATTGTTGCTCTTCCAATAGTCTTAAAACACTGTCAACATGTTGTACATGCTCTTCCAAATATTTTATGTAGATTAGTATGTCTTAGAAAAATACTAACATAATATTTTGAAGGAAGGGATTGAAAATTGAATTCATCAAGCTTTGAAATTTTGAAAGTGCACTTGTAAGTGCAAATGGCACAACCAAAAACTCAAAATGGCCTTCATGTGTTATAAAGGTTGTTTTCAGAATATCTTATTGCCTTATTCTAATTTGATGATGTCTATAATGAAGATCCAACTTAGTAAAGAAAATGTCTCCATGCAATTCATCAACAACAGAAATAGGAAGCTTATCTTTGATTATCATTTTGTTGAGATTTCTGTAATCTAGATGCATACACAACAAAGCATCCTTTTCTATAACCATCATCATCGGTGGTGGGAAAGTGCTCTGGCTAGGTTGAATACCTTTAACATTTCTTGAACCATATGCTTAATCTCACTCTTTTGTGCATGTGAATACCTATAAGGACTAATGTTAGGTGCTACAATTCTAGGTTGCAAATGAATAGCATGGTCATGACCTCGGGTAGGTGGAAAACCCTTAAACATCTCTCCAAATAACTTATAATGATTGTTGATAAATGTTTGGAGATCCATTAGAGAAGAGGATATAAATGTTTGAACGTCTAATGAACACAATTGCGCAATTACACCTTAATTTACCTTTTTATCAAATTTTCCATGCTATTAGAGCTTATCACTCTACTAAGTTCCCCTTGGATACATCTGAGCTCAATTTCCTTCCCTTCTAAGAAAAATATTATGAAAATATCCTGAAAATTACGGGGCACTATTCCTATTGATTGTAACTAGTGGACACTTAATACAACATCAAAACCATCCATTTGAATTGCAATCATGGGATTAAATAACAAATACTTTCTCATATTCAAATTAGTATTATGCCAATCCATGAACAATTTATGGTACTGCTATCTGCAACCATTACTCGAAATTTTGGTGTTGGATATACAAAGAAATTAAGAAGTTTTTCCAATTTGTATTTAATGAAGTTATGCATACGACCTAAATCAATCAATATTGTTACATTTTTTATTTTCATATATCCTTCTATATTGAGTGTCTGTGGAGTACAGATGATAGCCAATGCATGAAAAGAGATTATTGTAGTCTCTTCTAGCTCTATATCTTGTGAAGTGTCCACTTATTGATCTCCCTCTTCTTCACAGTCCATGTCGAATAATTTCTTCTCGCTATATTTAGGGTCCTTACTATAATTGTTGTCACAGTTGAAACAAATTCCCTTTTCTCTCCCTTCATCCATTTGTCGAGGAGTCAATCTTATTGGTTTAGGAGAGGGAACTTGATTTTCTCTATAATTATTAGTGACCAAATTTCTAGTGGCCATATTTTTACTTTCAACTTTCCTTTCTAGACTAAAAGAATGCTCTGAAAAGTTAGGTTCAAAGAGACACACCTCATGTGAGATGCTTTTATTTACAATTCCCATAAATAGGTCTAACAATTATTCCCTAAAATATTCTTTACTATGAGGCTCCACTTTTGGAATTGTTGAATATGCTCTATAACAAGACCTTTTTGTCGAAGATTTACCAATTCAATGAAGAATTTATTGCTCTTAATGTCCCCATAATGTGCTATAAATTCAATTATAAAAATGGATCAAGATATAACATAATATTTTCTCCTTTCACAAAGCCATTGATACTATACATGTTATTCTTGTTCTCAAAATATGGATGCAATATTTACCTTTTGTAAGGATGCCACTTGGTGTATATCAAAGTATTGTTCCATAAAAAATATCCATGTTAAAATATAATTACCATCAAACTTCCTCATATCGACCTTCAGAATGTAGTAGTTCCTTGGTGCTGACTTGAATCCCTAATTGTGTGGATCTTGGATTCAAAATTTGTGATTATGGTTTTGTGATTCAATATTTGCAATATCCAATTGTGATAACATACTCCACATATGAGATTTATTCTC
Source organism: Pinus tabuliformis (assembly GCA_031772625.1). Classification (NCBI taxonomy): domain Eukaryota; kingdom Viridiplantae; phylum Streptophyta; class Pinopsida; order Pinales; family Pinaceae; genus Pinus; species Pinus tabuliformis. The sequence goes on from CM062819.1 coordinate 480,774,067, forward strand.
AACACCATGCTTCTCCTCATATTCATGATTTCGTTGGATATGCATATCCCTTATAGGGATATATTTTAATAGAATGTTTTGTAATTCTTTTATTTCTTCCCTGGTGGATTTTTGTATGTCTTCCTTGACATTTTTCATTTCTTCCTTATTTTCATTCATGTTCTTTTAATTTCTTCCTTATTTTAATTTATCTTCTTTTTTATTCCTCCCTTATTTTCATTTATATTCTTTTCCATTTCTTTTTAAATCTTTTCTTAATTTTTTGATAAATCCAACTTTTTCAACATACTACCATCAATTTCATTAACTTTCTTCTCTAATCAAGATAACCTGAATTCTAAGTCTTCACATTCTTCATGAATCAAGGATGACCCTTCAGTAGGTCTAATTGGTATAGTAGCTTTCTTTGGAGGCATGTTGGAAAATAATCTTTATCACAACTTTTAGTCACAAAAAATATGGGATCATCTAATCAACAACTAGGTCACTTGTAAGTTACATACCTTTAAAACGTTAATTTTGAGAATATATGAATGGCTAAATTTTTTCTTGATATATATTTGATATTCAAGTCCTTTTGGAAACTTTGCTCTATAATACTTAGATATGTATTTTCTATAATTCCACGAGTGTGACCATAATTTTATGTGCCAAAGGAAAGTTATGGTAAATTTCCCAAAATTTGTTGATTTTTGGCCTCTTTCCATGAGCAAACTTGTATAGCATGCCATGTCTTAAATTCTTCAAATATAATTCTAAAATTTGTACATGAGGTACTTACGTATGTCTCCTAAAATCCATGAATATTTCATAGTATGAAAATTCCCAGAAAAGAAGATATAGAAAAAATACCAAGTTGATTTGTTTAAAATTTATTTCAGGATCATTCACAAACCCTTACTTCCATAGGGTATAACTCTTAAATTTAAATGAACCAAATTCTAAAATTTGAATTAGATAGTTCTCGAGATTTATCCTTAATATGGTCAAAGATTCACTATTTGAAACCTTCCAAAAAAAGTTATTATGAAATTCCAAACTGACTTATTTGAAATTGGTTTCAAGATCATTTATGAACCTTAAATTCCTTAGAGAATATATCCAAAATTATAGGGAACCAAGAAATGGAATTTGACCTAGATGCTCGCCAACATTTCTCCTCAATTCAATCTAAGTTTCACTTTTTGAAATCTTCCATTAAAAATATTTATAGCGAAAATTCCAAACTGACCTGTTTGAAGCTAATTTCAAGAGCATTTAAGAATCCTAACTTCCTTAAAACATATCTCCGAAAATATAGCGAAGCAAGATATGAAGTTTGAACTAGATGTTACTCGATATTTATCTTCAATATTCTATGAGTTTCACCATATGAAGCCTCCCATAGAAATTTTATAGCAAAAATTCCATGATGACTTATTTGAAGTAGCAAAACATTAGGATCATGAATTGTGGTACCAAATATTGTGGAATTGCACCTTAAAAAATGACCAAAAAACCAATAATTATAGTACTCTTCGAGGGGGGACCTCCTTTTACAATGAATACCATGGACAAGACATTTGATAATCCTAATACTAAGTCTCCTTATTATATATATAGGAGACAAATGGTACAATTATGATAAAATGGGGCCATGAGAGGTTCTAGGATACTTAACAATATAACAATAGAAATGTAATTACTCAATATCTAGGGCTTAATGATGGGTTTTAGAGTTAACATGGGGCTTATATAGGGTTTAACAATTGGTTTTTTTTGGGGGGGAATATAGTATTCTAGTAGTATTGTTGTTTGGTGTGCAAAACAAGGGGGGCTTTCTTTGATTTAGTGCTCTCCCTGGATAAACTAGGTCCATTTTGATTCATTCATCTTTAGTAATCTTTGTTTTAGACTTAGAAGTATGGATCATAAGGAAGTTCAAGAGATCTAAAGGGATCCAAGGCACTTAGAGCTTATTCAATGCAATACAGCCTCTCTTTTCTCGATTACCTCCAAGGTTCATGGAAATAAACATTAATGCACTTTACAAATTGAAAATAACATGAATGTCTTGGTCTGAGAAAAGCATAAAACATATGTATTGGAATTTGAATGTAATATGTTAAGGAACATGGCCATAAACATCAATAAAGGCTCTCACTCTACAACTTTAAACTACAAAATATAAATCAACCTAGTTCAAGCATCTTTTAAGGAAGAGGAGGCAATGCACCAAAATAGAAAGATGATAATGGGTATTTGATAACATCATTATCCTCCTCCTAATGTAGGTTAGGAGGAAGCTATCAACTCCCTTGTGTTTAATTGTTTTTTATGTTTTTCAAAGTAATAATCATAACAGTTATCTTTATTAAGTAGTATACTTTCAAGGAAAACTAAGATGCAATAAATTTAGACCCTCACAAACTCTCTTACATGGTTTATGAAAGTTTTCAATTTGGATGAAACTTCACAACAATACTTTTTCATGCTTGTTATTTAGTTGTGTTGTGACTCTTTTCAATGTAATATTTCCTAGGTTTGGTTCTAATGTGCGTGTACACGTGCATGCAAGCGCGCATGTGTGTGTGTGTGCATATAGTTATGAAGGCCATATCTATCTTTTCCCTTAATTTTTTTTTGTAATTCTTAGTTAGGTTCTTGTTAACAATGTTTTACATTCAAAAATATGATATTTTCAAGTAGCTTTGACACCTCTCTTCTTACTAACCATGTTGTTTTATTTTTGTAGGTTTCACATCATTGCTTCCGTATTGTCTTAGCCTTAATCAACCTTTTGAGTTTAGTATCATTTATTTTAGCCACTAACTCAATGAACAATATACAAACTTCCTCACAAAATGCCCCTCTTAGTTTGTGATATTCACGATCCAATTGAGTGCCCCCTCTAGTTCACCAAGACCATTTGTGCCTTTCACAACTAAAACATCCCCCTATATCATCTTCACTTTCATATCACTAGTAATGGCCCTTACCCTCGTAATGCTTGGTATGATTCACACTATAAAAGAATTGAAAGCTTTACCAAACAAATTATAGTGCATACACCCCAAAATTTAAGGCAAATGCACAAAATATATAGAATCATTCTTAGAAGGAAAAGGAATATCAATGTTTTGAACAAATGCTTATCTATACTCAACCAAGTCCAACTCACCCTCAAACTCTTTGGGAGAGCCCTCCTCCCTAAGAAATTAATGCTTTAAAAATTAACTTCTTTACGTGGTTTGACTACACCTTTAGTCTATATAATGCTCCAAAGCAACAAAGCATTTGAGTCAACTATGCAAAACCTATCCATTGTCATTTGTTTTCTGACTACCTAATGATACATGCCATCCTTATTCTCAAATCCAAAAATGTCTTGAGGATGTGGAGAACCTCAAAGATAAAATTTTCAAACATAGCCCTAAAGTCCTAGCAATATGTATTGTTGACCTATTTAAATACATGAATTTTCACCTTATTTTGCCTCTCATATCATCAATCCCATTTACAAAAATGGAGATAAAAATGATCCTAATAAATATTACACTATTATGGTTAGCCATACCTTGCCTAATATCTTTTTCGAATCCTTAAAAATTCACATCTCTAAATGGGTAGAGAAAAGCATGACTTAGGAGGAACCATCATTGATGATCATATCCGATATTTTGAATTCAATCATCGAGGAGGCTAAGGTAAACAACCATAAAGTATGATATTGTTTCATGGACTTCATCAAGAAATTTCCCACATTTCCTTGGCACCCATTAGCTACTTCACCCTTGATGGTCTTATTTGTGATGACGATTTATGAGAACATTGTTGGCAAAGTATTAATGAGGATTGAGAGACAAAGGAGGTCCAAATCACTTTAGAAGTTTGAAAGGATTGATCACTCTCTCCTACACATTTTGGATTCTACATTGATGAGCTAAATAAATCATGTTAGATTTATTAGGTGCTTCAAATTATTTCTTTATCTCTAGAGTTTTCATTTCTATTCTCCGATTTGCAAATTGGCGATCACCATGTTATGAACTATTATGTAAACCATGAAATCAAGGTTCAAATCCCTCATGGGTCAAACCAACAAAAATATATAAATGAAATTATCTTCATACCTCATTTAGTGATGGAAGTCAAAAGACATCTTGACATTTTAACTTCTTTTCTTCAAACTTCTATAGTTTATAGTATTATCCATCAAGATTTTGAATGGTGTTACCATACAATATTTGAAGATCAACATTTCAAACCTAAACTAAGTTCTTCATCATAATATTAATGTTAACATAAAAAGAATTAAAAGCAAAATTCAACTTAAAAATATAAAATAAAATAAATATATAATCAAAATTAAAATAAAGATAAAGAAAATAAAATAATAAATAATAATTTAAAAAACCAAATCTAAAGACATTAATATAACCTATGAAAATATAGAATAAGAAAAAAATAAATAAATAAATTCATAGGAGAGAGCATTAAAAGAATCAAAATTTAAAGGGTTAAAATATTTAATTCTTGATCACTAAAAGAGTTTAAATGTAAAGTACTTATGAAATAATAAGTATATGAATAATAATAATGTAAATGGTAAAAAAAAGTTTAAAATATTAATTAAATAATATGTATAAGATTAAGAATTAAAATAAATTTAAAATTAAAAGAAGTAGAATGAGTTAAAAAATTAATAAAATTAAAATAAACATTGTTAAGATAAGAACTAATTCTCATGAATTTTAAAGTGAAACTAGTATTGGGTAATTCTCAAAACATTTTGGGATGAAAGAGTCTATCACTTTTGAATTACTAAGAGGATCTAAGGTGAAAAACACTTTCTCTTGGATTGCCTAACTCTTACTCATATTTACTCTATTTTTCATAATCTTTGTCACACTATCAATCTTCTTGACTTGTTAAATCAACAAAACTATAATGATCTAAGAATACTTCTTTCCTTTTTTTAAATCATAAAAATAATTTCAATGCATTTCAATTATTTTCTTATTTTTTTAAAGTCTTATAGATTATATTAATCTTAATAAATTTTAATAATCGTCATTATCATTATCATTATCAAAATATAACTATAACTATAACTATTTTATATATATATAATGAATAACAAAATAGTATAAAAATATAAATATAAAAGGAAAAGAGGAAATAATGGAATTAATAGTCGATCATTAAAGTAAATGACCCTCGTCATGTTGTTAGCTTTGCGAAGAACAAGTAACCAACTTCTACTAACATCCTAACCATTATCTTTTTCAGTAAGTATTTATGCATGCTTGTAAAATTAGTGTTTTGTTTTATAGGTGTGCAGGTGAAGGTACGAAAATAAAAGTTTTAATGTCTAATTCATGTTTTTTAATTTTTAATTGGAAGGAAGATTTGTTTATTAAAGTGGATAAAAAAATATAGTATTTCATAATTTTTTATTTTATTTTATTTTATTTTTTATTTATTTAAGTAAGTATTTTTGTAATGTAGTTTTGTTAAATAATTTTAAATATATTTTTTTTAAAATATATATTATATAGGAGTTGTTTTTAGTGTGATTTTTTAAACTTTTTCGTTTGAGGTGAAATATTGATTTGTGTTATTTAAACTGGTTTTTTTACTGTATATATGTATTTAGCACCCTTAAAAACCATTAGGGCAATTAGATAATTTGGCTGAAAATTTTGAGGTGAAATCTTGATTTGTGTTATTTAAACTAGTTTTTTGACTCCATATATGGATTCAGCACCCTCCAAAACCCCTAGAGCACTTAGATTGTGCAGGGGTTACCCATCAAACTTGTGATTTCAATAAATTCCTACCAGATTTTGGAGAAATTAGACCGGAAAACTCACCAAAAAAGCTTCCAAAAAATCGCACTAAAGACATGCATCCTTTCTATATATATATATATTTTAATAAGAAATTACTAAATATTAAATAATAATATTGATAACACAATAATATATCATAATTAATTAATAATATTAATTATTAATTAACAATAAATTATTAATAAATATAAAAACAAATTGTATCTAGAATTACAATAATTTATTGAAACGGAAATACTATAAATATTATTCAATACACATTATTAATAAAGATTAACCAATTCCATTGGTAATATTTTAAATCCAAAATTGTTTATATAACAATTATTTAATATTAATAAGAGGAAAAGAAATATAATATTAATTAGAATAAATAAATAAATAAAATTAGTTTGTAAAACTTCATTCAACTATGGTAATTACAACTTATTAAGTGATTAAATGTCAAAATTTGAATGACAATCAATTGCATTAATAGCATTTATGGTAACAACACGTAAATCATTAACAATTCTTAGAATGTCCTCAATTTTAAGAGTTCTAGGAGTAGGATAATCTGCCAAATCCATGTCATTGTTCAACATAATCTTTCCTTATATTTTTCGATGAGATGATGAAATGGGAGACTGCCCAATAGATTGATAAATCTACATTTGATAAACCTGTTTAGTCATCTCTATTCAAAAAAATTGAATGCAAATGTTATGGATTAGCAAAAAAAATATATAATAATATTAAAACATATAATAATGTTAGTTTAATCTATTTAACAGATAAAATGGTTTCCATTTGGAAAATTGATAAAATGGTTTCCATACTAATAGGTAAAATATATATTTTTTAATATAAAAATAATTTTAATCTAATACATATTACTAACGTGGAAGGAATTTATAAATACATAATCTAAATATGGGAAGCCCTTCCCGTATGCCAAATTTGACAAAAGAAAATGCCTCATTTCTTGTGTAACACATTGACAATGAGTTGCTCCTCCTTCCATATTCTAGGTGTATTTGGATACCTATCGATGTAATTACACATTTCATCATTGAATAACTTAGAAGCTAAGGCATGATAAATAATATCAAAACTGTGAATATAAACTATATATTTGTAATTCTTCATATAATTAAAAAAAAAAATCACTCTTTATATCAAAATTGTGAATGCTGAAAACGACAAAACAAGTGACTAGAAATGAACTTTTTCTTTAACATCATTTCCCATGGGAATGGAAATGGTTAGAGCTTCATGCACAAAAACAAAGGGAAAATGAGCAAAACAAACCCTTGTTACACTTACTCTTGAAAGAAAATCCTTTATAAACACCATATTAAAATTGGACACAAACGACATGCTAAATGGCCTATATAATGTAAATTATTTTTGTTTAAGTTAAAAATCATAAACAAAAAAATAACAAATTCAAAATCCAAAAACATGTAATAAAAAAAAAAAAAACCACTTTTACAAACCCAAAAATTTTATGAAAACTTATTTTTATATATCTCAATAATTTATTTTAAATAATAACTTTTTCCTAAATAATAATAATAATAAATCAATTCATATCCATGCTATTATATCATTGTAAATCTTTCCCATTATAAAATATAATGCATATGATGTAAAATGTCATCACCCTCCATTTACTTTTAGAAAATACAGAGAATCAACTTCTGGCGCTATCCACACCATAGTCCCTGCTATTTATAAGAATTTACACAAGGCGTTATGATTAGGGGTCATGGCTGTTGGGCTTGCGAAAGGACTCAACCATGCGCAGCACGTTGTAAACTTTTAAAATAATAATTAAAGCCTTTAAGATGGACTAAACTCAAAGGTGACACGTGGTATTAAATTCTACGTGAATTAGCCATCTTAAACCATAATTGCAAACATCCCAATCTCTTAAACCATAATTAACAACTTTCTAATCAACGTCAAAAAATATTATGTAACTTAACGAAGGCCCTTTCGGGAGAGCAATTTGTTGATGTGTGAAATAATATTGAACTTTGATTAAATTTCACATTAATCAAATTGACATATATATGAGTTTTTTTGTTCGTGGGACAGGGTTATTGAAAGCAATTTGTTCATGTGATTAGATCTCACATTAATCAAGCGATATAGAATAATTTATGTTATTTGGATTAAATTGAAAAAGATGGTTTAACGAAACGATCTTGTCAATTGTGTGTCGAAAAAGTGATGGCAATTTCTAAGCATCATGGAGATTTATTTTCCTTGTCTAGTGAGACAAATTCAATGATAAGTTGGTGGAAAGATAACGTGCCAGTATTTTTCAAACCTCAATTTCATATTCAACTATTCAATTCAATTCTAGTTGGATTTCTCTAATGACGATTGCTCGCCTTTCTCGTCATCTATAATGATACCTTTGATGTCTCTTTAGGAGTAGTTTCGAATCAGCTTTATTGCTATAAAGTTTCATTTTTCCCGAGTAGTGAGTGTCTTTTCCATATTTATGTTCCCTTTGTTATTAGGGTGTAATTATAATTTTATTATATATATATATATATATATATATATATATATATATATATATTGTATTATGGTTAAAGTAATTGTCTAAAGGATTTATGGATTTATGGTTATTTCTAATCAATGATTTATTCATGAAAATAGAAACATGTTATAAGTGGGATTTGAATCTATGAGGGGAGGATAATTATTTATTTTTTCAAGCATCTAAGTTAGACTTGATTGAGAAAACTAATTCTTTTATTTATTAACATCAATTTCGTCTTATCAATTAATCATTGGATCCATATTAACTTTATAGTTGTAAAGCATAAATACACATTAAATATTTGGAATTATAAAGTTTAAGGAAAAGTTTGCACTTCGAGAGATTTGATTTCTTTTAACACTTAACAAAATTCAAGATTAAGATGGATTTAAACTTGTTTTTATTATTATGGTATTTCACGTTTCCAATATGGATCTCAGCTTTCTTTTCATTTAGGTTTACATTTCTAAGAATTTGATCCCTCTTGATGCTAATAAATCAATTCTTAAAATGGATTTAAATTAATACTATAACATTTTAATCCATGTAATTTAATATCTACATGTACATTAATATTAATATATTAAACTTATTTTTACATAAAAAATTAATTATTGTATTTGATTGACTTATACTATGTCATGTTTCACATCTCTCTCATATTAAATTACAGTTCTTTTAGAAACTATAAATGGGGAAGATACATCAAGAGTTTGGTTCAAAAGTTTTTTTTGTTTCTTGGTTTAAAAGTTTTTCAGCAAAAACCAAAATAGAAATATTAATTTCTTGCATATCACTACACCTATTTAAACCCTTAAGGAATACATCCTAGTATTTTTTGTATATATTTATAAAAAAAAAGACATAATATCTTAATAACTTTGCAAAACATTCAAACTAACAAACAACAAGGAACTAGCTACTTCTTCCATTGCTACTTTCTTAGGATAAAAGTCTAGGTTGATGATTTTCTTTGTTTTTGGCCCTTGATGTACTACTTCTTCCTTCTAACCTTCACAATTTGAATTTACTGGTTTTTCATTGTTGGGTGCTATAGAGTGCTCTCCTTTGGTCAAATTTATGACTATGTTCTTTAGTCTATTACATTTAATTTCTAAAACAAAAATTTGATGCTTGAGCCAAACCAAAGTACCCATGATTGTTGCATTTTGAGTGGTGATCTCATTATCAATTTCATGTAATTTATCTACAACAATAATGGTTGGTGTTTAATTTCCTTGGATAGTCTCCTCATGAGTACTTAATGCCCTTCTCATTTCTTGTAATTCAAAATAATCCATGAATAATCCACAACAATTCAATCTCCCTTTCATGATTATTGTATTTTGAGTGGTGACCTCATGATCAATTTCATGTACTTTACCTATAGCAATAATGATCAATGTTTTATTTTCTTGGATAGGCTCCTAATGAGGCCCTGTTTCCTTTCTCATCTCCTACAATTCACTATAATCCATGAGTAATCTACAACATTTCAATCCCCCTTTCAGCAATGAGTTTGAGGTTGGCTTTAACCTCGACTTTGCACTTTAAAAGTGAACCCATCAAGGCCTAGAGATGATTTTTACAATTTCTTATGCTACCTAGCCCCCCACGGTCCACATAAAAAATAATGGAGAGAATTGACACTTAATACAAAGTAAAAATGGGTAAGCTTTACAAACTCATTGAATATATGAGCCTAAATGGAGCAAGCATCTAAAGACATGGAGCCAAGTGCTTTCCCAATTCCAAATAAACCAAAGAAAGTCCATCTTGACCACTAATTTGACAATGCAAACATCAAATAATGCATACCCATTCAAAGGAAAGGCTCGTTCCAACAATGAGGGAAATAATCCCCCATAAATATTATTAAGAATCCAACAAGAAATAGTGGGCTCTAAATCAACCATTGTATAATTTTCAAAACTAGAAAATAGCCAAGGGGGACGCTTACTAGGTTCCATAAAGAACTAAAACCAAATGTACTAGGTAGATGACAAATATAGAGCAAATTCCATAGTCACATAAGTTTGAAGCCTATTGCCTCCACAGATGAATTCTAATGTGAGGTGTCATTATCCCACAAGGCCTAGGGAAATTATTTTCCTTTGGTTCAAATACTCATGAACATACATACAATACCATGTGAAAAGTTGAATGGAGTTGAGTCTCATAACTCACAATATTATGCAGAAAGGATTTCTTACAATGAGTCATGTGATACGATAAATATTTGAAATGTGTCATTCTTTCCATTGCTTAATCACATGATGGGATGTTTGTAGAGCTTACCATTGATGACATTGTCCCCAATTTTTATACTTGTGGCTTGATTGGTAAAGAAATATGCTTGACTATTATTCACTCTTAGCATATGATAAAACTAGATGGAAGAGATATTTTGCTTCTTGCTCTCAAATTATCATTAATTCTAAGAGGTAATTAACTGAGATAGAACTCATTATCATATGATTTATAATAACCTTTGAATGTCTTACTAAATTAAAGTTTAAATGCAAAAATTGTTAAATATCTTTAAACTTCAAAATAAAGTATAGGTTTTGTTTGCTTGGGGTAGCTCGTTGGCAATGGGCATAGAAATGAAGTCTCACTCAATGAAAGTTTTGGGTTCAAATCTTGTGCTATTCCCTGATCGATATGAGAAATTGAACACGATAAAAATGTAATGTTACCAAAATTATATAGATATAAAAAAAAAAAAAAAAAAAAAAAAAAAAAAACAAAACAAAACCTTAAAAAACTTATTACTTATTCTGATCTCTTTCAGCCCTACAACTCCAAATATTAAAAAAGTAAATGAATAAAAAATAATTTTTAAAGATAACTCTCATTTTCCACATACAAGAAGTCCAACATTTCGAAATTTGAAAAGTTTCTATTGAATATAATGTATATCTGCCATGTTTTGATTTGGTTCAAATCTTGTAATTACTTGTAAGATTGATCTATGAGCATGAGAAAGGAATAAAGACAATCGTAGCGTACTGGTCGAAATTGAGGTATAATACCTTATTGTTATGGTGCAACTACCTTACTCCTTTCTTACGTTATTAGAAACTTAATAAGGTAAGTTTTAGATCACATCCCAACTAGCAGATCAGAATTTGATGTATGGGAATTTCGTGTGAAAACACCCCTGCCTTAGTTGTCTAACCTTTCACCTCACGAAATAACTTCGGTAATATTTGAAGTACGTTATCTAAATGATGTGACAGATAACATTAATATCAAAATTAGTGAAATAACTATTGCATCAGTGTGACTTATTTTAATTTTGAATTTAAGAGGGATCAAATTTTGTTGATGAGCCAAAAAAAATTCAATTTTTTTTTAAATGTTTTAAATTTGATGAATTTAGTTAAGAATGAAATTAAAATAAATATATAATTATTTTTAAGATATATACATTTTTCATATCAAATTATAATATTAATTTTTTTATAAAATTATAATTATATATATGATATTGAAAGATTTTATTTATATTTTTTTATAAAATTATAATTATATATATGATATTGAAATATTTTGTTTAAGGAGGATTCACCTTCTTTGACGAAGGCGGAAGGCGACTGGTGAGGAATCGCAGCAGCTAGGGTTCTTTAGCAAAGAGGAGGTCGATACGTATGGAGAGTGGCAGGGGAGGGAGCTCGGATCCCTCCTACAAAGATGCAGTAGCCAGCGGCAGCAAGGGACACACAGAAAACAGTAAAAGCGATATGAACTACAGATCTAGAGACCATGAAAAGGAAACAGATGGGATCAGAACAAAAGAAAACAGCAGCACAAAGGACAAAGACAAAGAAGACAAAAATCTAGGTTCAAGAGACAAAAAACTAAAAGGACCCTACAAACCAAAAGCAAAAATCACTCCCAGAGTAATATTAAATGACCCTGCTCTGCAGGAGCACAGGGAACATATGGGAACCTACGCCATAATCTGTAAATTCATGGGACTATGGCCCACTGAAAAGGCTTTACAGACTTGGATCAAGTATGATTGGAAGCCCAAAGGAAGAATTGGCCTATATCTGGGGTCAAAAGGATTCTTCACAGTAGTATTCTCCAGCATCGAAGACAAAGACAGAATATTCGAAGGAGGACCCTATTTTTTTGCTGCAGCAGGCCTCTATATGAGACCATGGAAAATGAATTTCGTCCCAGAGAGGGAGACTTTCTCCTCGGTTCCTGTGTGGGTAAGGCTCTACTCTTTACCTCTGGATTACTGGCAAACTGAATCGTTGACTGCCATCGATAATAAAATAGGGCGCTATATCAAAGCTTCTGAAGCCACAAGAAGGAGAAAATATGCCTCCTTTGCCAGAATCTGTGTGGAAATGGATCTATCAGGAGCTCTGTCAGACGAAATTATCCTGGAAGTGATAGATGAGGAATGGGTGTAGGCGGTTGACTATGAGCATATATCCTTCAGATGCCAAAAATGCCACGAACATGGGCATTTGTTAAGAGAAAGCCCCCTCAGCAAAGAAGAAAACAAAGAAAAACTCAATACAATGAAGAATACTGAAGACTTTTAGAAAGTGGCCAATAAAGGAAGGGGAGGAAAAAAAGGAACTAAACAACAACACACTGAGGGGCAAAGAGGCAACCAGAATAAGTTTAAAGTGCTAGAAGAAACTGAAGAGACCACAAGAGAAAGTCAATATTCGGAGGAAGATGCTACAGAAAAAGAAAAGAAAGAGGATTTAAATCTCTCTCCGGGCATGGACTCTCTTACAGAAACAATGAGAAATGAATCGGAAATGGAAATGGACCAAGAAATGACACAAAGCGAAACAAATCTGGAAGAGCATGAACTACAAGAAATCCTCGACAAGGAAAACTTGGATCTGGAAGGTTTCCTGTTACAGGGAAACAAAGGAGGAATAGGTTCTCTTCCCCAAGATGAATGCAACAGAATACAACAACTGTTTTTATGGAAAACGCAGGATCAAGGACAGGAGAAAGGTAAGAACAACCACAAACAGGAGCTCAGAGGGGTAAAAACAATGAAACTAAATCCAGGACTAGCCACCAGAAATCCAGGGAGGAAGAGAGGCAGAAAAAAGCAAAATGAGCTCCTGATGGGGTGCAGAAAGCTAATGATAAACTCAAGTACGATGAAAGATATAACCAGCTACTCCTTTACAAATCTTTAATTATGAAGTTCATCTCTTGGAATATCAGAGGTCTAGGAAGTAAAAGAAAACAGAGAATGCTAAGTAATAGAATGAAACTAGCAATGCCGGACATTATCTTCATTCAAGAAACAAAATGCTCCATTCAGAAAATAAAACAAATCCATAGCAAATGGCTCAATAAATTTGAGTTTCTAGAGGTTAAAGCAAAAAACACAGCGGGGGGTATACTTACTCTCTGGAACCCCCAATCAATCAGTATTATAGATGCGGAGGCAACAAGAAATTACCTATCAGCTAGCATTCAACCAATAGGAATGTCTGATACCTTCCTGGTTACGAATGTCTATGGTCCCCAGAGAATTGATGAGAAGCTTAGATTACTGAACTCACTGGTAGAACTCAGAAGCAGACATAAAGAAATCCCTTGGATAATTGGAGGAGACTTTAATATGATAAAATCTCTTATGGAAAAAAAAGGAGGCATCGGAATCCTCAGTAGGGATTCATTAGGGTTCAATTCTTTCATGGATGATATGAAGATGGTTGACTCTGAAACTCAAAATGGGATTTTCACCTAGAATAACAAAAGAGGAGGTGACGCTCAGGTTGCCTCTAAGTTAGACAGATTTTTGATCTCTGAAAAGTTAATGCTCACAGATTCTGAAATATCTGCAAGTGTTCTTCCATTTGGAGGCTCTAATCACTGGCCGATCCAATTGGGAATCAAAGGAATTGATGCTCCCAAGAACAGACCCTTCAGATTCGAAAATATCTGGCTCTCCCACCCTGACTTCATCAACAATATTGAAGAATGGTGGTGTGAAGATCTTCAGATTCAGGGCTCCAAAATGTTCCTCCTGCACAAAAGACTAAAGTACATAAAAAACAAACTAAAAGATTGGAACAAGAAGGATTTTGATAGCATTTTTGCAAACAAGAAATCAGTAGAGATCAAAATGCAGGTTCTAAACCAAGCAATGATAGCAGAAGGTTTTGAGAAATCCCAGAATGAGCAAGTTGAAAAACTCAACCAGGAGTGGGAGAATTTATGCAAATAGGAGGAAATTTTCTGGAGACAAAAGTCCAGAGTTCAATGGCTTAAATAAGGGGAACGAAATACTAAGTTTTTCCATCGTTCCACCATAGCCAATAGAACACACAATAGAATCTCCTCAATATTAAATGAAAATGGGGAGCTTCAGACCACTCACAAGAATATCAAAGCTGTGATAGTTCAACATTTCAGAGGTATCACTAAGGAAAACAATCCAGACAGAGCCCATCACGTCCAAGAAATTATAAAGAATATTCCCAGAATGGTGTCTAGAGAAGATAACTTCAACCTGAACAAACTAGTTTCTGAAGCAGAGGTTAGCACGGTGATCAAAGAGATGCAGAATGGGAAATCTCTAGGGCTAGATGGTTTCAATGTGGACTTTTTTAAAGCTTGTTGGAATGTTGTCAAGCAGGATATCTTGGAGGTGGTTGAGGAATCCAGAAGGATCAAATCTATTCTGAAATCCCTCAACACCTCATTCATCTCCCTGATACCTAAATAGGACTTAGCCCTGACTCCTGATAAGTTCAGACCCATTGCTTTATGCAATGTTGTTTACAAAATTATTTCTAAGATTCTGGCCAACAGACTCAAACCTCTTATGCGTTCCTTGATTTCTAGGGAACAGCCTGGTTATGTGGAAGGAAGGCAAATCCTGGACAATATTATTCAGGCCCATGAGGTCGTTCACTCTCTCACCAGCAAAAAGCAGGCCGGTATGATCATGCAACTAGACATTGCAAAAGCTTATGACAAGGTAAATTGGATTTACATCAAAAAGGTCCTTGCCACGTTTGGGTTTGATCATGACTGGATCAAATGGGTAATGGCTATGGTTACCTCTCCTAGTTTTTCAATTCTGGTGAACGGCGTCCTTGAAAATCTTCTCTCCTTCCAGAGGCCCTAGATAGGGAGACCCACTCTCTCCCTTTCTTTTCATCCTCATGATGGAAGGCTTGGGATGAGCTATTAAAACAGATAAAGCTCTAGGAAAGATCAAGGGCCTTCAATTAACGGAGAATGAACAAGCCTTAACTCATCAAAAATTTGTGGATGACACCATGCTGCAGGGTATCCCCGCAGTCAAGGAAGCTACAGAGTACAAAAAAATATTAAAAGATTTCACCATGGCTTCAGGTATGGAAGTCAATCTTTCTAAATCAATTTTTTTTTTCTTTAACACTAACATTACTATTCAAAGGAACATCTCCAGAATAATGGGCTTCCAAAGGGAGGTCCTTCCTTCCAAGTATCTGGGCATCCCCCTAATGGACAAACCATTGAGCAATAGGGTTTGGGAACTGGTGCTCAAAAAGATGCATGACAAGATCAAAAGATGGACTTTTAAAGCGTTGAACCTGGTTGGCAGACTGATTTTGACGAAGGCAGTTCTTCAATCCATCCCTATTTTCTTTCTTTCAACCCTGCCAGCTCCCAAAGGCGTTTTACAGCAACTCAGGAACATCCAAAGAGACTTTGTTTTACAGCAACTCAGGAACATCCAAAGAGACTTTGTTTTACAGCAACTCAGGAATATCCAAAGAGACTTTCTCTGGGTAAGGAGGAGACAAAAAGGAAATGGGCCCTAGTTTCCTGGGGGAAAATTTGCAAACCCAAAAGTCATGGAGGCCTAAGCTTAGATGATCAGGAGATTTTAAGTAAAGTTCTAGGAGCTAAACTCTGGTGGAGATGGGTTAAAGAGCCAAATGCACAATGGGCCAAAACCTGGAAAGAAAAATATGCCAGCTCTTGGCTAACAAGTGATCTCATTAGAATGGTAGGGAACATAAAAGGCTCCCACATCTGGAACAAAGTCTGGGATAACCGAAGCCTAGTTCAGAACAATAGCTTCTGGGAAATCAGAAATGGTGAACAGGCCCTCTTCTGGGAAGACAAATGGCAACAAGAACCCATGATGTTAAGGGAGGATTTTATGAGCATCAAGCAGGAAACTGATTCCCAAGGACTAATAAAAGTCAGAGATTTTTGGTATCCTCCTCATGACACGGAGAAATGGAGAAACTGGAGAAAAATTGAATGCAGAGGAGAAGACCCCAGACCAGCAAAAACAGAAGAACTTATGAAAATTTTAGAACAGAGAAAGATCTTGATCACAGAGGGGCCGGATCAGTTAAGATGGGGACAAAACAAAGAAGGCATCTTTAACATCCATGAAGCCAAGAGAATCACCCTTAACCTAGATCCCTATGTTTCGGCAAAGTCCTGGCAAAAACTTTGGAACCAACCAGGTTGGATGAAGATCAAACTGTTTATATGGTTAGTTCTTCACAAGAAAATCTTAACATGGGATAACATTCAGAAAAGGGGGGTTATGGGGCCCTCCAGATGCCCACTATGTGAGGCTCAAGAGGAAACTATAGAGCATATTCTCAACAACTGTTCCTATATCAACTGGTTGTGGGAGTCTTTCAACTTCATTTTTCAACAGATTGACAGAGATAAAGGAAGCATCATTAATACCCTGAACAAGTGGAGAAAGAACTTTCAGAGAATGATATCCTTAATTCAGCCTAGACCTTAACACCAAGCTTCACTATCTGGAATGTTTGGAAGGAAAGGAATAAAATAATTTTCAAGGATGAAAAATTTACTGCCAGTAGCCTGTTGGATCTAATTTTAAATCAAATTAAGGAAACTTTTTCCACCTTTGTGCGTAGTTTCCCCTCGAATCCTCCCACTGCACGTGATTTGAGAACTCTCAAACAGCTGGGAATTAATGAGATTACTCTCCAGGGTCTTATCAAAAAAGTAAGAGTGTTAGAAAGGGAAAAGGATTTCTGGCATCCTCCTCCAAGAGGGTATCTAAAATGCAACATTGATGGGGCTTCAAAAAGCAACCCAAGAATAGCAGGTTATGGAGGTGTGTTAAGAGACGACGAAGGAAAAATAATTTTCACTTTCCACTGCCATTTAGGAAAAGCCACCAACAACATGGCTGAACTAATGGCGTTGGAACAATGTCTGGAGCTGCTCATTCTGAATCATAGCCACAATGTTCTCATAGAAGCTGACTCCGAAATTTCTATAAAAGCAGTTAAGAAAATCAGCTATGAAACAGCGCCTGAAAGGGTATCTAAGCAATGGAGACTTGTACAAGTTTACCAGAGAATCCATAAACATCTCCAATGCCTTCGTATGGTCAGCTTCATTCATGTTAGGAGAAAGGCCAATAAACTTGCAGATCTGCTGGCCAACAAAGGAGTCATTGATACAGGATGTAGAATTAACAGGAACTGGCAGGAAATGCCTCCTAGCAGGCTAAAAGCCATCTGCGAGGCTCAAGCCGCTGAGGACAAGGAAATCTATGATCATTGGGCTCGCGGGGTAGGAAAAGATTAAGCGATGTTTACGTGTTGGTCTTCTTTGCTCGGCTGGGGGAGTGCAATGGTTTCCTCTTTTTCCTTTTCATGGGACTGCTCCTTTTCCTTTACAGGTTCCAAGTTCTGAAACGAAGAATTAGTCTGCGTGGATGAAATCCCAATTCCCCTGGCGGCAGGAGTTTCTCGTTTTTCGGGGTCGGAAGTTTAAACCGCTACATTGGTGGTTTTCACCTCATCGCACCGCTTTCACTTGGGAAGTGGTTTGGGCCTCGTCGAAGCGATCATTCTCAGGCTCCTTCACGTGGCAGGAAGGTGGTTAGGAAAACCGCCCCTCCCCGCTCACTAACGAGTGGCCTTCTTCTTCGATGCGATTTTAATTGCCACCGTCGATTGCATCAGGTGTTTTTCTACGATCTAGATTTTACGGGCAGTTTGGAGGTTGGGTCCCGCAAAAATTCGAATGTCTTGTTGATGCGGCCTCAACCTCGTCTGTTGTTTGGTTGGCAGATTGCTTCGCCAGATTCTTAGGTTCTTTAGCCAGGTTTTTTGGTTTTCTCTGCTCGGCCTTTTGGCTGGCCCTGTGGGCTTCTCCTCAGTTTTCTCGTCTCCTTGGCGGCGAGGGGATTTTGTTCATAATGTAACCTATTTGTTCAATTAATGTAAAAGAAGGACCGACTTTTGCCCCAGCAAAAAAAAGAAATATTTTATTTAAGGTAGATATAGGAATATTTTTTAGATTATTAACTTTTTTAGATGTCACATTTCAACTCTATGTTAAGAATTTAAGGAATTGAAACACATATAAATATGATAATAAGATTTTTATTATAGTTGATATAAAATTATTTTACTTAATGTGGATATTGAAATATTTTATTTATAATTTAATATCGATTTTTCAAAATAAATATTCAAAGTGCGACGTGACAACTCCGTGTTTAGCACAAAAGAAATTACACATCACCTTCATATTGGACTACATAAAATTCCTTTCAGCGCAATAAAATTGACACTCAAAGAATTGTAATCAAACTTCAAAACAAAGGTTTATATTATAGGAAATACTCATGAAACATGGTCTCTATGTGAAACACTCATGAAATATGGTTCTTGCTTAAGCTATATATGTTATAAAATAATTTATATGAAACATGATTGAAATATGTGCTTGGGCAGATATGGTATTCTACATCGAACAAACACATTCAATAGTCACTCTCACAACCAAATCATAGATCATAACATCAATATTCCTATGTAGTTAAAACCTTATAAGAGGGAAACATTCCATGGCCCCATCCAACATGATCACTTGACGCAATTTTATTAATGCAATAGAAAATTTGTACAAGAGAGTTTCTTACATTTGATTATCGGCAATGAGCCTCCATGCTCTATAAATAAAGATCATGGACCAAACGGTTATCAAGCCATGGAACAATAATAATTAATATCAAGGAGGATCTGAGTTGTGATATCATTCTTTGTCTAGAACAAATTGTGATTACCAAATTACAATGCTACTAATGCATACCAAAGGAACACATTTCTACCTCATTGACACATTAGGCCAAGTTGAACTTAACTAACACCCACATGTCTAAGTATCCCAACATCCCCCCTTAAGAACAACTTGCGATATGATTAAAGAATTTATAAAGGTGACACAATATGAGAAGGATGTATTAGATCCTTAATGACAACTTCTTGAACTCTTAACATAGATCAAATTTTAGAAAATTTTGCTTCTATAAGAGATTGTCAAATCCATGTAAATTGATAATCTATAGGGAGAAAGAGCACTTCAATAACTCAATCATGAATGAACTTTCTAATGAAGTGCATTTGTATCTCAATGAACTGATGTTGAATTGGATCTTTGGTGAGCTTGATGGCCTCTAATTGTTGCACCAAAGGGTGGTCAAATGTTGCCACTAGACTCCAAACTTTGAAAATATGAAGCCACAACACTTCTTGACTTGCATTAACCATTGCTTGTTATTCTACTTCTACTAAACAAATAACAATAGCTTATTTCTTCTTACAAGCCTAAGTGATAGGTTAAGAATCGAGACTGAAAACATAACTTGCAGTAGACTTCTAATAATTAAGGCCGCTAGACCAATCTCAATTAGTGGATGTTATACAATATTTTGTCACACTCCCCTTCTCATATCTTGAAGTGTCAAAATGACGAAAGTTGTCACTATATTTACCATGAAACATGTTCAGAAGCATCCCTAAAAAAAGAAGAAAACTTTCCTTCAAATAATTCTGAAGAAACTTATCAAAAAACCTTGTTTTCGGGATTAGCACTTTTTGCATCACTAGTGACTCGTGTTGGTACATTGTTGCACTACACCATCCTAGCACTACTAATGCAAATTTTATCAGGAAAACCCACACTGAACCTCTTCAGGTTGTTTTTCCTAAAGTGGATGAGAAGCTTCTCTTACTCAAGTCTCGAGAACGGCGACCTAGTTACGGGTGAATAAGGATTGGAACAAGATCTCCCATTCTTGGTCCTTGATCCTACTTTCATGGATATTTCCCTTAAAATGTGGAACCTCTCCCTCCTTTCATGGATCCTTAACTCCCTCTCCTTCCCTATAAATAATATCCCTACTTTCGACGACTGGTTGACTATTGATTGGTTTCCTTCCTAGTGTTGAACTATGCCGAAATGTTGCCCATTTTTCTAAGGAGAAAGGAGTTCTTGAAGGTTAAGGCTAGGACTTGGAAACTCACCTAAAGGAGGCTTCCAACATCAAGGCTTAAGTGGTTGTAATGTTCTCTTTACAATATATTAATAATACATTATGTGTTTTCTTTCCATAAATGTGTCATTCATTACTCATTTAGTATAATACTCCTTGATCTGTTATATGGTTTATATTGGAATGGTTTTTTCTATGTATGCATTTGTTGCCTCCACATGATTTTCCTTACAGGGATTCGTCCATAACGATGAAGAGGAGATTGAGCTTGGAAGCGAAAGAATCAGGGGCGACACCAACAGTTATCATGTAAAATTATGTAGGTAAAAATCTAGTCATGTTAAGTATTGGTGTGTGACCCAAGCCAAGTGATATTCGTGAGTGATTTTAACGATTTAGATGACCGTGAACCAATGACTTAGATGACTATGAGTCGCAATTTTTCAAGCCAAAAGTTATATCTTCTTAATATTATATATATATATGTATATATATATGTATATATATATATATATGTATATATATATATATATATATATGTATATATATATATATATGTATATATATATATATATATATATATATGTATGTATATATATATATGTATGTATATATATATATATGTATGTATATATATATATATATATATATATATATATATATATGTACATGTACATGTACATGTACATGTACATGTATATATATATATATATATATATATATATATATATATATATAAAGTTTTATTAAAATTTAAAATTGATTTATTTATAGGGTGTAAAATAATAGATGGTGATAGAGTGTATTATTAAAGTATTCAGTGATATGAATGTTATCATGTAAAATTATGTAGGTAAAAATCTAGTCATGTTAAGTATTGGTGTGACCCAAGCCAAGTGCTATTCGTCGGTGATTTTAACGATTTAGATGACCGTGAGTCAATGACTTAGATGAACCTGAGTGGCAATTCAAATAATTGATTTATGGTATTGTAAAATTATATTAGGTAAATATATTAAGGGGTCTTTTAAAAAAAACCAAATTTAATTATTTAGTGTGTTTTATTTTATTTTAGATATATATTTTTAGTAGAGTTTGCCTAAAATTTAGTAGGAATTTTTTAAAATAGTAAGTTTGAGCTATGTATTGTGCAACCCATATATTTTTTAAGGCCTTGAATCCATTTATGTATTCAAAAAAATATATTAAGTAATAAAAAATTCACAATCTCATGGAAAAATCTAAGTAACAAAAACTTCACAATCTCTCTAAAAAAATCTATCATCAAATCCCAGCCAAAAAGACAAAAACATTGAATAGTTACACTGCATCTTTTAAAAAAGAAAAAGAAAAAGAAAATATTTGAAAAACACAAATGTAGTAATATGGGGAATAATGAAAACGTGAACAATTATTAGTGATGTTGTTGACCACGAGTGGGACTCTTGCAAATCGATTCCAAATACCAAAACTCTAGAGGTCGGAGTTGGTGATGGGACTTGCTTTCATATTGCTTGTAAATTCCTAGACTATGGGCGTATGAGTGACGTCTATTATTAACATTCAAGGTCGTAATGGGCCATGGAAGTCATTAAATTTAGAATGTGTTAATATTTATCATGTGAACTTAAAAGTTAGCCGTGGAGCTCTTCTAAGAGGCCTTGTGATATGACTTGTAACAAAGAATCTAAGGGGACATCAAAACTAGTCCCATTCATGCAAGAGGCCTTGTGATATGACTTGTAACAAGGAATCTAAGGGGACATCAAAACTAGTCCCATTCATGCAAGGTGTGACTAATAGGGTTTCTAGAATTCTTGGGAAGAGCAACATAATTAGGGGAATGATGAAGTTAGTTAAAAACCTTGCAAATCTTTATTAGGAATTGCTAAGATGGGACTCTAGACCACTATTAGTTTAGCATTGACCAATACAACTTATAATTTTGAAAAACAAAGCTTTATTTTTCAATATTATTGCAAAATTTATTTTTCAAACATTTGATTGGACCATAAACTTGAAGGCCTTATTGTAGCCTTTGAGCCATGTGGATAACTGCCTCGGGTTTTTTTGCCATAATTTTCAGATGCAATTGCAATAATTATGCCATCAATTTCAATTTTATATATTTGTGGAGTGATCATAGGAAAACCAACCAAAATTAAAATGTTTGGAAAATTTGCATTAAAAACAGATAGGAACAAGATGTAAATATACTTACTGCACGCTATTATTTATGTGTTGTTTAACACTTTAATAAGTAGGAGTAAAAATGTAAATGTGTAGGCTTAGTAGTGGTTACTACCCACCAAAATTTATGCAACTCCTCGCCCCTTAGTTGGCAACTAATTTTTCCATTTCATATATCAATTTGTCTGTTTTATGAAAGCATAATTCTCACTTAAGTGGCAAGGATTAAGTTGCCTTGGCCATTGATGCATTCGCTCCATGAAAAGATAAACTGATTTTTTTAGCACGTTGTATTGGTTATCCCATTACTAACCTAACTACATAAGAATAGTTGTAGGCTAGAGTATGGGTGTTCTTATCCATTATCCCATTACTGACCTAACTACATAGGAATAGTTGCACGTTAGAGTACGATTGTTCTTATCCATTAGGCTGAGAACATAGATGTTGAGTGTTGCTTTTAAGTTTTGTGCTTTTTGAATCATAGGTTTTTTCATTGCAGAAGTTGTCGGCATATTAGATACTACTCAAGGGTATAGCACATATAGAGAGTGGAACATCATATTTTTTTTGTGAGATTATATGAAGAACCACAAATATATAATTTGAGCCTTGATATAGAGAGTGAAACATTATATTTTTTTTGTGAATTATATGAAAAATTACAAATATATAGTTTACATTCACAGTCTTGATATTATTTATCTTAAATATGCCTCAACTTCTAAGTTATTTGGTGATGAAATGTGTAATTGGTCCAAATACACATAGAATATGGAAGGACGAGCAACTCATTGTCAATGTCTTACATAAGAAATGAGACATTTTCTTTTGTAAAATTTGGCATATTGGAATTGGATTATGTATTTATAAATTCCTTCCACGCTAGTAATATGTATTAGATTAAAATTAATTTTATATTAAAAAAAAAAGTATTTTACTTGTTAGTATGGAAACCATTTTATCTATTAGATAGATTAAACTAATATTATTATATTTTTTTGCTAATCGAAAAACATTTGCATTCAGTTTCTTTGAATAGAGATGCCTAACCGGGTTTATCAAATGTAGATTTACCAACCTAATAGGTAGTCCCCCATTTCATCATCTCATCGGAAAATATAGAGAAAGCTTATGTTGAGGAATGACATGGATTTTGCATATTATCCTACTCCTCCAGCTCTTAAAATTGAGGACATCTTTCATCATCTCATCTAAAAATATAGGGAAAGATTATGTTGAGCAATGACATGGATTTTGCAAATTATCCTACTCCTCGAGCTCTTAAAATTGAGGACATTTAACAAATTGTTAATAATTTCGTGTTGTTGCCATAAATTCTATCAATGCAATTGATTATCATTCAAAATTTGACATTTAGTCACTTACTAAGTTGCAATTACCATAATTGAATGAAATTTTACAAACTAGTTTTATTTATTTATTTATTTTGATTAATAATATATTTATTTATGGCTTTTCCATTTCAATATATTATTATGATTTTAAATACAATTTGTTTTAATATTTATTAATAATTTTTAGATATTTTATTGTTAATTAATAATTAATATTACTAATTACAATATATTATTTTATTATCAATTAATATTATTAATTTTCATTATTTAATATTTAGTAACTTTTTATTAAATAATAATAATAATAACTATTATATATATATATATATATATATATATATATATAAATTAGATATCATTAAATTATTAATATATATTTAAATATTTTTATATTCGAAATTATTTACCATTACAAGCGATCTTTATTTTTATAAAAAAATTATAAAATACTATATTTTTTCCCACAGCAATAAACAAATCTTTCTTCCAATTAAAAATTAAAAAATATGAAATAGCCATTAAACTTGATTATTTTCCTACCTTCACCTACACACCCATAAAACTAAACACTCGTTTTAGTAGAAGTTCGTTACTTGTTCTTCGCAAAGCTAACAACATGACGAGGGTCATTTACTTTAATGATAGACTATTAATTCCATTATTTCCTCTTTTCCTTTCATTTTTTTATTATTTTTTTAATATTTTATATTTATATTTATATTTATTTTTATATTTATTTTTATTATTATATTGTGATAATAATGAATATTGAAGTTTATTAAGATTAAATAATTTATAAAAATTTTAAAAATAAGAAAATAATTGAAGTTTTTTAATTTTATTTTTATGATTTAAAAGAAGAGAAAAAAGAATTCTTAAATCACTATAGTTTTGTTGATTTAATAAGTCAAGAAAATTGGTAGTGTGACAATTTAATAAGTCAAGAAAATTGGTAATGTGATAAAGATTATGAAAATTAGAACAAATATGAATAAGAGCTAGGCAATTCAAGAGAGTGTTATTCACCTTAGATCTTAGTATCTCAAAAATGATAAACTCTTTCATCTCACTAAATGTTTTGAGAATTAACCAATGCTAGTTTCACTTTAAAACACATATGAATTAATTCTAATCTTAACAATTTTCATTTTAATTTTATTAATTTTTTTACTATTCTACTTCTTTTAATATTGTATTTTTTTTATTCTTAATCTTATACGTATTATTTAATTAATCTTTTAATTTTTTATTACCATTTACATTATTATATTCATATACCTATTATTTCATAAATACTTTACATTTAAACTCTTTTAGTAATCAAGAATTAAATATTGTAAGTCCTATCAATTTTGAATTTTTTTTCATTTTGGTTTTGGGATTTCTTATTCAAGCATATTTTACTATGTTAAATTAATGTCTTTGGATTTGGATTTGGTTTTTTAAATTATTATTTATTATTTTGTTTCTTTATTTTTTTTAATGTTTATTATATATTTATTTTATTTTATATTTTTAAGTTGTTTTTTACTTTTAACTCTTTTTATGGTTAAAATTAATCTTTTTTATTAGATTTCTTTTTTGTATAAATTTATATTATAATGAAGAATTTAGCTTGAGGTTTGAAATGTTGATCTTTAAATATTGTAACGTGACACCTTTCCAAATCTTGATGGATAACACTATAAACTATAGAAGTTTGAAGAAAGGAAGTTAAAATGTCAAGTTGTCTTATGACTTCCATCACTAACTGAGGTATGAAGATAATTTCATTTATATATTTTTGTTGGTTTGACCCATGAGGGATTTGAACCTTGATTTCATGGTTTACATAATAGTTCATAACATGGTGATCACCAATTTGCAAATAAGAGAATAGAAATGAAAACTCTAGAGAGAAAGAAACCATTTGAGGACCTAATGAATCTAACATGATTTCATTTAGCTCATCAATGTTAGAGTCCCAAATGTGTGGGAGAGAGTGATCAATCCTTTCAAACTCCTATTGTGCTTTGGACCTCCTTTGTATCTCAATCCTCATTAATACTTTGCCAACAATGTTCTCGTAAATCGTCATCACAAATGAGACCACTGAGGGTGAAGTAGCTAATAGGTGCCAAGGAAATGTGGGAAATTCCTTAATGAAGATGAAACAATATCATACTTTATGGTTGTTTACCTTAGCCTCCTTGCTGATTGAATTCAAAGTATCGTATATGATCACCAATGATGGTTCCTCCTAAGTCATGCTTTTCTCTACCCATTTAGAGGTGTGATTTTTTAAGGTTGCGAAAAAGATATTAGGCAAGGTATGGCTAACCATAATAGTGCAATAGTTACTAGGATCATTTTTATCTCCATTTTTGTAAATGGGATTGATGATATGAGAGGCAAAAGAAAGTGAAAATTCATGTAGTTAAATACGTCAACAATATATATTGTTAGGACTTTAGGGCTATGTTTGAAAATTTTATCTTTGAGGTTCTCCACATCCTCAAAACTTTGTTGGATTTGAACATAAGGATGGCATGTAGGATTAGGTAGTCAGGAAGCAAATGACAATGGATAGGTTTTACATACTTGAATCAAATGCTTTGCTGGTTTGGAGCATTGTATAGACTAAAGGTGTATTCAAACCATGTAAAGAAGTTAATTGTTAAAGCACTAATTTGTTACAAAGGAAGGCTCTCCCAAAGAGTTTGAGGGCGAGTTGGATTTGGTTAAGTATATATAAGCATTTGTTCAAAACATTGATATTCCTTTTCCTTCTAAGAATGATTCTATATATTTTGTGCATTTGCCTGAATTTGGAGGTGTATGCACTATAGTTTTCTTGGTAAAGCTTTCAATGTTTTTACAGTGTGAATCATACCAAGCATTATGAGGGTAAGGGCCATTTCTAGTGATATGAAAGTGAAGATGATATAGGGGAATGTTTTAGTTGTGAAAGGCCCAAATGGTCTTGGTGAACTAGAGGGGGCACTCAATTGGATCGTGAATATCATAAACTAAGAGGGGCATTTTGTGAGGAAGTTTGTATATTGTTCATTGAGCTAGTGGCTAAAATAAATGATAATAAATTCAAAAGGTTGATTAAGGCTAAGACAATAGGGGGCCAATGATGTGAGACCTACAAAAATAATACAACATGGTTAGTAAGAAGAGAGGTGTCAAAGATACTTGAAAATATCATATTTTTTAATGTAAAACTTTGTTAATAAGAACCTGACTAAGAATTACAAAAAAAATTAAGGGAAAAGATAGATATGGCCTTCATAACTATATGCACACACACACACACACTAGAACCAAACCTAGGAAATATTACATTGAAAAGAGTTATAACACAACTAAATAACAAGCATGCAAAAAGTATTGTTGTGAAGTTTCATCCAATTTGACAACTTTCATAAACCATGTAAGAGAGTTTGTGAGGGTCTAGATTTATTGCATCTTAGTTTTCCTTGCAAGTATACTACTTAATAAAGATAGTTATTATGATTATTACTTTGAAAAACATAAAATAAAATAATGAAACACAAGGTATTTGATAGCTTCCTCCTAACCTACATTAGGAGGAGGAGAATTATGTTATAAACTATCCGTTATCATATTTCTATTTTGGTGCATTGCCTCCTCTTCCTTAAAAGATGCTTGAACTAGGTTGATTTATATTTTGGGGTTTGAAGTTGTAGAGTGAGAACCTTTATTGAGGTTTATGGCCATGTTCCTTAACATATTGCATTCAACTTCCAATAGATATGTTTTATGCTTTTCTCATACCAAGACATTCATGTTATTTTCATTTTGTAATGTGCATTGATGTTTATTTCCATGAACCTTGGAGATAATCAAGAAAACAGAGGCTTTATTGCCTTGAATAGGCTCTAAGTGCCTTGGATCCCTTTAGATCTCTTGAAATTCCTTGTGATCCATACTTCTAAGTCTAAAAAAAATATGACTAAATATGAATGAATCAAAATGGACCTAGTCTCTCCATGGAGAGCACTAAATCAAATAAACCCCCCTCTGCACACCAAACACCAATACTACTAGAACACTATATTCCCAAAAAAATATAAAACCAAATGTTAAACCTTATATAAGCCCCACGTTAACTCTAAAACCCATCATTAAGCCCTAGATATTGAGTAATTACATTCCTATTGTTATATTTTTAAGTGTCCTAGAACCTCTCATGGTCCCATTTTATCATAAGTGTACCCTTTGTCTCCTATATATATAATAAGGAGACTCAGTCTTAGGATTATCAAATATGTCTTGTACATGGTATTCATTGTAAAAGGAGGCCCCCCCTCGAAGAGTACTATAATTATTGGTTTTTTTAATCATTTTTTAAGGTGCAAGTCCACAACATTTGGTACCACAACTCATGATCCTAATGTTTTGTTGCTTCAAATAAGTCATCGTATAATTTTTGCTATGAATTTTCTATGGGAGTTTTCATATGGTGAAACTTAGAGAATATTGAGGATAAATATCGAGTAACATCTAGTTCAAACTTCATATCTTGCTTCACTATATTTTTGGAGATATGTTTTAAGGAAGTTAGGATTCTTAAATGCTCTTGAAATTAGCTTCAAACAGGTCAGTTTGGAATTTTCGCTATAAATATTTTTCTTGGAAGATTTCAAAAAGTGAAACTTAGATCATATTGAGGAGAAATTTTGGTGAACATCTAGTTCAAATTTCATATCTTGGTTCCCTATAATTTTGGATATGTGCTCTAAGGAATTTAAGGTTCATAAATGCTCCTGAAATCAATTTCAAATAAGTCAGTTTGGGATTTCATAATAACTTTTTTGGAAGGTTTCAAATAGTGAATCTTGGATCATATTAAGGAGAAATCTCGGGAAATATCTAGTTCAAATTTCATAATTTGGTTCATTGAACTTTAAGAGTTATACCTTGCTGAAGTAAGGGTTTGTGAACAATACTGAAATAAATTTTATTTTCTATATCTTCTTTTCTGGGAATTTTCATACTATGAAATATTCATGGATTTTTGGAGACATACGTAAGTACCTCATGTACAAATTTTAGAATTATATTTGAAGAATTTAAGACATGGCACACTATACAAGTTTGCTCGAGGGAAGAGGCCAAAAATCAACATATTTTGGGAAATTTACTATAACTTTCCTTTGGCACATAAAATTATTGTCACACTTGTGGAATTATAGAAAAATACATATATGAGTATTACAGACCAAAGTTTCCAAAAGGACTTGAATATCAAATATATATCAAGAAAAAATTTAGCCATTCAGATATTCTCTAAATTAACGTTTTAAAGGTTCGTAAATTACAAGTGACCTAGTTGTTGATTAGATGATCCCATTTTTTTTGTGACTAAAAGTTGTGATAAAGAGGAGTACTATTATTATTTTCCAGCATGACTACAAAGAAAGCTACTATACCAATTATACCTACCGAAGGGTCATCCTTGACTCATGAAGAATGTGAAGACCTAGAATTCAGGTTATCTCTATTAGAGAAGAAAATTAATGAAATAGATGGTAGTATGTTGAAAAAAATGGGTTTAACAAGTTCTCAATATTTTTTTTAAAAAGAAGTGGAAAAGAATATAAATGAAAATAAGGGAGGAATAGAAAAGAAGATAAATGAAAATAAGAAAGAAATTAAAAGAACATTAATGAAAATAAGGAAGAAATGAAAAATGTCAAGGAAGACACACAATAATCCATTAGGGAAGAAATAAAAGAATTACAGAACATTCTATTAAAATATATCCCTAAAAGGGATAGCATATCTAACGAAATCATGAATATGAGGAGAAGCATGGTGTTAAGAATAAATCTCATATATGGAGTATGTTATCAAAATTGGATAGTGCAAATATTGAATCGCAAAACCATAATCACAAATTTTCAATCCAAGATACACACAATTAGGGATCAAGTCAACACCAAGGAACTACTACATTTTGAAGGTCGATATGAGGAAGTTTGATGGTAATGATCTTGTAACATCGATATTTTTTATGGAGCGATACTTTGATATACACCAATGGCATCCTTACAAAAGTTAAATATTGCATCCATATTTTTAGAACAAGAACAACATGTATGGTATCAATGGCTTTGTGAAAGGAAAAAATATTATGTTATCTCTTGGTCCATTTTTATAAATGAATTTATAGAAAATTATGGGGATATTAAGAGAAATACATTCTTCAATCAATTGGTAAATCTTTGACAAAAAGGTCTTGTTACAGAGCACATTCAACAATTCCAAAAGTGGAGCCTCATAGCAAAGAATATTTCAGAGAATATTTGTCAAACCTATTTATGGTAATTGTAGAGAAAAGCATCTGACATGCGATGTGTCTATTTGAACCTAAATTTTTAGAGCATGCTTTTAGTCTAGCAAGGAAAGTTGAAAGTAAAAATTTGGTCACTAATAATTATAGAGAAAATCGGGTTCCCTCTCCTAAACCAACAAGATTGACTCCTCAGCAAATGGATGAAGGAAGAGCAAAGGGAATTTGTTTCAAATGTGACAACAAGTATAGTAAGGAG
Organism: Pinus tabuliformis; assembly: GCA_031772625.1. Classification (NCBI taxonomy): domain Eukaryota; kingdom Viridiplantae; phylum Streptophyta; class Pinopsida; order Pinales; family Pinaceae; genus Pinus; species Pinus tabuliformis. The sequence goes on from CM062819.1 coordinate 480,804,837, forward strand.
CCTAAATGTAATGAGAATAAATTATTCTACATAAAATCTGAAGATCAATAAGATCAATAAGTGGACACTTCACAAGATCTAGAGCTAGAAGAAACTACAATAATCTCTTGTCATGCATTGGCTAGCATCAATACTCCACAAACGCTCAATATAGAAGGATATATAAAAAGAAAAAGGTAACAATATTGATTGATTTAGGTGGTATGCATAACTTCATTAAATACAAATTGGAAAAACTTCTTAATTACTTTGTATATCCAACACCAAGATTTCAAGTAATGGTTGCATATAGCAGTACCACAAATTGTTCATGGAATTTCCATAATACTAAGTTGAATATGAGAAAGTATTTGTTATTTAATCCCATGATTGCAATCCAAATGGATGGTTTTGATGTTTTATTAAGGGTCCAATGGTTACAATCATTAGGAATAGTGGCCCTATTGGGTTGCGTTATATTATTCCACTACTAGCCCACATAGTTAACTGGGGGTTAGAAGGGGAGCAGAGCCCTCCCTTTGTTGCATCGATTGCATAGTGGGGGGAGTCGCAGGGGGTTTGAGGGATGCAGGTAACCCCACTCTATGGGGTTCGGGGCAGCACCCCATAAAATTTTGGTTTTGGACCCTATATTAGGTTGGGCAGACCTACCTATGGTTTTGTGCATGTTTTTCGCACATGGTTTTGGACAGGATGGTTTTCGGTCCATGGTTTTGGACGCGATGGTTTTCGGTCCATGGTATTGGATGCTTCGGCATGTATATATATGTATTGTAATATTGAAAGGAACATAATAAAAAATCAAGCTGGTAGTCCCGATTTTGGGATCCAGGGGAAAATCATTGTGTATATGTGTTTTATGTGTTATGCTCTTGTATTGTTTATTTTCTGTGTTTTAGAATTCGTATGTAGGTAATTTCTGTATGGGGTTAAAACCTACATTTGGTATCAGAGTTGTTTTGGCTTCAAGGGGACGCCTTTATTACTGAGGGGTTTCGCTTGGGCCTGTGGTAGTAGGAGATCTGCGGGATCAATTCTGGTGGTGAAAGAAGATGGCGAGCAGTGGAAAGATAGAGATCTAGAAATTTAATGGTCAGAGTTTTGAGTTATAGAAACTCAAGATGGAGGATCTATTGGGGGATAAAGATCAGTGGATCACAGTAGATCCAGGTACTAAACCAACAAGAGTGTCCGATGAAGAATGGAAGAATTTGGACTGGAAGGCAAAGAGCACAATACGATTGTGTGTCTCAGATTCAGTATTGATGAATGTATCAGGGGAAGCTATGGCAAAGGCTTTGTGGGAAAGGTTAGGGACTTTGTACCAATCTAAGTCTCTGGTGAATAAATTGTTCATATGGAAAAATCTGTATAACCTGAGGATGAAAGATGGAGACTCGATGACAGAACATCTGAACGCATTTAATACTATGGTAAGTCAGTTATTATCTGTTGATATTAAAATTTCAGATGAAGATAATTGCATCAGTTTGTTGTGTTCTCTACCAGATTCGCGGGATAGTCTGGTTATTGCAATAGGTAGCAATGCAACTGCTTTATAGTTTGATGAAATAGTCTCATCCTTGCTGATGGAGGAGATGAGACGGAAAAATATGGAGAGCCAAAATGGTGATGCCTTGTTTGTACGAGGATGGTCCCAAAACATAAACAAAAATAAGTCATCGAGTGGGAGATCTAAATATAGAGGGAGATCTAAATCTCCAAGAAAACATGTAAAGGTGGTGTGTTGGAAATGCGGAAAGGAAGGGCACTACAAAAGGGACTGTAAATCTAAAGCTCCTAATAAAGGAAAGGGATCTAATGATGCTCCTTCTGCAGAGGCGAAAACCACCTCAGATGAAGGTGGGGATGTGTACTTGGCTTCTTCAAGTACACATGTAGATCATGAGGCATGGTTGATTGACTCAGGTGCATCCTTTCACTTCACTCCCCATAAAGAGTGGTTCTGCGAGTATGAGAAATATGATGGTGGTGATGTCTTCTTGGGGGATGACAAGAAGGCTAGAATTGTTGGTCGCAGAAAAGTAAAGTTGAAGTTGCAAGGTGGAAGGGTTAGAACACTTCCGGGTGTTCTGCATATTCTTGCATTAGCCAGAAATATGATTTCTGTAAGCAAGCTGGATGATGCAGGTGTAAAAACAGTGTTCGAGAAAGATACCTGCAAGATGGTTCGGGGGGCATTGGTATTGATGCAGGGAGTTCGAATTGGAACACTGTACATGCTGCAAGGTAGCACTATTATTGATGGGTGCAACAGTTTCGTGGTTCTTGAAAGTGGAGCAGAAAATCTAGTGGTCTCTAGAGAGAAGACCATGCTGTGGCATCAAAGGCTTGGACATACTGGAGAGAAGGGCCTTCGAATACTTCATGGTAAAGGTATGGTAGAAGGTATGAGTAATAGCTCTTTGGATTTTGATTTCTATGAAAATTGTGTATATGGGAAGCAGATTCGAGTGAGTTTCCCCTCTAGTGGTAATAGGGCGAAACATATATTAGAGCTTGTGCACAGTGACGTGTTTGGGCCTGTGAAGATTCCATCACTGGGTAAGTCTGTGTACTATGTATCATTTATAGATGACTTCTCAAGGAATACATGGATATATTTCCTTAAGAAGAAATCTGAAGTCTTTGACAGGTTTAAAGAATTTAAGGCTCTAGTGGAAAACTAGATAGAGAAGAAGATAAAGGAGCTGAGGACAGATAATGGTGGAGAGTTTTGCAGTAAGGAATTTGAAGAATTCTATAAGAAGTGTGGTATAGCACGGTAGAAGACTACTCCATATACACCTCAGCAAAATGGAGTTGCAGAAAGAATGAACGAGACATTGATGGAAAGGGCAAGAAGCATGCTCAGTGGTGTCAGGTTAGGACAAGAATTCTGGGCAAAGGCAGTGGAGACAGCATGTTACCTGGTCAACAGATCAACTTCATCAACGTTGGAGGATAAGACTCCATAAGAGGTATGGACTGGTAAGACATCTGAGGGTATTTGGATGTGATGCATATGTACATGTTCCAAAGGAGAAATGAACCAAGTTGGATATTAAATTTGAAAAGTGCATCTTTATTGGGTATAAGGATGGTTTAAAGGGTTATAAGCTTTGGAACCCAGCAACAAGGAAGGTTGTGTACAACTGAGATGTGGGGTTCAGAGAGGTGAAAAATGTTATTAAACAGGAAGTCCAACCAAAGGAACCTAAGAATATAGAATTTGAGCTAAAGGAGGAAGAATTAGACTCTACAGCAGAGGAGGAATCAGAGGATGAAGAGCCACAAACTCTGGGTGTAAGAAGATCAGTTCGAGAAGGAAGGAAGCCAGAAATGTATAGTCCATCTGCTTTCTGTTCAAATTTTTCTTTATCTATTACTGATGATGATCCCAGAACTATGAAGGAAGCAGTAGATTTAGGGGATGGAAAACTCTGGAAAGAGGCCATGGTTGATGAAATGACATCTTTGCACAAAAATGAGGCTTGGGATCTGGTGGAGTTGCCGGCTAGAAGGAAACCCATTGGCAGCAAATGGGTGTTCAAGAAGAAGACAAATGCAGAAGGAAAGGTGGAGAAATACAAAGCTCGGTTGGTAGTAAAAGGTTATTCCCAGGTGCCGGGAATTGATTTTGGTGATATTTTTTCTCATGTTTCCAAGGTAACTTCTATTAGATTACTTTTATCTGTTGCTGCTACTTTTTATTTTGAATAGAACAGATGGATGTGAAGACAACATTTCTTCACGGGGATCTGGAAGAGGAGATCTACATGAAGCAACCTGAAGGCTTTGTGGTGAACGGTAAGAAAGAACTGGTATGCAAGTTAAAGAAGTCTTTGTATGGGTTAAAACAGTCACCAAGGATGTGGTATCAGAAATTTGATACATTTATACGGGGACATGGCTTCACTAGAAGCAAAGCAGATCATTGTGTGTATTTTAAATTAATTGGTGACCGTGTTATTTATCTGGTCTTGTATGTGGATGATATGTTGCTAGGTGGAAATGACAAAGAAATTATTCAGGATTTGAAGACCCATTTGTCCTCCAAATTTGACATGAAAGATCTTGGTGCTGCAAACTATATTTTGGGCATGGAAATTAAAAGAGATCGGACAAAGAGGAAGCTTTGGTTAAACCAAAGGAAGTATGTCGAGACAATATTGCAGAGGTTTAATATGCAGGATAGTAAATTGGTGAAGGTTACTAATCTTGTAGGTGTAAAGTTATCTGCTGAACATTGTCCCAAGACATAAGAAGAGGAAGAGGACATGTCTCGTGTTCCATATGCAAGTGCAGTCAGTAGCATGATGTATGCGATGGTCTGTACTAGACCAGACATTGCACATGCAGTGGGAGTATTGAGCAGGTTTATGTCAAAACCAGGGAAGGAACATTGGACAATAGTGAAGCAGGTTTTCAGGTATTTGCGTGGCACTAGTGATTATGGTTTGTGCTACCAAGGAAGACCAAGATATGACAAAGTGTTGGATATTCGTGGCTTTGTTGATGCACACTGGGATGGAGATCTGGATCATAGAAGATCTACAAGTGGGTATGTGGTTAACCTATTTGGAGGTGCAGTCAATTGGATGAGTAAGAAACAATCTATAGTGGCACTATCAACTACAGAGGCAGAATACATGGTAGCCACTCATGCAAGCAAGGAAGCAGTTTGGTTGTAGAGATTGTGTTCAAGTATGGGGTTAGTACAGGGAGCTATAAGGATATATTGTGACAGCCAAAGTGAAATTTTATTTACAAGTAACCCTGCATATCATTCAAAGACAAAGCACATTGATGTTTAGTATCACTTTGTGAGGGATATGATAGAAGAAAAAAAGTTGTTGCTGGTAAAGGTGGACACTTTGAAGAATACTGCAGATGCATTGACAAAATCTGTGAGCTTTGAGAAGTTCTCTTGGTGTAGAGAAACAATGGGCGTTGTAGGGCTGGATAAATGACTAAGCTCTCTTGTGGCCCCCTGTGGAAAGAAAACAACAAGTGGGAGAATGTTGGGTTGTGTTATATTATTTCCACGACTAGCCTACGTAGTTAACCAGGGGATTAGAAGGGGGGTGAAGCCGTCCCTTTGTTGCATCGATTGCGTAGTGGGGGGAGTCACAGGGGGTTTGAGGGGTGCAGGTAACCCCACTCTATGGGGTCTGGGGCAGCGCCCCGAAAATTTTTGGTTTTGGACCCTATATTAGGTTGGGTAGACCTACCTATGGTTTTGTGCATGTTTTTCGCACATGGTTTTGGACGCGATGGTTTTCGGTCCATGGTGTTAGACACGATGTTTTCAGTCCATGGTATTGGATGCTTCGGCATGTATAAATATGTTTTGTAACATTGAAAGGAACATAATGAAAAATCAAGCTGGTAGTCCCAGTTTTGGGATCCTGGGGAAATTCTTTGTGTATATGTGTTTTATGTGTTGTGCTCTCGCATTGTTTATTTTCTATGTTTTAGAATTCGTATGCAGGTAATTTATGTACGGGGTTAAAACCTACAAGCCCATAATTTTCAGGATATTTTCATAATATTTTTCTTAGAAGGGAAGGAAATTGAGCTCAGAGGTATCCAAGGGAAACTTAGTAAAGTGATAAGCTCTAATAGCATGGAAAATTTGATAAAAGGGGAAATTAAGGTGTAATTGCACAATTGTGTTCATTATATGTTCAAACATCTATATCCTCTACTCTAGTGGATCTCCAAACATTTATCAACAACCATTATAAGTTATTTGGAGAGATGTTTAAGGGTTTTCCACCTACCCGAGGTCATGACCATGCTATTCATTTTCAACCTAGAATAGTAGCACCTAACATTAGTCCTTATAGGTATTCACATGCACAAAAGAGTGAGATTAAGCATATGGTTCAATAAATGTTAAAGGTTTTCAACCTATCCATAGCACTTTCCCGCCACCGATGATGATGGTTATAAAAATGGACGCTTTGTGGTGTATGCATCTAGATTACAGGCATCTCAACAAAATGAAAATCGAAGATAAGTTTCCTATTTCTGTCATTGATGAATTATTAGATGAATTGCATGGAGACATTTTCTTCACTAAGTTGGATCTTCATTGTATACATCATCAAATCAAAATAAGGCAATAATATATTCCAAAAACAACCTTTAGAGCACATGAAGGTCATTTTGAGTTTTTGGTTGTGCCATTTGCACTTACAAGTGAACTTTCAACATTTCAAAGCTCGATGAATTCAATTTTCAATCCCTTCCTTCAAAATATTGTGTTATTATTTTTCTAAGACCTACTAATCTACATAAAACATTTGGAAGAGTATGTACAACATGTTGACAAGGTTTTAAGACTATTGGAAGAGCAACAATATATGCAAATCATTCCAAGTGTGACTTTGGGTTCAATAATTATAATAATTGGGTCATATTGTATCACATGAGTGTGTCAAGGTGGATCCTAACAAAATCAAAGTTTTGAGGGAATGGACAATCCCAAATACCTTGAAGAAACTTAGAGGATTCTTAGGATTGACAAGATTTTACTGCAAGTTTATCAAGAATTATGGTTAAATAGTAATACCTCTAACAAAATGATTGAAGAAGGAAGCATTTTATTGGACTAAAGAAGAAACCAAAACTTTTGAAGTACTTAAATAGGCTATGTGTACAAGTCCCATCTTGGCAACACCTGACTTCACAAAAACCTTCATTATGGAGTGTGATGCCTTAGGTCATGGAATTGGTTCATTTTTAATGCAATAAGGAAGGCCCCATTGCCCTTGAAAGTATTGAACTCAGAGGAAAGAAATTACTCAGACCCATATATGAAAAATAAATGTTGTCCATACTACATGCAATTAATAAATGAAATCCATACCTAATAGAAAGACACTTAAAAGGGAAAAATGATCATGATACTCTAAAGTACTTCTTGGAGCAAAGACTATCTTTGGAAGAGAAACAAAAAAGGGTCATAAAGATGTTGTGTTATGACCTTGAAATTATATACGAAAAGGGAAAACAAACTATTATGGAAGATGCACTCTCAAGGAAAGAAGAAGACACAAATATTTTACTATGTGCCTTCCATTCTATAATCTGATTGGGTTGAAGAAGAAAGGATATAATGGGAACAAGCTTTGAAGATATGCAAGATAATTCAAAAACTACAAGAGGACCCTCATGCAGTAGAAAAAATTATGTGGAAAAATGATTTGTTATGGTATTAATATCACTTATATTTATGTAATAATTCTCAACTCAAACAAAAGTTCCATTGACAATTACACACTTCTCCTGTAAGAGGACATTTAAGGTTATTGAGGACATACCATAGGATCAAGAAATATTTTTTTAGGGAAGGTATTAAAATGAATGTGCAAATTTTCATGGTAGAACGTTTGGTATGCGAACTAAATAAGGGAGATACAATCAAGACCCCAGGGCTCATTTAGCCATTAGCGATAACAAGCCAGTGCTGGTAAAAAGTTTCAATGGACTTTATACAGGTTTAACCAAATATAAAGGAAACAGTTTCATTATGGCAGTGGTAGACTTAATGATAAAGTATGTCATTTTTTTCTCTCTTTCTCGTGCTTTTAAAGTAAATAAAGTAGCAGAAGAATTCATGGAAATAGTCCAAAATCTATGTGGAATACCAAAGATTATTGTAAGTGACAGAGATCTAATTTTTATTGGAAATTTATGGACTAAATCATTTTCTTGTTTGGGTACTTGATTGGCTCATAGATCCTCTTACCATCCTAAATCTTATGTACAAAATGAGATTGTGAATAAATGTTTAGAAGGATATATAAATTGTTTTGCATATGATAAATAGACATGATGGGTGAAATGGTTTCCCTTGGTAGAATGGTTGAACAACACATCCTTTGATACCTCATAAAAAATGTTACCATTTATGGCACTTTATGATATCATCCTCCATCCATCACATCACCCTGAAAGGGACTATAAAGGCTCAAGTAGTAGAGGACCACATAAAACACCAAATAAAGGTTCTCAAACTATTGAAGGACAACTTCAGTGTGGCACAAGATAGGATGAAACAACAAGCAAATCGACATTGCAATGAAAAGGAATTTGAATTGAGTGATTGCGTATATTTGAGGCTACACCCATATAAGCAAATGTCCCTCAAACACCAAAATAAGGAAAATAAATTAGCACCAAGGTATTATGGCCCTTATAGGGTGTTGTAGAGGATTGGAATAATGACTTACAAATTAGAGTTGCCTCCACCTTCATGCATATGTCCAATCTTCTATGTTTCTTTCTTAAAGAATGTAATTGGTGACAAGATCCTAGTCCAAAATATTCTAGCAGAGATTAATGAAGAAGGGAAAATAATACAAGAACCAAAAAAATCTTGGAAAAAAGGATTAAGCAACTAAGAAATGAAGCAATTACTAAGTACCTCATCAAATTGAAGAACCTACCAATGGAAGAGGTGACATGAGAAGATGAGTTGTTCATGCGGAAACACCTAAATATAATTAAACGTTGAGGACAACACTTATGTGAATGGGAGGGACATGCTAATCCCTATATAGGCTCCATGTTAACCCTAAATCCCCTTATTAAGCCCCAGATATTGATTGATTACATTTTGATTGTTATATTGTTATCTAGACTAGAACCTTTCATGTTCCTATTTTATTATAATTGTACCCTTTGTCTCATATATATATATATATATATATATATATATATATATATATATATATATATATATATATATTATATATATATATATATATATATATATATACATACATACATACATACATACATACATACATACATACACACTCACACTAAGGAGACATTATGATCATCAAATATTGTCATGCACATTGTATTCATTGAGAAAGGAGGTTTCCCCCTCAAAGAGGACTATAAATATCGGTTTCTTATCATTTTTAAGGAACAAGGTTAATAACACAAAACTTAAAAAGGTAAACACATCCATATCCCAATGAATTCAGATAATTATATCATGGAAATTCAGAAACAAGAGCTAAGAGTGATGGAATTTGAGGTAAATCAAAGCTCAGAGTGCCTGAAAAATAAATACCAAGAGAGGAAAAAGTCACTAGTAGAGAATTTTACATAGAGGCCACTCTTTAATCTAGATCCAAACCACAATGCTGTATTCCAGGAACCAAAACCCAAGAAAATTCCAAAAACTAAAGAACATTGATAGTAATCCACTAGAAACACTAAGATGTTGAAACAATTAGACCAAATTTCTAGTAAACCAACCAAAGGCCAAGAGAAAGACTTACCATGAGTTCTAGATTGGTTGACGTTGCTCTAGGAGCTATGACAAATTCTTTGCCTTAATTACTTCACTATCCCACCTCAACGTTAATGCACCATAAGGAGGAATTTAATAAATGGGATGAATATTAATCCCAACATGCAAATGGGATGGTATCATGTCCTTTCGCATCCCTTAACAGTTCTTGAGGACTTATCTATGTGTTCTTAAAACATGTGGTAATTGATGGCGATGATATGTGGCTTGAGATAAAAACCTTAAATGCCTTTGGGGATTATGTGATGAAATTTCCCCACATTTTTCCTCAAGACCCATTGGTTAAGGGAGACAACTTCATTAGCCAAAGAATTGGCTAAAAAAATAAATTATCTTGGGAAACAAAACTATGAAACCATGTTTAAGTTGTTCACCTCCTTGTTTATTTAAACAATGATCAAAGCAAGATGATTGTTTGACAAGGTTGATTTCATAACCATAAATTTGATAATGACACTTGAATCTCCTTTTTTTCCAATGAAATAAATAATCCCCCCCCCAACCCAAAGGCAAGAGTGAGGTTGATGGTACATGCCAACCCATAATCATACTCACTTAAGATCTTTTTTCTTAAGCTCAAAGCCATTACAACAATAATCATCAAGGCATGAAAGCTTATCATGTCACTAGCAGGGATTTGAACCTAGGTGGGAAGGATAACAATCGTTTCATCCAACCACTCGAAATAACCCCAACTAGAAAATTTTGGGCATTGGGGACTACCCAGGGAAATAAATCATCCTCCCTCTTATCTCGAAGGAAAGAGAGATGTTGTTGGTACCTGGCCAACCCATTGTATAAACCCACTTAAGAGTGTAACATAGTTACTTTATTTCAAAGGTACAACATGTCAAAATCCAATACTTGAACCTGGGTGGGGAGGATCATAGTGATTCTACCCAACCACCCAAGCTAAAATTAATTGAAATGAATCTCCTATGACAATAAATCAATTTATATTGGATTATTTTTGCAAGGAGGAGATCTTGGAGAAGAGTATAAGCCTTAGCTTGTTTTTTTTAATATTCCTAAGCCTTAAGTAAAACTTGTTTCTAAATTTCTTTCAGGATCTAATATGATTTTCACACTTGCCACTTATAAATAATATATTTAACTACTATTTTTAAATCATAAGAAAAAAAATTTAATCATAATATTATATTTTTAGTATATTTAAATACACATGAGTTAGTTAAGTTCAACTTGATCTATTAAATATGACTATTAGGTAAAAGTGTGTTTCTTTAGTAAGTATTAGTTGCATTGTAATCTAACAGTCATAATATGTTCTATACATAAAGTGATCTATTGATTCTTATTCTCATCGATACCAAAGGATATTGGTTTGTGGCTTAGTACTCGATTGATCCATGATCTCTATTTAAAGAGCATGGAGAGTCATTACCAATGATCAATTATGAGAAACTCTCTTAAACAAATACTTTTGCATTAATTAAATCACATCAAGTGGCCACATTAGCTAGGGTTGTGGAAAGTTTCCCCCTTAGAGGATTTTAACCATATAAAAATAATGGAGTTATGATCTATCATTAGGTTTTGTTAGTGGTTACTTAAGGTATATTTCTTGTGTGGAATACTTTGTTTTCCAAAAAATGATATTACAATTTGTTTGAAGAGATACTCCTATTGTTGATAGAGATATTAACCCATGTTGCATTTATGATATCTACTATTTTCATACATTTCTAGCATGATCAAACATTCAATTGCGTTCATAGTGCTACTTCTAATTAAGAATTCCTTTTGTTTCATCTGAAAAGGTGTATGTTTGCCTAATATATAGTTTCTTAGCAAATCTAGAGCTATAGTCTGAATATACCCTTTTAATTTTTTATTTTTTTTGTGTAATTCATATTTCAGTTTTCTATTTTTATTCCCAATTTTCTACCCTTTTTAGTCTACATATGTTCTTTACACTAAGCTCTCTATGATCTTGATAAATAAGAAACATAGCAGAAAGTGTTTTATTTTCTATGTATACTATTTTTCATGTGCTCTATGTGATATCATCAAATCAAAAACAAAGTAACCTTGCATTTTCTAGGTAAGCTAACTAAGATCTAAACCTATTATTTTCCAGTTTTGGCTTTTTTTTCAAACTAATGTTTGTTTTTGGAAGAACACCTTTTTTTGGTAAGCACACACTTTGAATAAAATCCCCAACAACAACACCCCATTCCTCCTTCATTAGTATTGTTATGTGTTTCACAATAGCTCACTTTGTTGAAAGTTACTTTATTTAATAAGATGTGATGAGTTTAAGTTTATCCTCTTTAAGTTACTTTTTAAAATGTTCATGCAAACCTAAGTTATTTCATAATTTTTTTGTAAAGTGTATTTCGCCTATATTGTCAAAATGAATCACTATAAAATAGCTTCAATATTATTTTTTAGTTTCTTTTTGCATACAACTATTATTTATAAAGTAACTTCATTATAAAATTGATTCTCGCGTGTTTTATAAAAGTGGATCACTTCATAAAGTACCTTATTAGCAAAAATGAACTTATAGGCAAATCTAATGAGGAAAAATATTTATTTTGTTATTTCTCGAACACATCCATCACCACGTGGGGTGACTTTTATCTACCACATCATTTTTTCAGAGGGAAAAACTTTCACATCCGAAATCCATTTTGAGGGTTGTTTTCATTTTTTTATTTATTAGCCTATTTTTTCGAAAGTTTTCCATCTAGAAAATCATTTTCATCTTTTGAATCCATATTATCTACATATATTAATATATCCACTCCAAGTGAATTTTTACTTACCGACCAACTACTTTTCATGGAAATCCCACATGGAGGATGTAATAAGAAGTAAAGGAACATAGTAGATTACCCTGGGAAAAGAAAAACCTCTTTTGATACTAGTAAGAATGACAAATGAGATAATAAGAATGATGAAGCACATATAATCAGAGGGTCCATTTCTATGGATTTACAATTTCATATGCAAGGAATTGATGACTTGGATGAAGCCTAGGAAAAGCTAAAAATATATTTAGTAAACATAATATGATTATCATCATCTGGAAAATCAAATCATTAATTAAGTCATAATTATTTCTCTTGCATTGGATATTATTTATCTAATTTCAAAACATGTAAGCATTTATGTAAAGACTATAAAGTCAATGCAAAGGATTACCAATACATATATATTATTATTTTCAAGCTTTGTTCTACATATTATATTTTTGCATCTATATTTTATGCCGCTAGAGAATTTGCACGAGATGCATATCAAGATCCTACTTTGGAATCCTTTTTTGACTTTAATTAGAGAGGAAGACAAGCTATTTCATATTGCAATGATTAACATTGCAAGTACATCCAAGAAGGCCTTAGTGGCCTACTAGAAAGATAAAATCAAACATCCAAAGAAGTGACATCCTCCACTATAAGAAAAACAAGCATCCAAAACCCTCTCAGCCAACTTCTAGTCCTAATGGTGACAAAGGACCCAAATCAAAAAGTAAGAAGACTAAAAAACAATGTAATTATTATGGGAAAGGAAATCATCTAGAGTCTAAATGTTTGAGAAAGATGGAGGCCTTGGAAGTAACAATGAAGAAACAAAACATAGATCTTGATTCTTCTTATTCTAACACTTCTTCTCATGGACGTGCACTTTCTCCTTCTTGTTTCTCTTTAATTGCAACCTCTACTTCTTTTTATGAGTGGCTTCTTGTTAAATTTAGGTATGTTCTATGCTTAAGATAAATTTACTTCAATTTTTCCATTTTAGCTCAATATTAATTCCAGATTAGCAATCACATCAGCATGATAGTAAAGTGCAGATAGAACATAAACATAAACATAAAAAAACAAGCCAAGACAAGAGGACACAATATGTGGCGCCAACTAAGGACAAACCCCAATGTGGGGAAACCCTTGCTCAAATCTTATTATATTCTTCAATAGTTCAGCAGAGAAACAGAAAGTACATATACTTTTGAAGTCAACACTTTGACTTGTCAAAATAAGAGATCAGACATCAAAGATCTTCACCATGAAGATGACACAATGAGGTTGTAGATTTGATGACAAGGATTGCAGTTCTGAACTCAGGTGAAGGCATGCTTATCAGACCTCATTCTTCAACTGATTCTCCAAGGTGATTCCATCACCATGCTACACCTTGCTAGCTGACTAATCCTCAACACAATAATATTAACCCATGAAAATAGCTTTGTCTAACTCATATTACAACAGCATCATACAACCCTCTAATAGCTTGATATATCAGTAGTATTGTACATGACAGCTCCATATATTATGCTAATGATATGAGCCCTTAAATACCCATATGAAATACTTGACTGTGGTGTTATGGCTTGCGGCCTAACACTCATTTTTCCTATAGTAGCATAAACATTATACTTTTTTCGTCCAATGATACCCCAACATGTTTGTTCCATTACTCCTTTTAACTCGACCTTCTTACAAGAAGAAACCACCCTCACACAGTTGCAAAAGGGATGCTAAAACAATCCCTTAACCTATTCTTGTTTCATGTTGCATTATGGTTCCTTCTACTGCAACTAGGGCACAACGGAATTGTAGCTAGGACACTTTGCTTGTACTGTGGTTAGAACACACTGTTGGACTGCAATTAGCTATGAATAGGAGGATCTTTGAACAATAGATATGGTCTCCTTTTTACCAGTGTATTAGGACCTCCTTATTACAGTGTATAGGGGTGCTGATCAACCCTCCCTTTGTTGCAGATAAGGCCTCTTCATAACATCAGATAAGGCCTCTTCCATTATTGTGTATACGTGCCTCCTTTGTTGCATAAAAATCCTTATTTCCTGCGGCCTAGGGAACCCTTAAATGTTGCGGCTAGTGCACCCTTAAATGTGGTTAAGTATCTCCTTTAGGACTGTGTATGGGAGCCTTATAGGACATCGGATTAGGGCGTCATTTTCTGTGGTTAGATCTCCTTAATGGCTATGATTAGGGTGTCCCCTTACCTGCATTAAAGCCTCTCCTAGGACTGTGTAGGAGAGCCTCCTTTAGGGCAATGTAGGTGCTTCTCTTCAATGTGATAATCATCCTCCATGACTGTGTCTATAGGGCTTGCGTCTAGATGTCTCATGACTGTAATTTAGGGCAACATATATGTCTCTTTAGATGGTGTCTAGGGCTAGGGCAGCGTATTCTCCTAGGGACTTCTCCTTTCTCGAAAACCAAAACAAGTGGAGAGGAATAGATCACAAGAGATATGTGTGTGGAATGACTTGAAGACCTATGCTATTTATGGTGAAATGTTGAGGACAAGTGGGGGTAGTTTATTTGCTGGCCGACCTTGATGAATTGTCACATAACACAAATAAATTCATATCTCCATGAATACATGTCATAATCGGATGATCTTTATACCAATCCTACACTCTTGATGAGAGGAATCCAAGAAAAATATCATTTTCCCTAAATAAGTAGACCCACATGGAGTTTGGCCCTGGTTTCCAATTTTAACACTCCCTATCAACTAGGGAGAACTCCATCTGCTAATCCATCTGCCAGTCTATACTATCTCTGCCATCAACGCAATGCCCTGCACTACTCTTCTTTGCTTTGATGAACTATGAAGAAGAAGAAGTGATTGCGAATGTATCATACCATTCTCTACTGACTCAAAGTCAGTCCCATATATATAGAGTGTACCATACCACTCTTACTGATCTGAAATAAACTCCAAATAACGAGAGTGTCTCATACCACTCTTACTGATCCGAAACCAATTCCAAATAAAGAGAGTGTCTCATACCACTCTTACTGATATGAAATCAGTTCCAAATAAAGAGATTGTCTCATACCACTCTTACTGATCCGAAATTAGTTCCAAATAAAGAGAGTGTTTCATACCACTCTTACGGATCCGAAATCAATTCCAAATAAAGAGAGTGTCTCATACCACTCTTACTGACCCGAAGTCAGTTCCAATTGATCTCATATCAATATAATCCTAGCATAGGGAGTACGGTACTACACGATGCATCCATCAATAGTATTATGGTCCCTATCCTCATTTCCCTGCGCATTGGCCAGATGAGAGGTACTTCCCATGAGTCCCATACTGCATGGGTAGGATGTCTCAGTAGGAGAAGGATGAACCACTCATCCTGCCTACATTTTGCCATGGGGTATCCTAGGGGAACGCTGAACGACTCACCCTATACACAACAAATCATTAGGGGAAGGTTGAACCACTCACCTTATGACTGTCTCTCAACAGGAGAAGGATGAACCACTCATCCTGCCTACATAGAAAACCACTAGGGGAAGGTTGAACCACTCACCTTATGGTTTCTCATCGCTCCAAGAAGTACCCCATGTCCCCTGGAGCTCCTAGAGCTCAATATCCATATCAAAAAGAATCCTCAGGAGAGGGCATCTCCAAGACTCCTAGTCGTTCTCGGAAAGTCAAGAATTTGACCTTTCCCAAGGGCTTCATCTGAATATCAGCGACCTGCACATCAGTCCCAAAGTGTTGGAGCCTTCTTACTCCCCGTTGTACCATATCCCAGGTAAAGTGGTACCTGATGTATATATGCTTGGAGTGATCATAGAACATGGGATTCCTCGACAATCGAATCCCACTCTGATTGTCACAGAAGATCGCGGTGGTATCCAGCACGTGTCCAAGCAACCCACTGAAGATCTTCCAACACCAGACAGCTTCACATGAGGCCATACTCTCAGCTATGTATTCAGCCTCAGCGGTTCTCAAAGCAATCGTCTTCTGCTTCCTGCTCATCCAGGATATCGAAGCAGAACCTAAAGAGAACCAGAACCCAGAAGTGCTCTTGCAATCCTCCACACTACTTGTCCAATTAGCATCAAAATAATAATGCAACCTCACAGCTCCAGTAATGTATCTCAGTCCATGAGTGATTGTGCCCTGAAGATATCTAAGAAGATTCTTGGCACCAATCCAATGAGGCTCGACCATATGTTGGCTCAACATGCTAACTGAAAAACATCTATTTGGACAGGAGTTCACCAAGAACATCAATGCCACTATGAGTTGACGAAACTCAAAGGCATTTCCCAAATCAGGTCCGATAGCACTACCACATAACTTCTTAAAGTTAAGCTCCATCGAGGTAGTCACAGGCTTGTAGTTCACTATTCCAAATCCGGAATCCAACTCCCTCTTACTTTTGCAAATGAGAGGGTCCATACCTATTAGAAAGAGGTCATCCTCATAAGAGAGGTCTATCATCCACAACCTTAAAGAAATGGTTTGGACCAGCTTCACTCTTAGTGAATCTCAACTTCATCAGATAGTTATTAATCCTCTCATACCAAGCTTTGGGTGCTTTCTTTAGATCATAGATATCTTTCTTCAACCTGCATACATGAGATTCTTGATCATGAATCTCAAACCCCTTGTGTTGTTCCTCATCTGAGGTCTTGATATTACATGAGGGGAATGGTCCCCTTGTAATATTTCCTTTGGTACATCTCAAACATGTACCTTCATGCTCTTCTTTGAATTCAGGCATCCCTATCACCATCTATCTCACATCGGGTAGGGCCCCACAATGAAGATGGGCAGACCTCCAATGCCATAGAGGAGATGTATCACACGACATGGTCCTCATTGGACTTCCAGCAACTTGATACAAATTTCTAACCATGAACCCAAGAGTAAAAGCATCTTTAAAATTCCTTTTCCAAACACATACCTTTCCATTGATGAAAGCCACCTTGAAGCCTTTGACTTCCATTGCCGAAATGAACTCCAAGTTCTTCTTGAGATCAGGTACACAAATATTTTTTTGTAAATGAATCGAGTTACTCTGATTCAATTGAAGAGTAACATTCCATACACCCTTAACGGGATAGGTGGCATCATTTCCAAGGATAATCTCCAAGATTGTTTCATTCTCTATCAGATTAGAGTGTGCTTCCTTGTATTCGGTAAAGTGCCTTGAGGCACCACTATCAATAAGCCAATTTCCCAATGAGTTTGGAGGAGAGTTAGTGGAGAGGGCCAATATAATATAATACTCCTTTTACTTATCAGAAACAACATTTAATTCTTCATACATGGAGTTCCTTTCTTTCTTTTTCCTTTTCCATTGTACATGTCATTCCTTCGATCATTGAAGATGCCCTTGGAATGATTGTCATCATCATCAAGTGATATGTCCCTTCTACTTGGACACTCCTTTACATAATGGCCAAACTTATTGTAAGAAAGGCACTTTCCCTTCCTTCCACCCTTAGTGTACTTGATCTTTAGAGAAACCGATGCATTTGATGGAGACTCAAGGATTTTACCCTTCGCATAATCCAACACTTCTTGCTCTTTCAATTCAACCGAGAAGTGGGATGAGGAACCCATTGAGCGTTTGACTTAGTCCAACCGTCTTCAGTGATTTCTCTTTCACTCTTGCTTGGGCTTTGTCTTCACCTCACCTTTGATACCATGTTAAATTTAGGTATGTTCTATGCTTAGAGAAATTTACTTCAATTTTTCCATTTTAGCTCAATATCAATTCCAAATTACCAATCACATCAGCATGATAGTAAAGTGTAGATAGAACATAAACATAAACATCAGAAAACAAGCCAAGACAAGCGGACACAAGATGTGGCTCCAGCTAGGGACAAACCCTAATGTGGGGAAACCCTTTATCAAATCTTCTTATATTCTTCAATAGTACATATACATTTGAAGTCAACACTTTGACTTGCCAAAATAAGAGATCAGACATTAGATATATTCACCATGAAGATGACACAATGAGGTTGTAGATCTGATGACAAGGACTGCAGTTATGAACTCAAGTGAAGGCATACTTATCATACCTCATTCTTCAACTGATTCTCCAAGGTGATTCCATCACCACGTTGCACCTTGCTAGCTGACTAATCCTCAACACAATAATACTAACTCATGAGAATAGCTCTGTCCAACTCATATTACAGTAGCATCATACAACCCTCTAATAGCTTGAGACCTCAGCAGTATTATACATGAAAACTCCATATATTATGCTAATGATATGAACCCTCAAATACCCATACGAAATACTTGCTGTGGTGTTATTGCGTACGGCCTAACACTCAGTTTTGTTATAGCAACATAAACATTATACTTTGTTCTTCCAATGATACCCCAACAGGTTTGTTCCACTGCTCCTTTTAACTCAACCTTCTTACAAGAAGAAACCACCCTCACATAGTTGCAAAAGGGATGCTCAAATAGTCCCTTAACCTATTCATGTTTCATGCTACATTATGGTTCCTTCTACTGTGGCTAGGGCACAACATAATTACAGCTAGGACACCTTGCTTGTACTATGGTTAGAACTCACCATTGGATTGTGTATAGCTGTGAATAGGAGGCTCTTTGAAC
This sequence comes from Pinus tabuliformis, assembly GCA_031772625.1. NCBI lineage: Eukaryota > Viridiplantae > Streptophyta > Pinopsida > Pinales > Pinaceae > Pinus > Pinus tabuliformis. Next base: position 480,823,576 of record CM062819.1, read on the forward strand.
AATAGATTTGGTCTCCTTTGTACCAACATATTAGGGCCTCCTTATTACGACGTATAGGGCTACTGATCAGCCCTCCCTTTCGGGCTATTGATCTATCTCTTAGTATTGTGGGTGTGCAATAGTTCAAGTAGATAATGGTCATTTCAATGATGTATTATGTGATCCAAGTATTTAATGCAACCTTCTATAAGTATATTAGATCACTCATTCAGGTGAAGGAGAAACAATAGGGTTTTCACCTCACCAAGTTGTAATCAAGGATTTAAAATACCTTAAACATGTTCTTTCCATGGAATTATCGATGATATTACCATGTTGTCCAAGTTTGACAACTTTGTCTCATCATCTTTTCCTTCATTTTCTAGTGCTCACAATGATGACTTGAGAAAACTTTGGCATGAGTTGGTCATCTAAATTATCGCTCATTGCGACAACTATGTAATCAAAATATGGTGATTGATCTTCCTCTCATTTTGAGTAGAGATGGTGTTTGTGCGGGTTGTGTTCTCAAAAAACATTATTGGGACAATTTTGACAAACGTGCCTCTTGACACACCTTAACCCCTTTGCACTTGGATTTACTCCTTAAAACGTAAGAGTGAAGTTTTTGGATTTTTCTTGTCCTATAAGTCCCTTATAGTAAAACAATATTGACATCAAGTAAAAGGGTTAAGAATAGATAATGAAGATCAATACATCATCAACAAATTCATAACTTACCACACTGCACGAGGCATGCTGCAACATATTGTTCCATATACACCACAACAAAATGGTGTTGTTGAAAGAAAGAATCATACATTAAAGTAAATAGATAATTGAATGATTCAATCTAAGGGATTAAGCCTCTTTTATTGGGTGGAAGAAATGAATAACGAAAATTACATAGTACATCACACTCCCAAAGGATCTAAAAAATATTCATCGGAATAAGCATGGACTAAAATTAAGGGTGTATAGAATAAAGTGTGCATAAGATGTAAATGGGTGTATAGAACAAAGTATGCATCATATGTAAGTGTTGAAATACATAAGGCTTGATTAGTTTATAAAGGATTCTCTCAATTTTAAGGAATTTGCTACAATAAAACGTTTTCCCATGTCACCAAAAATGAACTCCATCCACCTTGTTTCTAGCCCTTACTATCTCACATGGATGAGAGCTCCATCAAATGGATGTTAAATTTGTCTAATGGCATGGGGATCTACAAGAATAAAATTAAATAGAGCAACCTCTTGGCTATGTTCAAATTGACTCCAACTTTGTTTGTTACCGTAAGAAATCTTTGTATGGCCTTAAGCAAGCTCCTCGAGCTTGGCATGCAAAAAAGGATAACGTTTTTCATGACATCAACTTTTCCAAATGTCATTCAAACCCTAATGTCTATGCTGAGAAAGTAAGAAGCCATCTCATAATCCCTCATCTTTATGTTGATGACCTTATCCTCAATAGTAGTGACCCTAAACTTTTAATCCATGTGAAATTAATCCTTAAGAAGAAGATTGAAATGATAGAATTAGGTTATTTGCATTATTTGCTTGGTCCCCAAGTATTACAAACAAAGGAAGTAATTTCTCTCTCCCAATCTAAGTATGGATGAGAGCTTCTTCATTGCTTTCACATGGAAGATTGTAAACCATCCCATTCTTCCTTTGAATCTGGAGTCAAACTTGCTAGCACTTGGACTACACCCAAAGTTGATGTCACTTCTTACCTATAATTAGTTGGTAGCCTCTTATATTTGACTCATACTTGTCCTAATATTTCCATTCCTATTGGTCTTGTTGCTCAATATATGCAAATAACTCATGAGAACCATTGGAATGAAACAAAAAGGATACTTCTATATATCGAAGGTGTAGTTTAGTTTGGGATACATTACAATTCACGGGGCTCCTTTGTTTGTTGGTTCCAATATTGTGCAGGAAATCCTTTCCGTGGACAGAAATGATCCGTCTAGTCCAATCGGAGGATATAGAAAAAAACTAAGACAAATATATGTAAAATTTCCTAGTTTATACCAGAAAACACGAAGGAGGATAGATGACCAACCTCACTCTGATGCTAACATCCATTGGTGTCGTCCCTAATTCTTTCGCTTCCAATCTAAATCTCCTCTTCGTCATTATGGATGAATACCTGCAAGGAAAATCATGTAGAGAAAACAAAAGCATACATAGCAAAAACCATTTGATATAAACCAGATAACAGATCAAGGGGTATTATACTAAATGAGCAATGACTGACACATTTATGGAAATCAAACACATAATGTATTATTAATAGATGGTAATGGGAGAATTACAGCCATTTAAGCCTTGATGTTGGAAGCCTCCTTTAGGTGAGTTTCTAAGTCCTAGCCTTAACCTTCAAGCACTCCTTTCTCCTTAGAAAAATGGGCAGTATTTGGGCATAGTTCAGCACTAGGAAGGAAACCAATCAATAGCCAACCAATTGTGGATAGTAGGGATCTTATTTTTAGGGAAGGAGAGGGAGTTAAGGATCCATAAAAGGAGGGAGAGGTTCCACATCTTAAGGGAAAGATAATGAAATTAGGATCAAGGACCAGGAATGGGAGATATCGTTCCAATCCTTATTCACATGTAACCAATTCTTCGTTATCGAGACTTCTAGTAAGAGAAGATCCTCCTCCATTTTAGAAAAAACTTCCTGAGGAGGTTCAACGTGGGTTTTTATAATAAAATTTGCACTGGTAGTGCTAGGACAGTATAGTGCAACAAGGTACCAGCATGGGTCACTAGTGCTGCAAAAAGCTCTAACCATGAAAACAAGGTTTTTTGACAAGTTTCTTCAGAATTCTTGCAAGGCAAGTTTTTTTTTTTTTTAGGGATGCTTCTGAACATGTTTCATGGTGAATACATTGAAAAATTTCTTTATTTTGACACTTCAGGATACGAGACGAGGAGTGTGAAAAAATATTGTATAATAGATGCCCCCTAAAGCATGAAGGTAGAATGGAAAGTGATGGTTGAAATGCTTTACAAGTCAAGGAAAGGACTTGGAGAAAAACCATCAGGACACCTACAAATCAAACATGATACAAGATATTTGACATCTCTGATGTAATTATGCTTAATAATATATCTCTGAGTAGGCATATAGCAATATGTGAATCTAGAAAATAGTCTTTCGGATTAATCACATTGTAAGGATTGGGTCAACGTTTTGAACCAACTAATGCGATTCATCATTGTCCTGAGGATGAACCACATTAGTTGGCTCGAAACGTTAACCCAATCCTTACAATGTGATTAATCTGGAAGATTGTTTTCTAAATTATTGATCACAAAATTCTTAGATCTAACAATATATGAATCCATGACATGGACCCAACCATTTGAATAGAATGGATAATGTGTATGGATCCATGACATGGATGCAAGCATCCAAATATAAGGGATCATGTGTACAATAATGAATATCTAATAACTCCACACAGCTTGTATTTATCAAATGAGACCCAGGGTCTTCATCTCTGTCTCGATCTAACCAAAGTATGAATCCCACCATGTGAATAGATGCGTCAGAGTCGAACATGGTAGAAACCACTTGATTATCGGTTAATGATATGAACCATTAACAAGTACGAGAGAAACCACCAATAATGATGATGGTTCTTAAGGTAAAAAAACATAATCCATGAGTGTGATCAATGAAGCTAAAGTCAAACACTCGCAGAATCATTTGATCGAAGGCCAATGATGTGAACCTATCATCAAATGTGAAGAACTTGTTGTTGAGGCATGTAAGCTCCAAGGTAATGAAAGGGAGTTTCTAGATCATCTTCCTTGATAATGAGTTGGAGTCAACAGGAAGTGATTCATTGAAGGAGGGCCATAATGTTTCCCACATCATCAACATGAAACATAGGATTTTGTAGAGTTGGAAAGAGTGATTCAGGTTTTTTGCAGAAAAGTCAAATGTGGTATAAGTGGTTTGAATTGCAGATGGGACTTCTCTAGAACATATCAACGACACGACTCTGGAATTTGGAATCATTTGAATCAACATAGGATCAGAGGTCATGATGACAATAGGATATAGTCATATGAGAGGCAAATGGATTCCCAAACCCAGTAAGGCAAGTGATGAAGTGAGGATAATCCAAACGTGATACAAGATACAAACAAGTGTCATGTTCAAGAGCGACATTCTGCTTTTATACAAATTACAAGACATGTGTTTACTTCCATTTTTCCTCCACTATTTCTAGCGAGTACCTCATTATTTTTAATCTCAAGCTTGAAGAGGATACCATATGCTTGTCGTATAAGTTCATCCTTTGGATGAATCCATCCTAGTATTTATAACGAGACCTAGGAAGGAGTAGCTTGGTCTCTTCATGGTGGAAATTCCTTCGTCGTTTTAGTTTTACGAGTCTGATGGAGGGGTAAATTGATGTCTTTTTCATGTTTAGAGAGTTTGAAAAAGAGGCAAAAAGAAAATTCCAGATGTCCCTTTTCGTAGATAGTCTCTTACGTCGAAAAGGTAGAAAACAATACTAAAGAGAAACTCTTAGCCACATGTGACCAAGGTATTCCTTTTTCGTAACTTAGTCTATCTAAGTCCGGAAAAGGGTTAAAAAACGTATATTGAGTAGACATATTTTCATTTACTTTAACAAGTTCGAAAAGACAAGTGCTCGACAATCTTTTTGGAGTCTGAAAAGAGCTAAAAGAGGACTCCACCTTGAGGAATGAGTGGTGTAAAAGGATAGCAACTAGTTCCGGTCATGATGGAACTGCTTAAAACATGTAAAAGTCAAGAGGCTGGCTAATAAGACCACTCATTGTAGATGTTCCTTAGGCAAGGGTAAAACAACCTAGTGAAAGCGTATGATCGGCCAAAGAGATGGTGACGACGGAATGAAAAAACCAAGGCTCATCTAGCAAAAACAGGCTGATAAAAACGACAATCACGAGGGGCAAAGTGGGAATGGTTTAATTTTTATACAAGCTTGAAACATTGGAAACTATGCTTGAGATTGGTTTCATTTTTACACAAGATTGAAACAAAGAAAAACTATGTTTGGATTTGGTTTCATTTTTACACAAGCTTGAAACAAAGGAAAACTATGCTTGAGATAAGTTTGCATGCCCCCAACATAATGACTCAATTCAAGGTACATGTCACTAAAGCTTCATTTCAATCACCTAATTAGACTACTAGTTACTAACAGGTAGATGGAATGAAGGTTCATTTATGAGATCAAGTGAAAGAATCGACTGGGAATTTACGAGATCTAATCAAAGACTCAAATTGGAAGGGGATTTGTTTCATTTTTTAACAAGTTTGACCCATGAAAATAACCATGCTTATGACACCTTATTTCATTTTTTAATGAGCTTGACATAAGTAAAGGAACTCTACTCCGGGAACCTTGATTCATTTTTTAAGTAGCTTGACACAGGTAAAGTAACTGTGATCCAAGAACCTTTATTCATGGTCCATAAGAGGCCATGACTTCCAATAGGTTCTCATTAGATGAGAGAAAAACACTCTAGAAGGGATACATGTCAAGGGATCTAATGGAAAAATCAAGATCTAATGCCCCCAGTACATGATGCACAATATCACTGACTAGATCATTAGTAGATGTGAGCATGGAATAGGTGGCCACATAGGGGGTGCACACAAGGACCATTTAGGGAAGATGGTTGATTGGGAGCCAAATTAGGACCAAAAAATGAAAGTTGATCAATGGCCACAAGTATTCCTTCATGTGGGAAACATATTTCACAAAAGAGAGAAGAGACAAGAGCTCCCATGACATAAACATAGTCATGGCAAAGGAGTAAATTAAAATCCAAAGGGACTTAGACAACCATCGAATCGATATAGACGATATTTCCTCCCAAAGTAATAGGCAACTTAGGAAGGACCCCTAAAGGTTGATTGGTTCCTCTATTAAAAGCCAACAAATTTTTGGTAGCGAGCACAATCTGCGCAGAACCTAAAGCTTGCCAAGTAGTTGAGGACATAATACTAATAGATGAGTCTTCATCTGTGATTGTGACAGGTACAAGTGTCTTATAAGCCTGTATTGTGATCTAAAAAGGCACGTAAGAAGGAAGATGATATCCTCCCAAATGACTCCAATCTAAGGAAGTGACCATACTGCTTGGAGGGGGTGCCATGGGAACGAGAGAACTGCCCCCTTGCATTATGGGAATGGGAGGATCACCCTCCTGTACGTGGGAATGGGAGGGTTTCCCTAAAATTCATTGGAATATAAAGAAACAAGAAGAACCAAGCGATATGAAGTTCACTCTCTATGGGAAAGGTAAGATCAACTGAAGGTGGAATCAAGTCAACCATTTTCTCAACCAATTGTTGGTCCCGAGTGGAGTCGCCATCTAGCTGTGCAGGCAATCCATAAAAACAAACCCTCTAGTCCTATGGGAGGATCTAGCAACAAACGAAGACAAGTATATGTAAACTTTCAGAGTTTACACCAGAAAACACAAATAAGGATAGATGACCTACCTCACTCTGATGCTAACATCTGTTGTTGTTGTCCCTGATTCTTTCACTTTCAAGCTCAATCTCCTCTTCAACGTTATCGATGAATACCTGCAAGGGAAATCACGTGGAGACATCAAACACATACATAGAAAAAACCGTTCCAATATAAACCATATAACAGATCAAGGAGTATTATACTAAATGAGCAATGCTTGACACATTTATGGAAAGCAAACACATAATGTATTATTAATAGATGGTAAAGGGAGAATTATGACCACTTAAGCCTTGACGTCGGAAGCCTCCTTTAGGTGAGTTTCCAAGTCCTAGCCTTAACCTTTAAGCACTCCTTTCTCCTTAGAAAAATGGGTATCATTTGGGCATAGTTCAACACTAGAAAGGAAACCAATCAATAGCCAACTAGTTGTGGATAGTAGGGATATTATTTATAGGGAAGGAGAGGGAGTTAAGGATCCATGAAAGGAGGGAGAGGTTCCAAATCTTAAGGGAAAGATCCATGAAAGTAGGATCAAGGACCAAGAATGGGAGATCTCGTTCCAATCCTTATTCACCTATAACCAGCTCGTCGTTCTCGAGGCTTCTAGTAAGAGAAGCTTCTACTCCACTTGAGGAAAAACTGCTTGAATAGGTTCAGCGCAAGTTTTCCTGATAAAATCTTCATTGGTAGCACTAGGATAGTATAGTGCAACAAGGTACCAACACAGGTCACTAGTGATGCAAAAAATGCTAATCCTGAAAGCAAGGTTTTTTGACAAGTTTCTTCAGAATTATTTCAAGGCAAGTTTTCTTCTTTTTCTAGGGATGCTTCTGAACATGTTTCATGATGAATATAGTGACAACTTTTGTCATTTTGACACTTCAAGATACAAGACGAGTGTGACAAAATACTGTATAACATCTACTAATTCAGATTGGGCTAGTGACCTTAATTATTAGAAGTCTACTGCAAGTTATGTTTTCAGTCTCGGTTCTTAACCTATCACTTAGGCTTGTAAGAAGCAACAGTCTATTGGTATTTCTTTAGTAGAAGTAGAATACGAAGCAATGGTTAATGCAAGTCAAGAGGTCTTCTGGCTTCATATTTTCAAAGTTTGGAGTCTAGTAGCAACATTTGACCACCTTTTGGTGCAACAATTAGAGTGCCATCAAGCTCACCAAAGATCCAGTTCAACATCAGTGCATTGAGATACAAAAGCACTTCGTTAGAAAGTTCATTCATGATGGAGTTATTGAAGTGCTCTTTCTTCCTATAGATTATCAATTCACGTAGATTTGACAATCTCTTATAGAAGCAAAGTTTTCTAAACTTTGATCTATGTTAGGAGTTCAAGAAGTTGTCATTAAGGATCTAATGCATCCTTCTCCTATTGTGTCGCCTTTGTAAATTCTTTAATCATATCACAAGTTATTCTTAAGGGGGGATGTTAGGATACTTAGACACGTGGGTGTTAGTTAAGTTCAACTTGGCCTAATGTGTCAATGAGGTAGAAATGTGTTCCTTTAGTATGCATTAGTAGCATTGTAATTTGGCAATCACAATATGCTCTAGACATAAAATGATATCACAACTCAGATCCTCCTTGATATTAATTGTTATTGTTCCATGGTTTGATAACCGTTTGGTCCATGATATTCTTTATTTATAGAGCATGGAGGCTCATTGCCTATAATCAAATGTAAGAAACTCTCTTGTACAAATTTTCTATTGCATTAATAAAATTGCATCAAATGGCCATGTTGGATGGGGCTATAGAATGTTTCCCTCTTATAGGGTTTTAACTACATAGAAATATTGATGTTATTGATGTTATGATCTATAATTTGGTTATGAGAGTGACTAGTGAAATACCCCATCTACCCAAACACATATTTCGCTCATGTTTCATATAAATTATTTTAAGCAAGAACCATATTTCATGAGTGTTTCACATAGAGACCATGTTTCATGAGTATTTCCCATATTTATTAATGCAATGGTTATTTCACTAATTTTGATATTAATGTTACCTGTCACATCATTTAGATAACGTACTTCGAATATTACTGAAATTATTTCGTGAGGTGAAAGGTTAGACAACTAAGGCAGGGGTGTTTTGACACGAAATTCCCGTACATCAAATTCCGATCTGCTAGTTGGGATGTGATCTAAAACTTACCTTTACTAAGTTTCTAATAACGTAAGAAAGGAGTAAGGTAGTTGCACCATAACAATAAGGTGTTATCCCTCAATTTCGACAAGTACGCTACGATTGTCTTTATTCCTTTCTCATGCTCATAGATCAATCTTACAAGTTATTACAATATTTGAACCAAATCAAAACATGGTAGATATACATTATATTCAATAGAAACTTTTCAAATTTCGAAATGTTTGTTGGATTTTCTTGTATGTGGAAAATGATATTTATCTTTAAAATTTATTTTTTTAATATTTGGAGCTATAATATATTTTTTTATATTTGGAGGGGTAGGTGTGAAATTATGATAAGTAATAAGTTTCTAGGCTTTTGGTTACTCTTCAAACAATTTTGCAAAACCTTATATTTTATTTCGAAGTTCAAAGATATTTAACATTTTTTGCATTTAGACTTTAATTTAGTAAGATATTTAAAGGTTATTATAAGTTATAAGATAATAAATTTTATCTCAGTTAATTATCTTTTAGAATTAATGATAATTTGAGTGCAAGAAGCAAAAAATCTTTTCCATCTAGTTTTATCATATGTTAAGAGTGACTAATAGTCAAACATATGGCTTTACCAATCAAGCCACAAGTATAAAAATTGGGGACAATGTCATCAATGGTAAGATCTACAAACATCTTATCATGTGATTAAGCAATGGAAAGAATGCCACATTTCAAATATTTATGGTATCACATGACTCATTGTAAGGAATCCTTTGTGTAGAATATTGTGAGTTATGAGACTCGACTCCATTCAACTTCTCACATGGTATTGTATGTATGTTCATGAGTATTTGAACCAAAGGAAAATAATTTCCCTAGGCTCAATGGGATAATGACACCTCACGCTAGAATTCATCTATGGTGGCAATAGGTTTCAAACTTATGTGACTATGGAATTTGCTCTATATTTGTCATCTACCTAGTACATTTGGTTTTAGTTCTTTATGGAACCTAGTAAGCGTCCCCCTTGGCTATTTTCTAGTTTTGAAAATTATACAATGGTTGATTTAGAGCCCACTATTTCTTGTTGGATTCTTAATAGTATTTATGGGGAATTATTTCCCTCATTGTTGGAACAAGCCTCTCCTTTTAATAGGTATGCATTATTTGATGTTTGCATTATCAAATTAGTGGTCAAGCTGGATTTTCTTTGGTTTATTTGGAATTGGGAAAGCACTTGTCTCCATGTCTTTAGATGCTTGCTCCATTTAGGCTCATCTATTCAATGATTTTGTCATTTTCACTTTGTATTAAGTGTCAATTCTCTCCATTATTTTTTATGTGGACTATGGGGGGCTAGGTAGCATAAGAAATTGTAAAAATCATCTCTACGCCTTGAGGGGTTCACTTTTAAAGTGCAAAGTCGAGGTTAAAGCCAACATCAAACTCATTTCTGAAAGGGGGATTGAAATGTTGTGGATTACTCATGGATTATAGTGAATTGTAAGAGATGAGAAAGGCACTAGGGCCTCATTAGGAGCCTATCCAAGAAAATAAAACATTGATCATTATTGCTATAGGTAAAGTACATGAAATTGATCATGAGGTCACCACTCAAAATACAATAATAATGAAAGGGAGATTGAATTGTTGTGGATTATTAATGTATTATTGTGAATTACAGGAAATGAGAAGAGCGTTAATGACTCATGAGGAGTCTATCCAAGGAAATGAAACACCAACCATTATTGTTGTAGATAAATTACATGAAATTGATAATGAGATCACCACTCAAAATGCAACAATCATGGGTACTTTGCTTTGGCTCAAGCATCAAATTTTTGTTTTAGAAATTAAATGTAATAGACTAAAGAACATAGTCATAAATTTGACCAAAGGAGAGCACTCTATAGCACCCAACAATGAAAAACCATTAAATTCAAATTGTGAAGGTTAGAAGGAAGAATAAATAGTACATCAAGGGCCAACAACAAAGAAAATCATCAAACTAGACTTTTATCCTAAGAAAGTAGCAATGGAAGAAGTAACTAGTTGCGATGTTGTTTGTTAGTTTGAATGTTTTGCAAAGTTATTAAGATATTATGTTTTTTTTTTATAAAATATTTACAAGAAATACTAGGATGTATTGCTTAAGGGTTTAAATAGGTGTAGTGATATGCAAGAAATTATTATTTCTATTTTGGTATTTGATGAAAAACTTTTAAACCAAGAAACCAATTTTTTTGTTTGAACCAAACTCTTGCTGTATCTTCCTCATTTATAGTTTCTAAAAAAATTGTAATTTAATATGAGAGAGATGTGAAACATGACATAGTATAAGTCAATCTAATACAATAATTAATCTTTTTTTATGAAAAAATAAGTTTAATATATTAGTATTAATATACATGCTGATATTAAATTACATGAAATAAAATGTTATAATATTAATTTAAATCTATTTTAAGAATTGATTTATTAATATAAGGAGGAATCAAATTCTTAGAAATGTAAACTTAAATGAAAAGAAAGTTGAGATCCATAATGTAAAAGTGAAATACCATAATAATAAAAGCAAGTTTAAATCCATCTTAATCTTGAATTTTGTTAAGTGCTAAAAGAAATCAAATCTCTCGAAGTGCAAACTTTTCCTTAAACTTCATAATTCCAAATATTTAATGTGTATTTATGCTTTACAACTATAAGGTTAATATAGATCCAATGATTAATTGATAAGACAAGATTAACGTCAATAAATAAAATAATTAGCCTTCTCAATCAAATCTAACTTAATTATCTTCCCCTCCTAAATTCAAATCCCACTTGTGACATGTTTCAATTTTCACAAATAAATTATTAATTAGAAATAACCATAAATCCTCTAGACAATTACTTTGTACATGATACAAATCAGTCATATAAACAATCAAAATTTAATCTAATATATTTAAGTCAAATAAGATTATAATTATACTCTAATAACAAAGGGAACATAAATATATAAAAGGAAGATTATAATCACATGGAAAAGACACTCACTACTTGGGGAAAATGAAAACTTTATAACAATAAAGCCGATTCGAAACTACTCCTAAAGAGACATCAAAGGTATCATTATAGATGACGAGAAAGGCGAGCAATCGTCATTAGAGAAATCCAACTAGAATTGAATAGTTGAATATGAAATTGAGGTTTGAAAAATACTTGCACGTTATCTTTCCACCAACTTATCATTGAATTTGTCTCACTAGACAAGGAAAATAAATCTCCATGATGCTTAGAAATTGCCATCACTTTTCCGAGACACAATTGACAAGATCGTTTCGTTAAACAATCTTTTTCAATTTAATCCAAGTAACATAAATTATTCTATATCACTTGATTAATGTGAGATCTAATCAAAGTTTAATATCACTTTACACATGAACAAATTGCTTTCAGTAACCCTGTCCCACGAACAAAAAAACTCATATATATGTCAATTTGATTAATGTCAAAATCTAATCAAAGTTAAATATTATTTCACACATCAATTAGTAGCTTGTTTTGTTGTTTTCATCGGTTCTGGCATTCACAATCTTGATATAAAGAGTGAATTTTTTTTTTTGAAATTATATGAAGAATTACAAATATATAGTTCATATTCACAGTTTTGATATTATTTATCATGCTTCAGCGTCTAAGTTATTCAATGATGAAATGTGTAATTACATCGATAGGTATCCAAATACACCTAGAATATGGAAGGAGGAGCAACTCATTGTCAATGTGTTACACAAGAAATGAGGCATTTTCTTTTGTCAAATTTAGCATATAGGAAGGGCTTCCCATATTTAAATTATGTATTTATAAATTCCTTCCACGTTAGTAATATGTATTAGATTAAAATTATTTTTGTATTAAAAATATATATATTTTACCTATTAGTATGGAAACCATTTTATCAATTTTCCAAATGGAAACCATTTTATCTGTTAAATAGATTAAACTAACATTATTATATGTTTTAATATTATTATATATATTTTTTGCTAATCCATAAACATTTGCATTCAATTTTTTTGAATAGAGATGACTAAACAGGTTTATCAAATGTAGATTTATCAACCTATTGGGCAGTCTCTCATTTCATCATCTCATCGAAAAATATAAGGAAAGATTATGTTGAGCAATGACATGGATTTCGCAGATTATCCTACTCCTAGAACTCTTAAAATTGAGGACATTCTACGAATTGTTAATGATTTAGGTGTTGTTACCATAAATGCTATCAATGCAATTGATTGTCATTCAAATTTTGACATTTAATCACTTAATAAGTTGTAATTACCATAGTTAAATAAAGTTTTACAAACTAATTTTATTTATTTATTTATTTTAATTAATATTATATTTCTTTTCCTCTTATTAATATTAAATAATTGTTATATAAACAATTTTGGATTTAAAATATTAGCAATGGAATTGGTTAGTCTTTATTAATAATGTGTATTGAATAATATTTATAGTATTTCCGTTTCAATAAATTATTGTAATTTTAGATACAATTTATTTTTATATTTATTAATAATTTATTAATATTTTTTTGTTAATTAATAATTAATATTATTGATTAATTATGATATATTATTGTGTTATCAATATTATTATTTAATATTTAGTAATTTCTTATTAAATAATTAATATATATATATAGAGAGAGAGGGAGATGTATGTTTTTAGTGCGATTTTTTGGAAGCTTTTTTGGTGAGTTTTCCGCTCTAATTTCTCCAAAATCTGGTAGGAATTTATTGAAATCACAAGTTTGTTGGGTAACCCCTACACAATCTAAGTGCCCTAGGGGTTTTGGAGGGCGCTGAATCCATATATGCAGTCAAAAAACTAGTTTAAATAACACAAATCAAGATTTCACTTCAAAATTTTCAGCCAAATTATCTAATTGCCCTAATGGTTTTTAAGGTTGCTAAATCCATACATACAGTCAAAAAACCAATTTAAATAATACAAATCAATATTTCACCTCAAACAAAAAAGTTCAAAAAATCACACTAAAAACAACTCCTATATAAATCATTAATATATATTTAAAAAAAATTATATTTAAAATTATTTAACAAGACTACATTACAGAAATACTTAAATAAATAAATAAAATAAAATAAAAAATAAAATAAAATAAAAAATAAAATTATGAAATACTGTATTTTTTATCCACTTTAATAAACAAATCTTCCTTCCAATTAAAAATTAAAAAACATGAATTAGACATTAAAACTTTTATTTTCGTACCTTCACCTGCACACCTATAAAACAGAGCACTAATTTTACAAGCATGCATAAATACTTACTGAAAAAGATATGGTTAGGATGTTAGTAGAAGTTGGTTACTTGTTCTTCGCAAAGCTAACAACATGACGAGGGTCATTTACTTTAATGATCGACTATTAATTCCATTATTTCCTCTTTTCCTTTTATATTTATATTTTTATACTATTTTGTTATTATATATAGTTACAATTATATTTTGATAATGATAATGATGATTATTAAAATTTATTAAGATTAATAGAGTCGACAAGACTTTAAAAAAATAAGAAAATAATTTAAATGCATTGAAATTATTTTTATGATTTAAAAAAAGAAAAGAAGTATTCTTAGACTATTATAGTTTTGTTGATTTAACAAGTCAAGAAGATTGATAGTGTGACAAAGATTATGAAAAATAGAACAAATATGAGTAAGAGTCAGACAATTCAAGAGAAAGTGTTTTTCACCTTAGATCCTCTTAGTAATTCAAAAGTGATAGGCTCTTTCATCCCAAAATGTTTTGAGAATTACCCAATACTAGTTTCACTTTAAAATTTATTGAAAATTAGTTCGTATCTTAACAATGCTCATTTTAATTTTATTAATTTTTTAACTCATTCTACTTCTTTTAATTTTTAGTTTATTTTAATTCTTAATCATATACATATTATTTAATTAATTATTTAAACTTTTTTACCGTTTACATTATTATTATTCATATACTTATTATTTCATAAGTACTTTACATTTAAACTCTTTTAGTGATCAAGAATTAAATATTTTAACCCTTTAAATTTTGATTCCTTTAATGCTCTCTCCTATGAATTTATTTATTTGTTTATTTTTTTCTTATTCTATATTTTCCTATGTTATATTAATGTCTTTAGATTTGGTTTTTTTAATTATTATTTATTATTTTATTTTCTTTATCTTTATTTTAATTTTTATTATATATTTATTTTATTTTATATTTTTAAGTTGAATTTTGCTTTTAATTCTTTTTATGTTAACATTAATATTATGATGAAGAACTTAGTTTAGGTTTGAAATGTTGATCTTCAAATATTGTATGGTAACACCATTCAAAATCTTGATGGATAATACTATAAACTATAGAAGTTTGAAGAAAAGAAGTTAAAATGTCAAGATGTCTTTTGACTTCCATCGCTAACTAAGGTATGAAGATAATTTCATTTATATATTTTTGTTGGTTTGACCCATGAGGGATTTGAACCTTGATTTCATGGTTTACATAATAGTTCATAACATGGTGATCGCCAATTTGCAAATCGGAGAATAGAAATGAAAACTCTAGAGATAAAGAAATCATTTGAAGCACCTAATAAATCTAACATGATTTATTTAGCTCATCAATGTAGAATCCAAAATGTGTAGGAGAGAGTGATCAATCCTTTCAAAGTTCTAAAGTGATTTGGACCTCCTTTGTCTCTCAATCCTCATTAATTCTTTGCCAACAATGTTCTCATAAATCGTCATCACAAATAAGACCATCAAGGGTGAAGTAGCTAATGGGTGCCAAGGAAATGTGGGAAATTTCTTGATGAAGTCCATGAAACAATATCATACTTTATGGTTGTTTACCTTAGCCTCCTTGATGATTGAATTCAAAATATCGGATATGATCATCAATGATGGTCCCTCTTAAGTCATGCTTTTCTCTACCCATTTAGAGATGTGTATTTTTAAGGATGCGACAAAGATATTAGGCAAGGTATGGCTAACCATAATAGTGTAATATTTATTAGGATCATTTTTATCTCCATTTTTGTAAATGGGATTGATGATATGAGAGGCAAAAAAAGGTGAAAATTCATGTATTTAAATATGTCAACAATACATATTGCTAGGACTTTAGGGCTATGTTTGAAAATTTTATCTTTGAGGTTCTCCACATCCTCAAGACAATTTTGGATTTGAGCATAAGGATGGCATGTATCATTAGGTAGTCAGAAAACAAATGACAATGGATAGGTTTTGCATAGTTGACTCAAATGCTTTGTTGGTTTGGAGCATTGTATAGATTAAAGGTGTAGTCAAACCACGTAAAGAAGTTATTTTTTAAAGCATTAATTTCTTAGGGAGGAGGCTCTCCCAAAGAGTTTGAGGGTGAGTTGGACTTGGTTGAGTATAGATAAGCATTTGTTCAAAACATTGATATTCCTTTTCCTTCTAAGAATGATTCTATATATTTTGTGCATTTGCCTTGAATTTTGGGGTGTATGCACTATAATTTGTTTGGTAAAGCTTTCAATTATTTTATAGTGTGAATCATACCAAGCATTATGAGGGTAAGGGCCATTACTAGTGATATGAAAGTGAAGATGATATAGGGGGATGTTTTAGTTGTGAAAGGCACAAAGGTCTTGGTGAACTAGACGGGGCACTCAATTGGATCGTGAATATCACAAACTAAGAGGGGCATTTTGTGAGGAAGTTTGTATATTGTTCATTGAGTTAGTGGCTAAAATAAATGATACTAAATTCAAAAGGTTGATTAAGGCTAAGACAATACGGAAGCAATGATTTGAAACCTACAAAAATAAAACAACATGGTTAGTAAGAAGAGAGGTGTCAAAGCTACTTGAAAATATCATATTTTTGAATGTAAAACATTGTTAACAAGAACCTGACTAAGAATTACAAAAAAAAATTAAGGGAAAAGATAGATATGGCCTTCATAACTATATGCACACACACACACACATGCACACATGCATGCACATGCACATGCACATTAGAACCAAACTTAGGAAATATTACATTGAAAAGAGTCACATCACAACTAAATAACAAGCATGAAAAAGTATTGTTGTGAAGTTTCATCCAAATTGAAAACTTTCATAAACCATGTAAGAGAGTCTGTGAGGGTCTAAATTTATTGCATCTTAGTTTTCCTTGAAAGTATACTACTTAATAAAGATAACTGTTATGATTATTACTTTGAAAAACATAAAAAACAATCAAACACAAGGGAGTTGATAGCTTCCTCCTAACCTACATTAGGAGGAGGAGAATGATGTTATCAAATACCCATTATCATCTTTCTATTTTGGTGCATTGCCTACTCTTCCTTAAAAGATGCTTGAACTAGGTTGATTTATATTTTGTAGTTTGAAGTTGTAGAGTGAGAGCCTTTATTGATGTTTATGGCCATGTTCCTTAACATATTACATTCAACTTCCAATACATATGTTTTATGCTTTTCTCATACCAAGACACTCATGTTATTTTCAATTTGTAAAGTGCATTGATGTTTATTTCCATGAACCTTGGAGGTAATCGAGAAAAGAGAGGCTTTATTGCATTGAATAAGCTCTAAGTGCCTTGGATCCCTTTAGATCTCTTGAACTTCCTTATGATCCATACTTCTAAGTCTAAAACAAAGATGACTAAAGATGAATGAATCAAAATGGACCTAGTTTATCCAGGGAGAGCACTAAATCAAAGAAAGCCCCCCTTGCTCTGCACACCAAACAACAATACTACTAGAATACTATATTCCCCCCCAAAAAAAAACCAAATGTTAAACCCTATATAAGCCCCATGTTAACTCTAAAACCCATCATTAAACCCTAGATATTGAGTAATTACATTTCTATTGTTATATTGTTAAGTATCCTAGAACCTCTCATGGCCCCATTTTATCATAATTGTACCATTTGTCTCCTATACATATATAATAAGGAGACTTAGTATTAGGATTATCAAATGTCTTGTCCATGGTATTCATTGTAAAAGGAGGCCCCCCCTCGAAGAGTACTATAATTATTGGTTTTTTTGTCATTTTTTAAGGTGCAATTCCACAATATTTGGTACCACAATTCATGATCCTAATGTTTTGCTACTTCAAATAAGTCATCATGGAATTTTTGCTATAAACTTTCTATGGGAGGCTTCATATGGTGAAACTTGTAGAATATTGAGGAGGCTTCATATGGTGAAACTTGTAGAATATTGAAGATAAATATCGAGTAACATCTAGTTCAAACTTCATATCTTGCTTCGCTATATTTTCGGAGATATGTTTTAAGGAAGTTAGGATTCTTAAATGCTCTTGAAATTAGCTTCAAACATGTCAGTTTGGAATTTTCGCTATAAATATTTTTAATGGAAGATTTCAAAAAGTGAAACTTAGATTGCATTGAGGAGAAATGTTGGTGAGCATCTGGGTCATATCTTGGTTCCCTATAATTTTGGATATATTCTCTAAGGAATTTAAGGTTCATAAATGATCTTGAAACCAATTTCAAATAAGTCAGTTTGGAATTTCATAATAACTTTTTTTGGAAGGTTTCAAATAGTGAATCTTTGACCATATTAAGGATAAATCTCGAGAACTATCTAATTCAAATTTCAGAATTTGGTTCATTTAAATTTAAGAGTTATACCCTATGGAAGTAACAGTTTGTGAATGATCCTGAAATAAATTTTAAACAAATCAACTTGGTATTTTTTCTATATCTTCTTTTCTGGGAATTTTCATACTATGAAATATTCATGGATTTTAGGAGACATACGTAAGTACCTCATGTACAAATTTTAGAATTATATTTGAAGAATTTAAGACATGGCACGCTATACAAGTTTGCTCATGGAAAGAGGCCAAAAGTCAACAAATTTTGGGAAATTTACCATAACTTTCCTTTGGCACATAAAATTATGGTCACACTCGTGGAATTATAGAAAATACATATCTAAGTATTAGAGAGCAAAGTTTCCAAAAGGACTTGAATATCAAAGATATATCAAGAAAAAATTTAGCCATTCAGATTATCTCAAAATTAACGTTTTAAAGGTATGTAACTTACAAGTGACCTAGTTGTTGATTAGATGATCCCATATTTTTTGTGACTAAAAGTTGTGATAAAGAGGACTACTATTATTATTTTCCAACATGCCTCCAAAGAAAGCTACTATACCAATTAGACCTACTGAAGGGTCATCCTTGATTCATGAAGAATGTGAAGACTTAGAATTCAGGTTATCTCGATTAGAGAAGAAAGTTAATGAAATTGATGGTAGTATGTTGAAAAAGTTGGATTTATCAAAAAATCAAGAAAAGATTTAAAAAGAAATGGAAAAGAATGTAAATGAAAATAAGGGAGGAATAAAAAAGAAGATAAATGAAAATAAGGAAGAAATTAAAAGAACATGAATGAAAATAAGGAAGAAATGCAAAATGTCAAGGAAGACATACAAAAATCCATCAGGGAAGAAATAAAAGAATTACAAAACATTCTATTAAAATATATCCCTAAAAGGGATATGCATATCCAACGAAATCATGAATATGAGGAGAAGCATGGTGTTGAGAATAAATCTCATATGTGGAGTATGTTATCACAATTGGATAGTGCAAATATTGAATCGCAAAACCATAATCAGAAATTTTGAATCCAAGATCCACACAATTAGGGATTCAAGTCAGCGCCAAGGAACTACTACATTCTAAAGGTCGATATGAGGAAGTTTGATGGTAATGATATTTTAACATGGATATTTTTTATGGAGCAATACTTTGATATACACCAAGTGGCATCCTTACAAAAGGTAAATATTGCATCCATATTTTGAGAACAAGAATAACATGTATAGTATCAATGGCTTTGTGAAAGGAGAAAATATTATGTTATCTTGATCCATTTTTATAATTGAATTTATAGCACATTATGGGGACATTAAGAGCAATAAATTCTTCATTGAATTGGTAAATCTTCGACAAAAAGGTCTTGTTATAGAGCATATTCAACAATTCCAAAAGTGGAGCCTCATAGTAAAGAATATTTTAGAGAATAATTGTTAGACCTATTTATGGGATTGTAAATAAAAGCATCTCACATGAGGTGTGTCTCTTTGAGCCTAACTTTTTAGAGCATTCTTTTATTCTAGAAAGGAAAGTTGAAAGTAAAAATATGGCCACTAGAAATTTGGTCACTAATAATTATAGAGAAAATCAAGTTCCCTCTCCTAAACCAATAAGATTAACTCCTCAACAAATGGATGAAGGAAGAGAAAAGGGACTTTGTTTCAACTATGACAACAATTATAGTAAGGACCCTAAATATAGCGAGAAGAAATTATTTGACATGGACTGTGAAGAAGAGGGAGATCAATAAGTGGACACTTCACAAGATCTAGAGCTAGAAGAGACTACAATAATCTCTTTTCATGCATTGGCTATCATCAGTACTCCACAAACACTCAATATAGAAGGATATATGAAAATAAAAAATGTAACAATATTGATTGATTTAGGTCATATGCATAACTTCATTAAATACAAATTGGAAAAACTTCTTAATTTCTTTGTATATCCAACACCAAAATTTCAAGTAATGGTTGCAGATAGCAGTACCATAAATTGTTCATGGATTGGCATAATACTAAGTTGAATATGAGAAAGTATTTTTTAGTTAATCCCATGATTGCAATCCAAATGGATGGTTTTGATGTTGTATTAAGGGCCCACTAGTTACAATCAATAGGAATAGTGGCCCGTAATTTTCAGGATATTTTCATAATATTTTTCTTAGAAGGGAAGGAAATTGAGCTCAGATGTATCCAAGGGGAACTTAGTAGAGTGATAAGCTCTAATAGCATGGAAAATTTGATAAAAAGGTAAATTAAGGTGTAATTGCGTAATTGTGTTCATTAGACGTTCAAACATTTATATCCTCTTCTCTAATGGATCTCCAAACATTTATCAACAATCATTATAAGTTATTTGGAGAGATGTTTAAGGGTTTTCCACCTACCCAAGGTCATGACCATGCTATTCATTTGCAACCTAGAATTGTAGCACCTAACATTAGTCCTTATAGGTATTCACATGCACAAAAGAGTGAAATTAAGCATATGGTTCAAGAAATGTTAAAGGTATTCAACCTAGACAGAGAACTTTCCCACCACCGATGATGATGGTTATAGAAAAGGATGCTTTGTTGTGTATGCATCTAGATTACAGAAATCTCAACAAAATGACAATCAAAGATAAGCTTCCTATTTCTGTTGTTGATGAATTGCATGGAGACATTTTCTTCACTAAGTTGGATCTTCATTCTAGACATCATCAAATTAGAATAAGGCAATAAGATATTCTGAAAACAACCTTTAGAACACATGAAGGCCATTTTGAGTTTTTGGTTGTGCCATTTGCACTTACAAGTGCACTTTCAAAATTTCAAAGCTTGATGAATTCAATTTTCAATCCCTTCCTTCAAAATATTATGTTAGTATTTTTCTAAGACATACTAATCTACATAAAATATTTGGAAGAGCATGTACAACATGTTGACAATGTTTTAAGACTATTGGAAGAGCAACCATATATGCAAATCCTTCCAATCGTGACTTTGGGTTCAATAAGTAAAATATTTGGGTCATAGTGTATCACATGAGTGTGTCCAGGTGAATCTTAACAAAATCAAAGCTATGAGGGAATGGAAAATCCCAAATACCTTGAAGAAACTTAGAGGATTCTTAGGATTGACAAGATTTGACTGCAAGTTTGTCAAGAATTATGGTCAAATAGTAACACCTCTAACAAAATGATTGAAGAAGGAATCATTTTATTGGACTAAAGAAGCAACCAAAACTTTTGAAGTACTTAAATAGGCTATCTGTGCAAGTCCCATCATGGCAACACCTGACTTCACAAAAACCTTCATTGTGGAGTGTGATACCTTAGGTCTTGGAATTGGTGCATTTTTAATGCAAGAAGGAAGGCCCCATTTCCCTTGAAAGTATTGAACTTAAAGGAAAGAACTTACTCAGACCCATATATGAAAAATAAATGGTGTCCATACCTAACAGGAAGACACTTAAAAGGAAAAAACGATCATGATAGTCTAAAGTACTTCTTGGAGCAAAGACTCTCTTTGGAAGAGAAATAAAAAAGGGCCATAAAGATGTTGTGTTATGACCTTGAAATTATCTATAAAAAGGAAAAACAAACTATTATGGAAGATGCACTCTCAAGGAAAGAAGAAGACACACATATTTTACTATGTGCCTTCCATTCCATAATCTGACTCGGTTGAAGAAGAAAGGATATAATGGGAACAAGCTTTGAAGATATGCAAGATCATTCAAAAACTACAGGAGGAACCCGATTCACTAGAAAAAATTATGTGGAAAAATGATTTGTTATGGTATTAATACCACTTATAGTTGTGTAAGAATTCTCAACTCAAACAAAAGTTTCATTGACAATTACACACTTCGCATGTAAGAGGGCATTTAGGGTTATTGAGGGCATACCATAGGATCAAGAAAGAATTTTTTAGGGGATGTATTCAAATGAATGTGCAAAATTTCATGGTGGAACATGTGGTATGTGAACAAAATAAGGGAGATACAATCAAGACCCCAAGGCTCCTTTAGCCATCAAACATAACAAGCCAGTGCTGGGAAAAAGTTTCAGTGGATTTTATACAAGTTTAACCAAATACAAAGGAAACAGTTTCATTATGGTAGTGGTGGATTTATTAACAAAGTATGTCCTTTTTTTCTCTCTTTCTCATGCTTTTAAAGTAAATATAGTAGCAAAAGAATTCATAGAAATAGTCCAAAATCTACATGGAATACCAAATATTATTGTAAGTGACAGAGATCTAATTTTTATTGGAAATTTATGGACTAAATCATTTTCTTGTTTGGGTACTTAATTGTCTCATAGATCCTCTTACCATCCTAAATCTTATGGACAAAATGAGATTGTGAATAAATGTTTATATGGATATGTAAATTATTTTGCATATGATAAATAGACACAATGTGTCAAATGGTTTCCCTTGGTAGAATGGTTGAACACCACTTCCTTCAATAGCTCATAAAAAATGTCACCATTTATGACACTTTATGTTATCATCCTCCATCCATCACATCACCCTGAAAGGGACTATAAAGGCTCGAGTAGTAGAGGACCACATAAAATACCAACAAAACGTTCTCAAACTATTGAAGGACAACTTCATTATGGCACAAGATAGGATGAAACAACAAGCAAATCGACATTGCAATGAAAGGGAGTTTGAAGTGGGGGATTGGATATATTTGAGGCTACACTCATATAACCAAATGCCCCTCAAACACAAAAATAAAGAAAGTAAATTAGCTTCGAGGTATTATGTCCCCTATAAGATGTTGTAGAGGATTAGAATAATGAATTACAAATTAGAGTTGCCTCCATCTTCATGCATACATCCAATCTTCTATGTTTCTTTCTTAAAGAATGTAATTGGTGACAAGATCCTAGTCCAAATTATTCTAGTAGAGATTAATGAAGAAGGGAAATTAATACAAGAAACAAAACAATCTTGGAAACAAGGACTAAGCAACTAAGAAATGGAGCAATTACTGAGGACCTCATAAAATGGAAGAACCTACCAATGGAAGAGGTGACATGGGAAGATGAGTTGTTCATGCGGAAACATGCAAATATAATTAAATGTTGAGGACAACACTTATTTGAATGGGAGGGACATGTTAATCCCTATATCAGCTCCATGTTAACCCTAAACCCCTTATTAAGCCCCAAATATTGATTGATTACATTTTGATTGTTATATTGTTATCTAGACTAGAAACTTTCATGTTCCTATTTTATTATAATTGTACCATTTGTCTCCTATATATACATATACATATACATATATATACATACACACACACACACACACACACACACACACACACACACACACACACATCTATCTATCTATCTATCTATCTATCTATCTATCTATCTATGTATATATATATATATATATATATATATATATATATATATATACACTGACGAGACCTTATGATTATCAAATATTTTCATGCACATTGTGTTCATTAAGAAAGGAGGTTTTCCCCTTAAAGAGGACTATAACTATCGATTTCTTATCATTTTCAAGGAACAAGGTTAATAACACCAAACTTTAAAAAGCCAACACATCCATTTCCCAATGAATTAAGATAATTATATCATGGACATTTAGAAACTAGAGCTAAGAGTGATGGAATTTGAAGTAAATTAAAGCTCAAAGTACCACATAAATAAATACCAAGAGAGGAAAAATTCACTAGTAGATACTGTTACATAGAGGCCACTCTTTAATCTAGATCCAAACGACGATGATGTATTCCAGGAACCAAAACCCGAGAAAATTCCAAAAACTAAAGCACATTGATAATAATCCACTAGAAGCACCAAGATGTTGAAACAATTAGACCAAATTTCTAGTAAACCAACCAAAAGCCAAGTGAAAGACTTACCATGAGTTCTAGATTGGTTGATGTTTTGGTTGATGTTTCTTTAGAAGCTATGACAAATTCTTTGCCTTAATTACTTCATTGTCCCACCTCAACATTAATGCACCATAAGGAGGAATTTAATAAATGGGATGGATATTAATCCCAACATGCAAATGGGATGGTGTCATGTCCTTTTGCATCCCTTAACAGTTCTTGAGGACTTATCTATGTGTTCTTAAAACATGTGGTAATTGATGGTGATGATGTGTGGCTTGAGATAAAAACCTTAAATACCATGGGGGATTATGTGATGAAATTTCCCCATCTAGAGTCTAAATGTTTGAGAAATATGGAGGCCTTGGAAGTAACAATGAAGAAACAAAACACAGATCTTGATTCTTCTTCTTCTAACACTTCTTCTCATGGACATGCACTTTCTCCTTCTTGTTTCTATTTGAATGCAACCTCTACTTCCTCTTTTTATGAGTGGATTGTTGATTCTAGAGCATCATATCATGTGGATAAATATAAAATCATTTTTCTACTCTTAATGAGTGTAACACAAAACAAATATGTGGTGGTGATGATAGATCTCTCAGTGTTGTGGGTGTGGAATACTTAAAGTAGATAATGGTCATTTCAATGACGTATTATGTGATCCAAGTATTTAATGCAACCTTCTATAAGTATATTAGATCACTCATTTAGGTGAAGGAGAAACAATAGAGTTTTCACCTCACCAAGTTGTAATCAAGGATTTAAAAGACCTTAAACATATCCTTGCCATGGAATTATTGATGATATTACCATGTTGTCTAAGTTTGACAACTTTGGCTCATCATCTTTTCCTTCATTTTCTATTACTCACAATGATGACTTGAGAAAACTTTGTCATGAGAAACTTGGCCATCTAAATTATCACTCATTGCAACAACTATGTAATCAAAATATGGTGATTGTTCTTCCTCTCATTTCGAGTAGAGATGGTGTTTGTGCTAGTTGTGTTCTCAAAAAACATTGTTGGGACAAGTTTGACAAACGTGCCTCTTAGCACACCTCAACCCTTTTTCACTTGGATTTGCTCCTTAAAACTTAAGAGTGAAGTTTTTGGAATTTTCTTGTCCTATAAGGCCCTTATAGGAAAACAATCTTGACATCAACTATAAATGTTAAGAATAGATAATGGGGGTCAATACATCATCAACAAATTCATTACTTACTACGCTACACAAGGCATGCTAATGCAACATATTGTTCCATATACACCACAACATAATGGTGTTGTTGAAAGAAAGAATCGTACATTAAAGTAAATGGCTAATTGTATGATTCAATATAAGGGATTAAGCCTTTTTTATTGGGTGGAAGAAATGAATAATGCAAATTAGGTAGTAAATCACGCTCCCAAACAATTTAAAAAATATACATTGGAATAAGCATGGACTAAGATTAAGAGTGTATAGAATAAAGTGTGCATAAGATGTAAATGGGTGTATAGAACAAAGTATGCATCATTTGTAAGTGTTGAAATATGTAAGGCTTGATTAGTTGGTAAAGGATTCTCTCAAGTTGAAGGAATTTGCTACAATGAAACATTTTCCCATGTCACCAAAAATGAATTCCATCCACCTTGTTCTAGCCCTTGATATTTCACATGGATGGGAACTCCATCAAATGGATGTTAAATTTGTCTACTTGCATGGGGATCTAAAAGAACAAATTTAAATAGAGAAACCTCTTGGCTATGTTCAAAGTGACTCCAAATTTGCTTGTTACTGTAAGAAATCTCTCTATGGCCTTAAGCAAGCTCCTCGAGCTTAGCATGCAAAAAAGGATAACATTTTTCATGACATCAACTTTTCCAAATTTCATTCAAACCCCAATGTCTACATTGAGAAAGTAGGAAGCCATCTCATAATCCCTCATCTTTATGTTTATGACCTTATCCTCAATAGTAGTGACCCCAAAATTTTAATCCATGTGAAATTAATCCTTAAGAAGAAGATTGAAATGACAGAATTAGGTTATTTGCATTATTTTCTTGGCCCCCAAGTATTACAAACAAAGGAAGTAATTTATCTCTCCCAATCTATGTATGCATGAGAACTTCTTCATTGCTTTCACATGGAACATTGTAAACCATCCTATTCTTCCTTTCAATCTAGAGTCAAACTTGTTATCACTTGCACTACACCCAAAGTTGATGTCACTTCATACCTCTAGTTAGTTGGTAGCCTCTTATTTTTGACTCATGCTTGTCCTAATATTTCCATTCCTATTGGTCTTGTTGTTCAATATATGCAAATTTCTCATGAGAATCATTGGAATGTAACAAAAATGATACTTCTATATATCGAAGGTGTAGTTTAGTTTGGGATACATTACAATTCATGGGGGCTCCTTTGTTGGTTGGTTCCACTATTGTGTAGGCTATCCTTTCTGCGGACATAAACGATCCCTCTAGTCCTATGAGAGAATCTAAAAACAAACAAAGACAAATATATGTAAACTTTCCTAGCTTATACCAGAAAACAAAAAAGAGGATAAATGACCTATCGCACTCTAATGTTAATGTCTTTCATATCACTAAATACTTTAATAATACACTTTATCACCATTTATTATTTTACACTATAAATAAATTAATTTTAAATTTTAATAAAACTTTATATATATAAAATTTACATGACAATACAGTCCATCAAATTTAAAGAACATACAACGAATATGTCCACAAAAAATTGTATAAGACACTCGTGAAAATAAGGTCCTTGCTTTAGCGGTGCCAATATATTAATATGGAACATGACTAAAATATGTTTTCTAAATAAATTAACGTGAAACATGAGCAAAATATGTTAGAGTTTATATATATATATATATATATATATATATATATAATTATTTATATAAATATATTTAATATTAAAAAAACTGTAATTATATAACTGTTTTTTAATTAAAATTTTATATTATATTTCAGAGTAAGATTGAAATTTTCTTAGGTTTAAAATATGTTTTCTAAACTTTCATAGGCAAATTTTTTATATATATATTTTTATTATAATTATATAAATATATTAATATTTAAAAGAACTGTAATTATAAAATTGTTTTTTGTTAAAATTTTATATTATAATTTAGAATAAGATTGTAATTTTCTATGTTATTGAATATTTTTAAATATAAAATTGTGATTTTTTAATATTTAAAATATATTTTTAATGCATAAATAAATTTAGCATTTTATAATTTTTTAAGATTTAATTTTATAAATTAAATAAATTAAATTTACTATTTTAAAAAGCCGTAGTCTTTAACGCGACTTTTTGAAAGCCTTTCCGGCGATATCCGGCAGTGATTTATGGAAATCCAAGTTTGATAACTAATTTCTGCACAATGAAACTGTCCCAGGGGTTTTTCAGGGTGCTGAATCTGAATATGCAGTTAAAAAACCATTTTAACTGCAACAAATCATGATTTCAGCTCAATTTCTTCCGCCGGATTCCGTCACCGGAATCTCAAAAAGTCGCATTATAGACAACTCCTTTTAAAAATATTTATCAAATTTTAAATAAAATTATTAAAAAAAAAATTTTCAATAAAATTATTTGATGTATTAATAAAAAAAAATCCAATAAAACCATTTAAAAAAATCCAATAATTGATATAAAAACAACAATTAAGTGCAACCATATGCAAGAATCTTGTAACCATGGTTATTAGATAACCCAGTTCATCGCTTTAAATAGAAACCCCACGATCCCATCTTTTATTGAAAAATGCACGCCCGTTCCCACCGTTCGAATGAAATCTAACTGATTTCAGAGTTCGGCTAGAACCTTAACGGACACTTGGCTTGCAGTTCCATGCCACACTGTGTCACTTCACGACAGTCCACCTCCTTCGCCAGGCTTGCTTCTGTCTACGAAACGATGAAGAAGCGCGTCTGACAATGTCATCAGTGAGCGTACAGCCTGGCCAATTGTGTCAGCTGCAGCAATCACTATAGACACTGGTCTCACCGCCCACGTTCCAGGTCAACGCGCCCGCCGTATCTTCCATATGCTGCAGAGCTGGCCCTTGTTCTGCCGCTTAACATAAATTAAATGGTTTGACTCAATTCTTTTGAATTCAGTGTCGATGCCGATTGCGTTGCTCCCCACAACATTCACAGGCCATGCCAGCGTTCTCCACCATTCCAGAATTCATTGGTAAAGCCATTCCATCGAATGGCCCGGATGTTTGCGTGGGTTTGTTTTCTTTTTCTGAATTCTGTTTTTGCATTGGCCCAGTTCGACAATTTTGTTTTCAATGGATTCAGAAACAGCAATCTGACGTTGGATGGAATGGCGAATATTAATCCTGCGGGAGTTTTAGAGCTCACTAATGCGACACAGCGTATGTTGGGCCATGCCCTGTATCCGATTCCGCTGCATTTTAAGAATTCTTCGAGGAATTCCTCTTTTTCTTTCAGCACAACCTTCGTTGTGTCCATTGTCCCACTGTACCGCCTTCTTGGAGGTCACGGCATAGCGTTTCTGTTGACCCCATTTAAGGGGTTGCATGGAGCTTTGTCCAGCCCCTACCTTGGCCTGTTCAATGATTCCAGCAACGGGAAGGATTATAATCATATATTTGCGGTGGAGTTGGATACAGTTCGGGATTTTGAGTTTGATGATCTTGACGATAACCATGTGGGCATAGACATCAACAGCCTGACATCGATTAGGGCCGCAACAGCCGGGTACAGGATTGGTAATGGAGCTGTTCAGGAATTTGATCTTAAATCTCAGAAGAGCATTCAGTGCTGGATAGATTTTGATGGTGCAGAGAATAGGCTTAATGTGAGTGTTGTACCAGGGGGGATGCCGAAGCCTGATCGTCCATTGATATCTGTTCATGTTAAGCTCTCGGATGTCCTTCTTGATAATATGTATGTGGGGTTTTCAGCATCCACAGGGCTGCTTTCTAGTGCTCATCGCGTTCTGGGATGGAGTTTCAGGATGAATGGGCCTGCACACGACCTTGAACTCTCAAAGCTTCCTCATATTGCAGCTGCAAATTCTATGGTGAAGACTAGAATGTTCACAATTGGGGTATCCATTGCTGCTGTAACTATCACGGTTGTTGCAATTCTGGCAGCAGTTCACCTTATAAGGAGGATTCGACAGAGTGAGGTGATTGAAGAATGGGAGCTTGAATATGGGCCTCATAGATTTCCATACAATGAACTTAAAGTGGCCACAAAGGGTTTCAGGGACAAAGAACTGCTGGGGTTTGGCGGTTTTGGGAGCGTATATAAGGGCGTGATTCCCAGCACTCGCCTGGAAGTTGCAGTGAAACGGATTTCACACGAATCCAAGCAAGGTGTAAGGGAATTTATTGCAGAGATTGCGAGTATTGGCCAGCTTCGTCACCGCAACCTAGTTCGACTTCAAGGTTGGTGTAGGCATAAGGCAGAGCTTTTGCTTGTTTATGATTATATGCCAAATGGTAGCCTTGACAAGCACTTGTTTGAGAATACAGAGAATATTTTGAGTTGGGCACAGAGGTTTACAATTTTGAAAGGTGTTGCTTCAGCTCTGCTCTATCTTCATGAAGAATGGGAGCAGAAGGTAGTGCATAGAGATGTCAAAGCAAGCAATGTGTTATTAGATGCAGATTTGAATGGTAGGTTAGGAGACTTTGGGCTTGCTCGCCTATATGAGCATGGGTCAAATCCTCACACCACCCATGTAGTTGGAACTCTTGGCTACCTTGCACCAGAGCTTACGCGCACTGGTAAGGCCACAACAAGCACTGATGTGTTTGGGTTTGGGGCATTATTGCTTGAAGTAGCTTGTGGAAGAAAACCTATTGAGCCGAAGAGGTCTCCTGAAGAACTAGTCTTGGTGGATTGGGTGTGGGAGTTGCATTCCAATGGGAAGCTTTTGCATGCAGTGGATCCTAGACTTCTTAATGAATACTCTATTGAAGAAGCTGAGCTCGTTCTTCGACTGGGTTTATTGTGTTCTCACCCTCATCCCGAAGCTCGACCTAGTATGAGACAGGTAGTGCAAATGCTTTCAGGCGATAAACCACTTCCTGTCCTACCTTCTGAACCTCCCTCAGTAGACTCATCTCCAAGAAGCAAACCTTTTGGGGATTTCATCTTTTCATTTTCTTCATGCAAGCATGGTTCTTTAAATACTTTCTCACATGCTAGTATAAGCACATCGGATGGGAAGCCTACCTTTACAGCTGGTGGAAGAACGCCACTTTCACTGCTCCTAGGAAGAGATTGAAAGGCCTGTAACTAATTCAAGTCTTTGAATTGAAAGCCCTGTAACTAATTCAAGTCTTTGAATCGAGTGTGAAAAGATTTCTATTTTTGCTACATTGGTGCATGAGTTACTACCTTCTCACACAAATTATGAGTTACTGCCTTCTCACACAAATTAAGGGTCGATTTCCAGAGTTACAGAGCTTGGAAATTTTTCTTTTGATGCATTTTATAGAAAATAATACTAACAGATCTGAAGTCTGTAATTTTTAAATGTAGATAAATGGTGTGCAGTTCTATGGTTCTTTGAAGAGTATTTGATGAAACATAATGTAGGGCAACATCTATTTGTGATATTTCTTCAATTCATTTTGGCTCAGTTTTTATCTTGGCAAATGGCTTGTTTAAGAGATCGGGTTTCACATCAATAACGCTTCCAAGTTCTGCACCAAAATCTTAAGACTCTTGTTCAGTGATATATATGTCTTCTGCACCAGAATCTTAATACTTTTGCTCATTGACATATGCATCTTCTGCACTGATTCAAATTCCTCACCGTCAGATTCATGGAAATTTTCTAGGTTCAATCTCACCCATTGTCAGGGCACTCCGATCCTTTCACAACTGTGCTTGCTTCGTCAAATATGACACTCTGTTTTTCAACAGGCTTCTTAACTTCAAGATCCCACAGCTAAGATTTCTGTGACTGTTCATCATAAGTGAAACGTTGCTCCTTTGGTCTGTGCATATAAATAGTGCCCCCAAATATGTGCAATTTAGACCTGTTCTGCTACTTTGTTGTGTGCATATAAGTGGTGTTCCAAAATATGTGAATGTTTTTTGTTAGGCTTGCACCCACTCCATGTTTCTTCAGGTGCAATGTTCCACAAAATTTTGATTTGATTTCAATTTAGCTTCAAGTCTCTGAATTAAAACTTCCTGCTCAAATATTATACAGATTATTATTATTGTTATTTAATATATATATATATAATCTTGATAAAATAATAATGTGTTATATTATTAATAGTGCCCCCAAATATGTGCAATTTAGACCTGTTCTGCTACTTTGTTGTGTGCATATAAGTGGTGTTCCAAAATATGTGAATGTTTCTTGTTAGGCTTGCACCCACTCCATGTTTCTTCAGGTGCAATGTTCCACAAAATTTTGATTTGATTTCAATTTAGCTTCAAGTCTCTGAATTAAAACTTCCTGCTAAAATATTATACATATTATTATTATTGTTATTTAATATATATATATATATATAATCTTGATAAATTAATAATGTGTTATATTATTTTTTTTAAGTTTGGCAGAATTATATTTTCAACATGTCGAATATATCACTTTGATATTATATAGATCATTATTATTTTCTTTATATTTTCAACATGTCCAATATGTCACCTTGATATTATACAGATCATTATTATTTTCCTTATATATATAACCCTGATAAATCAATAATATGTTACATTAAATCTTTTTTTTTTTTTAAGTTTGGCAGGACTACATCTTCAATGTGTCCAATATATCACCTCGACTTGATATTATACAGATCATTATTGTTTTCCTTATATATAACCCTGATAAATCAATAATATGTTACATTTAATTTTTTTTTTAAGCTTGGCAGGACTACATCTTCAACATGTTCAATATATCACTTAAATTAGGAAGAGAATTGAACCAGTGACTTCACATCAAAGAATGCCTTAACAAAACACCTATTACTGTCCATCCAAGAGAATTAAATCAATGACTTCACATCAAAAAACTCCTTAACAAAACACTTATCATTGTCTATTCAAAACCTAGTAAACATTTTTCATTATATTTTTAATTTCCAATCTAACATCAAAAATATCTCATTTTCTGCAAATTAGATATAGGAAAAAAATTTAACACATTGCACTGTTACTTCATTCCCACTAATAATAGAGACAGTTATAATCAGGTTGTAAATGCCCTGCATTTTGCCATAGTTCTTAAACTGTTTGGGCCAGTAGTATGCACCATCGTGAGGAGTCGTCTTGAATGACTTCCTACTCTGCCGCTCTACTAATACTTTTTGGATTACAAGAAATACTTTTTAAACACTAATTTTTGAAAGAATATAAAGGTCATAAAATATTTCTTCTTCCAAGTATAAATTTATCATAGGTGCGCCTAGGTTAGTACCTACTCCCCGCAAAACTGGTTTAGTGCGCCATGCTTTGCTTTTAGGGATGGACAAGCGATGTTGTATAAGTTTTCTAACATGGGAATCTTGAGAACGTGGATAGGACGGAGTGTTCGAACGTGGATAGGACGGAGTGTTTGAGTGGTAAAACGTTTGGTCTAAATTTACCAAAAATGTGTTAAGTTAGTTGGTTTTTTGTTTTGTTCTGTTTATTGTTTTTCTTTTTTTTTTTTAATTTATAAAAATTAAAAATTAAAAATAAAAATAATATGTTTAAAAAAATGAATATAAAAAATAAAATATTTTAAATTATAATATAATGAAATAATAATATATTTTTAATTTTATTTCAAATAAATTGTATTATTCATTCAAAATATTAGATATCATTTTGGGATTCAACTGTGTTAAGTAAGTCATTCATGTATGACCATTTCCATGAGAGGTAGTCGTAAGTGACTAATTTCTCATGATTTTTGAATAGTTCACTTAGCACTCATTTGATTAAGTCATTCATGTATGACCATTTCCATGAGAGGTAGTCGTAAGTGACTAATTTCTCATGATTTTTGAATAGTTCACTTAGCACTCATTTGATGCTCACAGGGGTGAAGAAGTGGGATTGAAACTAGTGAAATGAAGAAGTGGGATTGAACCTAGTGAAATGAATCACATAGCATCAATCGTCACTTCGGGCTTGCACCCGGTAACCAGGACTTCCCAGGAGGTCACCCATCCCAGAACTCCTCTAGCTCAAGCGCGCTTAACTGTGGAGTTTTCCCCACAATCAAGCCCACTTAGCTTGCTACCCCATTTGCAAAACCTTAGCAAGTATTGTGCCTCATGAACCATTCAAGTAGAGATCCCTTGACTCTTTTTGAATTTAAGTATGGGGTTTTTACGCAGTGCATTATATTAGATATCATTTTGGGATTCAACTGTGTTAAGTAAGTCATTCATGTATGACCATTTCCATTCCATGAGAGGTAGTCGTAACTGACTAATTTCTCATGATTTTTTAATAGTTCACTTAGCACTCATTGCATCGGGTGATGCTCACAGGGGTGATGAAGTGGGATTGAAACTAGTGAAATGAATCACATAGCATCAATCGTCACTTCCGGGGCTTGCACCCGGTAACCAGGACTTCCCAGGAGGTCACCCATCCCAGAACTCCTCTAGCTCAAGCGCGCTTAACTGTGGAGTTTTCCCCACAATCAAGCCCACTTAACTTGCTACCCCATTTGCAAAATAATTATATTTTTATTGATTATTATAATTAATATATAATATTTAATTTATATTATAGTTTATTATATTAAAATATTAAAAAGTTATTTTTAGTATTAATAAGGATGAAAATTATTTTTATTTGGTTAAAAGTTTTTCGAGAGAAAAATGATAATGGCTTAAGATTTACCAGTGGCATAGTTGTCTTTACACAATAATGATGAGTTAACTTTCATTTGCAGAGTGGTTTCAGTTATAATAAATCTACGAAAAAAATACAATTTCTTTAGATTGATCACTTTGGAAGCGTGAACTAGATCCATGTCTAATATGATTACACAAGAACTATTAAGACTTTATGTCCAAAACTTTGAATGCACTAAAAAACCGACTTTTGATGTTGGCTCCAAATTTTAAAAAAATATCAATTTTAAATTATAATAAAACTATATATTTTTAAAATAATTATAACACTATAACATTGATTTAAATTAATAATTTAATTTGTGTCAATAATGATATGAAAATATATATTGAATATTAAAATTATAATATCTATAAATATGCAACTAGAAATTAAAAAAAAAATATATATATATATATATATATATATATATATATATAATTAATTATATATATATATATATATGATTGATTTAATATTTATTTATTCTTATTTTGGAAATACAATCAAAATCAACAATATAATTAGTTGACATCTACTATGGATGATTTATTAAATTCTTAGATTTAATATGAATTTGAATACAAATTTACCTGCATTAAAATTAATATATATTCACACTTATAAAATAAGTATTATTAAATTTTTTAATTTAAATAATTTTTTAAAATAAAATTTATATTAAATATTTTAATTTAAATAATTTTTAAAATAGAATTTATATTTTTGTTTTAAAATATTTGAATAAAAATATTTATTATTTATTACAAAATTTATTAATTATCCTCTAAAAACTTTCTTGATAAAATTTTTTCAACTAACTATTTTGATTTTATTAATAATATTTAAAATTAATACTTGATTCCTAATTTTTTATTTTTAAAACCATTTTCAATTAACTAAAACTATTACATTTCATTTTATTTATTTTCAAAATTTCAAAATAAAATGTTTATATTTGAAATAAAAATATATATATATATATATATATATTTTACTACTTAATAATGGCAAATTCCACTCCAAATATTAAAAGATTTAGTTTATGCATTAAATATCATGATCAATTGATATTTGTCAAATATATCAGGATGGATTGGATCGGTTGATATTTGTCAAATATATCATGATTGTTTAGAGCTTTGCAATAGTTTTTACTTTTAATGCAGTGTTTTTTTGTCAAATTCAATGGGTTGATTTGATTGGAATATGTTTTTTTTAATGGTTCAATGTATCAAAGATGATATGTCAATTTAGGTGGGATTGAAATTTGGGTGGGAGGATCATAACAATTTTTCCATATTATTAAAGTTATATTTATTTTCATGTTTTTGAATATAATTTTATAAATCAAAATTATAAAAAATGTATTTCATTTCTATTATTTTATAGAATTAGTGTAGATCTATTTAAACATGGATTTAACATGGGTCCAAAGGGATTAAATTTTTTCAAGTGCAAACTTATTTTAGAGTGCAAAAAATAATGTGTAATTTTTCATTGTTTTAAATTGCATTTTTGAATGTTATAGAGATTAAATAACTTAAATTTGTAAGTCCAAAAAATCTTTGTTTAATTTCGACAAAAAATTAAACACTTAAAAAAATGATTAAACTGTAAAATACTGCTTCAAGTGTTTTAACTATAAAACTTATTTTTTCCAACAACTTATTTAAATCACGTATTCAAATATTTTTGAACTTTTAACCACATGTTCTTTTTTTTACTTCTAATTACTTTACATGAAATTACATTAGGTAATATGAATAATTAATTAAACATGCATAACATTTTCTTTTTCTTTTTCTTTTAATATAAGTGACATTTCTTTTCTATTAAAAGAATATTTTATTTTTATTTTGAAAGAGACGCATGTCAACTCCATGGTGAGCACTGACATACTTAAACATTGCCTTCTAATGAGCCTCTGGCTCACTAAGCTTTGATATCGGATTCCATGTTTAATATGAACACACAAGAACTGTTAAGACTTCATGTCCAAAACTTTGAGTGCAACGAAAAAAGCTATTTTATTTTTTATTTTTTATTTTTTAACTAAAACGGTTATGATTTTTATTTATTTGAAAAAAACTTGGGTCTTTGCCAAAGCAGCTCCTATTACATTGCAGATTTCTACCTGTTGCTGATTAAGATCTGCTTGATTTTTAGGGCATTTGTACAATGCTTTCGTTGTTTACGATTAGCAGTCCTTTCATCAGAGAGCTGCCTTTGTTTGCCATTTGATCAGCTTCACTGTTTGACTTTCTAAGAATATGATAAAACTTACATGTGTCAAAGTCTAGGAGAACTCTCATCAATCTGTCCAGTATTTTGTTGAGGCTGGCATTGCTAAATAGATTTCCCATCTTTAGGCTTTTTATTATTAACTCTGAATCCCCGAAAACTTGGAGGTCTTTGGCACCTTTATCTCTTGCTATATGGCAATCTTTGAGCAGCCCAAGAATCTCTGCTTGATTGTTAGATTTCTGGCCTAATCCCCAACTGAAACAGTCTTTTAAGGCCCCATCCGAAGAGTAGATGACCCCCCCAGCACCGGCGGCTCCGGGATTACCTTTAGACGCTCCATCGAAGAAGATTGTGGTTAAGTTTTGTGACCGCCACCATGATTGGAATTTGTCATCTTCATCTCTTATGCGCCATTCCTGATTTGCCTTCTGTGGAGAGAGGAGCTGCTTATGCGGGCAAGGCTCTAACAGGCCTAGCCATCTTTTTTCTTCAGGCAGTAACAATGGGTCTTCTTTGA
The DNA here is from genome assembly GCA_031772625.1 of Pinus tabuliformis. Classification (NCBI taxonomy): domain Eukaryota; kingdom Viridiplantae; phylum Streptophyta; class Pinopsida; order Pinales; family Pinaceae; genus Pinus; species Pinus tabuliformis. The sequence goes on from CM062819.1 coordinate 480,860,414, forward strand.
AGTACTGCTGTTGGGCTGCTTCCAGGAGAAAGGATTTTGCTTTTGCTGCAACTTGCAATGGAGAGTGCCTCATCTCTCTGAAAATCTGCTGATTTCGAGCTAGCCAAAGCTGCCAACAAACATATTTTGGGATGGCTGTCCAAATTTTACTCCAGAATGATTTGGAAGGGATGCACTGGGGATAGAATCGACTCCAAGTGGCGTAGAGGTCTGCAACAGAGATTTGTGAAGGCAGAATAATCTGAAATTTATGTAAAATAATTCCCCATACCTCTTTTGCAAAATTGCACTCCAAGAAAATATGCTGGGCTGTTTCGAAGTTGCTGCTGCATAACCCACATCTGTGCGGCCCTACTATATTCCTTTTTTCCAGATTATCACCAGTTAGGAGTTTATTATGTGCCAGGGTCCAGAAGAAGAAATTCACTTTTGGTAGGGCTAGGGGTTCCCAGACATTCTTCCAAAAAGCCGGAGTTTGTCTGCTATTTCTTGAAGCCTGCAATGCTCTATATCCTGCTGCTGTGGTGTAGACTCCAGACTGACCCCATCCCCATTTGTCTTTCATGGATCTGTTGACAGGCGCTACTTCCTCCAGCAGATCTTCAAGCAGAGTTTGTTGGTGGGATAACCGCGCTAGGACTCCATGAAAATCCCATCCTGCCCAATCTCCACGGTGATCCCAATTTGACAGATCGTATATGGTGTTGACTCCTGCTTGCTTCAGCCAGTCCCTGAGATCAGCTATGTCCTCATTATTCTGCAGAGGTTCTTTCCCCATAATACTGTCAAGCCACAGATGGGTGCGTTTGCCGTTACCAGGGATCCTGTAAACCTGTTTGTTGAAGAACTTACTGCTCCTACAACATAATTTCCACACCTGCGTGCTGTTGACTGTATTTGCGTTCTGAAGATTACTGAGGGATTTGTTGGGTCTGTACTTAGTGCGCAACACTACACTAACTGGATGGGAGGGCTCATGGATCAGCTTCCACAAGATCTTTCCTCCCAGCGCTAAATTGACAAGAGTTGGATCTCTGATTTGCAGCCCTCCTTCTGCCTTTGTTTTTTTTACCACGTCCCAGTTCACCAGATGCATTTTGTTTTCATTTCCCTTTCCTCCCTGCCACAAGAAGTCTCTAAGCAGTTTGGATATTTGCTCCGCCACATTTCTTGGTGCTAGGAGAAACGCTGCCTGATAGATTGGTAGCGTGACAGCATGGCTTTTATTAAAATTACTTTGCCTCCCTTCGTCAGCCAATAGCCTCCCCACGCTGCAATTTTTGTTTTGATTTTCGAGATTATTTCATTCCAGAGTGTTCTTTTATTGGCTCCTGATATAATGGGAAGGCCCAGATACTTGAATCTATCCCAGGTTGCTTGTCCTTTGAATCCGAGGAGAGTGGTTATACCAGAGAGCTCCCTCTGATCTATGTTCCAGCTGTAAACTTCGCTTTTGTTCTCATTTATTAATGCCCCTGAGGCTCTGCAATAACTATTGAGAACTGCGTTTATGGCTTTGGAAATTCTGATGGAGGCTCCGCCTAGAAGAAGGGAATCATCAGCGAATAGAGCGTGGTTCAGGGCTTCAGCTCCATGGGAAGGCTTAAGACCTGGGATGTTGCCGTTTATTCTTTCTGCAGTGAGTTTACGACTGAGGGTATCCGCCATTATGATGTACAGGAATGGTGAGAGGGGGCATCCCTGCCTGATGCCTCTCTGGCTTTGGAAGAAATTTGTGGGGCGACTGTTGACTAAAGGGGCGATCCATGGTTTATCAATGCATGCTTTGATAAGATTTACGAATTGGGACGAAAAGCCAAATGAGAGCAGGACATGGCAGAGGAAAGAGCGATCCACTCTGTCGAAGGCGTTTTCCATGTCTAATTTAATCAGCATGCCTTTTTCATTCCGCTGCTTGCTAGAGTGAATGATCTCCTGTACCTGGATTACATTATCTAGAATATGCCTGCCTTCAACGAATCCGCCTTGAGGAGGGGAGATCAGTCTTTTTAACAGCGGCTTAATCCGGTTTGCTATCAGTTTTGCCAGTATTTTATATGAAGCGTTGCACAACGAAATGGGCCTGAACCTTGCGAATGTCTCCGGATTGGTGTCTTTGGGGATTAGAGCGAGGTAAGTGGAGTTAGTTCCTCCGCCTATCTTGGCTTTTTTCATGAACCAGCCTATCATTTTGCAGAGATCAACTTTGATAATGTACCAACAAGACTTGTAGAAATGGATTGTAAATCCATCAGACCCGGGAGCCTTATCTGCGTCCATGCACCAGATAATTTTTATTATTTCCTCCTCTGTGGCTGGCCTGCAGAGAGCTATATTTTCTTCAAGGCTAATAAGAGAAGGGATGTTGGCGATGAACTCAACGGCTTCCTCGTTATTTCTGTGGGTTTCTTCTCTGTAAAGATTCCTAAAGTGGGTTTCAACAACAGCTTTGACTTGGTTAAAACGTTTGCAAACAATGCCTGATGTTTTAATTTTTGCTATGTGATTCCTTGACAATCTCACTCTATATTGTCGGTGGAAGAAGGAGGTGTTTCAGTCTCCAGCCTTCAACCACAAACTTCTAGATTTTAGTCGCCAATATTCTTCTTCCTTTCTGAAAGTTTGGTGGGCAGAGCGTTGGGCTTTTGTTTCTTTTTCCAGCAACTCTGTTGTGATGTCTTTGTTTTCCATCTCTGTTTGCAGAGTCTGCAATGCATGAACTGACTCCTTTCTTTGCTCAGTAGGAGAGGGGCCTGGTCTCTTTATCCAGTTCTTCAGAGCCTGCTTGGTTGCTTTCAATTTTTGCTCCCAGACATAGCTTGGGGATCTCGTGAAAGTTTTGGCCCAAGCTGCCTTCACTGTCTCGATATAACCTTCCTTCTCGATCCATAGAGGGTTGAACCGGAATGGAATAGGCCCCAGATCTTCTTCATCTTCCAAGAGAAGCTGAATAGGTTTATGATCAGAAGCTAGTTTGGGCAGGATTTTAGTGATGATTATCTTTTTGTTCATTGTTATGGAGCTTTGTACCATGAACCTGTCTAACCAAGCTGAGATGTGTTCTGATCCGACTCTGTTATTGGACCAGGTATAAAAGCCTTTGATAGGATTGAAGTCCAGCAAATCCCAGCGCTAAAAGAGTTCCTCCACCTCGTCTAGCATGGGATCTCTATTGCTTATCCCTCCCCTCTTTTCTTTTGCTTTCATAATGATGTTGAGATCCCCTGCTATGATGATATTGCTAGGGGATGACTACTCTAAGAAGGTTGAAAGGGAGTTCTAGCACTCTTGCTTTTCATGATAAGAAACTGGGACATAGAGATTGAAAAGGGAAATATACAACTTGCTTTGTGCATCAATTCCGTGTGGATCCAGTGCTGTGTTTCCTTGTGGTTTTTCAGATGAAAAAGGTCATTGTTCCAGAGAGTTGCCAGCCCTCCAGAAGTTCCCCTTGCGCTGACAGCTTTGCCTGCTCTTTTATTCCACTTTGAGCTGCTGATCTCTAGAAGGGCTTGGCCTTCTATTTTGGTCTCTTGGAGCATGAGGATATCTGAGGGCTCTGCTTTCATAAGATCCTTGACTACTTCTATTTTGGAGGGGTTCCCTAGTCCTCTATAGTTCCAAGAGATGAGCTTCATTATTTGCTTGAGGGAGTATTGAGGCCTCCCTTGGAGGGCCTTGGTCTGATGTTTCGCCCAATAGACATTTCTATGGTTGTTTGTCTTCCTTGTGTTTTGAGTCTTTTTGCCTCCTCCTACCTTTTTTCTTTGCAGGATTTCCTTCCAGCGTTTTTCGTTTGTCGCTCGTAGGTTTCATCCTCCGAGGAGCCAGAGCTTTCAATTGGTTTTTTCCTTACTATCTCTGCATATGAGGGATTAGAGGGACTGCCTTGGTTGGCCTCGGTCTGGATTGCTTCCCCTTCCTCCTTGTTTGAAGGTGGTATGTCTGCCTGTTCTACATTCTCCTGGGGTAGGGTAACTTGATTGTTCTGAGCACTTTTTGTCCCTTTTGGATTTACTTCCACTTCCTGATTGGCTTTGTTGCTGCTAGGGCCTCCGTCCATGTTGCCTTTTCCTATACCTTTTTTTGAGGTTGCATTCTTCTGGACTAGGGTCCATTGTTCCCCATTCTGTTTGTTTGCTTGCTCCTCTACTCTCTTTTTACAGTTCTTTGCAAAGTGGCCATGGCCGTGGCAATGCCTGCATTTAAAGGGTAACTATTTGTAGTCCAACCCCTGGACATGCGTCAACCCAGCTACTGTGAGTTTGATAGCTTCTGGTAGCCCCTCCTCTAGGTCCACTTCTACGCAGATATGGGCGCATGAGTACTGGTCTTTTCTCGCTGCCTGATCTATGTATTTTCCCAGTGTGTTGCCTATGATCTGTAGGGATTTTTGGTTCCAGCAGTGAAGAGGTAAATGTGGGAGCCTAACCTAGACCGGGACAACAGAGGGGATGTCTTGGGTGGGATCAAAATCAAGGGACCATTTGTTCAGGTAAAGGCCCTGGGGCCCCATGAAATACGGTCCATTTCTAAAGATTAAACCTCTGTCATCTGGGTTTTCAAAGACAAACACAAAGAAACCCTTGCCTACAAAATAACTTTTAACTCCTTCTTTGATCAGGGGCTTCCAGTTCCTTTGGGTCCATTCATCCACCGACTTGGGAGATGGCCAGAGGCCAGTGAACTGACCTATAAGGCCTCTCTCCGCCAGGTTCAACACAACTTTACAAGTTTCTTCTTCTCGTAGGGCTACTGATGGAATCGTATCCAGCTTTTTTACGAACTTCTGTTGTGAAGCTGAGGGAGGGCGTTTTGGACCAGCTGCGATCATTGTTCGGAAGGCTAACACCTCCGGAGGCGGCGAAGGAGGGGGATCAGGGTCCCCGCTGGCCTCCATTGATGAGGCTGGGCAGATTGAGGGGCGCAGAGGCCTGGAGCGAGCTGGAGCAGTCGACTGTTGCAGAGCAGGCGCGCCAAGAAAATGCTTTTTTAACAATTCAGGAGGGAATCCATATTCCACAAGGGTTTGTTACTTTCCTACTTTTGCTAAGTGCGGAGGATCCTCATTGCAAAAAAGCTAAATTTTGATTTTGGCTCCAAATCTTTAAACAAATATCAATAAATATAATACTATTTAAATTAATAATTTAATTTATGTCAATAATTATATATGCAAATATATATATATATATTTATTTATTGTAGTTGCATATTTATGGATATTATAGTTTAATATTCTATATATTTTTTCATATAATTATTGACACAAATGAAATTATTAATTTATATATATATATATATATATATATATATATATATATATATATTTAAATTAATAATTTAATTTGTGTCAATAATTATATGAAAAAATATATAGAATATTAAATTATAATATCCATAAATATGCAACTAATTAATATATATATAATTTGAAAATACAATAAAAATCAACAATATAGTTAGTTGATATATCTCATAAATTCTAATTGATTTTTTTTTAAATATAAATTTAAATACATTAAAATTAATTTATATTTTTAATTATAAAGTAAATATTATTACAAATTTTAATTTAAATAATTTTTAAAATAAAATTTATATTTATATTTTAAAATAATTGAATAAAAATATTTATATAAATTACAAAGCTTTATCAATTAAAAAAATATTAAATTTTTATTTTATTAATAATACTAAAAATTAATACTTATTAATATTAAAAACGATTTTTTAATCTAAAATCTTAATATACCCAAAATTAATTCCCAAACTTTTAAAATTTTTAAAATTTTCCAAATTTTTAAAATCATTTCATTTTATTTTCAAAATAAAAAATAAAAAATTTATATTTGGAAAAAAATTAACTTACTTAATAATGGCAAACTCCACTCCAAATATTAAAAGATTTAGTTTATGCATTAATTATCATGGCGGATTGATATTTGTCATTAAACATTTTCCTCTTAATATCACTTGACTCCACTCCAAATATTAAAAGATTTAGTTTATGCATTAATTATCATGGCGGATTGATATTTGTCATTAAACATTTTCATCTTAATATCACTTGAAGTCAAAATATATCATGATTTTTAGAGCCTTGCAGTAGTTTTTATTTTTAAAGGAGTGTTTTGTTCGGTCAAATTCTATATATTTATATATATTTTTTGTGGGATTGAAATTTGGGTGAGAAGATAATAGCTAGTGGGATTGAAATTTGGGTGAGAAGATAATAGCTATTTTCTATACGATTGTAGTTATATTTATTTGACAATTTTGAATATAATTTTACAAACTAAAATTACAAAAAATAAATCATATTTTTACCATTTTATGCAACTAACGTAAATATATTTAATTATGGATGTAACATAAGCTGCGAGGGATTAAATTTTTTAAGTGCAAAAAATAATGTGTAATTTTTCATTGTTTAAGTTGTATTTTTGAATGCTATAGAGATTACATAATTTAACTTGTTAAGTCCAAAAAATCTTTGTTGAATTTAGACAAAAAATTATATACCTAAACAAATAATTCACTAAAATCATTTCAAATGTTTTAAATATAAAAACTTATTTTTTTAATAATTTATTTAAATCTTGTGTTGAAATATTTTTGAAAAGAATAAAAATTTAAACATTTACTAACACGTTTGTTTTTTTTTTTTTTTAACATAAAATTATATTTGGTAATATGAATAATTAATTAAACATGCATAACATATTTTTTTAATATAATCTTCTATTTAGAAAATATTTATTTATTTATTTTTATTTAAAAAAAATATTTATCAACTCCAAATTAAATATAGATATACTTACCCATCACCCTTAGTTTACACTAAACTGTAAAATAAACTTCTAAAATCAACATACTTAACTCCAAATTAAACATAAATATACTTACCCATCACCCTTAGTTTACACTAAACTGTAAAATAAACTTCTAAAATCAACAAACTTATATCATTTCCCATTAATTTCTAATATTCATCATTAATTATCAACCAACTCCAGATCCATCTCTGGGTACTCGTGTCTTTTCAAATATGTGACATGTTATCCAAGATACCACGTACTCGGCATCTTTCGCATTTTCTATTACTACAAATGGAAAAAAAAAATCAATAATATGCCTTTCTCGTGCGTTTTTATCCTTTTATTGACTATATTTTTCTCAGTTCTTCGGACCTTATGGCTAGTCATGCTTGTACCTCGAAAATAACGCATAATTTATTTATTTTCTATTGTTATGCAGTTAGTGTGTGAATTTATCAAAATATTTGCCAACACACATTTAGTTCGTTGTCGTCTCTTTTGGTAAATTATTTAGTTCGTTGTCGTCTCTTTTGGTAAATTTTGTAGTAGCCCTTGAGTAGGGTTCTTCTAATTACTAATTGAATATGTTTGTATTGTTATATAAAAATATATATTGAATTAGTTAAATACAATTTTATATACTTTTTTTTATGGAAAAAACATAATTTTTATTAATAATTGAAAATTACATGTTGAAGATGTTGATAGCATATGACGTATTAGTGATCAGAGTCATACTCTGTATTGTTTTGTCTCAAAAATAAGTCAGTCTTATATAAGGGAGACTACTATGATGATTACATATGATAAGTTTAAATAAGTCAATCTCATATAAGAGAGACTACTATGATGATTACATATGATAAGTTTAGTGATATAGACATAATAAATTGCTATAATTCAAATAATTACATCAAAATTTGTGCCCAAAAAACACGAAATCAGGGCCAGTAGACCTTGTCAATGGTTCTCATCCATGAAAGGCCTGTGGTAATAACTGTAAATCTGCAGGCCCTGTGGTTCTCTGATCAACTAGACCCCCCTTGGCTGGTGTGTGGCTTCTTTGGATAGCAAGTTGGAAATTTTGTTGCGCTCCCTGTAGATGTGATGACAAGAAATATAGTCAAATTGTGTTCTTAGTCTCAATGCATCATCCAAAATATGACAGAGTGTGTGTGTGTGACAAACATATTGTTGATTAAACCATTTAATTATGATTTGTGAGTCACCAAAAATATGTAAACCACGACATCCTTTAACAAGTGCAAAGTATAATAAGTGACGAAGGGATATAAGTTCTCCATAGTTATTCATCCTTCCCCCCAGTCCCATCCGGATCTTGTAGTGATGGGAGTTAGTGGTATGGAGTAGTATGCCTCCGTTGCAGCCATGATGTTGCGCCGAGCCATCAAAATATTCCCATGGAATGTCATGATCAATAATTTCAGGAGTGATGATGCGTGTAGATGGTTCTTAAGTATCCTCTGGGATGTTATGAAATGATGTAATGAGTTGTGCCATGGCTATTGCCCATCAAGGGGTAGTGTTAGTAAATATAATTTTGTTCCTTTGAAGCTATATGCACCAACAAATCATTAGAGGAAGATTCTGAATCCTATGAGTATGTGCATTGGTCCACCATCGATGCCATGCCTCCCTGACCACCGTCCCTTGCCAATAATTTTGAATATGAAGTTGTGATGTAACTTTCGTCCATATGGAGATAGAAATAGGGAAATTTAGGAATAAGTGATCAATAGTTTCCGTTCCCTGTTTGCATAATACGCACCAAGCCATGGAAGGTGCGCTTTTGTAAGTTGTCTGCAGTAGGGATCTTATTTCGGAGAATGCACCACATGAACAGTTTGCCCCGAGGTGTTACCTTCAGTTTCTAGAGGGCAGTCCACCACCAGCCAGTTGCGGATGGTTTGTGATCTGAAAAAATATGTAAGTATCCATGTTTGGGGGAGTATTTCCCATTTGGAGAGAATGACCAGTTTAGTTCATCTTCCCCCTCCGCTACTCTGACATGAGATTCCATCAATGCATTAATGTACAAAAGCCAATTAGCCCACCAAATGGGGGGAATGCCTAGAGTATCATATGCTTTCCATGTTTGCCTGAAGATATCAGTGTTCTCCTGATCTGCAATGTGTGCCAGGGCAGTGTAGCCTGCGGTCAAGAGTTGATGAATCAGTTCATGGGGAAGTTGATGTGTGTTCCCACAACCAATCCATGGATCCAAATCAATACGAACCAGTCTGCCATTTCCAATCTTACAAGTCAGTCCATCCCTTATATGTGCCATAGTGTTTAGGGCTGCTCGTTATACCAATGATATATTAGCTCTATCCTAGGATGGGAGCCTAAGCTAGTCAAGCAGACGGAGAGGAAAAATATACTTACGATAAACAACACCGACCCAAAGATTTCTCAAGGTGAGTACATTCCAACCCAATATAGCAGCCAGAGCACTAGCAAAAATATCTAGTCTTTTCAGTCCCCAACCCCACCATTTTTTGGGGAGAGCAATCGTTTGCCAGCTAGCCCAAGCAAATATGTGCCCTTCTTGCTTAACCCTCTAGATGAATCTACAACACAACTGTTGTATCTTGTTGATGATTCCCTTCGGTATCCAAGCTAGTGACATCTAGTATACTAGAGTAGCTTCCAAGACCGATTTGATAAGTATAAGTTGTCCCACCCTGGAGAGCCATCTATGGTGCCAGATATTTAATATCCTTTCAATTTTGACCGCCAACCAAACCCAGTTTGCTATCCGGTAATTTACATGTTTTAACTGAAATCCCAAGTATTTAAGGCCCTTGACAAATTGCAAATAGGTGAATGGGAATTACTGCACCCTGCGCTCGGTTTCACCTTATATAATAGTAATAGCGAAGGTTGTTTCGTTCGTTGAGGTCAGAGTGTGGAACCGAGCCGCCCCCCCCCTTATATAATAGAGGAGCTTCCCTTATCAATATAGGAGTTTCCCCTTGCGGATAGGGATAACGGGAAAGAAAGGTCCCGGAGGGGCTTGCGCTTCCTAGTGCAAGGAAGAACTTGGGAAACCTTTCGAATCGAATAGCGCCAACTTTTCGTTGGTAAAACCAACGCCAGTCATTAGGTGTGCATCCATTAGTAGATATAGTGTACTTATGATGGTTCCATTCCATTCCATTGGCGAAGCAAAAGGATTGAAAGACAGTTGCGAATGTAGTGGTATCCCAAAATGATCCATTCAGGAAGATGAGAATATCATCAACAAATAGCAAATGGGTGAGAGTGCAGTTGTTTATAATCTTGATGCCAACTTGTCTGCACTGTCTTTGGTTTGCAGTAATGAGTCGGCTTAGACCATCCATGATTAATAAGAAAAGGAGAGGTGAGAGGGGGCATCCTTTTCTAAGGCCTCTTTCCATGTGGAAGAATGTGGATGTTGAATAATTTATCATGACACTGTAAGAAAAATTAGATATACAGCTCATGATCCATTGAATAAATGATAATGGAATGCCAAGATGTGTCAACAACATCCGAATATAGAGCAAGTTGGTACGGCCAAAGGCTTTAGCCAAATCAATCTTGAGTACCATACCTTTGATCTTCTTAGTTTTGATGGAGTGTAGGACCTCCTGAGCAGTGCCCACAACTTCATGAATGTGACGATGATCAAGAAATGCAAATTTCTTCGGGGAAATGTGTTTAGATAATATGGGCTTGAGGCAATTAGCAATAATCTTGGCAATAATCTTGTAGATACAGTTGTAGAGCGAAATAGGCCTGAAGTCATTGAAAGATTGAAGGTCATCAGTCTTGGGAGTAAGGGAAATACAAGTAGAATTGAAAGCATCATACATCCGCCCACTCAATCTACAATCTTCAATGATCTGAAGGAGCTCGTTCCCAAGGATGTTGAAGAATGCAAGATAAAATTCTATCGACCATCCATCGGGTCCAGGTCTCTTGTCCTTCTTGAACCACTTAAGGGTGGCTTCCAATTCCCCCATGGTAACCTGCACAAGTAAACCCTCTCCTATTTCATGATCCACAAAATTGGGAAAGTGGCCTGCCACCCTGATGATTTCTGCAAGATCAGCCTCCGAAGGGGCTCTGAACAGTCTTCCAAAATGGGTAGTACCAAGAGTGGCCAATTGATGGAAAGCCGTTACTTGAGTACCATCGTCATCCTCTAGATGCCAAATAGTATTGATAACCCAACGCCCATTTACAAATTGGTGATAGAACTTTGTGTTTCCATCACCCTCCTGTAACCATATGGCCCGACTTCGAATGTTTCTTCTCGGTCCTTCAAGATTCTATTAGGGTCCATTTCTAGTTTGACAAGTCTTTCTTTTGCCTAAGAGGAAACAAACCCATGACTTGCCTTGTCCCCCATATTTTCAAGTTCCAATTCCTTGTTCTGCAGGGTCTTCTCATCTTTAATCTTTCTTTCCCTCGCCCATTCAATAGATTTTTTCTCCAGGATTAGTAGTTTATTGGAAAATACTTCAGAGGTCGATTGTCCCAATGGGGGAATGTAGGTCTTTCAATTCTTGGTAACCATCTGGATGTAACCCTCATCCTTAAGCCAAGTTGAATTGAATTTGAAGGTGCCTTAGGTTTACGGTCTCCACAAGAAAATTCAAGATAGATGGGCATGTGATCAGACAAGCCCCCAAGTCCCACCCACTATCAATATAAAGGTACTTGATTTAGTAAAGTGTCCTTTACTAGAAATATATCTAGCATCCTGGCTAGTGCATCATCTCCAATCCTCCGATTTCGTCAGGTGGGTTGAATCCGGGCAATGGGAATATCAATCAGATGGTCATCCTCCAGTAGAGACCAAAAATCTTCCGATAGAGAGTCACATTGAGAATTTTGACCCCATGATTTAGCATGACCAATATAGAAATGGAGCCCCCCCAATGATATGTTCTCAGCTTGCATTTAGTCATGATTAAGTAGCTGATGCCAGAATGGGGTCCTGTTGATACAGGGCCCATATACATTTATAATCCTCAACCCCCTACCAACTTCTGTAGAATAAATGTCAGCCCCAGTGATCCCCTCCCCCCCTCCAAGAATTTAGTATTCTTACAGTCCTGGGATTGTAGCCCAGTGCCAACCCACTGGACCTCCCACGAATGTCCAATGCATGAAAATGCCAGCTCGAGATTATAGTCTCAAGAATGGGGGTGATAAGTGTATAGGGTGCAAGAGTCTCTTGAACAAAAATAATGTCAACCAATTCTGAATCGAGCAACCGACAGAAAGCTAGTTTCTTGGCAGGACTAGCCAGCCCATGACAATTGAAGGAAATCCACTTCATGAAGGACCAGAGGGGAGAGAGTTCATAGTTCTAAGGACCTTGTCAATGGGTTGTTGTTGACAATGGGCCACATCCAGACCAGGCTGAAATATGGCCTTTGACATGTTGGATTTCCGTCCCCTAGCATATCTGGTGGATGGGGCAAGGGGAATGATTCCAATACCACCACCATCCCCAAGAGTTAATCGGACTAGTGAATAGAGGTTATAATTATGACACTGACTAGATTCAGTGGAATGCTCATCAGGGGAAATAGTTCCTGGGATCCCAGGAATGGATGGGGGAGTGGCGTAAAAGGTAGGTATAGAAGGATCCAGTGAGAAAAGTACCAAGGGGGGACAAATAATAAGAGAAGAAGTGAAAGTCGATACACAAGGAAAACAAATAGGTTCTAAAGCAAAAGGTAGAGAGGGAGTAAAGGAAAATGTACCTGCAACATAGGCAGCTGACGCTGCAGCCGCACGAGCTCTGGTGATACGTGGGGATGGGGGACGAACATGCTTCATGTGAGCGCCTCAAACCACTTGCGAATCCTTCGCTGGATGTTCCTTGGCCTGTGCAGGATCCTTGCCTCATTGGTCAATAGTGGGTGTAACATCAACTTGTTCACGGTGTGCCACTGATGCAGAGATGGATGTGAGTAGCGGAGAGTATTTGTATAGGTGCCCTATCTTATGGCACCTCCAATAGCGATAGGGAACCCCTTCATAATCCAAGATTTGAACCTTGCATGTATTCCTCCAGTGCAACTGCATATTTTCCTCCAAACCTTCCCTGGTGTCAAGATGAACCAAAATTATTTCCATGGACATATTCCTAGTGACTATATATGTTTTATCATAGTCCATATACCATCCAAGGGTGTTCCCAATCCTCTTGAATATGTCTTCCGACCAGAAGTGAAGAGGTAATCCAGGAAGGCGCACCCAAATTGGCCCAGCCCCAAGGTGTTCTCGCTCAGGATAAAAAAGGGGACTCCATCACTTGAGCAGTATCGGTGCCATTTCAATATTCCAATGCTTTGATAGTACCCAGGGAATGAATTTTGGGCATTGAAAACACAGGGAAAACCATCCATGAGAGAGGGTGACCACCAATGGTAATTCATTGAGTACCTGCCCCAAAATATCCAATACCCATTGACGCAGTCTTACTTCCTAATATGCCTTACCTCTGACCTGTCCCACCAGAACACGGTCAGATGTATCAAGCACATCCCCCATATGAATGTCGTCACCAAAGGTGAGTGAAATCTTCTTTGAACCAACCTTTACCCCCTTGAATTGCTTGGACGATATCCTTAGTCGACCAGGAGGAGGTCTACCTGGAGGGGAAGAGGAAGGAACTGAACCAGAGCCCAACTCTGATTCCCCAATCAAGCCCGATGACGTGGGGATGATTCCGCGAAGCAATCGAAAGTGGGAGAGTTGGAAATCAGTTGGAAGGGGTTGGATGATGAGGGATCAAAGGGATGGGGTGAAAACTGAGACTGTGACAGAGGGTGAAGGGTATGAGATGACCTAGGGAATTTTAAAGCATGGGGGTCGTGTGGGAGAGTGACTACGGGGGGGGGGGTGGGTCAAGGCAAGAGAATATAAACTATAATGAAGTCAGGGAGAGCATGGGTAAATCAAGGTTAGGGGGAAATAAACCTCTTCAGTTACCCCAGTGAATGACTGAGAGGAGGTTGGCAGACCAGTCAGGTTGTGAAACTACTGTGCCGAGAGAGTGAAAACCGAGTAGTCCAGCACCAAACAAACCCCAGGTGCTCCAACTAGGTTCGTAGGGATCTCCAACGAAATTATTGTGGAAAAAACCGACAGATGTGGGGTGAAAACTGACCAAGTGGGGTCCAATACAAAGGGGTCCTCGGAGTAATCAACTATATCCTCATCCATGATAACCGACAGAACCGCCCTAGGAAAATCGACATCCCCATATATATAATCAATGACATTCCAATTTATTATAAAAAGTTGAAAAAGTTTATTAACTTCCTTGTAGTCAACACAATAAGATCTTTAATGTTTACATTCTTACACACTCCAACAATTTCACATACATTCAAGATGTGATGCCTATCCTATGTAAGAGTTTCACTATCACCCATATTCAATAAATACAACTAATTTTAGATATCCAAAAGCTTTGCATCATTGGATGTTTTCCACAAGCTTTTTAATTAATGATTAATTTTGATGAAGTCTTGTGAGCAATTATTGTAAAAGATGATCTTCGGCTAAGATAGTTAGTTTTCCACAAGTTTTTTAATTAATGATTAATTTTGATGAAGTTTTGTGAGCTGTTATTGTAAAAGATGATCTAAGTCTAAGATAGTTAGTTGTGAAGATTCTTCTAAATTGTATTTAAAGACCTGTGAAAGACATTGTAGTGAGATTTTTTAAGTCATGTACTTTGTCATTAGCCACAACAAAGGACAAGGGCATTATATAAATAGTGAGAGGACAAAGGCATTACATAAATAGTGATTAGGTGGATATGTTTTCATTGCACTATATTAATTATACAAGGAGGGTATTTTCAAAGTGGGTTTCCAAGGTTAATTTTTCAAATTAATGTGTAATATAATGTGATTGTTTCAATTTTTTTTTTTTCTCTATTACTTTATGCAATGATAATGAATGGACAATACTAATGATTTATTTATATAATGCCTTTGCCATTACCTTTGCTAAAATAACTATGCAAGGTTTAATTCAAGGTTGAACTATGGATGGATACTATTGGATTTCTTCATTGAAGAATAAAACTAGTCTAGTCATGTTGAAAGTTAGGGAAGTACTAATGTAAAATGAACATGAAAAAGAGGAACTACACAAACACAATTCTTGTACTTAAAGTTTACTTCATTATGTTTGATAGAATATCCATGTAGAAGCAAAAGGAATGATATAGAGATAAAAAATAGGCTCAAAAATGAAAGTGCTCGGAATCTCCTAAAACTGGCATCAAGTTGTAGTGTTCGTCGTCCTAATTCCAACCACACTTGAATCACCTCAATCCAACATCGTATGAAGAAGTTATGATGTTCTGAGGTTTTTGACTAACAATTTTTTTTTTTTTGCAGATGGGTTGGCTGGGCAGTCTATACTATTGATGTCATGCTGAAGTTAGCATGCCAACTAGGTGTATAGAGGGCCAATGAGATCCCGCCATGTGTTTCTCCGTATAGGGATGAGTTGACACTGTTTGATTGGTTTGTGCAGTTTTGGGTGCCCCAATAGAAGGTTGTCACGTGGCCCAACTAGAGGCCACCACGTGGCACGTTGGGATGGGGTTCCCGAGGGTCAATTTTGGGGCAAAAGCCCAAGTTTTGTTGTATAAAATGTAAAGTCTTCACAAGCCATGGTCGTGGAGGGCGTAGATAGTTAAAGTATCATAAAGGGTCTTAGGATATCTAAGGCAACGAATATAGATGAAGACGAATGTAATGGGTTAGTAGAAGGAAGAGAGCGTAGAAATCTTGGAGTAAAAGAAAGGCTCTACAGCTATGTGCGCAGAGGCCTAGAGTAGAGTCCGCAGCTGAGTGCGCGGACCCCTGCAGCTGAGTGCACAGGGAAGTCTTGAGTCTATAAGATTGAATTGATTATCAATAAATAAGATTGTTGCAGAAATACTTGTGTTATCTCTTTACTTCTGTTTATATGAATGCACATTATGTTATAATGGGTTTATGAAATAATGATGTATTGATGCACGAATTTACACTATTGATATTGTTACATGAACACAATTACTGTTAACTGTTTACGTGAAGATTATCTTGTTGTATGTTGAAGTTATTGAACACTTAAGCTAATCAGAGTAATTATTGGGTTATACATCATCATTGATACACGTAAGTAGTTGATCCACCTATTTAGGGTCTGCAAAAGACAGTCGTAGATCTTCACAGAGGTCTAAAGGCCGAATAAAGGGAGTTATATCGATAAGCCATAAAGGCTTATCGATTTGCGTGAAGGTAGATTTAGGGCATAAAACAACATTACACTAATCTCTGGGTGTGGAAACTTGGTTCCAGAATCCCCTCATACTGCTTCGGGTGAGACTTCAGTCTACACTCCGCGGATTGATGCCAAAAAGGGCAGTAGTGTAGCGATTTGTTTGGAAAAACTAACTTTGAACCTGGGTCAAGACCCACTAAGCTAAAAATGGTTCCGTTTCTGGGATCAGGATCTACATAAATAGATGTGGGATGTCACATCACTGGAATCTAACCAAGAAAGAAATTGAGGAGTGGTTGGATGGAAAGATCCACGAATTTGAGGCACAAGAAAACAGAAACTCGTGCTTGAATAAAGAATAGTGCTTGGAAAGATAACTATACACAAAGATACATGAGAGCTTCTTATGCACCTTCTCAATTGAACTATACGAGTGGATCGCTAAATTGGCAGACGACCAAGAAATGTGGAGGCTTGACGATCCAATAGTGTGGAACCTGTAGCTAGTATAGAGATTGGAAGCTTCTGAAGATAAGCTCGAGTGAATTGCCGATCATTGGCTTGATCGAGTCATAGGAGGATTTGTGGCATAATTCGCGGTCGATACCTCAGTCAGCTACAATGAAGCAGAGCGACGCTTTTTCAAGGGACCACAAGGTAAGTATTTGAGATCTTTGAATGCTTGGAGTAAGATGCTCTTGTGTGAAAATAGGGTTATGTCATTACCTTGATGTTTGGAGCTACACAAAGTGGAAAGTTCTTCAGCGATACAAGGAGAACAGACCCTGAATATAGCCCGCTGATTGAGCCTCCTCTGAGTGATGACGAGAAAGCAACATAGGATTCACTGCAAAGAACTGTCCATTTAATAAAGCAAGGGTTTCCACAAATACCTCTTTCGTCCACGCCATTTCCACCTTCACCTCCACAGCATACACATTCGCCCAAACCACCACCACCTCCGCCATTGTTCAATATGTCGAATACGATGAAATTTCCCATTTTCAAGGGCTTGGGAAATGAATACTCGGACTAGTTTTGGTTCATTGCAAAGGCTGTATAGACAACAACACAAAATATTATAGATGATCATATGAAGAAAGCATAGTTGGTTACTACTCTACAATATCGCGTGTTGATGGGGTAGATTAAGTACTGCACTGACAACCTGGTGGCATCATTAACGGACACTTAGACTGCTCTGAACAAGGAATTTGGTAGGCCTAAGTCTAAAACACAGTTAGTAGTGGGGTTCAAGAAAATTTTGATGAGGATCAGTGAAACACCCAGGGAGTTGGATCAGAGACTGAAGTGCGGAATCTTTGAAGCCAATATGAATCTCACAGACGATCAGCACCGGGATTGGTTTATAGACGCAATCCTACCTCACTTAAGGATTTCTCTGTCACAACAAAAGATAGGAACGCAGGCGGAAGTGTTGGAGATCGTAATGAGATTACATGAGACGCCTATCCAAGATGTGACGTTGGGAGTTCAACAGATTAATGCAGAGTTGCAGAACCTCTGCTTGGAGTTTCAGAGCTTGAAGAAGGAAAATACAGTTTGGATGGAAGCCCCAGCAGGACCAACTACAGGGTCCGTGCTGTGGTGTGCTATCTGTCAAGTAGCAGGATAACATGTAATAGACAATTGCCACCTACTGCAAAAATCCATACAGACGCTGCAACAATTATTCTGCAACTTCTGTAAACTAGTAGGCCATGATGAGCGTAACTGTCATAGCTATGAAATAATGATGGAAAGAACACCCACGTATCAGATGCAAACAGAAACTCGCCTCTGGATCAAGGTGTCGGGGGAGTGCGTGGAGGATATCAGGGATGAGGACGAGGTTGAGGAGGAGGAGGACCTGGTAGAGGTCGAGGGCAAGTTATTTTACTATAATTGCGGAGTGCCAGGACACTACGCGTGGGAGTATATAAGTTCGACATGCCCGTCATGCCGGTATTGTACTCAGTTTGACCATGCGATAGAAGAATGCCCTATATTGATAGCTAAAATGTAAGAGAATAAGGCACAACCTCAGTAGCCTACCCATAACCTGCAGATGATGAGGGTAGAACCTTGTGAAGAGGATCCCAATGTCAATATTGTGTTGCAAAGTGGTGTGACGACTTGTGACGATAAGGGAAAACAACCTGAAGAAGATGGATGGGTCGCAAGGCTCCAGAAAAATAAGTTGGGTTTGATCTGGAGGACGCAAAGGAGATGTTCATGGAAGCAAAGAAAATCTTTGCTAACGCTTCTACCTCAGGAAGTCAGGATAGGCTATAGGAAGAAGTTGACCCCTCCATGCTTTTTACTTTCTTGGAGAGTTGCATGAAACTGATGTGCGACAGAAGGGATGTGAAAGGATTACAAGAGTTGATAAATAAATGTGCTGGCATGGATAATACATCTAATGGGCACCGTGTGGTCAGAAATATTGGTAGACATAAGACATGAACATGACGCGAGATGAGGCTCACCACACAAATAGGAGAATACGAGATGGATCAAGTTATTTTGGATCTAGGGTCAGATGTGAATGTTTTGCCTAAATAGACTTGGGAAAAGATGGGGAGGCCTACGCTACAGTGGTCTTCGATTCAATTAAGAATGTGTTGACATGACGAATGTTCGCTATGCAAACATGGTGAACTAACCTGATCGCAAACCCCAATCAGATCCACTTTCGTTTGGAATGGCTAGTTCCAAAGGGTTTTAAAGGATCCTGTAAATTGTTATGGGTGTTGAAAGATTGCTTCTTGGAGGAAGACTTCAATTAAATCAACAAAGAGAAACAACTTACCTGTATGTATCAAATCCTATCTACACTAATTCTAACTACTTATGCTAATTCTAACTATTCTAATCTATCCTGTAGGAGCATAACAAAAGGAGGCTAAACATCATATATAGATTCCAAGTCCTAACGAATCAATCACTGGTTCACAGATGAACAAGGCTGTATTAAATCTTAATTGCAACCTAATTACTTATACAGGAAAACACATTCCTTTCCATATAAATAAAGCTTGCAACTGATGTTTAACAATGTCTTGAATCAGCAATCGCTCATGAATTAACCATGGTAACAAATCATATTTGGATAACCAAGACTAGTCATGAACTATCTGTTATCAATATGCATAAAAACAAATCACATTTATATTTATTCCAGCAACAACATCTTGATTCAAAACACATGAAAGAAGAGGCAAATGAATTTGAAAAAAGGCTCTTTCTCAACCAAACAATCTTCTTTATTAGCACAATAAATCAAAAATTATTCTGCCCAAAAAAAGTCCTCCCTTCATCTCCAGAGGTAATATTTATGCAGAAGGAACTAATCCTCGGTCTTCCCTTAACCTTTCAGCTCCCTTCTCTTTTCAATATACAACTTAGAATATACAATCGTAGAACAGTCGGTGTAATCGTTGACACGTAGAGGGCATATTTGTTGGAGCGCTTCATTTCCTGTGGAAATGAATAGATGTTGATTAAAAGAGGATGACTGCGTGTCATCCCTTCGCACCTATATTTGAGTGGACGTTATTCCCTATCATTTCCTGAAGAAAACTGAAGATACTGTGTTCATCATCCCACATCTGGCATGATTGAAGGTGTGTTTGGAGGTAATAACATCTTGATGTATCAACGCTATGCTTCCTCTTGGCATGGCACGTGCCTCCATTATGCACTATGGTGGTTCATATCCTTTTCTGCAGAATCTGTCTTTGCAATATCGACACCAACAGTGCAAAGGTGTCATCTTGATATAAATCGCCTTTACCTGCTACCAGGTCCACTTGAACTCGCCTGCAGAAATAATTCATATTTGCTATGATTATGAGAATTATGACAAACATGATCACAAAAAACCTTGCATTCAACCACAATTTCTATTTAATCTTGCAATGCAGAGCAACTATAATTATCAAACCACCGAACCTGCTTTGACACATATTCTCGTTGCCCACAATATTCATTTTTACTCAAGGATTGCTTTAACAATGCTTCAAAAGCCGACCATCCACTCTACGAGATTTTCCTTTGAAAACTCAAACCACAACATTTTATCGAAATACATGGGAATACACAGGAAAACCTGCGGCCAAACCATAAGGCTGGACTTCAAATAATATACCCCCGGATCTATAATCATTGTCAGGTCCGCTGATCGCATCACGCCTTATGTTTAAGCCTTGGGCTCTACCGATTGCGCTTTGCGATAGGCCAAACCCGAAATATATATGTGCCATGGTTAATAATGCCGGCAGGTCCGTCATATCCCATCGTATTATATATATAAACGTTGAACTCTACCGATTGCGATTCGCGATTGGGGAGGCGGACCCAAAATCTATATGTGATGCGGTTAATAGTTCCAGTGGGTCCGCCATGTGGGATTTCTCTTTGAAAACCCGGACCACAACATTTTATCGAATACACAGGAAACACAGGAAAACCCGCGGTTGGGACATAAGGCCGAACTTCAAATATTATGCACCCGGGCGTATAGTTATCACCGAGTCCACTCATCGCCCTTTCACATATCGCATGGGCTTCACTTTCATCAACCGCTGATTACGGTTAGCGATAGGCCAGATCCGAAAAGTATATATGCTACATTTAATAGTCTTGGCAGGTCCGGATTATTGCATCACACCTTATGTATAAGCCTTGGGCTTTGCCAATTGCGACTTGCGATTAGGGGGAGTAGACCCAAAAAGATATATATTGTGGTTAACGATCCCGGCTGGTCCGCCATATTGCACAATGTATGAAGCTTGGGCTTTGGGTCTTGGCAAAGTGCGATTGCGATTTGCAATGGGCTTCGGACCCGAAAATATATATGCTACGTTTAATAATATTGGCGGGTCCGCCATATCGCGAAACGCCTTGTGTATGGGCCTCGGGTTCCACCAATTGCGATTTGAGATTGGGGAGTGGACCCGAAAAAATATATGTGCTATGATTAATAATCTGGGTGGGTTCGGGGTATCGCGGAACTTTGAAGCTTGGGTCGATGCACAGGTTTGAAAGCGCCGATTGCGATAAGTGATAAAAGCATGCAAAATGTGTGAAGACCGAGGCAAGGCAGAAAAGGTAAGTTATGCATGTTGTATAGTATTTCTATTATCAAGGCATTAATATAGGAATAAGGACGCGATGGGAGGTTTTGAGGGTCGAAAAAGTCCCGATGAAGGATATGAATGAAGGGCTAGAAAGGGTTATAGATGAATCGTGGTGCAAAGATTTATTAAGGGGACCTTAACCATTAAGAAATGAAGATTTGACTCGGGAAAGAGTTAAAATTCCCGGGATAAAACAAATCATTCAGAGAGTTATCATTCGTAGAAGTGAAAGATCAAACTTCTAGGGGACCCATTCAAAATTGCTACCAGGGCAGGTTTTAATAGGGTGGTTGTTGTGGCCACAAAAGAATGGAAAATCAACAAAAGATTATCCCTATGGGGAGATTGCATGGAGTAACTGTAGATATACAAGGTGCGAGCGCGTTGACTGAATTTGAAGTGATAGAGATTGTTGATGAACAATCCATATTTCGCGCTCCTTGGAATTGATTGGGCTATCGACATGAATGGGGTCATCAATTTGAAGAAGCAGACAATGTCGTTCGAAAGGAAAACGCTCTGCATGGTATTACCATTGGACCTTGTAAAAGGACCACACTATACTAAACTGGTGCACGACTATGAGGAAAGCGACAATGACTTGGACCAAATTATAAGATGACAGTGCGAGACCAATATTGGGTTAATCCAACCACCGATGGATGAATTGAATGGGACCGTGAAAGCTCCTGTACATTAGATTCAGACGAATAATTGGAGCACTGGAAAAATAGATTACATAAAGTATCTACACTGCGATGTAATATGATGACTAAAGCGCTGTGGCGCTATGTATCATCCAAGGTAAGAAGTTTTCCTTATTATGATGGTCTAACTGATGTGGATAAATTTTTGGATGCATTTGAAAGGGAAGTGCCTAAGAAGCATCGCTTCCAAGCGCTAGATTTGGCACTGTGCGCTACGCTCGCACGATGGTGGGGTGCACATAAACATAGTTTTGAAGAATGGCACGACTATAGGAGGGTGATGCGGATGCGATTTGATCACCCCAAGGTATGGTTAACTGAGAATTATGATGGGAGAGATGATCAGCGTGATCATTTGGAAAAGTGGACTAAGGTTTATGGAATAGAGTCAAAGCCAGAATGGGTGCATATTTTCTGTCACACTTTGGACATCATACCTATGAACTGGTATTTGGAAACAGAGCTCCACCACGACACTACGGAATGGGATATATTAAGAGAGGGGTTCGTGAGGACATTCAACTTTGAAGATTCATTCGAGAGTATTGATGAAGCGCTGCAGGAGGTTAAGGCAACAATATTCACAATTCCGTAGGATCCCTTGGAATTGATTCAACCGGATTGGAGCACCCAGCTACGCCATGTACTGGAATGCTATAATATGAATGCTGAAGGAGAGGTTGAGGATCCAAGGAATATTAGCATCCTCGAAGCAGAAGACCACCGTGAAGTAGAGGGACCACAGATAGAGAACCCTGACATCACTGCACCACTGAAAACTAAGCAGGTAAACATTGGTATAGAAGCGGAACTGAAGTTTGTGAAGATAGGGGATTACTAGGATGATGCTATGGTGGATAAAGTCATTGAGTTGTTCCGCGAATATCATTATTTATTTCCCATGAAATTTCCAAACTTAAAAGGCATCATGGGCGATTTGGGAGTGATGAAAATCACCTTGAAACCAGACGCGAAGCCTATTAAGCAGAGGCCATACCGCCTTAATCCCAAATACAATGAAAAGGTTCGCTTGGAGTTGGACAAGATGTTTGCAGTAGGTATTATTAAACCAGTGGAGGAATTTGATTGGGTGAGTCCAATGGTTGTTCAGAAAAAGAAGTAGAAGGATGAAATAAGGATTTATGTAGATCTCAAAAAGATAAACGATGCTTGCGTTCATAATCCTTTTCCAACTTCGTTCACAGATGAAGTACTAGATAATGTTGGCAGGCAGGAGGCTTATTCATTCACTGATGGGTTCTCTGGATACCAGTAGATAAATGTCACGCCAGAAGATAGGAGTAAGACCACCTTAACGACATAATGGGGATGTTGCCAGTATACAGTGATGCCTTTCAGACTTAAGAATGTGCCGACGATATTTCACGCATCACGACATTCAAAGAGTTCATTCACAAGTTCTTGGAGGTCTATTTCGATGATTGGACCGTGTTTGGGCTAGTTAAGCGCCATGTAGACAGTCTACGCTTGATGTTGGATACATGCCGAAGGTATCAAATTGCGGTAAACCTGAAGAAATTCTTGTTCTGCGTCCCTTTCGAAATCTTGTTGGGTTGTGTGGTGTGCAGACAAGGATTAATGGTGGACCCTGTTGAAATCATAGTTATAATCAATTTGGAGGCGCCAAGGAGTGTTAAACAGCTGTTCACAACACTGGGCCATACTGGATACTATTGGAACTTCATCAAAAGTTATGCTTATATTACCACGCCTATCTAAAAGTTACTGAAGAAGGATGCTACATTCTGTTGGGATGAAGAATGTCAGCACAGCCTGGATGTACTAAAGGAGAAAATGGTTACCGCGCCGATCCTTGTCTTCCCGGACTGGAAGAAGGAATTCCATGTGCATGTAGATGCCTCATGTATTTCACTAGGAGTAGTGCTAATATAGGCCGGTGAAGGAGAATTGGACCACCCTATAGCGTTTGTGAGTAGGAAGTTGTCTAAGGTTGAAAATAATTATTCGACGACAGAGCGAGAAGGCTTGGATATGGTGTACGCGCTTCAGAAGTTCAGAAATTACCTGCTAGGTGCACATTTTAAGATGTACACAGACCATTATGCATTGAAATATTTAGTCAATAAGGCTTTGTTGGAGGGAAAAATATGCAGATGGCTACTGTTGTTTCAAGAGTATGATTTCGAAGTAATTGTGAAGCCAGGAAGGTTGAATGCGTTGCCAAACCATCTGTCGCGCATTGAAATAGGGGAGGAGCCAACTCATTTGGAGGAAGGGCCACCTGACGCACAGCTCTTCGCGGTGTGCGTAACAGATAATCACTTTGAAGACATTGTCCACTTTCTAACCACAGGGACAACTCTAGAGGGATACACCATTCAACAAAAGAAATAATTGGTGGTGTGCGTGATAGAACTTTCAATTATTGCAGGCCATTTTTATAAGATGGGATCTGACAAAATACTTTGATGCTATATGCTTTGAAAGACACAGTATCCTCACTGAAGCTCATGGAGGCACTGCGGGAGGACATTATGTAGGAAAAGCAACAACGCAGAAGATTTTGCGTGCTGTGGTGGCCGACGCTGCATAAGGATTCTAAAGCATATTGCATGGCATGCGATGCATGTCAGAGGACAGGTAGGTTTTCGCGAAGGGATGAGCTACTTTTGAATCTGTAGGTGTCATTGTAGCCATTTGAGAAATGAGAAATTGATTTTGTAGGGCCGCTTCAACCTCCAGGCAAGAAGATGGGTGCACGATATATCATCACCGCGATCGAAAATTTGACCATATGGGCGGAAGCACAACCTGTGAAAGACTGTATGGGGGAAACAAAAATGAAATTCCTATTCAAATATGTGTTGATGATGTTTTGTTTCCTGAAGGTTTTGATGAGTGACCGCGGTATGCATTTTCTCAATGAAACGATCAGCGCGCTGATAGAGGAGTTCCAGGTTTACCATCAGAAGAGTACGCCATATCATCCTCAGGCCAATGGAACGGTTGAGGCTTTTAATAAGATATTGGAGAATGTGCTGACGAAGGTTTGTAAAGCGCAACGAAATGATTGGGACATGCACATACTAGTAGTGTTATGGGCTTATAGAAATACCTGTAAGAAGCTTATGGGTCAGATACCTTTTAGGTTGGTCTATGGTGTAGAAGATGTAATGCCTATGGAATACATTGTGCCTAGTCTACGCATAGCGGATTTCACAGGAATGCCGGACCATGGGGCCTTAGAAGAAAGGCTCGCGCAACTAATAGAGCTCAAGGAAGATAGGTTTTTGGTTGGATTCCATCAGCAGGTTCAGAAGGGATGTGAAAAAGCTTGGCACGATCGACACATCAAATTGCGCACCTTTAAGGTAAATGATTTAGTTTTATTATATGACAGTAAGTTTGATAAGTTTCTAGGAAAATTTCAGATGCACTAGATGGGGCCTTATGTTATCAAAGAGATTACAGATAGTGGAGCAGTTTAGCTCGCGAAGTTGAATGGAGATCCATTTATGGGGAAGGTAAATGGAAGTCGATTGAAGCCATACATCGAGGATCTGGCCCAATGAATACATGATAGTAGCACATTTTTAGCGCTCCAGGCAACTGAAGGAGGCACGGGACTATAAACGACATTGCTCGGTTTAAAGAACTGCGCGATAAGGGGCCTGTGTGGAAATGAATGGTGCCACTATACCAGAAGAAGCAAGAAGGGAGCTGTGCTATAGGAGGAGAGACCACGCAACACAACCAGAAAGTAACTATTACAGTCACTGTTCATGATTTGACTACTAGGAGACGGTTAAGAGGAGCCGAGGGGAGGCATTTAAGGCATTTAAATATGAAATTAAGAGTGAGATCTTGGAAAATCTGCCACTAATTCAACATTAATTGACAAAATTTGGTGGGAACGGTCGAATTTGAATTTGAATTCACCTATAAATTACCCGTGGTCATCTAGAAAAAACACTTTGCATCCTTAGAACTTCTATGTTGTGTTGTCTCGTGCGCATGAATTTCGACAAGTTCCCTGAGTTAGATCGAAAAATGATTACTGACATCATGTTAGGACCAGGTCCCGCTAAAATTGCTAGTGCTGGAGGAACTATCGCCTCTAAGGAAGCTTCCCCAAAGGAAATGAGCATGGAGGTTCCAGCTACAGTGCCTACGGTGCTGAGGTCGCCTAGGCTGAAGCCTACACCATTGAGAGAGGTCCCCAAGCTGAAGAAAGATAAGCAAAAGAAGTTGGTGCTGGTGTGTGAGTGATCGAGAAAACATGCTGCCACATAGGCCCAGAGGAAAGAAAATCCGAGCACTAGAGAGAAAGGGAAAGTGGTGGATCTGGAGGTTGAGGAGGGTGCGAAAAATATAGACACCGAGGGGGTGGATCCTATATCTAAGTTGCCAGAGTATATCACTCCACGTAAGGGGAAAGTGAAGGTCCCTAAGGACCCAAATGTAGGACAATTCCTCCTCAACAAACCCCTATTACTGGAGAACCTAACCTTTGAAGGTCCGTGCTTGGCACAGATCCCACATTTGAAGCTAGAGGATTGGGGTTTGGCGGACCATGAGTGGTTCCCGCACCTTGCTACATACACCTACATGAAGAGGGTCTTCTACAAAGAGTATGGTGTCACCGCGTTGGAGCCTGTGGAGTGGATTCGCGTAGTGAACCAGTCGTGGTTGTTGAACCTGTTATGGGTGCCCCACTACCACCATTCTAACATAAACCTGATCATCATTAAGCAGTTGCTATGCCTGGTGCATGACAGGTGCTTGTGACTAAGTGCCCTGATCCCCTTCACCGATATGCTAATCCATCAAATCACACTGTTGCCACACTCAGGATTGAATCTGGCCAAGGAATTTGGCGGGAAGACGAGCAAGCGCGACCTTGCGGAGAAGATTAAGGACAATTTCAAGCTTGTCAAAAAGCCACGCGAGTACTATATTACCTCGATCACTAACCCCGTGGTAAAGGTTGCCATGCAGATTTTGGCTGGCAAGGTTATATGAAAATGCCATGTGGAAGAGGTTTCGGTGCTAGTGGTTTCCTTGGCTACACAGTGTGCGGAGGGCATGCAGTTCAACTGGGCGCGCTACCTTTGTAGTGAGTTCCTCGTGAACTGAAGAGAGACACAGGATGAGAGCAAAACATTCCACTATTCGTGGCTATTTCTCTCGATTGTTTTGGTCACCTGGGATTTGCCGGAGGACAACCAGTTTCCTCCCGTGGAGAAGGATTTTCCAGAAGCTGCAAAGTTTTCCTCTCTCTAGGCCACAAAAGATGTTGCGTGGGTCATAGAGAGTAAAGTCTTTTGGGTGTTGATGGAGGTGAGCATTCACACAACCATCAACTAGAAGCTGCGGTTGTCACCAACTGTGTTTGAACAAATTTCAGGATACGCGGAGTTCAAAGCCGACTTCCACCACGTATACATCCTGGCGCGGAAGGATTAGAAGCAAAAATGGTTCGACCTACCCTACCTTGCTACATATGACGCTATTGAGGAGGTCACCAAGTTCTGGCCAAAATATTAGCATTCACCATCCGATCTAGTCTCAGGGACTAGCAAGTCCATGGAGAAAAAGAAGGAGGCAACCAAGCAAAAGGTTCAGTAGTTGGATGAGAAGCAGAAAAAGGAGGCTGAGGAGAAGGCCTGGGTGGAAGTAGAGCGTGCCGTGAAGAAACAGGAAGAACAAGAAGAGCACGGTTCTATGCGGAGTGAGAGGTCCCCTTCGCCCCAAACAGAGGAGGAAGAGCAATCAGAGCAGGGCGGGAGCGGTCAGGACGAGTAGAGAACTCCCTTCCGAGTGAAGCGGTATAGGGAGCAGTAAAAGGAAGGGCTGCAAAAGAAAAAAAATCTACCAAAACATTGCTGGACCCAATTAATTTGACTGAAGACGACCTAGATGAAATAGGTGATAAGGTGAAGGATACCACTGCAGAACTGCTGCAACAGTTTGAGCAGCAACAATAGAAGACACTGAGTGCTATTCAGAAGGATCTGTGCGAGTTGCAGATCCTAGAAAATAGGATCCAGGTAGGTGCAGGGCAGAGCAGTGCTGCATCAACAAGTTTGGCACCAGGGATCACTCAAGCAGCCTAGATGGTCTGGTCACTGGATCTCCAGGAAATCGTGCTGCCAGATGGATATTTGAGCATGGAGGCGGTCGCTGACAATGCTATTGTTTGCTCTCTGAAGAACATCGGCCTCAACTTGGCCATGCTCCCCAATGAGTTTCTTCACACGCTGCAAGCATGTGTGATAGTGGAGCTTAAAGCTTAGGAGCAATGCACCCTGAGCCTTATAAGCGAGTATAGAGTAAACAATGAACAGATTTTCTTTGAGAAATCAGCAACGCTGGAGGCACAAAAGAAAGTCTAGGCTTAGAATGACCAGCTTGTAGCCATGGTGGCAGAAGCCTGCAGAACAGTCCCTGAAATACATATACTTGAGGAAGCACTGTTGGAGACGAAGATCAGAAAGCTCGTTGCAGGAGTGCGCGACGCCAAGACAGAAATGGCTAGAGTTAAGTTTGCACTGAACTTGAAGATCACAGAATTAGAGTTTAAGTCATAGCCTTCAACTCTGCCAGAGGTCAGGGAACAACGTGAAGCCACTGTGAAGGATGGTGTTGTGACAGGGGATGCCGTGGTGGCAGACTGCACTGTTCTTTTTGAGGAAGAAATGGAGGTAGTCATGGCTCTGTAGAAAGATCCCACCCTGCAAGCCTTGAATACGTAAGCTCGCGAACTCCAGCAACAATATGATGAAGTCTGAGCAATGACGCACACCGTTGCTACCACACAACACCTTGCTAAGCTGTAGGAGGCCAGGTAGCTGCACCTACAGGTGGAAGCTGCGTAGAAGAAAGAGGTGGTCCTCAAGGCCAGATTGGGGCCTTGGTTGGATGAGGTCTACATTATCTCCGCCAACATTCAAGAGAATTTAGCGAGCCTACAGAGAAGACAACATAAAATCAAGGAGGACAATGCAAGACTGACAATAGAGCAGCTGGTGGAGTAGATCAAACAGGCAGCCACACAAAGTATGATTGAAGTGGCAATGGCATAAGTAGAGTTGGGAGGTATTCACAGTAAGATCTCCACACCAATAGAGTGATTCAAGTGCAATTCACGATCTTTGTGTTGGGGGCCTGTTGGGATGGGGTCCCCTAGGGTCACTGTTGGGGCAAAAGCCCAAGTTTTGTTGTATAAAATGTAAATTCTCCGCAAATTGTGGTCGCGGAGCGTGTAGATAGTTAAAGTGTCATAAAGGGTTTTACCCTTCTTTTATGTAAGTTGAATCAGCTTTTGAAGATCTATCCATGGTCCACGAACCATGGGAATGTATAAATAGGTGTGTCTTAGGATCTCTAAGGCAAATAATAGAGATATGAATATGAATGTAATGGGTCAGTAGAAGGAAGAGGGCGTAGAAGTCTTAGATTAAAAGAAAGTCTCTGTAGCTATGTGTGCAGAGGCCTAGGGTAGAGTCTGCAGTTGAGTGTGTGGACCCCTGCAGTTGAGTGCTCATGGAAGTCTTGAGTCTATAAGATTGAGTTGATTATCAATAAAGAATATTTTTGCAGAAATACTTGTGTTATCTCTTTACTTCTGTTTATATGAATGCGCCTTATGTTATAATGGGTTTATGAAATAATGATGTATTGATGTGTGAATTTACATGATTGATATTGTTACATGAATGCAATTACTGCTAATTGTTTACGTGAATATTCTCTTGTTGTATGTAGAAGTTATTGAACACTTAAGCCGATCAGAGTAATTACTGGGTTATAAGTCATCTATGATACATGTAAGTAGTTGATCCACCTATTTAGTGTCCGTGAAAGACAGTTGTAGATCTTCGCGGATGTCCAAAGTCCGATTAAAGGGAGTTATATCGATAAGCCATAAAGGCTTATCGATCTGCGTGAAGGCAGATTTAGGGAATAAAACGACATTACACTAATCTCTAGGTGCAGAAACTTGGTTCCAGCATCCCCCCATACTGCTTCTTGTGAGACTTCAGTCTACGCTCTGTGGATTGATGCCAAAAGGGCCAGTAGTGTAGGGATTTATTTGGAAAACTAACTCTGAACTTGGGTTAGGACCTAGTAAGGAAACATGGCACCTCATTATTGGTAAAAAACTTTGTGTTTGGCCCGAAGGGCTCGGCGGGGTTTGACCACCAGACCTGCCGCATACAAACTTTGGCCTCCACCACCGCGCCACAGTTGGTTCTTAACATACCATGTGGGCATATTATATTTAAATTTTAAGTGTTGGGAATTTAGGAGAAGGGGTCGGGCAGTTAGCCCCAGCCCTAGGTTACATGATACCAACACAGGGCTAGTGGAAGGTAAAGTTGGAAGGGGCAGGGACTAGTCCCAATCCCTAGTCACACCACAGGGCATACGACCTTGGCGGAGGTGCTACTAGAGAAGGGAACGGATTAAGCCCCAACCCTCGGTGTTATGGGACACACAGGATCAGAGCAAGAGTGATGCCAGAGGGCGGGGACAATTGGCCCCGGCCCCTAGCCATATGGCCACCATGCTACAGTTACCAAGAGCTCCAGCATAGGGCGTAGGTAGTTGGCCATGACCCTCAGACACATCGCTTCCACGTGATCACAGCCCAATGGAAAAGGAGCCAGCGCCATTGGGGGCAGACCATTGGCCCCAGCCCAGGGGCTCATGCATGCCATGTGGCCTTGTTTTTGTGCATAGGTATTATTGGGAATTTTAATGAGGCGACAAAATTCACCTTTTGCGGGTGAAATTGTCACTTCCCTAACTGTGAAAAGGGAAAAAATGTCGCACAGTTAGCAGGTTTGGCCAAATTGTGGGACAGATAGTAGAGCTTGGCTTGGAGAAGCATGAATTTCTCAATTTTGAACCTTTTTAAGCTCGAGAAGACTCTAGATGGGGGTTCTTGAGTGTCCTAGATGCAATGGCAAACTTAGTTTTCTAACTTGAGCACTTTATGAAGGATTTTTTGTAGGATTTTGTCTTTTAGTGCTAGAGACAATCAAAGTTTTTGGAAGTAGTTTGAAGCCATTTTGAGTATGAAGAGAAACTTGTAAGGATTTTCCAACCTTCTTATTTCATCTATAGCAACGGTTATTTATGTAGTGTAACCCTTCTTAGTCTTTTCTCAATATGTGTTCATGAGGGAAGCTCTTTTCAGTACTTCAATGTGCAGTTGTTATACATTTTTATGCTTGGTTTTTAGGTGGAGTACAAGGACCTAATGTGTGAGTCCTATAACAAACCTGGTTAAAAATCCATGTCAAAATTAATAAAGGTAAAATAAGACCTTGGTCATGCGACACGTATTCCAAGCTGAATGTTGGGAAAAAACATAGTGATGGGGATCACTCGTGGTTAATTGACTAAGGAAATTGGCAAAGGCAATGGAAAAGGATCTGGAAAGGCATGAGACATTTATTGACATTTTATTTATGAAAATAATGGAAATTAGGAGAAAAGGAAGGTGAAAGGTCATAGGTTGCATGTGAGGATGAAAATGAAGGAAAATATTAGAAAATGTAGAAAATAGAGGCCTCAACGATAAAAAGGCTTATGAGGATCAATTTTTAACCTTTTGTCAGTTCACTTTTGAATCTCTCTCTCTATTCTCTCTCTCTTTCATATTCTTGGACACTTAGAGTTTTCTTGGAGCACTCTTGGAGGAGTGTGGCATACTTGGAGTTTTGGAGCAAGAAGGAGAAGGAAGAGAAGGAAAACGCAAGAGGACATCAGGATCAATGACTATAACGGGTTTTTCTTGCAAGTACTGAGTTGCATGTATGTTTTCCTCACTAGTTTTGGCATGCATGTGGTTTAGGGAAAATTTTAGGGGCTAATATTCATAGGTGGGCTAATTTTCTATGTTTTTTCCAAAAAAAATATTTGTCAATTTCTGTTTTCCCTGCAAATGATTCACCCAAAAATTATATCATAAAATTATTTTACCTTAAAAATCACCAAAGTTTTATATAGAATATATAAAATTATTAGACATTTGAATATTTTTACAAACATATCGCTAAGATTTTCCAAGGTTTCTAAACTTTAAGATCAATTTCCATCCTTAAAATTTTCCTTGATGTGGTTTCTTATTATGATTTGTCATTGGCATGGAGGATTGTCTAGATTGATAGTGTATTTGCCTAGCCTTTCCATTTCCTAGATAGATATGGTGTTGTGGGTTCATTTCCATTTGTTTTCTGGTTGGTTCTCATGTTCTTTTAGCTGTGGGTTGAGTTACTAGTTCCTAGAGAATTAGTTGAACAAATGCCCTAGAGCCTTGTAACAACTTGGGTTGAGTTACTAGTCTTGGAGCCTTGGTTGGAAAAATGCTCTAGAGCCCTTGGTTGGAGAAATGCTCTGGAGCCCTTGGTTGGTTGAGTTACTAGCCTTGGAGCCTTGGTTGGACAAACGCTTTGGATCCCAACAACAGTTGTGGGTTGAGTTACTAGTCCTGGAGCCTTGGTTGGAAAAAATGCTCTGGAGCCCTGAACAGCTTGGGAAAAGACCAATCTAGTGATGGTTAGTAATGTCTGA
Source organism: Pinus tabuliformis (assembly GCA_031772625.1). Taxonomy (NCBI): domain Eukaryota; kingdom Viridiplantae; phylum Streptophyta; class Pinopsida; order Pinales; family Pinaceae; genus Pinus; species Pinus tabuliformis. Next base: position 480,892,949 of record CM062819.1, read on the forward strand.
CCATGAGGTGGGATCAATGATTGGGGGTTGAGGTGGTTTGGCCTCTGGAAGCCCTGTATGGTTTTGATTGATTTGTTTTATGAGATCCCACATTCATGCTTGGAATATGGCATGAGGGTGACTGGCTAAAATAAAGATTTGGTTCAGCCTAGTCTATGGTTGGGTGGTTTTTGGAAGTCCCACACCTGGTCAGCTTATGAAATCATTAATAAGAGCTCTCTTTCTCCTTGGTATTTTATGGGTAAATATACTTGTTTATATGTGGCTTATATGGCTATTATATCATTGATATTTTTGTTTATATGTCGACTATGAATGAGTTTTATGACAGTGGAAATGTATGGCTCTCATCATGTTTTGGTTAATCATTGAATGTACAATGAATATATTGCTTAATAGATGGTAATGTAGTTATTGTGATGAGGCATTAATGCTTCTTAGTGATTCTGAGATAAGTATCAAACCCCAATGCTCAGATATGTTGTTTAAACTTGTAGAATGCATATTTGTGACATGTTTGACGAAATTCCTGTCATGTCTAGTAGGGGTCTAGTCAATTCCTTGTCCAAGTAATTACATTTGTATCATTATTCCATTGATATCTTTCATTTATGGAAGTGTCATGGATTTCTAGGCAGTGACTTGATCCCTAGGCCTAAAAACGTGGCACATAGTTTAAAGTCACAGGCACATAAATTCTTGGGAAATTCCACATTAGCAGGCATACCCATGCTATGGGAGCAACTAGAGGGTCCCAGTCGCACTCATTCCCATGTAATGGGAGTGACTGGGGGATTAATGCAGTGAAAAGTTATTTTTTCTCAGGGGTTAGTCACCTGGAAGATTTGGATGGCTCCTGGGGGTTCTGTAGTAGGTATGGAAGGTTTGTGTTGTTGTGTTCCGTCGGTTCCACTTCCTTAACTGACACATAGGGAGTTGAATCATATCATAGTAACTCTTCATCACATGTTTACCCTAGTTGGCCAATTACTTGGGTAGATGTGGGAGTAGATGTGGGAGGAGGGTGTTACAGAGTGGTATCAGAGCATGGTTCACCCCTTAGATTAGATGGGCAGTGTATTGGTCATGCATTCACGTAGGTTTCATATGTGTTCCTTATGATTGTGGTATATGTGCTTGTTGCATATGCATGGTGTTGGTCATGGTTGTAGTGATGTCGCCGTGTGAAGGTTGATGGTGTGGTTGTGGGATGTGTTGTCTTAAGTGTATGATTTGTTATGTGTTGTTTATGCATGTCAAGTGCTTACGTGTTGTCAAGTGTACATTGGTATGGTTGTTGTTTTCATGCATGAGGTCATGGTATGTGATTGATATGGTCATGCATTGATGACTGGACCATGGTTGGAATAATGTTTATATGTTTTTCTTATCTATGTGCTACATATTTACATGTTGTTATAATTATGTTTATGCATGTATTACAATGATTGGTTGATCTTGTAGATGAGATATCCTCCTGAATTATGCTAAGGTATGTTGGTTTGTTTGTGATTTGGTTTAGATAACATAATATTCCTTGCAAGAAAGAGATCAAGATGAGTAGTATAATGGTAAACTACAGTTCACAAGATTCTCCTTATGGAGTGGATGAGCAGCATGGTGTTGGGAATTCTTCTACCTTAGTAGAAACATTGAGAAGATTTAAGGAAGAAATAAGGATTTGCAAAGAATATAATGACAAAATCATATAGGAAAAGGAGAAATAATTAGAGGATAATGTAGTAATCCTTCAGAGTTTGTTAGAATTGCAGCGACAGGGGCCACTTTGGATCAGTCATGGACATGAGGATAAAACTAATGGGTCATAGGAAAGTAGGTCTCCTGGTGGGTACAATTCAGATAGAGATGACATGATCAGAGATGGTAGGTTCTTGGACACTTCGGATAAGAGAGGTGATAGACACAAACACTATTCTAGTTCTAGTTCTGACAAGCACTATGATCGTCATCGTTATAATCCTTATAGGAGGAGTGACAAGGGATATGTTTCAGATGAGTTTAAGAAAGCAAAGCCACCTACATTTGATGGAGATATGAAGAAGTCACAAAATGCAGAAGCATGGTTTCTTGGAATAAATAAGTTCTTAAAATTGCATGATTATTCAGAGAACATGAAGGCCAAAATAATTACATTCAATCTTAAAGGTAAAACATATATTTGGTGGGAAGATGTAAATAACTTTAGAGATATTTATGAGGAGGATTTGACTTGGATTTAGTTCGAGAGGCTATTCTGGAAGAAGTATATATCAGGGAGATACTATGATGACAAGGAAAAAGAATTTTATGAGCTGAATATGGGATCTATGACCGACGAGGAGTACACTAGTAGATTCTTGGAACTACTAAGGTATGTGCTTTACCTCAAGGAGGAGAAGGCCAAGATTCAAAGATTCATTAGTGGGTCTGCAGTGGAATTCAAAGACATGATTGAGTTCGATGAGCCTAAATCATTGGACCAAGCCATCAGAAAGCTAAAGCATTGTTATGAGCAATCGAAATGCATATCTGAGACTAAGCATGATTGGAAGGGTAATGATAAGAATAAAGGAAAATGGGACAAAAAGTGAGCAATACCTCATGATACAGGTAACAAAGAGAATGTGGCACCATGTAGGAAGTTCAATACATCTGGAAGAGTATAGGGACTTTGGTTTGAGGAGAAAAATAAGAGTGAAAATAGGGAGCCTGTGCAGTGTTGGACTTGTGGAGGAGAGCATCATAGGATAGATTGTCCACAACATCAGGGTGGTAGACCACAGATCTACAATGCTCAAGATGCACAGACAATGGGATATGTTGGACAAAGTATCCCAGGATCTATGCAACGAGGGATAACAGGCATGCAGATCACGAGACCTCTATTATTGAGATGGACGGTAAGCTTTGTGATCAAGTTGTTTCTATTTTGATTGACCTTGGATCTAATTATAGTTATGTCAATCCTAACTTGGTGGATAAGTGTGGCTTGAATAAATAAGTACATGTAGAGTCTTGGTTAGTGTAGTTGGCTACATGTACAAAGAAGCAAGTTCATCATTGGGTAAGATCTTGTGCATTTGATTTGAATGGTATTCCTACCTCAACACATTTGAATGCATTACCGTTGGTATCATATAATATGTTTTTGGGTATGAATTGGTTGTATATGCATAGGACCAAGGTGGATTGTTATGACAAGGTTATTGAGTGCCTGGATGACATTGTGGAACAAAGAGTCTTGCAGGGTAGGAAGAAATCAACATCAGTGAGAATGATGACAGTTATGCAGGCCAAGCGTAGTCACAGACAAGGGTGTGTGTTATTTATAGTGCAAATTTCTAGTGAAAAAGGTAAGGAAATTGAGGATGCAGATGTTTTGAGAAGGTACCCAGTTTTACAACAGTTTTAGGATGTATTTCCCCTAGATATTTCAGAGTTTCCACTTTTCTGGGAAGTATACTTTTCTATTGAGTTGGTACTAGGGGCAACATCAACACTTAAGGCACCTTACAGGATGAGCACACTGGAGTTGGTAGAGTTGAATTTGTAGTTGAAGGAAATTCTTGACAAGGGATACATTAGGCCAAGTGTATCACCATGGGGCGCACATGTACTATTTGCGTAGAAGAAGGATGGTACTCTCAGGTTGTGCATTGATTACATGCAGTTGAACAAAGTGACCATCAAGAATAGGTATTCGTTGCCGAGGATTAATGATTTGTTCGATCAATTTAAGGGAGCAGTAGTGTTCTTGAAGATTGATTTGAGATCTGGATATCATCAAGTATGCATTAAAGAAGATGACATTCACAAGAAAACTTTTCGGACCAGGTACAAACATTATGAGTTCGTCGTAGTTCTATTTGGTTTGACTAATGCTCCAACTAATTTTATGTGCTTGATGAATAATGTGTTGCGTCCTTATTTGGACAAGTTTGTTATTTTGTTCATTGATGATATATTGGTATATTATAAAAATGAAGAAGAGCATGCCGAAAACTTAGTAATAGTATTGAGATTGTTGAGAGAGCATCAATTATATGCTAATCTTAGCAAGTGCAATTTCTTTCAGACCAAGGTACATTACTTGGGACATGTGCTTTCCAAGGAAGGCATAATAGTGGATTTAGAAAAGATAAGAGCTATCATGGAGTGGGAAGCTCTTAGGAATGTGGATGAGGTAAGGGCCTTCATGGGGTTAGCAGGTTATTACAGGAGGTTCATCAAGAAATTCTCACAGATTTCTTATTCCATCACATCATTGCAAAGGAAAGGTAAGAAGTTTGAACGGACATAGGAATCTGTAGCTAGCTTTGAGAAGTTAAAGTAGTTGTTGAAACATGCTCTAGTGTTAAAGATCATAGATCCGGACAGAGTTCATGGTATGTACAAATTCTTTCAAGAGAGGACTGGGTAGATTTCTTATGCAGGAAATATAGGTGGTATGTTATGACTGATAGAAACTAAATGAGCACGAGCAGAACTATTTGACACATGATCTTGAGTTGGTAGTGATCATTCATGCATTGAATATGTGGAGGTATTATGGGGATAGGGTCCCCAGGGTTAGTTTAACCCAATTTTGTAAATTTTTTGTAAGGAATGTAAAGTCTCCATAAAATCTGGATGCGGAGTGCGCAACTAGATAGGAGTCAAAGGGGATATAGCCCCTTGTTTGGGTAAGTAATAGGTTGGATTTGAGACTCACCCATGGGCCGCAGGCCATGGTATTATATTGGAAATGCTATATATTTGAGTCATAGCGAGTCTAGAATAAGTAACTAGTAGTAGCTAAGGAAAGATAAGTCAAGATAGAGATTACTTTGGGAAAGTGCTAAGGCAGGAAGGCTCTGCTTTCTGTACTTAGGCGAAAGGGGAAGGCTCTTGCTGCTGAGTGCACAGGAGGCCTTCGTAAGTCTGCGGCTGAGTGTGTACGGTGGAGAAGTCTGCAAATTGAATGTTGGAACTGAATGAAGACTGATTTTGAAGAAATATCTTGCATATGAGTATTATTGTTAATTCTGTTTATGTTATGTTCTGTCACTCAATAATATGTTTTCTCTGGAATAATGTATAAATGCTGCGCGAATCTATTGAATCTATCATAGTTATGCATGAATTAAGTAATTATATGTTTTCTCAAAGTTAAGATTAATTCTGTTATTATCTCTGATGAATTGGGTAGGTCTGCGTGAAGGTATATCTAGGGTCATTAATTAGTGTGCGAAAGTGGATAGTTTTCCTCTTTGGGGTCTGTAAAGCCTGATCACAGTCCTTCGCGAAGGTCTAGAATCCGTTTTCCTAGAGTTATAGTATCATACCATAGAAGGATACTGATCTGCACAAAGGAAGATCTGAGCTACCAGAGCTTAAGACCACTTATCACTTTGTCTCTGGATGTAGAAACCTAGTTCTAGCATCCCCCAATATTGCTTCGAGTGAGACTATAACCTTCGCTATGTAGGTTGTTGCCAAAAGGGCTAGAAGTTAGGGTTTTGTTGGTTTCCCCAAACAACTTTGAACCTAGGTTAGGCCACCTTAATCCAACAAATGGTTCTGTTGTTGGGATCGGGATCTATCTGAGATATGTGTGATAAATGGTTTTCTACAAAGAAAGAGATTGACAAGTGGATTGATTGAAACATGCATGCGTTTATGACTCAAGAGAAAAGGAGCCCTAAAGTATCCAAGGAGTAGTGGTTGCAAAGATTTTTGTACATAGACAAGACTTGCGCATTCTTATGTTTCTTCCTTGAAGAACTACATGAGTGGTTGTTTGAATTGGCCAATAGTCAGGGGAAGTGGAGGCTTGAAGGTCCTATAGTGTGGACTCCTGAACTGGTACGATGTCTGGAGGAATCATAAAGCAATATCGTGTGGGTTGTGGATCACTGGATTACTAACACATTGGGAAGTTTTGTGAATTGTTCTGCGATCGACAGAAATATCAGCGATAGCGAAGCAGAACTAAGGCTCTTTAAAGGACCGCGAGGTAAGTATCTGAAATCATTAAAGACTGCGATTAAAATGTTGTTATGTGAAAAGATGGTTATGCAGTTACTTTGATGTTTGGGGCTACACGAAGTGGGAGATTCTTTAGAAGACACAGAGGATCAAGCCCAAAATATAGTCTGCTTATTGAACCTCCTTCAAGCGACGATGAAGGGACGATGCTGACTACGCACGAAGTGCAGTTGAGTTAATTACGCAGGGTATCCTGAGGATACCTCATCCATCCACTCCATCTCCACCTCTGCCTCATACACCTACACCTTCACCCCTTCCACCTCCACTTCCACCATTCAACATGGCAAATGCAATGAAGATGCCAGTTTTTAAAGGGGTAGGGATCGAAGATCCCGAACAATTTTGGTTTGTTGCAGGAGATGTTTGGATAACACAACATATTACGAATGATAATATTAAGAAAGCATAGCTAGTTATAGCCTTACTGGATCGCGCCTTAACATGGTACATCAAGTATTGCACTGATAACCCCAATGTGATGTTGGTAGATACCCAACTATCTCTAAACAAGGAGTTCAATAAGCCTAATTTAGAGGCACAATCAATAATTGAGTTTAAGGAAATTTGACAAAAGATAGATGAGACACCTTGGGACTTTGATAAGAGATTGAAATGCTTGATCAGGCAGGCCAATATGATAATCACGGATTACCAGCATCGCAACTGGTATATAGTGTCTCTCTTTCTGCACTTGAGAGTGCCTTTGTCACATCAAAAGATAGCCACACAAGCTAAAGCTTTGGAAATAACGATGAGGTTGTATGCTTCACCCATACATGATACGAATCTAGGAGTGCAACAGATTCACTCACAGTTGGAAAGCCTGCACTTGGAGTTACAGATCCTGAAGAAAGGAAAGGAAGCTTAGCTGGAGGTGTGCGCTGAGGTTTTGTGTTTGAAGTGTAAGATTCATGGACATGATAAGGAAGATTGCCCAATCTATAAGAACTATATTATTGGGGGAGGTCTTGTTCCCCTTAAACCCGAGAATAACATTGGGGCGAGTGCGGGAGCTGCGTTATGGTGCACTATCTGTCAGCTAACAGGATAACACGTGACTGATAACTGTGATTTACTGCAAAAGTTTGTACAGATTCCTAAGCAGTTGTTTTGCAATTTTTGCTAACTTGTGGGCCATAATGAATGCCATTGTAGAAGTTGTAATGTTCCTATACCAATAGGGGTCATAATTTTTGAATGGATGAGATTAAATATGTAATATGAACATACCTTTGCTTTCTGCAAATGTTTTCCATTAAAAAAAAATAAAAAAATAAAAAAATAAAAAAAAAATAAAAAATAAATAAATAAATAAATAAACAAATAAATGTAAAGAGGGTATGTCCTAAAAGAAAAATCAAAGGACAAAAAGAATAAAAAGGTAAAAAAGATGAAAAAATGAACCCCAAGAAAGAAAAGACCATGAAAGTGTACAAGTCAAAATGTCACTACTATTTACATTTGATGTAGAATAAAAGATTTTGTGCAGCTTGTTACCTTTGCCACAATCCATGGATGGTCAAAATGTTTAAACTCGGCTATTTCATGTTTTCAATTTTATGCTTAGAGATAGAGAATAAAATCTGAACAAACTGTTTAATCTTGGTAGATAAGTAGATAGGTAGAGTAAATAAAAGGAGCTCAACTGTTTAATCTAAGCCCTTGGATGTGATAAGGTTAGACATAGATAGATTACTTTTGTAAAAGAAAAGAAAAGTTTTGATAAAGGGTTTGCCAGCTTAAGTGCACCCTAATAAAGAGAAGTAAAAATGATAGGATGAGTAGATGGGTAAGTAGATGAATGGTTGCAGAATTGTGATGATTGATTAGATAAGATCATATTATTCACCTTCATCATCAAAGTTATAAGTATGGATGAAAATTGACAATTCATCAAAGTACACAAAGTCAATTGATTAACCTCCCTCATTCATTACATTTTCCACTTAACTAATTTCCAAGGAAAGTCTTAAAGTACTTAAAATCTTAAGTTAAAGGGGCTTAGAGCATTTCTCTGACTTCCGGAGGTACTGGACCCTCGACCCAATAACTTATAGGTCCTAAGTACTAAAAGACCCCTCATAAGTGTTCACCCCCTTCAAATTCACTCATATTCCCCAACAAATCCCTTTTCCTAAGAAAAACATCATTTTCCTAAGGAAAAATCATTTTCCCCTAATAAACTCCTTTCTCTAAGGGTAAAACCTTAGAAAAGTGATCACCCCCCATGTGAAAACCCCTTTCTTCAAAACCCAAAGAACACTTAAAACCTAAGTATCATGTGTTTACAAGCAAACAAATAAACAAAATGAACTATACTTAGCGCTTTATTTGTTTCCCGCCAGCATCATACTAATTTCTAACTATATATATTAAATCCCAAAAAAGCAATAAACCCTTCCCCTATAGTTATATAATAAAAACCATTATATTAATACCCCGCCCCTAAAGTTTGAAACATAAAATTTATTAATATCATGACATGATTAATGGGTTAATTAGTCGATCAACAATTAATTAATAACCAAAACCCTCCGCCAATAGAATCACCTGCGACACCCTTAATCCGCCATAAGCCATTGCTTAACTTAATCCCACCAATCTTAAACCTCCTCTAGGACCCTCCATTAAACCTCATGTCAAAACTCCACCCCAATGAACGTACGATCAGGCCCCATTTGATCCGACGGTTGACAATCATATCGGGCGACCTCCGAAGGTCGAAGTTTACCTGCCCGATATGGGTGGTTTCAATTTGGACCTCAATGCTATGTGTCACCTGATAAATGGCATCGGGTGACCTCTCCCCGAAACCGCCCGAGCCCAAAAGCATTGCGACCCAAACCCGTATACCGCCTCCCTCTAGACGACAAAATGTTTCATCCCTCGGTTAATGACAAATGTACCTTTCCCCATGTACCCACTAAATTGGTTGAATTTACAAATAAATCTAAAAAAAAACTCATTGTTTTTAGTTTTATCGTGAAAAAGACACTCAGACCTCCATGCAAGTGCCATAGTACGTGCAACCGTCAACCCACGTCCAACTGCCAACTTGATGAAGCTGCTGAACTTCTAGATCAATCTTCAGTCACGTACATCTCCTGCAAACCGTGCACAGTCGCCCATCAACCCGTTCAGGGCCAAAACCAGGCATTTACCCAAAATCACTGAGAAACCCTGTTTAATTCCCAAACTTGTTATTCAATTGCTTTAAGTTATTAAGTAATTAAGTAAAAAAATTGCCCAACAATCCTAAACTACTCTGAATTGAACCAATTTGCTCCCAATTTGACTGAAAACCTTTCGCCCCCATTCTTGAATCCACAAGAACCAAGGATGGCTGCTCTAGTTGCATTGAATGTCCTACCAATTACTACTCCCCACCGGAACTTATACCATCTCCGTTTGGTATACAGAGACTTTCAAATCAAGGACACCTCTGTCCATGAATCCTCGCTAAAGTTATATTGCAGGTATAGAGACTAGTACTTAAACCATGCAGACAAAATAGGTCTTTGGGAATCAGGTTTTCCCAAGTACCAATTCCCTAGAGTTCATATCTTCCCTGAAATTGTCCACTATTGCCATATGAACTACAGTCCCAGCCAAAGAGCAGTGATGACTCCTGACCATACTGTATTATTCACCATCACTGCTGAATCCATTAATGAAATACTGCAGTTGCAACTAGGGAAAAACTTGACCCCCATTTCTGTTGGAGACCTTCTTGACAGATTCCCTACAATCACCTCCATCAAACTTGCTCAATTATTTCAGACCTTCATTGTGGAAGAGAAATACATTCCAAAGGACCCTCCCCCATACATGTGGACCATATTCTCTGAACTTGGCCGAGACATCATAGCAATGATATCCAGTGTGTTAGGCCAGACTACCAACGAGTTTATTGATGAGATTATTATAGCCTTCATGTCCATTTACACTCTTGGACAACCCCCTGCCATCATGTTTGATTATGCCAAATTCATTGCAGATAAAATGCATGATCAATTCATGAGAATGGACAATGAAAGAGTATTCAAGTACTCATCAGTTTTATATAATCTTTTCTTATACTATCTAGCTGATAAATTCCCATTTACACTTCAAAAGCTTGATACCAAAGGAAAGCCTAGATCAGTAGTCTTCTGGACCACATTAATCCACCAATATGACTCTCCATATACTTATACAGATTTCATAGATCTTTTTGTGCACCCAGGGGCAACTATCTTGTTAGGAAGTCCTCCCCCTAGAATCAATGTAGATATCAGGAGGGTCTTATAGTTGTCTAAACAACACAAAGTGGGAGATTGGTACTTGTACCAAAATCACACTGAAATTAGAATATATGGCTATGAGTTAGCACCCTACAAACTACCATGATACCTCCCCATGAGATTGTTTGCTCTAGAGTTCTACAGGAAAATAATTAATTCAGAAGAGGTACATTTTGTAAAGGCCAAGAAGAAAGCTCAACTCAGAATAAAAGACCAGCTTGGCCCCTTTATATGAAACAGTAGGGAAGCTGGAAAGAAAGCAGAAGAAATCCTTCAAAGGCTCAAATTGAAACAAAGCTTCATATGGAGATATGACCCTTTTGATTATCTGCAATAGAAGGCAAAAGAAAAAATTGTCTCCCTATATCCACCACATAATTCCTGAGATAGAACAATATGAAAATCAACTAGAATGGGTGGAGAACTCTCTAGTAGATATAGATAGCATAGAAGTTGCTGTCAATAATGTGTTGATTGATCTATAAAGAATACTTGATGAAGATTCCTTTGTACTGGTGCCAAGAGAATCCCAATCCCAAAGGGAAACACAGGAACATAGTGAGCAACAAGCAAAAGAAGGACCTCAAGAGCAAGAAGAATTAGAGCAACCAGACATCAGAAGAGCTGGCTCATCCAGAACACATCATGAGTACCCCTCCTATTGTACAGAATCCTCTAAATGAGGATAAGAATCCCAAAAGAGATAGGGAGGAGGCCACTCCTAGCAAACTTGTTGCACAGACTTATATCAAGAGGCAAAGGTTAAATCCTTTTTCAGAAAAAGAGTTTATAGAGGAAACAACTAGAACCACAGGTACATAAAGGTCAGAGAGCAGACATGCCACTCCCTTTGGAGGAACACAAGAAACTTCCACTACATAGGCTCAAATGCTGGAAAGCCAACTGAGCGTGGAAGCATCCTCATTCAGGGCTCCAACTGGCCAGGACCAGGACATTAGAGAGAAATACAAATAGATAAAGGGCAAAAATGAAAGGTTGAAGACCTAGAGCTATGCACAATACCTTAAAATGTCTCCCACTAATCAAACAAGGCTAATGTCAGCCTTCGATGTAAAAGAAGTTAAGATGCAAATGACTTTCATGAAGCCTACCACACAACAACCTAGGTCTATAGGAGATTACTTGAAGATAGATTTTGAGGTGCTGGCCAAGGATATAAATCCTATCGACCAAATAAAATTGCATAAATAGACCAGAGAAATGGTCTATTCCACATTGACTAGCAAGGCCATTGCATCACATCAGCTACAAAATTCGTTGAATAATATATCAACACAACTCCAACTAGAAAAGGCCTCTTCGAAGGCCAAGGATACTAGGATAAAGTCCTTAGAGGACTTAATCATAGAGATGGGACATGATCCTAAGGATGTAAAGCATACATAAAAGCTAATAAAAAAGAAAAATGATGACATAGATGCCTTGAAAAAGCAGCTCAAAATCCCTCATCTACATCATCCACAAACAACTGAAGTACTAGAAACCCAGAAGGAACAAGAGGAGCTTATGGACTTAGTCCTTAAGCTAAATGATCAATTAAAAGAAACATAGAAAGAGTTAGACAGATTGATTCAATCTAAATAGAGTGAGTTGGCCACCACTCCACAGACTGTCATTCCTACAGTCTCTAGAACAATGCCCTCTACATTGGTTGCTTCCTTAGCACCAACAGTTCCACCAGCTACAACTATGCCAGTCACAGGTACATCTACAAGCGCAGGTACATCTACAAAGAAGACAGTTGAATTAGTAAAATCCATGGAGGAAATGACCATCTAGGCTACAGAGCTGAAAAGGCTTAGAGAAAAAGTGTCAAGTTTGGAAACTGACTACAAACTTGCACAAAGACAATGGGAAGAAGAAGCTCATAAGAGTCAAAGAATGGGTGAAAGGATAAAAATCCTTGAAAAGGACTTAACAACATTCATTCATTTCATGGTCTAGGGCTACGAGGTCTAGTTCTTCAGGTGGGTAACTAGTTTGTGTGGAAACAAGGTAGAGGGAGTAAAGATCCTAGTGCTTACCTTCCTATTCTTGGTTGAAGCTATAGGTGGCAGGGTATAAGGGTTAGAAGGGACTAAGTCTCACATTGCAACAACCACTAGGAGATATAAAGGAGATGCTCTGGGCCAACATCATTGACTTTGTTAATGATGTTTGGCCATCAATTCAAGTAATATTTGAGCAGATTGAACTGGTGAAAATGGCCACCAAAGCAATTCCAAAGACAAGAGAATAGCTAGGAGACAAGCCTGAAGAGGCCAACCAACTGATAAAACTCTTGAACAGAAAGAACAAGTATCAGTTGGATGAACTGGGCATAGAAGATAGGACAGGGACCATCATAGAAATCAAGAAGATTCTTACTAAAAGGAACCTTATGCTCAATCTTGAGAAGAAATGCCAAAGCATCCAAGCTGATATTGATAAATTCATGAAAAAGTTTGGTATTTTGAGGGAAAAAGGCCTCCCTAGTCCTATGGTCATCCATGACAAGCTTATGACCCAAGAGGACTACGTTGAAAGACTAAACAAGTTGGCCAACAACCAAGCTAGTACTTCAGGGGTAAAAGCTCTGCCCATAGGAAAGGTATTGTATGACAATCTGGAAAATCTGTTCTTCCTAGAGCATGAGGTAAAGCACCTATTTGTCAACAAGCCAAATTTTGCCAAGTACACCGAAGCTGATGAGACATATAGAAAGATGCTAAAGATGAAATTACCTGAAGATGAATGGTGGATAAAATTAACAGATTTACTATAAAGTTACTGCAGTAAATCCATATGGCAGCCAGGTAAAATAGGTGAAATAGGGTCAAAGTGTAGCAGGTAAAGAGTATCAGTAGGTTGAAGACATAAAGTGATTCTAGCACACAGATATCAAACAACTGAAAGAGCCAAATTTGAATTACAACAGCCAGCACAATCACAATAAAAGGGACAATAAGAAGGCAGTTTTCATTTGTCTCTATCTTCATGCTTGAAGATATTTTTGATTTCCTAGAATAATTCTCAAACTGTTACGAGATATTTTGTAACGTTTTTTGTATAAATACTTCACATTTCGAAGTAATTAGGGTGGATTAAAAGACATTTCTATAGACATCTCATATCAAGTTAAGGAGCTATTGTAATCAAGACTAGACTGGCTTGCACAGTGGAAATCAAATAAGTATTATCTCTTTGTGTTTATTATTGTTTTCTCTTCATGTTTATAAATATTCACATGTTTCTCTATGAAATCTGAATAGTAAATAAGGGATGATATTTTAGAATTAACTTTAATGTTCTTTGTCTTGATTGTTTAATTTCTCACTGTTTTCTACTAAACTATCTTAGTCCGGGAATTCTTAATTTCTACCTCACTTCCGTAGTTTCCCCCCTTAGGTCCATAGTAAATGATTCTTAGTTTCCCTTTGCTACTGATCTCCTTATGTTTTTCATCTTGATCTCGGTTTAAGGATTCTTCATTGTTTTTTTACCCTGGTTATGACTACCTCATCCATTTGAACCTGCAGATTTGCTTTTTGTTGTGCTAGCCTACCCTGTGAACTCCTCCTTTAGTAATTGATCTACTCCAGTTAAGCCACTCTTTGATTGACTCCATAGCCCAATGGCCTGAATACTTGCTCTGTCCATCTGTTCCCTTAAGTTCACCACCCAATCAAAACCAAAACATCATGAGCACTAAGAACTAGCCTGAAATCCCACCCAAAACAAAGTTAAATTATAAAGAGAGAGCCCTCTCTGGAAGTGGTTGGTTAGAACCCGAGTCTAAAAGATTAGGTTTGTGGTTACCTCAGATTATTCCTTCTTTTAATAACTTCTAGGGAAGACTTCTGAGTGATAACATAGTGGCGACCACACTGGGGAACTAAAACCCTCAGTCTTAATAAACCTTTGAGAAATTCAAATTTTTATTTTCAAGCCTCTTAAAGGGTTTATTAGAATTTATTTCAAAAAATTCATAAAAAAAGAAAATAATTAGAAAAAGCTTGAAATCTGGCTTCAAGGAGAACTCACTATACAAGGGCCAACCTTGATCCAAATCCTCCCCCTGTATTTGACAATCCCAACCTTATTTCGAGAATAATCAGAAGACAAGAAAGTTCAGTAAGCCCAAGACCTTTAATTAAATCCAATTCCTGCCCTAATGAGTGGTTGTTTGTAGAAGACCTCCCTTTTGATGAGTATTTTGACCTTTCCCTATTTAGAACCAAGTCTGAGAGTGCACTTGATGACATAGTTCTAGATCCAGAATTTACAGCAGAACTTGAAGTCCAAAGGGAAAACTTGTCAATCGATCAGTACCTTCTAAATTCCCCTCAGTCATCCCTTACTATTGATAGGATCCCTGAACTTTTTGAAACAACTTCAACTTCCTTTAGTTCACCATCATTTCCTCACATTTTTGAAGTTCATTCCTCACCTCCATTCATACCTTCGCTTCCCCATCAGCCTATTGCTATCCATCAAACACCCATTACCCTTGTTACCCCAACTCCTATTCTCAATCTTGCACAACTCAGAGCTATGGCAAACATATATGCCCCTCTTGTGATGCCTGCCCCTCAAGGTGTCATGCCACCAGACTACCAGAGTAAAATTGTCCTATTTGATGGCATTAGACCTTACATAGCACAAAAACACACAAGAAAAATGACATATTATTTTGAACTGCATGAGATTGACATAGGAGATGTCCAAATGAGAATTTTTGCCGAAACTCTAGTTGGAGAGGGGAGAACATGGTTTAGATCTCTGCCTAATAATAATATAGATAATTTAGAAGTTTTTTACCAGCAATTTTTAAATAGGTGGGAGAAGAAAAAGAACCCTCTTCAAATTCTTTCTGAATATGAAAACCTCAAGAGGGGACCAAACGAAATCATTCAGGATAACTATACTAGATTTAACAATGTATATAACGCAATACCACTTGACCTTAGACCTCCACCTAGCTTAGCCCTGATAAAGTTTCCAGACGGGTTTGACACTGACATGGCGTTTCAACTGAGAGAAAGGAATCCCCCAACCCTAGAAGATATGCAAAGTGTAGCAGTTAGTGTAGAAGCTAATCTGCTATCCAAAAGAGCTAAGGTTAGAAACGAAAGAAGAACACCCTTGAAAGATGAAACTACACCCTTTGATAAAAAATTGGATGATTTAGCCAAAGGAATGGAAAAATTGATGGATAGGATAAAAATCATTGAAAGGAAACCTCTTTGGGATAACCAACAGGCGCCTCCAGTGAGGAATCCAAACTTTAGGAAGAACCAAAACCAAAATACTGGTAAAAATGGGTCTGATCAGAACATTATACCTCCTTTCCAAGAGAACTATGCTGAAACTTCCCATTTAGAAGACCCTGAGCAGGACACCCAAATTAACTTAATGGGGTTAGATGATGAAGAAACTGTCTTTCTGACTCAAGATGATCAGGAATTACACATGCTTCAACAATTACAAACCCAGACTGGAGAATCATTCGACTACAAGCAAGGGTATGACTCTACTGTCTTCGAAGTGCATAAACAGTACAATTTGAGGAGCAAAACGAACACTGATGTTCCAGACCAAAACAAGAAAGTAGTACCTAACCAACCTAAGAAAGTTGAAGGATCTCCAATCACAAAAACTCTCCAAATCCTGTATAGATCAAATTAGAACCCTCCCAATCCCACCATTGAAGATGTAACCAATGACCAACCTTCTAATGATCAACCTTCCACTTCAGTTCCCTCCAAGGAAACAATGGAACAATCTCTAGAAATTATATTAGAAAATCCAATAAAAAAGACTCCAAACATTGAAAAAGAAGAAAAAACTACTCCAAACCTTGTTGTTAAGATTTCAATTGTTCAAACAGATAAATCCCCTTTGCCTTTCAATTTGGGAGCAGAGGTGGCCAAACTTAAAATCTCAGTTCCTTTAATAGAACTGATTAAACATGAAACTTACAAATCTCAAATAAGCAAATCTTTAAACTTCGTTGAGAATGAAGACTCTGTTAACTTATTTGATGATCAACCTGAGTTAATTTTCGGTCCTGATGTTAATGGAAAACCAGTGGAAGGAGGGATACCACCCTTCTACATTAGCCTTAACATCCACAATAAAATCCTACATAATTCCATGCTAGACTCTGGGGATTCACATAATCTTATGCCTAAATCTGTTATGGATAAGCTAAACTTGGATATCACCAGGCCTTACAAGGACCTATTTTCATTTGATTCAAGCCAATTTAAGTGCCTAGGACTTATAAAAGACCTGTGTGTTTCCCTAGTGCAATACCCTGCTAAGACCATTCTTATGGACATAGTTGTTGTTGATATACCACCTAAATATGGCATGCTGTTGTCTAGATCGTGGGGTGCCAAACTCTAGGGGTCTCTGCAACTAGACATGTCATATGCTACCATATTAGTCTTTGGACATCCTAAAAAACTGTATAGAGAGACTCTGATGAAGTATGTAGTGAGTACCCAGGAGAGACCCCAAAACTTTCCTATATATTCAATGCATTCTGATATTGATTCTTTCATTCTTTACAATGTTGAATCAAACCAAGAAGACACTTCAAACAACATTATTGCAGAACCAAAAGAAATTGTAGTAGCAAAAGAAAATCAAAGTGTCCAAATTCAAGAGATTTCAGATAATAAAGATGACCTAGATACTTTAATCAAAGAATATTTTGTTCCCCTAGACAGTAAGAATTATGAACATGAAATTCTATGGCATCTTGAATTCGATGGGTCAGTAAACAAACTAGGTGCAAGAGCAGGAGTATGGATTTACAACTTAGAAAATGATCATTCAAAGGGTCATGCCTACAGATTGAACTTTAAATGTACAAATAACATGGCCGAGTACGAAGCACTTCTTTTGCTTCTCAAATTGGTCAAAAGGTTAGGAGCTATAAGAGTCTCTATTATGGGAGATTCTGAGTTGGTAATAAAACAAATCAACACTATTTATATGACCAGGGATCCTTGGTTAGGATTTTATAGAGGAAAAATTGTAGAAATACTAAATACTTTTTTAGAAACCAAGCTTGTTGTTATTCCAAGAAAACACAATATACAAGCTCACAGTTTAGTTATGTTTGCTAGTACTTGCAAGTTGCCATTTCAACCTAACCATTAGTACACTACTGAGGTTAGGCACAAACCTGCTATTCTTGAAAACTTAAAGAACTGGCAAGTATTCAATAACGATCAACAAATTAACAATTTTCTGACTCTAGATGAAGAATTTGTAAATAGCAACATAGATACGGACATAACCTTAGATTTTGATTACACTGATAAAATAGAAATTAACAAAGTAGAAGATGAAAAGGTAGATAGATTCCATCCCACAAAGTTGACAAAATAAAATATTCAAAACCTAAAGCAAATTGAAATTGATGAGGAAATCGATGAAGAATCTGAAGTCATCAATCTTAAAGACAATTTTTTTCCCAAAGGATTAACTCCTTTTGAGGACTTGTTTGATTCAAACGATGCCCCTAGAAAGCCAAAAATGGAACCCTTAAAATCAGACATAGAGGAGTGTAATATAGGCTCTGAGGAAGATCCCAAACTGATAAAAATTTCAAAGTCTTTACCTCCTAATGAAAAAGTGAAATACACAGAACTGTTAAAGGAATTCCAAGATGTTTTTTCTTGGAGTTATGAGGACCTTAAGTCCTACGACACCAGCATAATACAACACACCATTCCCATAAAAGAAAGCCATAAGCCTTTTAGACAGAAGCTTATAAGGATAAACCCCATTCTATTGCCTTCTATTGAAAAGGAAATCAAAAAAATGTACGAAGCCAAGATCATTATACCAATTAGATTCTCAGATTGGGTTTCTAATTTGGTACCTACAAGAAAGAAAACTAGTGAAATTAAACTATGTGTTGACCTTAGGAATATAAATAAAGTTTCACTCAAGGATAACTACCCTCTTCCCAAAATGGATCACATATTACAAAGGGTAGTAGGTTCAACCAGAATCTCATTGCTAGATGGGTTTTTTGGTTATAACCAGTTTTTAGTCCACCCAGACGATCAGGCAAAAACTGCATTCACTACTCATTGGGGCACTTTCATGTATGTGAAAATGCCTTTTGGGTTAGAAAATGCAGGGTCCACCTTTCAAAGAGAAATGGACATAGCCTTTGCTAAGGAAATCCATGACTTCCTGGTAATATACCTAGATGATATCATGGTATTCTCTAAATCAGATTAGCAACACCTGGATCACCTGAGACAGGTCTTCACCAAGTGTAGGAAGTATGGAATTTCTCTGAATCCTAAAAAATATTTATTTGGGTTGGAAGAGGGAAAATTACTAGGCCACATAATCTCCAAAGATGGTATCTGGATTGACCCAGCAAGAATTGAAGCCATTTTACAAATACCACATCCTAGGAAAATTAGAGAACTACAATCCTTTTTAGGTAAATAAACTTTTTGAGAAGATTTATCTCTAACTTAGCTGAACTAATTAGATTACTAAATAACATGTTAAAGAAAAATTTGACTATTAAATGGACACTTGAGGCTAAAAGGTCTTTTGAAGAGATAAAGTTAGCCTTAACACAAACACCAGTTCTCATCAATCCAATGTTTGATGGGGATTTCATCATATTTTCTTTTGCCTTAGAACATACCATTGCTGCAGTCCTACTGCAGAAAAATGATCAGGGTTTTGAAAAACCAATAGCCTTCTTTATGCACCTTTAAAGTATAATATAATGGAAAAGAAAGCTTTTGCAGTAGTCAAATCCATTAAAGATTTTAGAGTTTATATCCTATATTCTCATATAATAGCTTATGTTCCCAATGCTGTAGTCAAAGACATCCTAACACAGGATGGACCAGATGGAAAGAGAGGGAAATGGATAGCTACTATATTAGAATATGACTTAGAAATTAAACCTACAAAATTGATCAAAGGCCAAGGTTTAGCCAAGCTCATGGCTAAATCGAACTGTGAGACCCTAGACATAAATTTCATTGCAAAATTGGATAATGAAGAGGAGATGGCGACTCCATAGATCAGCTAGGCCTTTACTGACTTACCATGGTATGCAAACATTATATACGTTCAACAAAATCTTCAAGCTCCTCCTGAGTTATCCAGGACTAAAAGTAGGTTCTTAAAAATGAAATCTTTGAAGTTTTGCATAATCGACAATGCTTTATTTTGAAAAAATCATGAAGGCATCCTTCTTAATTGTTTGTTAAAGGAAGAATCTGACAAAATATTACAAGAGTTTCATGCAGGTGACTGTGGGGGACATCTTTACTGGAAGACCACATCTGACAAGATCTTAAGAGCTGGTTTTTACTAGCCCACTCCATTTTCTGATGTAAAGAAATTTGTAACCTCATGTCACAAATGTCAAATTTTTGAACGAAAAATAAAACTATTACCATTACCTTTGAAACCAATATCTACAAAAGCACCATTTCAAAAGTGGTGTCTTGACTTCATTGATGAAATTCATCCCCCTTCCTCTGCCCAACATAGATGGATCTTGACTACCACATATGTTATGGACATATTTGGGCACATCAAACCCAAACTTATATGTCAACGTATTAGGGCTCATCAACCCCTAAAAGAGTTGTTTCATGCCCTAAAGGAACATAGTCATTTGAATACATCATTCCCCAAAAGTTCCATATGAGAAACCATCTAGAAATTGCCTAAATTGAACCATATTGCCTGCTCCACTGGCAAAGTGTGATGCATACTGAGTGGTACATTGCTAGGGTGCGATGCATACTATTTTGGCCTTCTATAGGGTGTGATGGGTGAGGATGGAAAAATGTCCAGGACAGTTTGCTAGGTGGTTGCTCTTGGAGTCTTCTAGAAACTTCTCCTATGCCACTTGCCTCTCTGAATTCGCCCAAGGATGAATAAGGGATCTAAAACCATCTGTTATCCCTTCTCTTGTGGAACTAATTGTAACAAGTGGAATGACACTAATCAAACCCCACGGATGACTCACACCCTTGCACACATCTATAAATGGATCCCTCATCCAAGAGATCTAAAGGCTGGAATGTTGTGAATTGCAAGTAAGTGCTGATAGTTTGTAATTGAGGAGAGAGCATTGTATTCTTGTTGGAATGATCTTGCTATTTCATGAGGTGAAGAAGGATTGAAGCTGGGAGGATGATGCTGGATCAGACAACTGGGTTGTAATTCTCCTTTCTATTAATAAAGCTCTTCAAGTTTTCTCCCATATGATTGTGCAATTGCGAATGTGATCATTTATGAATGCTATCATTTGTTCATTATATATCCTATAATGTTTATGTTGTAATAGATCACGATGCTTTGACGGTTCTTTGTTGCTGTACTTGTGCAGGTACTCTCCAAGCGTGTTAAGTACGAGGAGGAGTTGTAGGATCTGTCAAAGGAGAGGAAGATCAAGCAAGGGATTAAGCGGAAGTTCCAGGGTGGTTCCATTATCTTTCTCTTATCTGTTACACATAGAAGAAATCATTGAATTGCTTTAAACTGTTGTTTCTAGGGTGGCTGCCAAACCTAGAGGGCTAGCATTCTTTAGGAATGCTAGTTTTCCCAGAAACAAATTGGCAACTCCGCTGGGGAATGAATAGATGTTTTTTTGTTGTTATTGTTTTTTTTTATGTTCAATTTGATAAACCATAGACAGAGTCTGAAGTCGGCTAGGTAGCTTTGAACTACTCTTGCTTTGCAATTGCATAGTAGATGAATTCTACTGCAGTCGATCTCTGGTTTAGTTTATGAATTAAACATTTGAATTGCAAGCACATCTAGATGCCCTTTTGGTAGCTCAGTAACCTCTCAAGACATTCCATCATACTTTGCTCATCCTTTTTCATCAAAACCCAGCGTAATTCATTGAAAACAACTCCACATTTGAGCCAAAACCCATTTCAGTTGCGCTCCCTGGACCATCGCACTGTCTTCCACTGTGACTCAGTATGTATAGCACCTCTCGAGTGTATTAATTGCGATGCACCTAAATCTGTGAAGCCTAGGTGCGATGATTGACTGAACTCTTTTTCCATCTAGAAATTGAGGGTTTTTGACCTTGTTTTCAGTTTTGTTTGGTTGTTTTGTTGCATATGAACAGTGCCTCTTTACTGAAGCTTACTTGCATCACTTAGATCAACCTAAATTACTTTAGGATTGGTGAATGTTTTTGTGTATTTTTTCATCATTTACAATCCTTTGTTGAAAATTTGTTTTAGTCGATTTGTCACTTTGGTACAAAAAGTGTCGTAATTGTTGTTTTTTGTCGAAAAGAGAAGTGTCGTGAATTCTTCCTTCCCTTGATAATCGATTGAACTTTTCTTGATGCATTTGATTTGATTTGTTTACATTCAAAGTGTCGAAAGAATTTTTGTTCAAAATTGAAAGTGTCATTTTGGAGTCTTCCTTTCTCTTTTGAAGAAGAAATTGTCGAAAATGTCATTTTGAGTGAAATATTTCAGATCTTTGCTGCATTTAGTTTTCCTTTTTGCATCTTTCACATTAAGGAGAGCGAAAACAAACACATGCATTTCCATTTAGCATTTTTTTTTTTGTGTGCGAAAAGATGATTTAGGGAAATGCACTAGTGTGTGCTCTTTGCTCTTTGCTTAGAAGCACTGTTATCTCCTTTCCCTAGTAGCTAGGATTTTCATTGCTCAAATAAACAAAGATTGTTTATCATTGTAGATTGCATCTTATGAATTTTATATCATCATCACGCGGTGAACCATTGAAAGGAAAACTCTAAACAAGATCAAATTTAAAATGAATTTCAATGAACCTAACAATGCTTTGGAACTTAATGCAACATATCTAGAGGTCTAGGCTAGTGACATGTTTCGGCGTCATTAAAACTAGTGGCTATCATTTTCATTGAAGGTTGGGTGATTCCTCCTCCTTGATAAGACAAGTGCTAGCACGGACTTGTGCTCCCTGTACCGTTGCGTATATATTGGGAGACCACAATAGGCTTAAATCCTTTATCCATAGGAAACTGAGTCTGCCACCTTATTGATCGCAATGCACTGAACACAACATTCGGGAAGATAGACTGCCACACATAAGTCATTGGTAATTTATTTTAAATTTATCACCAAGGTGTATATTGTAGTTTTTTGATTGGTTTGGTAATCCCTTTGTCTAGATTTTCTAGAGTAGTCACTTTCATTCCTTTTTGACTCTTTAAAAGAAAAGGTCCATTTAAGCACTTTTCCTTTTAGGCTCATTAAAAATTGAAGGAGACTAGAGTCATCTTTAGCTTTTTCTCGACTCTTAAAAACTGAAAAAGCAAAGTTGTGTCCAAGTACTGGTGCATGTGTCACCAACTTCTTGAGCTGCTCAAAACTAGTTGCACATTCTTTCATCCATTCGAACTTCTTACCTTTCATCTGCAATGATGTGATAGGATATGCGATGCGTCAGAAGTTCTTGATGAACCTCCTATAGTAACCCGCCAATCCTATGAATGATCTAACCTCATCCACATTCTTAGGAGCTGCCCACTCCATGATGGCCCTTATCTTTGATGGATCTACTGCTATGCCTTCCTTGGAAACGACATGTCCCAAGCAATGCACCTCTGTATGAAAGAAGATGCACTTGCCAAGCTTAGCGCACAACTGGTGCTCTCTTAGCAATCTCAAAACTGCTACTAAATGCTCGACATGTTCTTCCTCATTTTTAGAATATACCAATATGTCATCAATGAATACAATAAAAAACTTGTCTAAATAAGGACGCAACACACTATTCATCAAACACATAAATGTAGCTAGAGAATTAGTCAAACAAAATGGAAATACAACAAAATCATAATGCCCAGACATGGTCCTGAACGCGGTCTTAAAGATATCCTCTTCGTTGATGCATACCTAATTGTATCTTGATCTCAAGTTGATCTTAGAGAAATTTTTTTCTCCCTTCAACTGATCAAATAATCATCAATCCCCGCCAATGGGTACCTGTTCTTGATCATTACCTTGCTCAACTGCCTGTAATCAATGAAAAATCTGAGAGTACCATATTTCTTCTTTACGAACAACACTGGTGCAAGGCGACACACTTGGTCTAACGTATCCCTTGTCAAGCATATTGTTTAACTACAATTTCAACTCTACTATCTCTGGAGTGCTCATCTTGTAAGGTACCTTTGATGCTGGTGTTGCCCCTGACACCAACTCAATAGAGAAATCCACTTCCTTGTGAGGAGGCAACTCTGGAATATTTGTTGGAAACACATCTTAATATTGTTGCAATACAGGGTACCTCTTGAAGATTTTTGCATCCTCAATATCTTTTCCTTTTTCACTAGATATATGTATTGCAAACATCACACAACCTTTTCTGTAACTACTCTTAGCCTGCATAGTGGTAACCATCCTCACTAATGTAGGCTTCTTCTTCCCCTGCAAATTTCTCTTTTCCCTACTATCATCCACACACTCAATGGCCTTATCGAATCGATCCACTTCGGTCCTATGAAGATACAGACGATCCATACCCAAAATCATACTATACGATCCAAATGGTAGTACATTCAAATGTGCTATTGTAGGCATACCATTTAAGTCAAATGCAGAAGCTCTTCCCCAATGGTGAACTCTCTTGTTTGTAATTGTAGCCAACTACACCAACCAAGATTATGCATGCACTTATTTTTGAAAACCACACTTATCCACTAGGTCAGGATTAATATAGCTATAGTTAGATCTAGGATCAATCAAAATAGAAACAACTTGGTCACAAAGCTTACCGTCCGTCTCAATGATAGATTCTTGATGATCCACCTACCTGTTGTCCACAACTGCATAGATCCGAGGAATTCTATGACCAACATCACCAACTGTATGTGCCTCCCGAGCACTATAGATCTGGGGTCTACCACCTTGATACTGTAGAAAATCCCTCTTACAATGATCCTTGCCACATATCCAACACTGCAATGGTTCTCTACCACCATATCTAACCTGTTTCTCTCCATATTTCTTCTGAGTTGTATTGAACTTCTTGTTAGGGAATAAATGTTCTTTCTCACTTGCATCCTGAGGTATTCCTCACTTTGGTGGCCATTTTCCTTTAGCTTTATCATTTCCTTTCAAGTCATGCTTAGGCTCAACTTTGCGCTTTGACTTCTCATAACAATGTTTCAACTTTCGGATGGCCTCCTCCAACGACCTAGGCTCATCGAACTCAATCCGGTCATTGTATGCAACTGGAATTCCACTGACGAATCTCTTAACCTTAGCCTTATTCTCACTGAGGTAAGGCACATATATGAACAACTCCAAGAACCTGCTAGTATACTCATCATCTGTCATGGGACCCATCCACTACTCATAAAACTCCTTATCTCTTTCATCAAAGTATCTCTCTGACAAATACTTATTCTTGAAGAGCCTCTCAAAATCATGCTAAGTCAAATCATCCTCATGTATACCTTTAACATTCTTCACATCTTCCCAGCAAATATTTGCTTTACCTTTGACACTGAAAGTGGCTATCTTTTCTTTCATGTTTTCTGAATACTCATGCAATCTACAGAACTTCCTCATACTAGGAAACCATGCCTCTGGATCTTGTGATTTATTCATCTCTCCATCAAAGGTAGGTGGCTTTGGTTTTTGAAACTCATCTAGAAGGTATCCCCTATCACTCCTCCTGTAAGGATGATAATGATGATTATCACAATGCTAGTCTGAACCAGAACTAGAATAGTACCTGTTTTCATCACCTCTCCTATCTAGAGTGTCCAACAACATGCAATCTCTAATCGTGTTGTCTCTGTCTAACTTGTCACCACCATAAGACCTGATGCCATATGCCCCATTAGTTATGTCCTCCTTCTCATGGCTAATCCGAAGTGGTCCCTGTTGCTGCAATTCTGAGAAACTCTAAAGTATTATTGCATTAACATCTTCTTGTTTATCTTGTGACTGCATGATTTTCTCATTGTCTGACTTACAACTCCTTATTTCTTCCTTCAAGCTTCTCAATCTATCTTCCAAATCAGAAGAGTTCCCAACACCACATTTCTCATCTGATTCATAGGGAGAGTCTAGGTAGTCTACCATCTTGCTAGCCATTTTAATCTCTTTCCTGCAAGGCATAGTATTCTAGCTAAACCAAATCACAATAATTCAATGTACCTTAGTATACTTCAGGGAGGATACATTGTCTGCAAGATCAACAAATCAATGTGATAGATGTACAATATAATCATGACAACATATAAAATATAACACATAGGCATGTAACCATATGTCCATCATTCTAGCTAGATTCTAGTCATAATGCATGACCATATCAAATACACATGCCATGACCTCATGCGTGACAACAACAAACATATCATTGTATATTGATCGTATGCAAACATAAATAACATGTGCCCAATCATACACCCGTGACAACGCAATTCACACAATGACATATGTATTCCCATGGTGACATCACTACAACCATGACCAACACCATGCATATGTGACAAGCATTCAAGGATGACTGACACATGTGCAATTGACATGAATTCATTACCAACACACAAACCATCCAGTCTGAGGGGTGAACCATGCTCTGATACCAATCTATAACTACCCTCCTCCCACATCTACCTAAGTAATCATCCAACTAGGGTAAACATGTGAGGAGAGGCTACTATGATAGGATTGAACCTCCTCAGTGACCTAAAAGAAATGGAATCGACGGAAACACATCAACCATACGTTCCACATCAGCAACAAAATTCCTAAGAGGCAACCTAGCCACTTAGGCATACTGCCCCCCTGGTCCCACTAATTTTTTAGACCTCTTGACCTCTTTATTCTCTCATTGTATGGACATTCCATCGTCCAGGGACCTATGGACACTCCCACAAGCCTGCATGCCTATGTCCGGGGACTTTTGCTAGCAAACCTGTGCCAACGTTTGCAAAATTTAAGGCAATTTTCTAGCCCATAATTTTGTCCACTACCCAAAAGTTGTTGTAACTTCTAGAATCCATTAAACACACGATGAAAAGACTAATAAACCAAAAATCAAATTCAGGACTAGGCCTGACCATCCCCAACTGCGACTGACATTTTGTCAAATGCTTGGCATCAATGAAATCTACAGGTATAGGATACAAGACAAAAAAATGAATGACTGAAAACTCTTATGGAACATGACAAGAAGGATCACCGCCTTCTCCCTTGAACTGTTATGACATCACTTAGGTATTGCATCCATCATTTTAACCATTACAAGTAAATACATGAAGTAACAATGACATGAACTAGTCAGTTAATGATGCTTATAACCAACAATAAAACCATGGAAATAATAGCGAGATAAAAACCATTAAATCCACATATAAACGAGTACAAAAGAAAGAGAACTCATCATTTATTAACGATAGGAAAATCTGACCAGGTTCGGGACTTCCACGTACCACCTGACTATAGACATGGCTGAACCAAATATTTCTTTCAGCCATTCACCCCCGTGCCATATTCCAAGCATGAATGTGGGATCTCATGGATAAAAAAATCCAAAAACAACAAAGGGAATCTAGAGGCTAAACGACCTCCACCCTCACCAAACAACGATCACAACAAAGTTGATGCTCGAATCACAAAACTATACCGAACTTGGAATGCCATCTAGAATCCATCATTAACCTTAATTAATTTTCCGCCTTCTTGTCTCTTAGGCTTTACCGCAATCCAATCCTAGATCACTAGGCTCTAAATCGAGACACTAGCCTCTCAAGCATTATTGCAATCCACACTGGATCACTAGGCCCTAAACTGAGACTCCAGCCTCAGGCTTTACCGTGTATCCCGCCAAAACTGGTCAAGGGATTCCTAGGCCTTTGGGAATGAACCTTGAGACCATATATTCCATAATCCATCAGGGAATTCCAAATCTCAAAACTGAGATAAACATCCCAACACACCATGGCATCCGAAAAAGGCAAGGCTGGTTGAAAACCACTTTCGTAACCCATAAAAACCTTGCCACCAATAGCAAGAGAACCATACACCAACATGCAAATCTATGCATGTCAAAACCATCTAGCAAATCACACATGCAATATGTTACTTGCAAGTATTCCTCCTAAAGCTGATTGATCCTACTCTTCCTTCCTTGATCCTTGCTTTCCTTCCTTCCCCTTTGCTTGATTTTCCTTCCTTTCTCTAAAGCTAGAGTGCTCCAACAAAACTCTAAGCGACCAATTGTCAGAGACAGAGAGAGAGAGAGAATAATGAGAGAGCTCCAAAACTGAACTTACAAAAGTTACAAAATGATCCTTAGAAGCCTTTTTATTAATGAGGCCTCTATTTTCTTCATTTTCCATTATTTTCCTTCATTTTAATCCTCATATGCAATATGTGACCTTTCACCTTACATTTCTCCTAATTTTCTTAATTTTCATAAATAAATGTGCCAAAAAATTCCTTTTTATTCCTTTTCCTTTGTCTTTTCCAATTTCCTTTAGCCATAAACAGATCCAATGATTCCCACTAGGATATCTTTTCCCAACATTCAACTTGGAAAATGTGTCCCTTACCCGTGGTCTTATTGTGCCTTTATTAACTTTTATTACATGGAATTTTTGTAGAATTTTGTAGAATTTTTCTACAAATCAGTTAGCTCTGATACCATGTAGATTTTTTTCTACAAATCAGCTAGCTCTAATACCATGTAGAAATTTCCCACCTGTAGATCACCTGGTAATGCAATGTACTAAAGCAAAACACTTGATCTACTTCTACAAACAATTTAGTAGAATCTTAATCAAACATGAGCAAGATCAATAAGAACACATATAACTGATAAGAAGGAATCAATCACACATAACACAAAATAATTTACCCGGGGAAAGCACCTACCTAAAACCCCATCTCTGTATTATCATACAAGTGGAAATATAGTTCGGATTACACAAAGCCTTAGCTCGGAAGCTATCTAGATCTCAGTACAATCCCTCTGCTGCTCATAGACAGTCAAAGGCTTCTCACAAACCTTCTCCTCTGCCCTCCAAGCCTCCTATTTCCTTGTGCAGTTTCTTTGGGGTCCAGTGCTACCACCTGCGTGAATTGGCCTCTTCACACACTCACTAACCTCTGATCTAACTACACAAACTTGAAGGAGATAAATCCTCATCATGGATGAGCTTCCTTTATAGGAAAAATATTCATCCAACTGATAGTACACTGTCCCTTCTCTGATCTCAACTGGGTCTCTCTCTGAACTGACATGCATCAGTTATCCATGAGTGAATACTCAGTTATTTGAAAATACCAGTTGTCACATGCATGCAAGCATCAACAAACTAAATCTCATTAATTTAACAACTTGTTAAATTAATCTAACTAGACTTGACTAAGTTAAACTAAGTCAACTGATCCTCTCAATATAAACTCATCCTTAATTCCTCAATCAATGGAGCAAATCAAGGACACATTCCCCAATCAGTGGAGAAATTTTTGCATGTTCTCACAAAGACTTCAAGTTCATAATTCCTTAACTAATTAACTCATGGAGAATTAATTAATTAATATTCCAAATTGCTGGTAAGAGCAAATTCGAATTTACTTCCTACTGATAGACCAGGGATTACTATAAATAGGAAGGGACCCAGAAATGCTATTTTTAGAAGATGCTATTTTTAGCAGTTTCACCTCTCCCCAAGGTGGCCAA
Source organism: Pinus tabuliformis (assembly GCA_031772625.1). NCBI lineage: Eukaryota > Viridiplantae > Streptophyta > Pinopsida > Pinales > Pinaceae > Pinus > Pinus tabuliformis. The sequence goes on from CM062819.1 coordinate 480,922,000, forward strand.
AATGCTCATTGGCCAAACTGCTATTTTTAGCAGTTCTATTTTTAGCAATTTCTAAATTTACATTTCTTGTTGCACACTTTTCAACACTCCCTCTCAACAAGAAAGGCTTCCTCTCAAAACTCTAGAATATTTTGCATGCAACACATCTACCAAGTGTGGTTGCTCCAGCAACACTCGGAACAAAAAAACTACCAACTGACCACTCTGTTGGGCTAGAAACATACTCTGATGCTGAAGCTCTACCTACTACTGACAAGTGCTCCCTCTCTGACCTTTGCGCTACTACAACATCTCCATGCATCTCACACAGTTGCACCCTTCTTTGTGCTACCTTGCACTGTGCAACACACTTGTGCCTCTCCCATTGCTGCAGCCTGCATGTTCTATGCTGTCCTGGGATTCCCTCCATTGTAGCTCTCTCTGCCGCTCCATCCGCATCTGTCTCTACCCAATCCGTCAGTTCCTGCTACTCCACATCAGGGCTCCCGTAGCAAGGTCTCATCCAAGAGGTTAAGTACCTCAAGGATCCTGCCCCTCCTCCTTGGGACGATCACTCCACATCACCCCACCTCCTACTTGGAGGTATGGCTGCATGTGATCCCTCTGCCCACCTGGCTAGAAGCTCCCCCCTACTGGAGGTCTCTACATGAGTAGATGTCTCTACTCGATCTCCTCTCAGCTTCTCTAGTTGTGGCTGCTCTACAACCTCCTGAAGCTGCTGCACCATTCGTGGCTTCTCCACAATTGTTTGAGACTTCTTCTGGTGCTGCATGTTGAGAGGTAATTTACTCTCCCTCTCAACCACCAAGTATTTAACCTTTGCTTTGCTCCTTAAGGCTTTGCATGCATCTTGTACCTCAAGTGCATATAGGTTCTTGACTAGCACACCAATCTATTTCCACTTTCTCGCTGTCATGAAATTTTCTAGAAAAATAGCTAATTTTAAATCAGCGATATCTCCCCTATCCGAATCTTGATTCAACCGATTTTTTCTTTGATTTTGGTTATTTTTCCGCAAGGAATCCAAATCTACTATTTATTCTGAAAATTTTGTATAGAAATTTTTAGATCTACTCTGCAAACTCTCGGCCCAAAACTCAAAATTTTGAAATCTCCTCTCAGTATACTGTTCTCTCCTTGATCACCTGTGCTCTGATACCATGTAGAATTTTGTAGAATTTTTCTACAAATCAGCTAGCTCTGATACCATGTAGAATGTTGTAGAATTTTTTTACAAATTAGCTAACTCTGATACCTTGTAGAATTTTGTAGAATTTTTATACAAATCAGCTAGCTCTGATACCATGTAGAAATTTTTCTACAAATCAGCTAGCTCTGACACCATGTAGAAATTTCCCACCTGTAGATCACCTGGTAATGCAATGTACTAAAGCAAAACACTTGATCTACTTCTACAAACAATTTAGCGGAAGCTTAGTCGAACATGATCAATATCAATAAGAACACATATAACTGATAAGAAGGAATCAATCACACATAACACAAAATAATTTACCCACGAAAGCACCTGCCTAAAACCCCATCTCTGTATTATCATACAAGTGGAAATATAGTCCGGATTACACAAAGCCTTAGCTTGGAAGCTATCCAGCTCTCAGTACAATCCCTCTGCTGCTCATATATAGTCAAAGGCTTCTCACAAACCTTCTCCTCTACCCTCCAAGCCTCCTATTTCCTTGTGTAGTTTCCTTGGGGTCTAGTGCTGCCACCTATGTGAATTGGCCTCTTCACACACTCACTAACATCTGATCTAACTGCACAAACTTGAAGGAGATAAATCCTCATCATGGATGAGCTTCCTTTATAGGAAAAATATTCATCCAATTGATAGTACATTGTCCCTTCTCTGATCTTAACTGGGTCTCTGTCTAAACTGACATGCATCAGTTATCCATGAGTGAATACTCAGTTATCTAAAAATGCCAGTTGTCACATGCATGCAAGCATTAACAAATTGAATCTCATTAATTTAAACAACTTGTTAATTCTAAAAATCAGTCAACTCTGATACCATGTAGAAATTTCCCACCTATAGATCAACTTGGTAATGTAATGTACTAAAGCAAAACACTTGATCTACTTCTACAAACAATTTAACGAAAGCTTAATCAACCATGAGCAACATCAATAAGAACACATATAACTAATAAGAAGGAATCAATCACACATAACACATAAGAATTTACCCGGGGAAAGCACCTGCCTAAAACCCCATCTCTGTATTATTATACAAGTGGAAATATAGTCTGGATTACATAAAGCCCTAGCTCGGAAGCTATGCAGCTCTCAGTACAATCCATCTGCTACTCATAGACAGCCAAAGGCTTCTCACAAACCTTCTCCTCTGCTCTCCAAGCCTCCTATTTCCTTGTGCAGTTTTCCTTGGGGTCCAGTGCTGCCACTTGTTTGAATTGGCCTCTTCACACACTCACTAACCTCTGATTTAACTGCACAAACCTGAAGGAGATAAATCCTCACCATGGATGAGCTTCCTTTATAGGAAAAATATTCATGCAACTGATAGTACACTGTCCCTTCTCTGATCTCAACTAGGTCTCTATCTAAACTGACATGCATCAATTATCCATGAGGAATACTCAGTTATCTAAAAATACCAGTTGTCACATGCATGAAAGCATCAACAAACTGACTCTCATTAATTTAACAACTTGTTAAATTAATCAAACTGAACTTGACTAAGTTAAACTAAGTCAACTGATCCTCTCAATATAGAACTCATCCTTAATTCCTCAATCAATGGAACAAATGAAGGACACATTCCCCAATTAGTGGAAAAATTATTGCATCTTCTCACAAAGACTTCAAGTTCATAATTCCTTAACTAATTAAGTAATTAAAAAAAGAAAGAGAACTTATCTTTTATTAACAATAGGCAAATCTAACCAAGTTCGGGACTTCCACGTACCACCTGATCGTAGACATGGCTGAACCAAATCTTTTTTTCATCCATTCACCCTTGTGCCATATTCCAAGCATGAATGTGGGATCTCATGGATAAAAAAATCCAAAAACAACAAAGGGAATCCAAAGGCTAAACTACCTCCACCCTCACAAAACAACAATCACACCAAAGTCAATGCTCAAATCACAAAACTATACCGAACTTGGAATGCCATCCAGAATCCATCACTATCCTTAATTAATTTTCCATCTCCTTGTCTCTTAGGCTTTACTGCAATCCAATCCTGGATCACTAGGCTCTAAATCGAGACACTAGCCTCTCAAGCATTATCGCAATCCACACTGGATCACTAAGCCCTAAACTGAGACTCCACCCTCAGGCTTTATCGTGTATCCCGTCAAAACCGGTTAAGGGATTCCTAGGCCTTTGAGAATGAACCTTGAGACCATATATTCCATAATCCATCAGGGAATTCCAAATCTTAAAACTGAGATAAACATCCCAACACACCATGGCATCCAAAAAAGGCAAGGCTAGGTTGAAAACCACTTTCATAACCCGGAAAAATCTTGCCACCAATAGCAAGAGAACCATACACGAACATGCAAATCTATGGATGTCAAAACCCTATAGGAAATCACACATGCAATATGTTACTTGCAAGTATTCCTACTGAAGCTGATTGATCCTACTCTTCCTTCCTTTTTCCTTGCTTTCCTTCCTTCCCCTTTGCTTGATTTTCCTTCCTTGCTCCAAAGCTAGAGTGCTCCAACAAAACTCTAAGCGACCAATTGTCAAAGAGAGAGAGAGAGAATAATGAGAGAGCTCCAAAACTAAACTTACAATAGTTACCAAATGATCCTCAGAAGCCTTTTTATTAATGAGGCCTCTACTTTCTTCATTTTCCATTATTTTCCTTCATTTTGCTCGTCATATGCAACATGTGACCTTTCACTTACTTTTCTCCTAATTTTCTTAATTTTCATAAATAAATGTGCCAAAAATTCCTTTTTATTCCTTTGCCTTTGCCTTTTCCAATTTCCCTTAGCCATAAACACATCCAATGATTCCCACTAGGATATATTTGCCCAACATTCAACTTGGAATATGTGTCCCTTACCCGTGGTCTTATTGTGCCTTTATTAAATTTTATTACATGGAATTTTTTTAGAATTTTGTAGAATTTTTCTACAAATCAACTAGTTGTAGAAATTTCCCACCTGTAGATCACCTGGTAATGCAATGTACCAAAGAAAAACACTTGATCTACTTCTACAAACAATTCAGCAGAAGGTTAATTGAACATGAGCAAGATCAATAAGAGCACATATAATTGATAAGAAGGAATCAATCACACATAACACAGAAGAATTTACCTGGGGAAAGCACGTGCCTAAAACCCCATCTCTGTATTATCATACAAGTGGAAATATAGTTTGGATTACACAAAGCCTTAGCTCAGAAGCTATCCAGCTCTCAGTACAATCCCTCTGCTGCTCATAGAAAGTCAAAGGCTTCTCACAAACCTTCTCCTCTGCCCTCCAAGCCTCCTATTCCCTTGTGCAGTTTCCTTGGGGTCCAGTGCTTCCACCTATGTGAATTGGCATCTTCACACACTCACTAACCTCTGATCTAACTGCACAAACTTGAAGGATATAAATCCTCATTATGGATGAGCTTCCTTTATAGGAAAAATATTCATCCAACTGATAGTACACTATCCCTTCTCTAATCTCAACTGGGTCTCTGTCTGAACTTACATACATCAGTTATCCATGAGTGAATACTCAATTATCTGAAAAAACTAGTTGTCACATGCATGCAAGCATCAACAAACTGAATCTCATTAATTTAACAACTTGTTAAATTAATCAAACTGGACTTGACTAAGTTAAACTAAGTCAATTGATCCTCCCAAAATAGAACTCTTCCTTAATTCCTCAATCAATGGAGCAAATCAAGGACACATTCCACAACCAGTGGAGAAATTATTGCATGTTCTCACAAAGACTCCAAGTTCATAATTCCTTAACTAATTAACTCATGGAGAATTAATTAATTAATATTCCAAAATGCTAGTATACCAAATTTGAATTTGCTTCCTACAGATAGACCAGGGACTGCTATAAATAGGAATGGACCCAGAAATTATTTTTTTAGAATATGCTATTTTTAGCAGTTTCACCTCTCACCCAATGTGGCCCAAATGATCATTGGCCAAACAACTATTTTTAGAAGTGTTATTTTTAGCAATTTCTAAATTTACATTTCTTGTTGCACACTTTTCAACACTCCCTCTCAACAAGAAAGGCTTCCTCTCGAACCCGATCCTGTAACTCTGGAATGTTCTGCATGCAACACATCTACCAAGTGCGGTTGCTCCTGCAACACTCAGAACCAAAAAAACTCCCAACTGACCACTCTGTTGGGCCAAAAACATACTCTGATGTTGAAGCTCTACCTGCTACTGACAAGTGCTCCCTCTCTGACCTCTATGCTACTGAAACATCTCCATGCATCTCACATCATTGCACCCTTCTCTGTGCTACCTGCACTATGCAACAGACTTGTGCCTCTTGCATTGCTGCAGCCTGCATGCTCTGCGGTTCCCTGGGATTCCCTTCACTATAGATCTCTCTGCCGCTCCATTCGCATATGTCTCTACCCAATTAGTCAGTTCCTACTACTCCAGATCGGGGCTCCCGTAGCAAGGTCTCATCGAAGAGGTTAGGTACCTCAAGGATCCTACCCCTCCTCCTTGGGACAATCACTCCACATCACCCCACCTCCTACCTGGAGGTATGGCTGCATGTGATCCCTTTGCCCACCTGGCTCGAAGTTTCCCCCTATTGGAGGTCTCTACATCGGTAGATGTCTCTACTCGATCTCCTCTCAGCTTCTCAAGTTGAGGCTACTCCACAACCTCTTGAAGCTGCTGCACCAATCATGGCTCCTCCACAATTGTTTGAGACTTCTTTCGGCGCTGCATGTTGAGAGGTAATTTACTCTCCCTCTCAACCACCAAGTATCTAACCTTCACCTTGCTCCTTAAGGCTTTGCATGCATCTTGTACCTCAAGTGCATACAGGTTCTTAGTTAGCACACCAGTCTATTTCCACTTTTCCGCCGTCACAAAATTTTCTAGAAAAAGAGTTGATTTTAAATCAGTGATATCTCCCTCATCCGAATCCCGATTCAACTGAATTTTATTTTATTTATTTTTTATTTTTTATTTTTTTTGGGTATTTTTTCGCAAGGAATCCAAATCTGCTATTTATTGCTGAAAATTTTGTACACAAATTTTCATATCTGCTCTGCAAACTCTCGGCCCAAAACTCAAAACTTTGAAATCTCCTCTTAGTATGCTATTCTCTCCTTGATCACCTGTGCTCCGATACTATGTAGAATTTTGTAGAATTTTTCTACAAATCGGCTAGCTCTGATACCATGTAGAATTTTGTAGAACTTTTCTACAAATTAGCTAGCTCTGATACCATGTAGAATTTTGTAGAATTTTTCTACAAATCAGCGAGCTTTGATACCATGTAGAAATTTCTCACCTGTAGATCACCTTGTAATGTAATGTACTAAAGCAAAACACTTGATCTACTTCTACAGACAATTTAGCGGAAGCTTAATCGAACATGACCAAGATCAATAAGAACACATATAACTGATAAGAAGGAATCAATCACACATAACACAGAATAATTTACCCGGGGAAAGCACCTGCCTAAAACCCCATCTCTGTATTATCATACAAGTGGCAATATAGTCTGGATTACACAAAGCCTTAGCTCAGAAGCTATCCAGCTCTTAGTACAATCCCTCTGCTGCTCATAGACAGTCAAATGCTTCTCAAAGCCTCCTATTTCCTTGTGCAGTTTCCTTGGCATCCAGTGCTGCCACCTGTGTGAATTGGCCTCTTCACACACTCACTAACCTATGATCTAACTGCACAAACTTGAAGGAGATAAATCCTCATCATGGATGAGCTTCCTTTATAGGAAAAATATTCATCCAACTGATAGTACATTGTCCCTTCTCTGATCTCAACTGGGTCTCTGTCTGAACTGACATGCATCAGTTATCCATGAGTGAATACAAAGTTATCTAAAATACCAGCTGTCACATGCATGCAAGCATCAACAAACTGAATCTCATTAATTTAACAACTTGTTAATTCTACAAATCAGTCAACTCTAATACCATGTAGAAATTTCCCACCTGTAGATCAACCTAGTAATGCAATGTACTAAAGAAAAACACTTGATCTACTTCTACAAACAATTTAGCGGAAACTTAATCAACCATGAGAAACATCAATAAGAACACATATAAATGATAAGAAGGAATCAGTCGCACACAACACAGAAGAATTTACCCGGGGAAAGCACCTGCCTAAAACCCCATCTCTGTATTATCATACAAGTGGAAATATAGTCCAGATTACACAAAGCCTTAGCTCAAAAGCTATGCAGCTCTCAGTACAATCCCTCTGCTACTCATAGATAGTCAAAGGCTTCTCACAAACCTTCTCCTCTGCCCTACAAGCCTCCTATTTCCTTGTGTAGTTTTCCTTGGGGTCCTGTTCTGCCACCTGTGTGAATTGGCCTCTTCACACACTCACTAACCTCTGATTTAATTGCACAAACCTGAAGGAGATAAATCCTCATCATGGATGAGCTTCCTTTATAGGAAAAATATTCATCTAACTGATAGTACACTGTCCCTTCTTTGATCTCAACTGGGTCTCTGTCTAAACTGACATGCATCAGTTATCCATGAGTGAATACTCAGTTATCTGAAAATACCAGTTGTCACATGCATGCAATCATCAACAAACTGAATCTCATTAATTTAACAACTTGTTAAATTAATGTAACTGGACTTGACTAAGTTAAACTAAGTCAATTGATCCTCTCAATATAGAACTCATCCTTAATTCCTTAATCAATGGAGAAAATCAAGGACACATTCCCCAATCAGTGGAGAAATTATTGCATGTTCTCACAAAGACTTCAAGTTCATAATTCCTTAACTAATTAACTCATGGAGAATTAATTAATTAATATTCCAAATTGCTGGTAAGACCAAATTCGAATTTACTTCTTACAGATAGACCAGGTACTGCTATAAATAGGAAAGGACCCAGAAATGCTATTTTTAGAAGATGTTATTTTTAGCAGTTTCACCTCTCACCCAAGGTGTCCAAAATGCTAATTGGCCAAACTGCTATTTTTAGAAGTGCTATTTTTAACAGTTGTATTTTTAGCAATTTCTAAATTTACATTTCTTTTTGCACACTTTTCAACAATTTTCACCAGGTTTGTTATAGTGTTTGATAGTTAAATGGTCTTGTAGGTTTAGAACTTCGAGTGTCGGGGTGAGACCCCCTCATACTTAGTCTGTACCAAAGTTGGCCATTTTTCTCAATTTGAGGAGGTTTGCACTAAGGTTGTTTGACATGTTATTATAGGGATGGTAAATGTAGTAAAAAAGAAGTTGTCGGTGAAGAAATTTGGGTTGATAGAGAGAATTGTGTGACATAATATCATTCTAGCATTTGAAGGTTTGGAGAATGCTTTGTAGAGTTCAAGGAGGATTGCATTAAAATTTATTTGATGTCAAATTACAACTACTATAAATACAATCGGATGGAAGATGGGGTTTTCTTGAAGTGGCAGGCAAGGTCTCAATAATGTCATATTGATTTGTTGATGCACATGGTATAGAGTTGAGGATGAATTGGAGGTATCTAACAGGGAAAATTTAGAAATTTAGATTCATATAGAGAATTGTGTGACATAATTCAATTCCAGGGTTTGAATATTTGGAGAAATTTTGTGGGTTTACTAGTGTTTTCATGAGATCTAGAGACCTTTTTTGGGTTTCTCATTCTAGAAGAGAGCTTTTGCAATAAACCTTTTTTGTGATGGTAGCATGAATGAGGTCAGTTTCAACTCCCAGCCATCAAATTTTTCACTAGCACAATTATCCTTCCAAAGAAATATGTTATGTTAATCTGTGCTCCTGATGTCAATTCAAAACCTATATTGGTTTCAGCTGATGCATTTCTCCTTTTTAGCCTTTGGGAATTTGTCATGGTGGATTACCCATTCTTTGTAGAATATCTCAATATTTTCACCCAGTTTCCCATTTTTGTGGATTTTTCAGTGTTTTCAAAAGAAGTGGCGAGTTTGTGTGGGTTTCTTGTTTTCATGGGTTTCTAAGTACTCGCAGGAGATAGATCTAGGTAACTTTTGTTGCTGGCTTAGAAAGTAAATTGCAATTATATGACTAGTTGAATAAAGTTAATTCCATTGTATATATAGCCTTTTATTCTTGGATGTTAGTGTGGTTTAGTTTAGTTTCATTGCAATTTTTTATGATGCAAATTTCATGAGAACCATTGACCGCTCCATATATGCTTCTTGTAATCTTAAGTTGGTGAGTGATAGGAAAGTATGCTTCTCATTTTCTTGGTTGTCTTGGTTGCAATTGACTTTGTGCTAGTTTTTCCTATATGCCTTGATTTTCATCAAGATGCTTATAATTCTTGAATTTCTTCGTTGGTCATCATTGTTTTATTTCATCAATGGAGAATATTTTGTAACATGGACTAATTAAGGAGAATCTAACATGGTTTCTTTGGGTTTCTTTGATCTCTTCTTTTTTCTCTCAAGGTGTGATTATTTTCTTTCGTGGACTAATTGTTCTTGATAACATGTCTGCTTCGGTACCACATAGGCCTCCCATGCCTATAGTCAACTTATGATATGATAGTAATCTTTTGTTTTCAACGTTATAGTGATATGAATTTTGGGATTTTGAGATTCTAGGGATGTTTGTATCACTTCCTCGGGTTCAATCAGGTGCCTAGTTATTTCTCATTCATCAAATTTTTATTTTCTGGTCAAGAATGTGTTTGCATCTTTAGTTGTTGGGAATATATGAGATAGAATGAGCCGAGGAATGTTGGATATAGAACATAGGTATGATTGTGCTGGTGGTCTTTCTTGTGAGAAGGTTTTTTTTTAGATGAAGTTTTTCTCCTTAACATGCAATGGTGCTTTCATATGAGTGTGCCCCACAGGTTTTATTTGGGAAGGATTCCTCTGGAATGGAATTGTTCTACTAGTCAACTGATTGTATAACTATAATTGTTGGTTTTCTAGTTTATAGTTGTATCAATCTTATGTTTTAAGATTCTATAGTCATTTTAGTCATTTGATCATATCCCATATATAATAAGTCCCGAGATCCTGGATACCAGTTCCCTAGAACTTCAATATAGTTGTTCCCTGAGGTTTTCCTCCCAGAAGGTTTCCTTTACAAAGTGTGGTTGTAATTGTTCTTTTTGAGGTTATCATGATATGGAACCTGGGATTTTAAGATTCTACAGGCATTCCCATCACTTCCCTAGGTTCAATTACGTGATTGGTAGTTTCTCGTTCTTCAAATGTTTATTTTCTAGTCAAGAATATATTTGCATAGTATCTATTGGGCATATACCATATATAGTGAACGAGGGATTGCCTGATGCAGCATTTGCCAGAACTTAGGTACGATTGTGCTGATGGGATTTCTTGCGAGAAGGTTTTGTTCAGGATGAAATTTCTCTCCTTGACATGCAGATCTCTTGGGTGCTTGTGTGCGAGTTTTCCCCACAAGTTTAATGCAGGAAGGATTCTTGTGGAATCAAATTGTTCTCCTTAACTCTAGAGATACTTTACTTCGGTGAAATTAGAGCTCTGTGGTTTTAGAGTAATCTTGGACATTGAGGCTTTTCACTAATGTATAGTGTGCATTTAAGTTAAATTTCATGACTTTATGGTAGTCCTACTAGTCAATTAGTGATATGGTTCTAATTGTTGGTTTTCGATCTTAAAGTTGTCTAGATATTAGGATTGTAAGATTCTATGAAAATTTGCAACATTTGCATGAATTTTGTGTATAATGACTTTGGGGATCCCAGATACAAGTTGATCGAAACTTCGATGCGGTTGTTCCCTAGGGTGTTCCTCTGAGAATGTTTCCTCCCAGAAGTGTAGGAACACCGAGTGCAAGTGGGTTTCTTTTGAAACCAAATTATCCTACTTAATTCTCAAGATGTTCTACTTTAGTGACATTGGAGAGTCAAATTTGGTGACTTCATGGTAATTCTACTAGTCAAATAGTGGAATGGATGTAATCATTTGTTTTCGAGTTTATAGTTGTCTGCATCTCATATTTTCAATAGTTGTTTGGAAGTATCATATACAAATTCCCCAGAACATCGATGTATTAGTTCCTCGATGTTTTCTTTTGATAAGGTTTCATCTAGGTGTTGGAAAAAGTAACTATGTCTGGTCTTCAATAATTTACTTGAGGCTTCATGTAATGTACTTGTCAAAAGAATAAAGAAAAGAAATTTTATTATTATTGTTGTGACTTATTAAAGCATGGGTTTCATCCTTGGGTCACCATGTTTTAGTTCAAAGCCCCCATTTAGGACTTCCAGGGTTTATTATGAGTCTATAGAATTATTGTACATTTAAAGAGACACTTCTTGGACTTTTGAATCATGTAAATAGATTTAGTATTGAGTCAAATATGAATTATGGAGCATCCACACCATGTCAGCATAAGAGAGGATCAAGTTGGCCTAAGGACATATTATAGCCCACAAGAAGCCTATAAAAGGAAGGACTATGAATTCCTTTATATCATCACTTCTCATTCTCTCTCTTCTGGGCAAAAGTGCGAATTTTTTTTTGTTGGGTAGAAGTGCGAAGTAGGAAGCTGGGAAAGTCTGTTGCCAAGAAGCTGAAGTGAATGCAAGTTTGGGGGAGTCTAAGGAGTGAAGGAAAAGAGAAATTTTGGTGGTGGTATCTCTCTGTTTCATGCTCTATATTGAGAGAATGAAGTCTCCCAAGTTGGACTACTGCTGGAAGCCATGAGCTGTCGCAAGTTGCTGCATAGTCAAAGTTGTTGGAAAGAGATCAATCTTCTGGAGGCTAACTTGGTGTGGAGGAAAGGTTTGGTCAAGGTATAGGGTGAAGAGTGTCAAAGAATACTATTGAAAGGAAGAATTACTTTGACTGGGTTTTCCCCTCGATGGGAGTTTTTCCCTAGCATGTGCCTACATCTTGTGTTCATTGTTTTATGTGCTGTTGCTTTGTGTAATTGCTTGATGAACTAAAGAAAGAAGATATAAAGAATCGTAATAACAAGTAACATCACAAGTAATTATCAAGATCGAGAAAATATTTACTACCTTTCTTATTTTCCAACATGGTATCAGAGCTTTGATAAAGAAAGAAGAAGAAAAAAGGCAGATCCATTCATAGGCACTATCTCATGGAAGGAATATATCATATTCAAGGAAGATGTCTAACTCTATCAAGGGTGAGAACAAGCTTGAAGGAGCATATAAATTGAGATTCTGGAAGAAGAGGATTGACCTAATATTTGAAAATAACAAGATGTTAGATTTGGTAAAAGGAAATGTAAAAAATCCTACTAAAGAAGCCAGTGATGCCGACACAGAGAAATTCAGGGATTTAGAATTGGTGGCTATGACTATAATGGTAGAAGGGATAAAATACAATATTGTCCCATTCATAGCTAACATCAATAATGCTCGGGAGATGTATGAAGCCTTTTCGAAGTTGTTCACTATTAAGAACATTGGTCAACTAGCAAGTTTAAACAACGGGCTGAGAAATACAAAGAAGACTAAAGAAGATATTGTTACAACCTTCTTTGTAAAGATAGCTAGACTTAGGGATGATATTTTAGCCATCAATGAGATTATTCCAGACAAAGAATTGGTGATGAACCCTATATTAGGATTTCCATCCTCTCGGAGTGATTTTGCTTCAGGTCTCAATAGTTGGAAGGTATCTCCCACCTTTGAAGAATTATGGACCGGATGTAGTCAAGAAGAATTAAGGATCTCAATGGTTGTCAATCCTGAAGAATTATAAAATTCTTATGTTTCTCATCATAAATAAAAGAGATTGAAGGGATGAAGGATGAGGGTTGACATGTCTCAGATAGAGTGCTATCAATGTCATAAGAAAGGTCACTACAAGAGTGACTGCCCCTAGAATCCAAGGAATAAGAAGAGAGGAAGAGATCAAGCCAACTTTACTGAAGAAGGAGACTCAAAAAAGGTCAAGCCTAAAGAATCCAACATCAAGGACTTACATTATTAAGTCATTTTCTTTACATAACTTGTTTGATATGTTTTAGAATTTATAGGTTTTTAACATATCTTTGGAAAAGAAAATTTTGTATTGCTTTAAGTTTGTGGGTTTCCCTCAAGTTTTGGAGGGAGCTACCAACAACCCTCAAAGATAAGTATCTCATGTCTTCTTAGTTTTGGGTTCATGTACTCATTTAGTTTTGACTATATTAAAGTACTAATCACCTTTCTCCCTCTGTTGTCTTGATTAGGGAAAACATATGCAAGAAAGAGGATCTTTCGGGAAAAGGTTAGTCAAGAAATAAAGGTATACTTTGGATTCACTGATTGAAAGGATTATTCATTTGAGGATCTATTACTAATCTTGTTATGACTAGTAGTATTGAATCCTAATGATTCTTTTTTGGGTGATTCATCTCTTGATAAATCTACCCACCCCACTCTTATTTTATTTGGTAGAACCCTAGACAAGTTCTGGAAAAACCCTAACCTAAGGGTATTCTATTGTGAATATTTGAAACCCTAAGATGATTAGGGATTTGTGAAATACTAGTCTCTATTGATGATTTCATGTTAGGGATTTTGGTATGGTCGGGAAATCCTAACTTGATAGGATGGAATGATAATATCTAAAATCTTGGAACCTTTGAAGTTTGGTGATATAGGGTTTTCTATGTGTTCTACATCTAAACCCTAGCTCATTGGGGTTTGGTTGAATGTGTGTTCTACATTGGAACCCTAGCTCATTACGGTTTGGTGGAATGTGTGAGAAAGAACCCTATATTGTCTTAGAATTGATTTATTTGGTATGTGTGTATTTTTTGATCAAACCCTAGTGTGTTCAAAATGATTATGTGTCTAACTCTTATTTTATATTGTTGTGAAGTTGGTTTTGACTAACACATGATATGAAATATATGTTCCATGATGATGAATAGAGATATGTCCTTTTGGTTGAATCCCTAGCTTGGTCTAGGTCAGAGGTATTGATGTTATTGGACATATGATATGCTTATGTATGGTTATGAATTCGTAGATATGTGTGTTGACCTAGTCATTGATGGTCATGAGTCTTAGGATTTAATGAAGTCCTTGTCTGAAATTCTAGGATGTTGATGTTTGGAAATCTAGGGTGTTATAGTTAAACCCTAGTAGTGACATTGTCTAGTGTGAAATATAACAATTTGAGATTTATGCATGTAATGATTGTTGAGATTGGAAATCTAAGGTTTTGGAATTAAACCTTAGTCAAAGTAAAATCTCTAGAATATGATGATTTGAGATTTGTATAAGATTGTTGAAATTGTGAAAATGGAAATATAGGGTTTACAAGTAACCTTAGTAGTAGTTGGTCATGTTAATGACTGATTGATGGTCGATTGAAATTCTAGGGTCTTTGAACTAACCCTAGTGGAACTTGTTCAGGTTTATGACTAAGTTGTGATTGACTTTGATTGATTTTATGAAATCTAGGATTTATATGAATCCCTACTAAGAATTCTAACACATGTATTTTGGAAGGTTGTTATATGATTTTTAGATCCATATTTTATGTGAATGGTTTCTAGGATTTTCTATATGTTGTATTAAGGTATGTCATACCTTTGGAAGACATATTGAAACCCTATCTGGAATGAATGATCTTATGAAGGAGTATAGGGTGTATAAAGTCCCTAGCAAGATGTTGAAGAGTATATGTCTCTTGTTTGTATTTAAATATGGGTATATAATATGAATAAATTTGAAATGCTTCCATGATTCTAATATGGCTAACATCATGCTTCTATAGTTTTGGTTGTACTTGCTATCTAAGTTGTGCAGGTACACAATCTTCAACTTGGTGAAGATGTTCGATGTAACGAGCAAGCTATGCTGGTACACAATATTCAACTTGGTGAAGATGTGATAAGCATGATGGGAATGATGATAACTTTGATGAAATAATTGGAAGCAACAAAAATATTCTCTATGTCTAAAAAGAAGAAGTTGATCTCTCGGACAAAGCATGACTAGAAGAGACTTCCCTAAGATTAAGAGGGAATCCGGATAAAGAGGTGCTTCCTGGTTGAGAGGGGGTGTCATATATGGTTCTCTGCTTTGTGAGTCATGCGCTGGACCAGGAATAACAACCATAAGTCTGAATGAAGGCCATGAACAAGAAAAGGAAATTGGAGAATGCATTTTGAAGTGTTGATGAAAGAAGGAAAGCAAGATCTGACTAAAAAATATGTTGTTGCTTATGAAGTAGGAAGAAAAATGTATGGTTGAGGAAACTTTTGTCAAAGATTCAAATGAAAGCATGTTGGTTACAAATCAGTATGATTGGTAGAGATTGGTTATCCTTGATATGTTGGATCAAGGGGTGTTGAGGATTGCGAGTGAACCGTTTCCTGGGGAGACATCTTGTAGACACTTTGTGTTGATGTCTGAGTCCTCGAAGTTTGAAAGGTGGCGTTGGTAATTAAGCTCTGACACACACCTGGAATTTTGGGTTGGTGGTTAGAAAGTGAGCCTGATGGTACCTAGAGGCGTTGAAAGCTTGAATCCACCTTAGTCCAACCTGGATAGATTTCCATTGTCAGCAATCTATTCCATGGCATTGTGGTTCCTAAAATGATTGACTCATTGAGTAGATTTCCCTGGTTAGGAATCTAGTCCATGGAATTAAGGTGCCTCAAGTTCTTCATGGTTCACATAGTTTGAGATCTTCCATTGTATATGTATATTATGAATACCTCCTTAGTTAAGAGGGAGTGTTGGAAAAAGTAACTATGTCCAGTCTTCAATAATGTACTTGTCAAAAGAATAAAGAAAATATTTATTATTATTATTGTTGTGACTTATTAAAGCATGGATTTCATGCTTGGGTCACCATGTTTTAGGTTAAAGTCCCCATTGAGGACTTCTATGATTTATTTTGAGTCTATAGAATTATTGTACATTTAAAGAGACCCTTCTTGGGCTTTTGAATAATGTAAATTGGTTTAGTATTGAGTCAAATATGAATTATGGAACCTCCACACCTTGTCGGTCTAAGAGAAGATCAAGTCGGCCTAAGGACCCATTCTACCCCAAAAGAAGCCTATTAAAGGAAGGACTACAAATTCATTTCTAGCATCACTTCTCATTCTCTCTCTTCTGGGCAGAAGTGTGAAAATATGTTTGATGGGAAGAAGTGCGCAGGAAGTTAGGAAAGTCTGTTGTCGGGAAGCCGAACTGAATGTGAGTTTGGGGGAGTCTAAGGAGTCAAGGAAAATCGAAATTTTGGTGGTGGTTTCTCTTTATTTCATGCTCTAGATTTGGAGAACGAAGCCTCCCAAATTGGACTATTTTCGGAAGTCGTGAGCTACCACAAGTTGTTGCATAGTTGAAGTTGCTGGGAAGAGATCAATCTTATGGAGTCTAACTTGGTGTGGAGGAAAGGTCTGGTCAAGGTCTAGGGTGAAGAGTCTCAATGAATACTATTGAAAGGAAGAATTACTTTGACTAGGTTTTCCCCTTGAGGGGGGGTTTCCCTGGGATGTGCCTACATCTTATGTTCATTATTTTATGTACTGCTACTTTGTGTAATTACTTGATGAAGTAAAGAAAGAAGATATAAAGAATGGTAATAACAAGTAACATCACAAGTAATTATCAAGATTGAGAAAATATTTGCAGCCTTTCTGATTTTCGAACACTAGGAAGCCTAGGAACATCAAATGTGAGTCTACCCAAAACTTAGCTACAATTGTTCTCTATGGTTTTCATGTAGGAATGTTTCGTCCAAGATGTTCTTTATTGACATAGTGAATAAACTATATCAGGTTCATGTTTGTTTCTCTCTCGTTAATTAATACTTTCTTGGCTAGGAATATATTTTCATATCTATCTGTTGCACAAATTCCCGATAGAATAAGTTGGGGGACCTCAGATACATGTTTCTCGGAACTTAGATGTGGTGGTTGCCCGATTTTTTCCTCCGAGAATGTTTCCTATGGGAAATCTAGGAACACGAGATGCAAATGTGCTCGAGACTTAGCTACGAGTGTTCTGCATTGTTTTCAGGTGGGGATGCTTCATTCATGATGGTCTCTATGGAAATAGTCAATAAACTAAATAAACTACTAGTTCATTGCTCACTTGTTAGATAATTCTTTGTTGGTTAGGAATATGTTTGTATACCTAGTTGTTGTGCAAATGATGAATAAAATAAGCCCAGAAAATCTGAATGGAAGTTTTTTTGTAAATTGGGTATGAGTGTCTACCATAGTTTTCATGCAGGAATGCTTCATCTGTGATTGAAATTATTTTGATTAACATGTAACTCTCTCCGAAACTTGTTTACAGTTGTCATGTGTGATTTTCGTCTGAGATAAAGTGGTTCTTGTTAACATTAGCATTTCTAAGAATTTAGTTGGCTGATAAGTAGGTCTCTATGTCAATAGTGAACAAGTTAAATCAGGTGCCTGCTAGTTGCTCGTTTTTCAACTAATTATTTCTTGGAAAGGAATCTGTTTGCATACCTAATAGTGCATTTTCATAGCTAAATATTTTTCAAATGTTTGATAAAATAAGAGGCCGCTTGTTCAAGAATCTAGAGGTCCTGGTGATAACATTCTGGAAAATATGGTCAATAGTATATCTCTCTTTCATTGTTGTCCAGTTAGCATAATCTCCAGAATATGGTGAAATTTATAAATCTTCTTATGTAATTGAAAGTCATAAGCTATTGTTTTGTTAACCTGTTTTTCAAAATATTGTCGTTGTTTTCATGTTGGTTTAGTGCTTTGTAATTATGATGCGTTTATTTATTTTCTCCAATATTTCTATTTGAATATATTGTGTTTCGTTTTTTGTGCTTTGATTTCTTGACCTTCTTTGTCACAGAGCCAAGAACTAAAGAATTGTTGCATTGAACAAGTTGTCATATTGTTCTGATAGGGTTAATCAAAATGAAAATTACTTTTGCATTAAGTGAAGCCAATCTGCAAGAAATTGATCACAATTTATCTAGATTCAATTTATAGAGATTGAATAATTTTGCGTATTATCCTAGTGATTGTCTATTTGACTCATTTTTTGTTCTTCTGCATTTCCGATACACTTCAACTGAAGTATGACAAGGAGATGTAAATAACTTCCAATACTGCTTAGATCACCAAGATGATGTTGCTTTGAATTCATTGTGAATTGAATTGACACATGAGTTTCTTTGAGACCTTCACAATGTTAATGATATTGAGATGTACTTGGA
Organism: Pinus tabuliformis; assembly: GCA_031772625.1. NCBI lineage: Eukaryota > Viridiplantae > Streptophyta > Pinopsida > Pinales > Pinaceae > Pinus > Pinus tabuliformis. Next base: position 480,940,372 of record CM062819.1, read on the forward strand.
AGGATCGTCTACACCTTTTTATGTTCGTGCTCCATCCAAAGTTAGCTTATGGGGAGATTATTTCTGTGCCAAATGGTTCTCTAATTGGTTGTCAGTTCCAATGAATTTTTTTCTACACATAAATGGAAAACCATATCTTTGCCTCAATCAAGAAACTCATGGATATTAGCATAATATTTTGCTACATAACCATAACCCTGTATGGGGCATTTTGAAATACTCATTTTGTATCATACAATAAACATGTTGGCTATAGTTCCTAAATCAGATGGTACATTCATTTCAACATGCCAATACTAGTATAGGGAATTTGACATGTTGTCAATTGAGCAAGTCCTATTACAAGATGGCTTCTTGATCTATGGGCATTTTTTCAATAGCTTCCATGAATAATTTTTTGAATCTATTTGTACATTTGCACCATGGTTTGATATGATTGGAGTGAGAAAAATAATTACACAAATTGTTTACAATTGTCTCTTTTGTAATGAAATTAGAGCTATCAATTTCTTGAGATAACATTTGGATATTAGGACTATTGAGGAGGAACAACGTTTCAATGATTGGAAAGGTTATATATCATCGACTTGTCAATGCCATATGCATCTAGACATATAGAAGGAAACGATTTTGCAATACAATGGATGTGTGAAATTCTTAATGTTAACATATCCATCTAGAATGCAGACACGAGGGTTGCCACTTTGAGATTTAATTCATCAAGCACTTCATCTATAAACTTGTACCTTTTGCAACTACCAATGTCTAGATCAGATTCACATTATCATGTACTTCTAAAAGTTTGTGGTATTGATGATATTAACCATGATAAAAATATGCAAGAAAGAGAGACCAGTAATTCAATGCCAAATGTGCATTTTAGGCATGCTTATGAAGATGAGCTTATTTGTACTACATATTATATGCAATTGAGAAATTGATCAATTGATACTATAGTTCCAAGAAAAGGGAAATTTGTTGAAGTTGCTAAATGTTGGACATTATCAAAACAAGATGATGATTCTTTCTCAATTCACACACATAAGAACAAAATAGGCTTTGTTCCTTCTTCCAATGAATTCAATAAGTAACACATTTGGTTGCATCAATTGAAGTCTTCAATTTGAACACAAGTTTCTTTTCTATAGAAAGTACATAAATAACACGTGCAATCAAATAAGGAAATTGAGAAATATCTTCAGTCGATTGAAGACACACCTACAAATTCATGTTGCATTTGTGATAGATTGTTCTTCGCAAAAGACATGAAACTCATTAATAAAATTGCATTGTGCAATTCTCGCTATATCTTGCCCGCAACAAAAGTGAACTAAATCAAAATAGAAGAAAAAAATTGCAAATCATTTAATAATGCAATACCCAATGAAAAGATACTTGCATTTTCATCACCTATGTTTATTCGTCGAATTCAAGAATTGATGTATGTTGCAAAATTGACACATCTAAAGGAAATATTGGTGGCACCAAGAATGGATTTTGCACAAATAAGAAAACTTGGTTACAAAAGGTCACAGATTGGTTTAACAAGCACAATTATAAATGTTCCTACCAACTTGGATGGAGTTCAAACAATTTTTCTTAGAGATGTTGATCAATGCATGACAATTGCATTTATGCTAAAGAGAAAACTGGAGCACAAAATGCTTATTTGTTTGGGAAAATTTGGCCCAAAAAAGTAATGACTTCTTTATGTGACTTGTGTAACACCAATTTCTACAAAAATGAGAAGATAGTAATCAACATTGAATGCAAAAAACACTTTGATCAAAATAAACAAAACCATGAAAATAATGATACAACATCAAATCAACTAGATTCACGTATTTTGATGATGATCTAGAGCCAATAACTCAGACACTTGTGCATGGGTACTTCAATGCTCATGTCATCCATGACATTGATACACGAATAATACAAATTGCACCTTCTGAGGGATTCCATCCCCTTGGCATTTCTCAAGGCAAATTTTCTAAGGAATTTAACTTCCCAACATTATTCTACTGATCATTTGATCTAGGTGGATATTGGTGGCCACCCGCCAAGTCCACTTGGACCCCCACCATTGCTTCTTTGAGCTTTTCAGTTTCCTTAATTGTAGCACAATTTACTATTTTTAGCAGTTTTTTTTGGGCCCTAAACTTCTAGAGCCGTTTTGAGGCCCTAAATGACGTTTTTTGGGAAAACTGGGAGCAACATGGGTCCATGGACCGATGTTTCTCTTCCCAAAGTTGTAGTTCTTGGATAGATATTTCTAACGAGATATTGTGTGTGTCAAACGAAGATTGTATGCCAAAGTTACGACCTTGGGAAGTTGATGTACCAATTTACCTAAACGGGGCCCACAGTTTGGCATTTCATCTTCTAGGGTTAGGTTTTTGGATGTTTAGGGTTCTCCATTGTTTCTCAACAACAAATAGGCCTTCGAGCCTCATTGTAACACAGGTTCAGAGGCATGTAGCCGCCACATCTCTTCTTAGAGATAAGTTACCATCGCCCTAGATAGTTTATTTCCATTTTTGTTTGTAAGCATATTTTAGTATTTTAGAGTAATGAAATGAAGTATTAATTCTGCTGCATCTCTATATGTATCGTTATATCTATAATTTGTTGCATTCCTGTTTAAATCCAAATCAATGGTATCAGAGCGGTCTGCTCTTTTTCTGTCTTTCCTTACATGTCCCCAACAAGATCGGGATATAAGGAGATAGGGCTTGAACTGGTCAAACGTTTGCAAGACCAGCCTCGCAAATCCCGACGACCTCCCATGGCGGATGAGAAGAAAGATGAGGGGGTAGGAGATCCTATCAAAATCTTGTTCGAAGAGGCCCTCAAGCGACAAAGGAATGCGATGATGGAAACTTTTCCCAGATCCTTCAACGGCTACCCAGGGGCGACACATCTACTTCCAGCAACTACTCTAGAAGCACCACGCCCTTTAAGGCACAAGTTAACTTTGACATTCCCATATTTGAGGGTCGGATACATGCAGACACTGTAGATAAATTGTTAAATATGCTAGAAGGGTATTTTTTTGTTCATAATTTTTTCGGCCGGGAAAAGATTACTTTCACTCTTCTCAAAGCCGCCCCCCACATCAAGGACTGGTGGGAAACCTACTACGAGCAGAAGGATGAAAGTATGGCCTCACTATTTTTAGACTTGGGATTCATTTCGGGCTGCCATCAAGGAGAAGGACTACCCTGTCGGAAGCTATGAGGACCAATACATAAAGTGGACCAAGTTGCGGCAGAGAAGGGACCAAGACGTGCCAGAGTTTACCAATATTTTCCATACCCTTCGCATAAAGTTGGGTATCAAGGATTCAGATCAGCATTTGGTACTCAAATACCGCGACTGCCTGCACAAGTACATCCAGGAAGAAATAGAATTCCTGAACATCTCCTCGCTCGGCACGACATACTGATATGCTGTCAAGATCGAGCAAAAGTTTAAACAAAACAAGCGAGACTTTGGATATGCGAATATGAAGCAAGGGAAAGGTTTCCCCAAACTGCAGAACAAAAGACAAAGCCAAGGCAGGGTGGCCCAAGACAACTCGAAAAAGCTGCAAGAAAAGAATAGTGTCGTGAAGCCGAAAAAGGACACGGGAAAGTGTTGTGAGTTCCATAAGAGCTCCAATCACAACACAAGTGAGTGTCGGGCCAAGCAGTCACTGGTAGCCGAGCTAAGGGTTTCAGAATCAGATGCATGTTCCAACTCTGAGTCAAAACCCAACAATGGCAATGATAAAGGGAAGAAGATTATCAATGCGAAGCCCAACGCCACCGTTGCCACCATGAAGATCCAGAAGGAGGAACCCGAAGATCTAGAGGAGGAGTAGCGTCTCTTCCACTCCCAGATGTGGGTAAAGGGCTCCCCGCTACAGTTCATTGTCGATAGTGAGAGCCAAAAGAACTTCATTTCAGTAGAGGTCGTGAAGCAGCTGAGCTTACCAACCACAACACATCCACAACCATACACCATTGGGTGGCTTCACCAAGGATGCGATCTTCATGTAAGCCAACAGTGTCACCTTCCATACAACATCAAGCCCTTCACGGATGAGGTATTGTGTGACGCTACTCCTGTTGATGTTTGTGATGTATTATTAGGACAACCATACTTGTGGAAGTGACATGCTATGTATGAATCAAGGCCCCGTGCTGTTATTGTTACTTTGGGAAATAAGTTGTACAGGATACCAGAGGTAGCATCGTCGACTGCCATCTCTTTGGTTACTACAAAACAATGTAGTAAGCTCATTTTCGAAATCAGGAAATTTGTTTTCCTGATGATACACCCTCAAGGAAAGCAGAAGACGTGGCCACGACCTCTAGACAGGGCCCCTCTGCACGACAACTACAGATGGACAAGGTCATGGAGGAGTATGAGGACATCTTCACCTCCCCTGTAGGGGTTCCTCTGCACTATCAAGTCAAGCACTCCATCGATCTGACCCCAGGTGCACCACTGCCCAACGGACCGATCTATCGGCACTCCATACTGGAGAACGATGAAATCAAGAGGTAGATTTAGGAGCTGTTGCAGTAAGGTCACATCTATCTAAGTTCATCACCCCGTGGGAGCCCGATCGTGTTGGTACAGAAGAAGGATGGGACTTGGGGACTCTGTATTGACTATCGGGCGCTAAACAAGATCACTGTCTGTAATAGTTACCTGATCCCATGGATTAATGACCTCTTGGACCAATTGAAGGGGGGAAAATATTTTAGCAAGATTGATTTGAAGTCAGGATATCACCAGGTACCAATCGAACCCTGTGATGTGTGGAAGACTGCCTTCAAAGCCAAGGAGGGCCTTTTCTAATGGTTTGTTATGCCTTTCAAATTGACAAATGCTCCTGTAATCTTCATGAGGCTAATGTATGACATCTTGCGGCCATTCACCAACTCATTTGTAGTGGTAAACTTGGACGACATCATGATCTTCAGCCAGAGTTGGGAAGAGAACCTCCACCACATCTGACAAGTTCTCCAAACACTACGGCAACACAAGTTATGTGCCAATTTGGAGAAATGCACTTTTGGCATGACCCAAGTTTAGTATCTGGGATACATTATTGATGAACCGGGAGTGCATGTGGATCTAGCAAAAATCCAAGTCATTCAGGATTGGCCAGCTCCAACCACTCTGACAGAGCTCCACAGCTATCTAGGTCTTGCCAACTTCTACTGCATGTTCATGTTGGGATTTTCTCATATCACTTTGCCCTTGAGTCAAGTCACCAAGGGAGGAGCGAAAACAAAATTCTTTTGGTCTAAATATCAACAGAAGCCATTCACTTAATTGAAAGATCACCTCTGCTCGGCACTAGTGCTCGCATTACCAGACTTGCAACAACCATTTGAGGTTGAGACAGATGCCTCTAACTATGCTATTGGGGCAGTCCTTACTCAACACGGGAATCCAGTGGCATATCATAGTGAGACACTTTCAGTCACAGTCTGAAAGTATCCCACTTATGACAAAGAGATGTATTCTATTGTGCAGGCCTGCCGAAAATGAAACCGTTACATTTTGGGGAAGATTAATAGAAGAAAATGGAAACGTCTCCTGCTAGATCAAATTGATGTGACTTCCTTCCAGTACAGTTACTCCTGCCATTATGGTATTGTCATATCATTAGATGTCACTTCAAAGCGACCATTTAATAGATGCAACGAGACATATTCACATGACCGATGTCATATTTGGAAACCAACCGATGGTTATGATTTGGCATTTTATACTTAGTAATATTTGGTTCATTATTATTCATGCAGTCATCGTAACCCTTGCTTTTCTTTCAAATAGGAAAGCTATGAAAATAAAATTAATTTTGTAAAAATCGCATTGCCAGAGTACTTCGCGAGTTCCTTGCACTAAATTTCCTCACCACATGTCATTTCAAATGCATCGTTTGGCACATGCCATCAGGGATATTCACATGGATGGGTGGATTTCGAAGCAAGCAAACACTTATTAGTATCACTATGTAATTTCTTATTAAATTTTATTTACTATCCTCTTTCTATTTAGTAACATTTGGTAGTTTTTTTTGGTTCATCTTGAACTCATTGTAATTATTGTTTTTATGTGCAATAGGGAATTTCTGCAATAGTTTCAATCCTCTAAAAAGGAATTGTGTTTAGTGTTCTTTCTAATCATCAATTATGGGCAGATAGAGGAAATTCCACCTCCTCCGAGAACTGCAACACAAGTCATGGAAGAATTTGATGATAAAATTCTCGAGAATAACTTGTATTCAGATACAATGATTAGTCAGGATGACATAATATCAAGCTGGGATGGGATTCTACAAGTTAATGGAAGGTTTATTACAAGATGCTTTAGACAAAAAAACTGGTCCAATTGTTCCTGGTGATGCACTTAAGAGAATGATGAACTAGAGTACACATTAGTTGACACAAGAAGGTTCATGTTACATAAAGTTGTCACTAGACCAAGACTAATGCCTTATATAAACCTAGTTCAATCGGTTGTGGACTTCGTCAACATTCCAAATCGTGAGATTATGACTCCAAGGGGTACATTCGTTGGGTCTTTCATGCCAAATGACATCCAAAGTATGTACAAATTGCCCACACCTAGTTTAATTTTGAATTAGAGATTTGTTGATAGTTCCATGAAAACAAAATGAAAATAAATCGATAGAACTCTTCCCACTTTAATAAAGGATTGGAGAAGTGTCCCCGAGAAGCATAACTGAGAACATTCTCGTTATTATCCCATTTATTTTCTTCCTCTCTTTTTTGTTACCTTGCTTCCATGTTATGTCATTTGTTTGGTTACAAAAGTTCTAGTCATTTTCCTCTTGATTGGGTTCCTATCGTTCAAAGAGTTGTCGAGGGTAACCATTTCAATTAGTTTGAAACACTGTCAAATAATATTTCCCAACATGCCCTCACATGTTTATAACACCAAACCTTGACTCCTAAACCACCTTTCTATATGTTTTCTTTTATCATGTATGTTATTTGTCAATCAACAACCCTTCCAACTGTGGTCTAGAAATAGACACCTACTGACCCTAATCCTATCCACATCTATCACAAGAAACTTTGGGAGGAAAAATACTTCTAGCTTTTTTATGTCATTTGTCACCATGTTATGATTATTTTTCATGAATCTCTCTTTGACAGGAAACCCTCCAATATTTCTCAGATAGCCATTGATTATCTTCAAAAAATCATAGATTGGTATTGTGAACATAACTTTACCTCTAACAAGATTGTGGGCTACCTTTCTCCCCCACATGCTCTTCCTATATATGTTCCAGATGGACTCCAATATAGGAGGTTAATTCCTATCAAATTACTTATGAATTAAAAATAGCGACCAAAAATGTTTGGTCTTAATTCCATCTTTGTGTGGGCCTACATTCTATAATTAGTTATCCTCATGGCAAAAATAACTTATCCCTTTTCAACCTCTTAAGTTAGCTGCAATTCCTCTTAAATATTATGACCCTAGGAGAGAAGCTAAAAATATCATTGCATGCTTTGTTTTAAAATGCATATTCATGAGACTTATGTATTTGTTGATCTATCTAAGTACACATCCTCATATCTAGAAGTGCTCGCAAGGGTGAATGAATTACCAACCAACCAACGACATGAATTTATATTGTACAGGGAGAGAAATAGTTACATTCCCTCCTATTTTACAATTAACTGGAAATGAAAAATAATGGAGTGCAACCTTCTATTTCATCCATGCAAATGAGTGCAAGTGTGAAGCCCAACACCCCATAGAATATTAAACAAAAATCTCTTTAGAAAGATGTTCTTCTAAAGAGCACCCAGCCTAAAGAAATTGGCCTTCAGAAGATTACTAGTCACTCATCTCCTGTGCACAAGAAATATCTAATTAAGAAACCTAAATATATATCTATTGATTCTAAAAAGGAAAGTACTTCGGAGAAAATTGTTCCTTTATGGAAAAATATTTCACAGAAGATTGTGCCTCAAAAGGGGGATATTCTTGAACTCGTTATTGATCCCAAAATACAGGGAGAATGGCAATTGCATTACTAGATGGTCTCAACCTATCTCATTCAAGTTGAAAGTCAATCCATGTTAGAGCCAGTTTGTAGTTCTTTGTCCATGCAGCTTGTTGACGAACACCTTATGTAAATGGACTCTCTAGTTTTCACAAACATTATTGTCTCTAATCCTCATCTTATTATCTCAACTCCTATAAATAATTTTCCTATTCTTGAGGAGGTACCTCAATAAACTAATGATTTTGAATTTAAAATTCAACAAATTCCTTCAATTGAAGTGTTCTACAACACCAAGAAATAGGGCATATTTAGGAGGAGTAGCTAAAAGAGAAGGATTTCAGAAACAGAGAGTTCACATGGCACCTCTATCTCAACAAAAAAAATATAAATTGTTTGGGAAATGTCTTCTTCAACCTCAAATGACGAATTTGATGAATTAGAACAATATGTTGGAGCATATGCTAATGCAATAATTCATAAGGCCAACAAAGTTAAAGAAGTCATCAAGTAAAAGCATGACAAGCTAATCTTACTCGATTAAGATTATTCAAATTTGGGAGCATAGTTAAATAACAAAATTGTTGAAGTGAAAAGTATGTCATAGTGTTACAGATCTATTTGGGCACATCACTCCCAATGATTAAATCAGTGTAAACAGGGTCTATCAAACCCTAATTCAGTTGCTAAATTCCCTAGATATGCCACCTCATTGAATGCTTTCATCCATGAGAGTTTCCTGATTTCAAACCCTGTTGAAGTGCTTGCTTAGGTCACCAGCGCACCCCTGGTCAGGGGTAAGTGCTCTGCAGAGCAGGTAGCCCCATTCAAGGCTGTGTTGCAAAGCACCTAAGCCCAATCAAGCCTGCGTTGGGCGATAATCCTCGAAATGTTCATTGGATCCTGAGTATATTCCTCCTTTCTAGAGCCTTCTAGAAGGAACCCAGCGCCTATCCTATCAAGATGAGCTCGACTTAGGATAGCCTTGGATCATATAATCCTCTTTCATCTCATACCTTTGAAAATGGAAACTAATCATCCAATTATGGAAAACCATTCAATGCCATATCAATGACAAAACCACTTGAATTCATCTATAAATTGGCCTCCCATGATAAAGCCAAAGGGGCTTGGATAATATAGAGAAATAATGTTGGTTTAGAGACTTGAAATCATTGTCAAAGTAATGTTATGCTGTTGGATTGATGTTGCTATTGGTGTGATGAGGGCTTGGACTAAGCTAGATGAGTGACATGAGATCGAACCACATTGGGTGTAACTTCTCCTTATATCAATCAATAAAGTTGTTTGTTTGTTTTCCAATACTTTTGCCTATATCTATGATGAGTGTATGTTCAAATGTTGTCGATTCCATTTTTTTACAATAAATAGATCATATGCTTTGATTGTTGTCGTCTTTTGTTTATGTTGGCAGATATTGATTGAACGAATTCAGTTTGAGTGGGAGCGACGGGAGGAACTCAAAAGAAATCAAAGGAAGCAAAGGATCACAGGTAGGTTCTTTTATCTTATCTGTTTATTGTAAGAAAAGTTTAAACATCTTTACTTTAGTTGTTCTAAGTGTAACTACCCACTTAGGGAAGATATACTTATCCATAGGTATAAATTTCTTATAACAAATTGGTGACTCCATTGGGGAACGACCATCGTTTCTGGTAGTTATCCCTTGTCTTAACAACACCAGTAGACTTTGCTTGAGTTCATTTACCCATATTCAGTGTGTTTGAAGCTTGTTTGGTCAAAATGTGTGCTTATTTGTGTGCTGGTAGTGATCTCTGGCATAAACGCACTATTGTTCTTGACAGAGTGCTTTGCAATGCACTGCTTCCCACTCAAGGCTGCGTTGGTCCCTGTCAAGCCAAAAACCCATATTTTTGCTTGATTTTTTCCAAATTGTTTCACATCTTGTTTGCTAAATGGTCAATGTTTCTCTGTCCCTGAAGTCCAAATTAGCATTTCATTTCCATGCCAACTTTGTCTTCGTTTGTTCATTGTTTATTTATGTTTTCTTTATCATTATCGAATCAGTCCCAAATTTAGCTTACATTGATTAGTCTTTACTTTCCTAAAAACAAATTATCGTAAAGTCTTCATTTCTTTGAAAAGCAAATTGTCTTAAAGTCTTCGTTTCTTGTGAAAAGCATTGATTGATCGTTTGTGCATTTAGATTCTTTATGTTCATCTAAACATTAAAGGAATGAAAATAAAAACATCCATAATGCATTTAAGAGTTTGTGTGTGCTTGTAGGAATGGCATAGGGAAAGTTGCATTAAATGTACTCTACCCTCTTTGTTTAAATATTTTGATTGCTCTATCCCTTTTAGTTACAGTTTTCATTGTTTAAATCAAATGAAAAGAATGTTTCCCATCTTAGTTGCATTATAGGATTTTTAGAAACATCACGCGACGAACATGAAAGGCAAACTACTAAATAAGATCAACTCAAATTTATCTCAATTAACCTAATGGAGCATTGTAACTTAACGCATAACATTTAGAGGTCTAGGCTAGAGACGTGTTTCGACATCATTAAACATAGCAGTTGTCGCTAACGATCTGCGATACATTCCGAGTGTGATACCTCATTCCACGTATGTAAGTATATCGTAGCTCGTCCACGTACTTTCGGGTATATCCAGTGGTGTTATAGTACGAAAAGTATTAGGGAATGCTCTCACTGTGTGATTTCACATTAAAAAACGCTAACACGGATTGGGCCTCCATGTACTTTCGGGTATATTTGGGAGGAATACATTAGGTTGCTATCCATCCATAGGTAACCGAGTCAGCCACCTTGTATACTGTGATACACCGAAAACAACATTCAGGGATATTACCTGCATGTATGTTAATTCCTTGGCTCCTCTGAGGTGGTATATTGTAGTTCACAGTTACTTGGTAATTCTTTTGCCTAGATTACCCTCTTTTTGTTTATTTCTTTTTATAATAAAATCAATCAGCAATCGTGGAAGAAAATCAAACTTTACCCTGTCGTTCACGTAGGACAGCGAGTAAACTGCCTTTACCGCTTGAAGATACACCTAGTTGGCGAAAGCGGTCTCGTTTAACTGAGTCCAGTACATCACAAAATTCTGGTTCTTCATCTGATTTACTAGAGTCACCTATACTAGTACGTACTGTGATTCCAATTACTCCTACTATTACTAGTTTATCTGCTACTGAAGTGGAACCTTTACAATTACCTGAGGACACTAAAAGTGAACTTAGTGAAACGGTAATTAAAGTTTTCCAACAAGAAGTTGATCCTAAACCCAAAGTTGTTCAATAAGAAATTACTTCTGAACTTGAATTTGTTCAACCGAAAGTTGATCCCGAACCTATCATAGTTCAACAAGAAGTTACTTCTGAACCAGAAGTTGTTCAAGAAATTCATCCTGAACCCGTTGTTCTTTTACCATAACACTTGGATCACGAAGTTGAACAACCCACAGTTGTTCCTGTACCAGAAGACGATCGACCAGTTTATCCTTAGACATCTGTAACTATTGATACTTCTCCTTTACCGTAGTGTCAAACACCGAAAATTTATTATGGACCTGACGGTGAAATCCTTCCATCTAGTTTGATTGCTATTGAAGAGGAATTTGAAGAAGAAACTTCACCTAGAACTCCAACTCATTTTGGACCAGGGATTTATCTTTATCCTTCTTTTCCTCAGTTAACTTATATTGCTCCTCTTGAGCCTGTTTACTTTCAAACCCCCGTAGATTCATTAGGACATTTATTGGATCATTTGACTATGGTTAAAACAACATCACAGACTCTATCATCTGTTACAGCTGCGACAATATCTACTGTCGCTACTTCTTTGATTTTTACCACAACACCTAAATCACATCTATATGGTGTTATATCCATCCCATTAGGTTACCAATCATTATCTGGAACTCACTCCGGTGTTTCTTCTAGTCCATGGTCTTCACCCATGTCGTCCACTAGAATTTTACCTAGTTCTTCACTTACAGATACTAAATAGTTTGATCCATCAAATCAATATCAAGTTGGTCCATCTGTTTACCATCCAATGTATCCACTTAACACTGGATTACCTCCATATGGAGAAAAATATGCCCAATCTGCTTATTCTCCATAATCTGGAGGGCCACCATATGGCAGTATATCGTCATCTTTAGGTCAAACTTATTCCGAAATGGTTGTTTGTCAATGGAAACCTACAATGCTTGTTCAACCAAGGCTTGTGTATCCATCACAACCAATACAACCTGTTTCATCCATACCTACTACACCTGTCATTACAACTTTACCACAGTCGCAAGCTCAGTTGATTGTATCTCAACCTTTGCAAGCTAATCCTTCAACCTCTTACCCTGAAGTTTCAGGTCTACAGACTCAGTCTTCTCAGGCCATTTTACAACAACTGTTTGTGTCTAAAATCCAACAACTTTAGGCTAGTTTACCATTAACTAGGATGACTCAGACTTATATCGGTCTAATTTATCCACAACCTGGTCAAACTTATACTAGTGGGAAACAACCATTGTATCAACAACCGTGGCAGCCACAATACCAACAACAACAATTCCAACAGTACCAAACTTATCCTAGACTTGGTCAACAAGCCTATGCTGGGTTTGGTCAACAACAAGCTTACCTAGGTTCTAGTCAACAAGCCTATGCTGGTTTTGGTCAACAACAAATTTATCCTGGTTCCGAGCAACAACCTTATACTGGATATGCTCAACAAACCTACCCCTATCAATGTTACCAACAACAGATTCCTTATGTTGGTATGCAAAGGCATATTTCCCAGGCAGTTCCATCTTACCCTGGTTACGCTCAAGCCGACCTAAACTAACAGTTGCCTTTTATCGCAACACTTGAATTACCAGATTTAAATCGGCTTATAAATGATCCCATTCTTTATTCAGCTTGGTGGCTGGTGATTCCACACAAATTGCCTTTTGATATTCCTAAGTTCAATGGAAACCCTGGAGAAGATCCATCCAATCACGTTATGAATTTTCATTTATGGTGTTCATCCAACTCCCTAAATGATGATTCAGTAAGATTACGTCTTTTCCAGCGAACGCTCACTGGTCTGGCCACAAAGTGGTATATTGAATTACCATGAGCTTCATTTGACAATTTCATAGCCTTAGTCACTACATTTTTAACCCATTTTCAGTTACCCATTAGATATGAAACTAAAACGAAACTTTTGACCAACTTTGAATAGACCACTGCTACTCACATTTATGATCATATTCATGAGTGCGTCATCATTGTTGAATGGTCAAAACTTTTGTCCCTGGTTAGCTTTTAGTCGAGTGGTTTATTAAATCCTTTTTGCCATCTATCACAGAGGATGTGGCTAAAGGAGGAGTTGTTACTGAAGAGAAAGTAATTTCTCGTTCCCAATACTTAGACTTGATTTACACCCAGTCTGTCATGCTCTATGATAAGATCCCAAATACACCTAGAGCATCTTTCACTATTCCACCACCTCCATCCAGTAAGGACTCTCATGCTAGTGACGGTGTGATAGGTTCTTCAAGCACTCAAATAGCAAGTAGACCATCTAGTCAAATGCTTGCTATTTCAAATCAAACCTCTAATACACCTGATAATATAGTTGCTTCCGAAATAAATGTTGTTTCATCTGACAAAGGTAAAAATGAAAAGCAACCAGGAAGCAAGAAAAAGGGGAAAACCAAAAAGAAACAAAATTCTCCCCCTCAAGAGAAATCATCCGATTCCTCTTCTCCGGCTAGGAAACCTCATTACCCATGTTTAATTTGTAATGAGGGGCACTTTTCGCGAGACTATCCTCACCGTCCTGAAGTCTCAAAACTTCTTAAGACTTCTAGTACATCCGTTGTGTTGAAAGACCCTTTTCCAAACCTAGAGACTCATTTGGTTGCTACAGATCATGCTTCCACTTCACAAGTGCTTATGCTATCTGCCACTAATCCTAAGACTGATGTTTTGGTGATTACATGAAGTAAATATTATGGTAATCCACTGTTGTCGTCGAATAACCAAGCTATAGATCAACTCAATACTCGGACTTTGACTTCGTCTAACTCCATTCCACCACCCATTTCACCAGAGTTAACAATAAAATCACCTAAGGGAGTTGTCCATAAATCTGCATTCAACCCTTGAACTCGAGCAATACAAAATCATAACATAGTAAAGATTTGGCTCAGTCACCTTCTGCTATGTCAACGCTTGAGGTGCTTCAAAATTGTCCCTCCCAAAATCATGCATTATTGTCAGCAATTGATGGAATTGATCCAACGGATTCCAATCTCGTAGTTTTTAACCATGTGGGTTATACGCCACAATTACCAGCACAGTTAGCATTCTTGATCCAAGTAAATGCTTTGAATCACCTCATTCATCGAACCATTGTTGAAAAAGGTGAATCTAATTGTATCATGTCAATGAATTGCTAGAAAACACTTGGCTCACCTCCTTTGTCACGATCACCTATGATGTTAAAATATTTTCACGGTCGCACTTATACACCTTGTGGAATTTTAAGTAACTTCCAGATAGAACTAGGGGGAAAAACTCTAACTGTTGAAGTTGAGGTCATTGACAGACCCCTTGACCATAATATTTTACTAGGAAGACCGTGGTTTTATGCTATGGCTGCTGTAGTTTCAACATACTTTTGTATGATAGATTTCCCTCATAAAGGCAAAATAAAAGTAATTGATCAACTTGCCTTCTTCACCTCTAGTTCATAGGCAACTGGAAGCGTTCTGTTAGTTCACAGACCTCCATTATCTCTTCAGAACATTGGAGTAGGTCTCTTCAAAGATTCTTCCCTAATGGGCACCTTTTCACTACCGTCACCATCACAAACGACGGAAGTTGAAAAAGTTGAGACTTGTAACATGATATCTTCCACTTCATCTAACTCATGGAAGATTTCCAATAATTCTGAAGTTGATATGTGTAATGAAACCATATTGCTAAGCCAAATTGAGCTCACATAGCAATCAATCCTTTTGGCTTGCGCAGAAAAGCCAAATCCATCATCACTGATTGTATGGGTTGATCATTCGTTAGAATAGGGTACTTTCTCTGATCCTTTTTCACGTACATTTTCTGCTGATGAAGGAATCATCCAATTAATGATGACAGAAGAAGAACCATGGGCATATTATCATCATCGATCCCATCTTCTAGATCACATAAAAGATATTCCAAAGGAACTAAATCATCCTTCAATCATTGATTTCCTTTCAAATTTTGTATTTATAGACATAATCGATTCCGAACGAAACTTAATGAATATCGAAGAAACCATTTCTATCGATATTTTGACCAAACCTAGAATTGTAAAAAACATCCATGTTGGAAAATCTTGTTCTCCATCGGAACTCGAAACTTACCATGCTCATTTTTGTGAATTCCATGATATATTTGCTTGATCATATGAGGAAATGCCAAGTATTGATTCTAGTATAGTTGAACATGAGATTAAAATGTATCCTGATGTCAAGCTGGTATGACAACGCCTTTGTCTTGTTCATCCAAAGAAGGTTGCTGCCATAAAAGCAAAAGTTGAAATTTTTTTGCATGTTGGTTTCATATCCCCGTTCCTCTTACCGATTGGGTTTCCAATATTTTTCCTGTCATGAAGAAAGAAGGAACAATACAAGTTTATGTTGATTATAGGGATTTTAATCATGCTTGTCCAAAGGACAACTATCCCACTCCCTTTATTGATGATATAATTGATGAATGTGCCGAATGTTAAATATTTTAATTTATGGATGCCTTCTACGGCTATAATCAGATCAATTTCTGCCCAAAAGACCAAAACTGCCTTTATTTTTCTCTGGGGCACATTCGCATATAGGAAACTCCCTTTTGGTTTGAAGAACGCTGGGGAAAATTTTCAGAGGGCAATGAATTATGCCTTCCATGAAATCAAACACATCGTTCAACCCTATCTAGATGACTTAACTGCTCATTCACAAAAACGGGTTGATCACCCGCAACATTTGAAAGCCATCTTTTTACAGTGCCGACACTACAAAATTCGAATCAATCCACATAAATGTGTGTTTTGTGTTGGTTTTGGTCATTTTCTTGGTTTCATAGTGTCCAAAGAAGGAATTTGACTCGACCCCTTGAAGGTTAAGGCAATTCTTGATTTGCCTCCACCTTCCAATTTACTTCAGTTACAGAGACTCCAAGGGAAGGCTAACTTTCTAAGGAGATTCATTCCCAACTATGCTAAAATGGCTAAAGGATATATCTTTTGAAAAAGGGAATTCCCTTCCATTGGGACCAGGTTGCATAAGATTCTTTTGATGCTCTCAAAGATAACCTGATCTGAGTGTCATTAATGTATTCCCCTAAATTTTAGAATGACTATTTCATGTATCTCGCCACTGCAGATACAACCATTGCGATGGTTTTAGTCCAAGAAGAATATGGGATTGAACATCCGATCTATTATTTGAGTCGTAATCTCAATTACATGGAAGTTCAGTATTCTTACGTGGAGAAGCTATCTTTGGCTTCTGTTCAAGTTGTACAGATATTTCGCCATTATATCCTACTCCGAAAGACCACTGTCATTTCGGATTGCAACCCTATGACATACATCTTGTCACATCAATTGTTGGGGAGAGTTAGTGTCGGTCTTGAGTCCTCCATCAGTGATCAATAGCTCTTTGCATATGCATAAGTAGGTGTCTCATCAGTGTCAGTTTTGCATCCCGCTAGACATGCCATAAAACTGAATGGAGGGCTAGTCTTTGTTCCCTTCTTGGCTTTGCTGGATCAGGTCATACCACAATGAAATTGAGTCATGTTTGTTTTTATTTTTGTCTTGAGGTCCCAGGTCTTAGGTCTAGGATTCTGAGTCAAAATCACTGCAAGGTCATGAGTTCAAGGTCAGTGAGTGTCCAGCAAGCCAGAAGGAGGTATGTACATATGTTTCATTATTATTTTCATCAGCTACAGCTCATTTTATGCCTTGGATTTAAAAAACCTGTTTTTTAAGTCCAAGGTCATGTCAAATTTGTAAAAATAAAGAAATTTTCAAAAGTTTGCAAAAGTGCCGGCAACAACCCTGGTTCCTTCGCCACAGTCCATCAGATGGTCAACCTGCAAAAAGAATGGAGTCAAACGCCTCAAAAAGCTAATTTCAGGACAAAATCAACTCAAAAACAGTGTTAAAGAGAATGCAAAAGTGAAAACATTATAAAGTGGGTTTTTCAAGTTAATTTTTTCAAATGTGAGCATATAAAGGCCGATTCCCTCCCAAAAGAGACTCATTGTGCATTTGAAGGCAAGAAAACGCAAGAGAGAGAGGTGAGAAGGCAAATTGGCAATTTGCAGCAAATTCTGGGCTTTCTGAGGGTGCGTGACCACTCCACAGGGGTGCGCGACCACCTGGGTGGGGCGCGACCACTCCAGCGCTCATTTCCTTTGCAAAAATACACGCGCGCGACCACTCCAACGGTGCGTGACCACTCCATCGAGGGGCGCGACCACTCGTCCTGTGTAAACCAAAACTCACCCAAACTTCGCCAATTCTTCGAATTTGCTCGTGGATCTTTCAAGGTATGCCTCCCTCACATATTTATGATCATGCCATGGATGAATAAGATGCTTGTGGTCATTTCATCATGCAAAAATTAATGAAAGATAGGTTAAGAGATTTGTTGTCTTTGCAAGCTTATGCTACGTTGTATTGTTGATTTTTCAAGGTTAATTTTTCCTTATTTCCCTCCATTTGTTTTCCCATTATAAAATCACAAGTGTTAGAGTGTTGTTTTTTGTCAATCTCATTTGCAAGTAATGCTAAAACCCCAGCCCAATTCCATAAAACCCTAACCCCTCCTAAACCCTATTTCAAACCCTAGTTTTCTACCATGCATCATGCTCAAACCCTACACTATTACACACAGCAAATTATATATGTAGATTGCACAGCAAAAGAATGAAAACAAATATAGTAAAAAGAAAAGAAAATGATGACAAGGCATGCTTATAATCACACAAAAACAGAGTAAAAAATATAACTTGCATAGCCTTATAAAAAACAAAAGAAAAATGTCATCTTGCTGTAAATATCAAAGGTTAGAAGCTATGTGAAAATCATGACGAAGTTTATCAAATGTACCAGCTGCTAGCTATCAAAAAGGAGCAGTTTGGCTGTGCTAGGGTTTGTGCATTAACATGGTATCATCTCCCTTTCCCTAGACTCTATTTTCCTACCTATTCCCCTCATTCCCCTAATTCCCTTGATACAATCCCTCTCCCTTCCATTGCAAAATAATCACAGCAACCCTTCTCTTCCCCTTGTAATCAAATACCCAAAACCCCTGTTTTCCATTAGCATCAAATGGCCATTTTTACATGTGAAAAAAAACAGAGTATGCTTATGAAAGGCATTAAAAGACAAAATAAGCAAAGGAGCAGCCTGTTACTTGTACATCATTGATGCTACCCTATTCCCCTATGCCCATGCCATTATTTCCTCCATGATGAAGATTTTTATTGTCCTTTCCCTTGGTGCTCAAAATACAAATTTTCCCTAATAAAGTATTAATTTGCAAATGATGAGAGATAGAATGACATGTTTAACATTGTGTGATTGTTTCCTTCGAAATTCCCTGTTGTTTATATATATATTTTCCCTTTCCTTATGTAATTTCCCTCCCCTAACATTTCCCTCATGATTTTTCCCCTTGAAAACAACATACTTCACAGCATTTTGCAGGCAGGGCAGCAGTCATCTTGACTTATTTATTCCACCTTGCTCAATCACACTATGTCAACCACTGAGAATAATGAGCAAGGTGATGACCGATCTTCATCCACTGAGATTGAGACACAGCGGAGGCCTCGCAAAGGAGGTAAGGGTGGTCATCACAAGAGGGAAGAGCCCACATCATTGGCAGAGTTGCAGGCTTGCCCATTGGCAGTGACTTGCTTTCAGTACATGTCATGCTATCAGTTTTGCGAGAGGCTTGCACAGATTCAGCATCATAGGGAGCTGGCCCGGTTATTTGTTCTACACCTTCATGACGGGCAGGTCACCCTTGCAGGGGTGGATTTTGTGTTTTCTCCAGAGGCTATTTCATAGGCTACCGGGATACCAAATGTGGGTGAGGTGTGGCCAAAGCGCAAGTGGCTGGATTTTGTTTACTTTGAGCCATATGTCAGGCCAACATACATACACAACTTGTCAGGGAACTTTCCTATCAGGTTCCTCCGAGAGGAATATGCATCTATCATGAGGCTTATTATGCACTATTTCACATGCGAGGGGAGATTCTCACGGGTATTTGCTTGTCACATCCGCATGCTGATGCACTTCACCAGGGTAAGAATGATGAACATCCTGGCTTATCTCTTTCATGACATTCAGAGGATGGTCTCTATCTTCCAGAAGCAGACCCCAGCTCAGCAGTTCAGGAGCTTGTGTCATCATGGTCTCATCCAGCTGGTTGTTTCCCATCAACTGAGCCAGCAGGGCATTCCTTGGGCAGATTTTATCTCCCGTGAGTTCTTCACACAGCCAGAGCCAGAGGCAGTTCACGAGGAGGGAGGGCCATCACATCAGCCCGAGGCTAGTATTCCGAGACATATGGCTTCTTCTCCTCGGGTCACTTATCAGAGAGGTCATAGGACCTTATTTGCAGCAGCTCGACGAGTACTTTCTCCACAGCAGGTGGAAGGGGTCTCGTCATCCTCTTCAGATCAGCGAGTGTTATCTCCACACCAGGTGGAAGGGGCCTCGCATCCTTCAGCAGCAGAGGCAGTACGAGAGGGCAAGCAGCCCATGGTTGAGGATGAGGCAGTTGGCGAGGCACATCCTGATTTCACTGATCTTGATGCTCATTCTCCTTCCTCTTCAGATTTCTATGAGCTCATTAGGTAGAGAGAGGAGGAGAACCTTGTGTTGCAGCGGAAGCTTGAGATGGCTCAGTGGACTATCACTTATTTAGAGCAGCGGAACAAACAGCTAGAGACGGAGAAAGAGCTGGATGAATTATGGAGAATCCGCGGTAACAGAGGCTTGAACCGCAGGAGGCCCGGGGACCCATTGCCCGCTGATAGGGAGTCATTGCTCATCCAAGCAAATCTTCGCTTGGAGAGATTGTTGGAGAAGGCAAATCATGACAAAGAGCTGCTACGCAACATGAAAACACACTATTGGGCAAGATTGCATGTTTGCAAGGCTAAAATGAAAATTCTCCAAAGGAAGCTGTCAGAGGCCCAGAAGAAGAAGAAAAGGACAAAACCACTCCGTATCTTGGCTGAGGCATCCCTCACTCACCATGGTACTCATCAGCCTTGACCCAGCAGCAAAATCTAAAAATTTTGAGAGTTTTGGAGCATTTTGGAAATTTTTTGGAAATTTACAGGTTTTTGCCTGTGGAGTGGTCTCACCCCCCGCGCGACCACTCGTGAGGATTGCTCGGAATTGCAAAAAGTTGACATTTTTGGAAAGGGCATGTAAAAACTAAAATTACCTATACTTGGGAGAAGCTTGATTTTGAGATTTGGGCCTCCAAAAGCTCAAAATACATCAAAAAAATGACTTTCTGCCCACTTTTTGAGTTGCAGAAAGTGACCTTGGGAGAATTGACTTTTGAGGGGTCAAATCAACTCCAAATCCAGAAATTCCACTTGGGATGGAAATTAGACAGAACAATCTTTCCAATGAGCCATCTTGCACCTGATTTGGACCAGTGGAACCCACTCAAAAGTTGCTGCAAAGGGGCGCGACCACTCGAGCAGGGGGCGTGACCACTCGAGCTGAATTTGGCAGTTTTGACTTTTCAGGCCAGAAAACACTGTTTTCACCTTGGTTGATGATTTTTACTTGTAGATGATGGATGAATGTATAATTTTCATGGCACATTGATAGATTTTATCTCTCTTTACCCTTCTAGAAGTTTCCTTGATGTAAAAAGTGAATAATTAATGCATGGATGAGTTAGCTAAGTAATAGAGGCAAGTTGTTTGACTGCCTATTATCTAGTGCTTAGTTTAGAATCAGTTCAAACTGCTCCTAGGAAGCTGAGCTCGACCCCTAGAGGTGGGGAAAGGAGTTAGATGGTCTATATTATGCTCTCTCTTTCTCATTTTCATGGTTGGACTCTTGTGGGAGAAAGCTTTATTGTATATTGTACATCTATCTCTGCAATTTAAGGAAAAGGAAGGCCAGGGTTTTGCAGACATCATTGTGGATTCTTGTGGATTTTTGTGTTGATGGTGTGTTCTCTACATGTTCTTGTAAGTTTTTTTATGTATTCCACATCTCTCTTTTGCTTCTAATTGGACAGATGAAGTGGTAAAGTTTGAATTCATGCTTTGACATGCTCAGCTTTTTAGTTTGTTCAATATTTATGTTTTCTACTGTCTAGAGAGGATTCAAAATGGTTTTTTGCCCTCTTTAGCTCCTCCTCTATCATCCTTGATCATTCATCTCAGATTAAGGCATCAGCGCTCACTCCTACCTTGCCCCAAAGATCCCCCTGCAAAAACTGTGCTCAATCCCCGCACCCTGAATTGCACTCCCTCCAATTGCCACCAAAAACCCCAAAAATCATTAAATCAACCCCCCTATCAATTTACTAGCCTAAAATCTTTATTCTTAATTGGTCAGCCTAATCATATTGAAAGATCTATCAAATCTGACCCGAGAGAGCCTTCTCATACCTCGTAGGGCTAGCTACGAGGTGAAATGGTTTGATGTAGCCTTGAGAGTTTGTCTATCTCAGCCTAGGTGAATTCCAAGCTCTAACATATTGGCGACCATACTGGGGAGAACAAACTTGTTTGTGTGTTGATGTGTGAGTTTCGCAAGTCTTAGACGGAGCCTGAAGTCACGCCAGGTAGCCTTTGAACACGCTCTTGTTTTACATCAGCGTTAGTAGATAAACGCTGCTTCAGTCAATCTCCGTGAGCTTCTGAAACTCTCACTTCAGTGACATCTTTATCCCAATATCATTATGGACTCTAAGCTTCGGATGATAGGCTAAGAGATTCCATACGGCTGAGCGGTTTTTCCTTTCCTAGTCTATTCGCGAAAACAAGCTGGCTACTGATCCAAGACCAATTGCTAGATCTAATTCATGCCCAGCTATTTTTGAGTATCTTGAAGATCTTAATTTCGATGAAAGTTTTGAGTTGTCGTTGTTTAAAGCTAAATCTGAAAGTGCACTTGCTACTCTAGTTCCTAATCCTGATTTTGCAGCTGCTATTGAATTCGAGAGGCATAATAAATTAGTTGAAAATTTCATTTTGAGGAATCTCCAGACACGTGTACAAGCTACAACTCTTGCTGATTTCCTTGAAAATATCTCTGGTCATATTGGATCCTCTATCACGGCGCATGAACAGTCAAATCCCCCTTATATTGCCATCACTCCCATAGTTACTCATCCCCCATCTACAGTTGTCTCGCCTTCGGTTTCACACACTACTTCTCCTCCTCTTACTCCTCATACTGCCACACCTACCCCGCCTGCTACCCCAAGACCTACATTACCAAGAAAAATGGCAGCCCGGTTTGCCCCACTTGTATTGCCTGCTAATCTTCATGATATGCCTGCTGATTACCAAAGTAAAATTCCCATGTTCGATGGCACTCCACAAAGTATTACAGCACAGCAACATATCGATAAAATGTCCACTTTCTTTGATCTATATGAGTTAGATGAAGAAGATGTTACCATGCGGTTTTTCGTGCAAACATTTGCCGGAGAAGTAAGAAAATGGTTCAGAGGATTGGCAGCTAACAACATCACCACCTTGGAAGCACTCGAGAATCAATTCTTGGACCGATGGGAAATAAGGAAAGACCCGCTGCAAATCAATGCCGAGTACAACAACCTCAAGCGAAATCCGGGTGAGTCGGTTCAAGACTATATAATCAGATTTAATTCAGTATATAACGCTATACCCGATGATTTGAGACCATCAAGAAAGTCCGCATTGCTTAAGTTCCCAGATGGTTTCGATCCGGAGATGGCCTACTCACTGCGGGACCGAGATCCTCCTACCTTGGAGGAAATGCAGAAAATTGCAGTCAGTGTGGAGGCTAATTTGAATGAAAAAAGGGCAAGAATGAAAGCGGAGAAGAAGGTCACAATCAAAGAAGAGGCAGCATCCACTTCTCAGGTTCTTCGTACAGTGGAAGAGATGAAAAAGGCATTCCAAAATCTTAGTCTTGGCAAACCGGAACCTCAAGTTCGAAACCCAAACTTCAGAGGTCAACAACAGCAGCCCCAATATAGAATCAAATAGCGGGAAACACGAGCACAAGAAGCGGCCGTGCAGCAGCCAATCCAACCTCCATTTCAGCAAAATTATGTCACTCAAGAATCAGAAGATGAAGGTGAAGGTGTGGCTGAAGAAAATCACTTTTTCACTCCCGATGATCTGCCCACATACATCACGGAAGAAGAAGAGCTGGTAAGTAATGCTTATACACCTCAAGATGAGCATTACATTCTATCTAATGATGTGATACTTCAAGATGAGTCTGAGGAGTACCAACGAGGTTACTTACATGCTTTATCAGCTCAACAAGGCCAGCAGAGACAGTTGAGAAACCGAACAGTTCCCATACATCCAATTCAAAAGAGGGCAGAAAATTTGGCAAAGAATGGTGCTGCTGTTCCACAGAGAAAGGGTAAAGAAGTCATGGATCCTTCATCAACTCAAACAGTTCCAGCAAACATGATGGATCAGCCATCAAATGTACCCAAAGATAGAGTGGAAAAGCGAGACAATCCGGCAAAAGAAGGTGAGAAGAATCAAGCTTTTAGCATTGAGAATGAAGTCTCAAAATTGAAGTTGTCCATTCCATTGACGGAGGTCATGAAGAACAACACATACAGAGCACAAATTTCCAAGATGTTCAACATTGATCCAATGCTAGATGCGGTGAACGTAGAGGATGATCAGCCGGAGTTGATTTTTGGGCCAGCGCTAAATGGTGAGTCTCCCGAAAGTGATGTTCCTCCATTCTATATCAGCTTGAGAATTCATGATTTTATTCTTCACAACGCCATGTTTGATTCAGGAGCATCACACAATCTAATGCCTAAGGCGATTATGGAGAAGTTGGGACTTGGCATTACCAGAAAGTACCATGATCTATACTCATTTGATTCCAGCCGGGTGAGATGCATCGGTTTGATTAAAGATTTGGTTGTGAGTCTAGATCAAATCCCAGCAAAGAATCTTTTGATGGATGTTGTGGTGGCGGACATTCCTCCACGGTTTGGCATGCTGCTCTCAAGGTCATGGGGAGCTAAGCTAAAGGGTACACTTCAGCTTGATTTTTCATATGCTACTATTCCGGTGTTTGGCCAAATGAGAAAGGTGTACCGAGAGCAAAAGATGAAGTATATGATTACTAGCAAGGAAAAGCCAGTAAATCATCCTGTAAATTATGTAAAAACAGATTTAGAATCTTTTGTTTTGTTTGCGGAAAATTTAAATGATATAGATAGTCAGCTAGTTCAGGTAGAAGATATCCCAGGTATTGCAGAAAATTTCAGAGAAGTTTTGAGAACGGAAAGCGAAGAAAGGACTGCTGTCATAAGATCAATCGCTGAGACAAATGGGCAGCAAATTATGACTGAAACAGCATCACAAGTGCAGCAATTAGATGATGATGAGGAGGGTCTTTGGACCATGGATTTTGATGGTGCAGTGGGCAGCGATGGAGCTGGCATAGGTGTGTGGATTCGAAGTCCATTTTCAGTCCAAAACCAAGTTCCAAGCAAGGTACGGGTGTGTTCTTATAAATTAGCTTTTGATTGTTCAAATAATGAAGCGGAATATGAGGCTCTTATTGCTGGTTTGAAAATCCTTCGCAAATTGAAAGCAAAGAAGATAGCGGTTTATGGCGACTCCGAATTAGTTATCAAACAAGTGAAGGGGGAATTTCAAGCCAAACACCCTCGTATGCGGGCTTATCGCAATGCTGTCCTAGATATTTTGAAGCGATTTTCAGAACATACTTTGATTTGTGTGCCCCGAATTCAAAACGGTGTGGCGGATGCATTGGCAAAGGCAGCAAGTAATTTGAAGATACCAATGAATTCAAGCAACAAGTTCGAAATCTATGTAAAGCACCGTCCTACAATCCCGGATAATCAAAGATGTTGGCAAGTGTTTCAAGATGACGAGGAGATCAAAGATTTCTTGCATGGAGAAGGTAAATTCGAAGAAATCTCAATAGATATGGAGCCTGAAGGAGTGAATCAAATGGATGTTTTGCAGCTGAAAGACAATTATATTCCTAAAGGGTTAATTCCTTTGGAGGAACTTTTTGATCAAGATGATGTGGCCCGCAAGCCAACTTTGATGCCAACAGAAGAAGGTGTGGAAGATGTGAATCTTGGAACAGCCGAGAATCCAAAGATGGTGAAATTATCAAAAGCATTGCCGCTCAAGGTAAAGAATCAATACATTAGATTATTGTCATCATTTTCTGATGTTTTTGCTTGGGATTATTCAGATTTAAAGACCTATGATACAAGCATTATTCAACATACTATTCCCATAAAGCCAAATCAAAAGCCTTTTCGACAAAAGTTGCGGAGGATCAATCCCAAGTTGTTGCCTTCGATTGAGAGGGAAGTCAATAGGCTCTACAAGTCTGGAATTATAGTCCCTATTCGCTTTTCTGATTGGATCTCCAATCTAGTGCCTGTGAGAAAGAAGACCGGTGAAATACGCTTATGCATAGATTTCAGAAATT
Source organism: Pinus tabuliformis (assembly GCA_031772625.1). Classification (NCBI taxonomy): domain Eukaryota; kingdom Viridiplantae; phylum Streptophyta; class Pinopsida; order Pinales; family Pinaceae; genus Pinus; species Pinus tabuliformis. The sequence goes on from CM062819.1 coordinate 480,966,187, forward strand.
TAAACAAAGTGTCGCTAAAGGACAACTATCCGCTGCCTAAAATGGACCACATATTGCAGCGGGTAGTGGGCGCTTCAAGAATGTCATTGCTTGATGGATACTCCGGCTACAATCAGATTTTAGTGCACGAGGATGACCGTGATAAGACAGCCTTCACTACACCATGGGGAACATTTCACTACGCCAAAATGCCATTTGGGTTGAAAAATGCGGGTGCCACATTTCAGCGAGCTATGGATATGGCTTTCGCTAATGAAAAGGATGTATTTTTAGTTGTGTATCTTGACGATCTAACCGTGTTTTCCAAGTCAGATGAAGAGCATCTATTTCACTTAACTAAAGTGTTCCAAAAGTGCAGAAAATATGGCATTTCCTTGAACCCGAAAAAGAGTCTTTTTGCCATGAGTGAAGGCAAATTGCTGGGACATATCATTTCCAAAGATGGCATCCGAATTGATCCCGCATGGGTGGAAGCAATTCAGCAGCTAGAGCAGCCCCGAAACAAGAAGGAAATACAGTCTTTTAATGGCAAATTAAATTTTCTGCGCCGCTTCATTCCCAACCTTGCAGAGCACCTTAGAGAAATAACCAATATGCTTCGGAAGGACAGCGAGATTAAGTGGACCGAGGAGGCAGTCAAATCTTTCAATCTAATCAAGGTAATCTTGTCTTCATCCCCTACCTTGATCAGTCCCGATTATACTCAAGATTTCATCTTGTTCTCTTTCGCTTCCGAGCATACATTGGCAGCAGTATTGATGCAAAAAAGAGAAGGAGTTGAGAGGCCAATAGCTTTTTTCAGCCGGATTATTAGAGATGGAGCACAAAACTATAACATCATTGAGAAGCAAGCTTTGGCGCTGATCAAAGCCTTGAAAGATTTCCGGGTATATATTCTCAACTCTCATGTGTTGGCATATGTTCCTAATGCGGCCGTAAAGGATGTCTTGGTACAAACAGAGCCGGAAGGTAGGAGAGGCAAATGGATTGCTGCTCTCTTAGAGTATGATGTTGAAATCAAGCCTACCAAGCTGATTAAAGGTCAAGGTCTCGCAAAATTAATGGCTGAAACAAACCTTCATGCTCTTGATATCAACTTGATCGCTGCCTTATCTGATGGTGACGAAGAAAATTCAGCAGTTCAGGTATCAGACATCTTTGTTTCTTCACCTTGGTATGCTGATATAGTTTATGTACTTCAAAACTTATCTGCACCTCCCGAAATGTCAAGAAAAAAGGCAAGAACATTAAAGCTAAAGGCTGCTAAATTTTGCATTTTGAAATCTGCACTTTATTGGAAAGATCCCGGAGGCATCTTGCTGAATTGTTTGGTCGAAGAGGAAGCGAAGGCAACAGTGGAAGACTTCCATAAAGGTGATTATGGAGGTCATTTGTTTTGGAAGACAACGGCCAACAAGATCTTGCGAGCTGGTTTTTATTGGCCTTCCCTATTTTTTGATGTGTACAAAGCGGTGAAGAGCTGTCATGAATGCCAAATATTTCAAGGAAAGCAAAAGTTGCAGCCATTGCCTCTCAAACCGGTGGAGATTAGTGCGCCATTTCAGCAGTGGGGCTTAGACTTTATTGGCGAAATCCACCCAGCATCATCCGGGCAGCACCATTGGATCTTGACCGCTACCGATTACTTCACAAAGTGGATAGAGGCAATTCCTACTCGGCAGGCCACAGATTCGGTAATTATCTCTTTTCTTGAAACTAATATCTTGTCACGTTTCGGCTGTCCATTCAAAATAATCACAGATAATGCAGCTGCCTTTAAGTCCAATAAGATGGTGGATTTTTGCTATAAGTACAACATCAGCTTGGGTCACTCCACCGCTTATCATCCGCAAGGTAATGGGCTGGCCGAATCGTCAAATAAGTCACTAGTGAACATTATCAAGAAGATGCTGGAAATTAACAAGAAAAGTTGGCACAAGAAATTGGTAAATGCATTATGGGCTGATCGGGTGAGCCAAAAGAAGTCCATTGGAATGTCGCCATTTGAGATTGTTTACGGAGTTGATGCAGTCTTTCCAACATCACTTAGTGTACCGGTCGCGAAATTACTTCAAGAAACGGGAGAAGATATGGATCCAATGCAACGGAGAATCAATCAAATGGTCCACTTACAACAAACAAGGGAAGAAGTTCTCCAAAACTCTTTAAGGCTGCAAGAACGTATCAAGAAAATCTATGACAAGAAGGCAAAGTCGGAAAACTTTCAGCTGGAGGATGTTGTTTTGAGGTGGGATGCCCGAAATGAGGACAAAGGTAAGCACGGTAAATTTGATAATTTGTGGAAAGGTCCTTATAAGATTGCTGCATTTCGTGGTCCCAATGCTTTCATTCTCAAAGAGTTGAATGGGGATGAATGTCCCGGTGGGTCGGTGAATGGCCGGCTTCTGAAAAGATATCATGCTTGAGCAATGCTGCTCTAATCATCTTCATTGTAATTACCGTTTTCCTTCATTACAGCAAGTATGATCTGATCTCTCATCCTTAGTTTGGGGCCCGCAGTGAAGGCTATAATTCCGAGGATGAAGATTGGTTGGTGTGAAGTTTTCAGTTTGTTTATTTTCTGCAAAATTCAGTTTGTTTGAGTCATAGTCTTTTGACAGTTTTCAGTTTATAATCCAAATCAAATAAGGTCTGTTCGAGTATGGTTATATTTGTACTAGTTGACTCCATTGCCCAATGAATAAGACATTGGTCTGCTCTCCCAAGAGGTCTGAGGTTCTTGGCACCTCCAAGGAGCTGCCATCCCCATTGGAGCCAATGTTAGTGTCGGTCTTGAGTCCTCCATCAGTGATCAATAGCTCTTTGCATATGTAAGTAGGTGTTGCATCCCGTTAGACATGCCATAAAACTGAATGGAGGGCTAGTCTTTGTTCCCTTCTTGGCTTTGCTGGATCAGGTCATACCACAATGAAATTGAGTCATGTTTGTTTTTATTTTTGTCTTGAGGTCCCAGGTCTTAGGTCTAGGATTCTGAGTCAAAATCACTACAAGGTCATGAGTTCAAGGTCAGTGAGTGTCCAGCAAGCCAGAAGGAGGTATGTACATATGTTTCATTATTATTTTCATCAGCTACAGCTCATTGTATGCCTTGGATTTAAAAAACCTGTTTTTTAAGTCCAAGGTCATGTCAAATTTGTAAAAATAAAGAAATTTTCAAAAGTTTGCAAAAGTGCCGGCAACAACCCTGGTTCCTTCGCCACAGTCCATCAGATGGTCAACCTGCAAAAAGAACGGAGTCAAACGCCTCAAAAAGCTAATTTCAGGACAAAATCAACTCAAAAATAGTGTTAAAGAGAATGCAAAAGTGAAAACATTATAAAGTGGGTTTTTCAAGTTAATTTTTTCAAATGTGAGCATATAAAGGCCGATTCCCTCCCAAAAGAGACTCATTGTGCATTTGAAGGCAAGAAAACGCAAGAGAGAGAGGTGAGAAGGCAAATTGACAATTTGCAGCAAATTCTGGGCTTTCTGAGGGTGCGCGACCACTCCACAGGGGTGCGCGACCACCTGGGTGGGGCGCGACCACTCCAGCGCTCATTTCCTTTGCAAAAATACACGCGCGCGACCACTCCAACGGTGCGTGACCACTCCATCGAGGGGCGCGACCACTCGTCCTGTGTAAACCAAAACTCACCCAAACTTCGCCAATTCTTCGAATTTGCTCGTGGATCTTTCAAGGTATGCCTCCCTCACATATTTATGATCATGCCATGGATGAATAAGATGCTTGTGGTCATTTCATCATGCAAAAATTAATGAAAGATAGGTTAAGAGATTTGTTGTCTTTGCAAGCTTATGCTACGTTGTATTGTTGATTTTTCAAGGTTAATTTTTCCTTATTTCCCTCCATTTGTTTTCCCATTATAAAATCACAAGTGTTAGAGTGTTGTTTTTTGTCAATCTCATTTGCAAGTAATGCTAAAACCCCAGCCCAATTCCATAAAACCCTAACCCCTCCTAAACCCTATTTCAAACCCTAGTTTTCTACCATGCATCATGCTCAAACCCTACACTATTACACACAGCAAATTATATATGTAGATTGCACAGCAAAAGAATGAAAACAAATATAGTAAAAAGAAAAGAAAATGATGACAAGGCATGCTTATAATCACACAAAAACAGAGTAAAAAATATAACTTGCATAGCCTTATAAAAAACAAAAGAAAAATGTCATCTTGCTGTAAATATCAAAGGTTAGAAGCTGTGTGAAAATCATGATGAAGTTTATCAAATGTACCAGCTGCTAGCTATCAAAAAGGAGCAGTTTTGTTGTGCTAGGGTTTGTGCATTAACATGGTATCATCTCCCTTTCCCTAGACTCTGTTTTCCTACCTATTCCCCTCATTCCCCTAATTCCCTTGATACAATCCCTCTCCCTTCCATTGCAAAATAATCACAGCAACCCTTCTCTTCCCCTTGTAATCAAATACCCAAAACCCCTGTTTTCCATTAGCATCAAATGGCCATTTTTACATGTGAAAAAAACAGAGTATGCTTATGAAAGGCATTAAAAGACAAAATAAGCAAAGGAGCAGCCTGTTACTTGTACATCATTGATGCTACCCTATTCCCCTATGCCCATGCCATTATTTCCTCCATGATGAAGATTTTTATTGTCCTTTCCCTTGGTGCTCAAAATACAAATTTTCCCTAATAAAGTATTAATTTGCAAATGATGAGAGATAGAATGACATGTTTAACATTGTGTGATTGTTTCCTTCGAAATTCCCTGTTGTTTATATATATATTTTCCCTTTCCTTATGTAATTTCCCTCCCCTAACATTTCCCTCATGATTTTTCCCCTTGAAAACAACATACTTCACAGCATTTTGCAGGCAGGGCAGCAGTCATCTTGACTTATTTATTCCACCTTGCTCAATCACACTATGTCAACCACTGAGACTAATGAGCAAGGTGATGACCGATCTTCATCCAATGAGATTGAGACATAGCGGAGGCCTCGCAAAGGAGGTAAGGGTGGTCATCACAAGAGGGAAGAGCCCACTTCATTGGCAGAGTTGCAGGCTTGCCCATTGGCAGTGACTTGCTTTCAGTACATGTCATGCTATCAGTTTTGCGAGAGGCTTGCACAGATTCAGCATCATAGGGAGCTGGCCCGGTTATTTGTTCTACACCTTCATGACGGGCAGGTCACCCTTGCAGGGGTGGATTTTGTGTTTTCTCCAGAGGCTATTTCACAGGCTACCGGGATACCAAATGTGGGTGAGGTGTGGCCAAAGCGCAAGTGGCTGGATTTTGTTTACTTTGAGCCATATGTCAGGCCAACATACATACACAACTTGTCAGGGAACTTTCCTATCAGGTTCCTCCGAGAGGAATATGCATCTATCATGAGGCTTATTATGCACTATTTCACATGCGAGGGGAGATTCTCACGGGTATTTGCTTGTCACATCCGCATGCTGATGCACTTCACCAGGGTAAGAATGATGAACATCCCGGCTTATCTCTTTCATGACATTCAGAGGATGGTCTCTATCTTCCAGAAGCAGACCCCAGCTCGGCAGTTCAGGAGCTTGTGTCATCATGGTCTCATCCAGCTGGTTGTTTCCCATCAGCTGAGCCAGCAGGGCATTCCTTGGGCAGATTTTATCTCCCGTGAGTTCTTCACACAGCCAGAGCCAGAGGCAGTTCACGAGGAGGGAGGGCCATCACATCAGCCCGAGGCTAGTATTCTGAGACATATGGCTTCTTCTCCTCGGGTCACTTATCAGAGAGGTCATAGGACCTTATTTGCAGCAGCTCGACGAGTACTTTCTCCACAGCAGGTGGAAGGGGTCTTGTCATCCTCTTCAGATCAGCGAGTGTTATCTCCACACCAGGTGGAAGGGGCCTCGCATCCTTCAGCAGCAGAGGCAGTACGAGAGGGCAAGCAGCCCATGGTTGAGGATGAGGCAGTTGGCGAGGCACATCCTGATTTCACTGATCTTGATGCTCATTCTCCTTCCTCTTCAGATTTCTATGAGCTCATTAGGCAGAGAGAGGAGGAGAACCTTGTGTTGCAGCGGAAGCTTGAGATGGCTCAGTGGACTATCACTTATTTAGAGCAACGGAACAAACAGCTAGAGACGGAGAAAGAGCTGGATGAATTATGGAGAATCCGCTGTAACAGAGGCTTGAACCGCAGGAGGCCCGGGGACCCATTGCCCGCTGATAGGGAGTCATTGCTCATCCAAGCAAATCTTCGCTTGGAGAGATTGTTGGAGAAGGCAAATCATGACAAAGAGCTGCTACGCAACATGAAAACACACTATTGGGCAAGATTGCATGTTTGCAAGGCTAAAATGAAAATTCTCCAAAGGAAGCTGTCAGAGGCCCAAAAGAAGAAGAAAAGGACAAAACCACTCCGTATCTTGGCTGAGGCATCCCTCACTCACCATGGTACTCATCAGCCTTGATCCAGCAGCAAAATCTAAAAATTTTGAGAGTTTTGGAGCATTTTGGAAATTTTTTGGAAATTTACAGGTTTTTGCCTGTGGAGTGGTCTCACCCCCCGCGCGACCACTCGTGAGGATTGCTCGGAATTGCAAAAAGTTGACATTTTTGGAAAGGGCATGCAAAAAATAAAATTACCTATACTTGGGAGAAGCTTGATTTTGAGATTTGGGCCTCCAAAAGCTCAAAATACATCAAAAAAATGACTTTCTGCCCACTTTTTGAGTTGCAGAAAGTGACCTTGGGAGAATTGACTTTTGAGGGGTCAAATCAACTCCAAATCCAGAAATTCCACTTGGGATGGAAATTAGACAGAACAAGCTTTCCAATGAGCCATCTTGCACCTGATTTGGACCAGTGGAACCCACTCAAAAGTTGCTGCAAAGGGGCGCGACCACTCGAGCAGGGGGCGCGACCACTCGAGCTGAATTTGGCAGTTTTGACTTTTCAGGCCAGAAAACACTGTTTTCACCTTGGTTGATGATTTTTACTTGTAGATGATGGATGAATGTATAATTTTCATGGCACATTGATAGATTTTATCTCTCTTTACCCTTCTAGAAGTTTCCTTGATGTAAAAAGTGAATAATTAATGCATGGATGAGTTAGCTAAGTAATAGAGGCAAGTTGTTTGACTGCCTATTATCTAGTGCTTAGTTTAGAATCAGTTCAAACTGCTCCTAGGAAGCTGAGCTCGACCCCTAGAGGTGGGGAAAGGAGTTAGATGGTATATATTATGCTCTCTCTTTCTCATTTTCATGGTTGGACTCTTGTGGGAGAAAGCTTTATTTTATATTGTACATCTATCTCTGCAATTTAAGGAAAAGGAAGGCCAGGGTTTTGCAGACATCATTGTGGATTCTTGTGGATTGTTGTGTTGATGGTGTGTTCTCTACATGTTCTTGTAAGTTTTTTTATGTATTCCACATCTCTCTTTTGCTTCTAATTGGACAGATGAAGTGGTAAAGTTTGAATTCATGCTTTGACATGCTCAGCTTTTTAGTTTGTTCAATATTTATGTTTTCTACTGTCTAGAGAGGATTCAAAATGGTTGTTTGCCCTCTTTAGCTCCTCCTCTATCATCCCTGATCATTCATCTCAGATTAAGGCATCAGCGCTCACTCCTACCTTGCCCCAAAGATCCCCCTGCAAAAACTATGCTCAATCCCCGCACCCTGAATTGCACTCCCTCCAATTGCCACCAAAAACCCCAAAAATCATTAAATCAACCCCCCTATCAATTTACTAGCCTAAAATCTTTATTCTTAATTGGTCAGCCTAATCATATTGAAAGATCTATCAAATCTGACCCGAGAGAGCCTTCTCATACCTCGTAGGGCTAGCTACGAGGTGAAATGGTTTGATGTAGCCTTGAGAGTTTGTCTATCTCAGCCTAGGTGAATTCCAAGCTCTAACAGGGACCAGGTTGCATAAGATTCTTTTGATGCTCTCAAAGATAACCTGATCTGAGCGTCATTAATGTATTCCCCTAAATTTTAGAATGACTATTTCATGTATCTCGCCACTGCAGATACAACCATTGCAATGGTTTTAGTCCAAGAAGAATATGGGATTGAACATCCGATCTATTATTTGAGTCGTAATCTCAATTACATGGAAGTTCAGTATTCTTACGTGGAGAAGCTATCTTTGGCTTCTGTTAAAGTTGTACAGATATTTCGCCATTATATCCTACTCCGAAAGGCCACTGTCATTTTGGATTGCAACCCTATGACATACATCTTGTCACATCAATTGTTGGGGAGAAAATATTCAAAATGGATCGTCATTTTGTAGGAAATTGTTTTGGAATTCATTAAATCCAAGTCAAAGAAATCTCTAGTTTTTTCTGAGCTTCTTTGCGACCTTCCCTCTACCACCATCTACTCAACAACGGAACCATCAATTCCAGATGAGTATCTGTTTCTAATCTCGTCATCTGACCCTTGGTATGGAGATATACTGATCTATCTCCAAACCCAAAATTTCTGGTCCGATACCTCTCGCTTGTAACAACAACGTATTCGATATCAAGCCAAAGATTATCTGATCATTAGCAACACCCTTTACCATCGCGGTATCGATACGATTTTGCATAGGTGCCTCACACATGAGGAAGGCGAGAAAGTTATAAATGATTGCCATTTTGGTGCTTGTGGTGGACATTTATCTGGTTATGCTACCCCATAGAAAATTCTCCGTTCTGGTTACTTATGGCCTACCATATTTAACGATTGCATTACTATTGTCAGAAGTTGTCATGCATGCAAGATTTTTGACCGTAAAACTCAATTACCACCTGCACCACTTAATCCTGTCATGACTATTGGACCATTTGAAAAATGGGGCATTGATTTCATGACATGTAACCCTCACTTAGCTGGGGGGCATGGGTATATTATTGTCATCATTGACTACTTTACGAAATGGGTCGTGGCGATGTCTACATTAAACAACTGTGCTGAGACAGCTGCACTTTTTTTCTTCAACCATGTGGTTGCATGGTTTGGTGTACCACAAGATGTAGTTACATTTCATGGTTTGCATTTTCGCAATCACATTATGACTGAATTAACTGCCAAGTTAGGACTCTCACATAATAGTTCTACTCCTTATTATCTACAGGCTAATGGACAAGTTGAAGCCATCAACAAATTCCTTAAGTGAATGCTTCAACGAATGATACAAGTTCACAAATGAAACTGGAATTTGATCTTGCACTCAACTTTGTGGGCTTACCGAACCTCAGTAAGAAACACAAATGGATTCACACCTTTCCAATTGGTGTATGTTCTTGAGGCAATCTTGCCAATACAATGTGAGATTTCATCACTAAAACTTACAATTGACTTGTTACCTAACACTTTTGATGAGGAAGCACATTTCTTAGAACTCATCCATCTAGATGAAACACGTTGTGAAGTCACATTAGCCAACGAAGCACAAAAGAAATGAATTAAGGTGCAATATGACCATAATTTCAAGCCTCACGTATTCTCAGAAGGAGACCTGTTCTTAATTTATGATCAGGGAGACGATAAATTAGGAACATGAAAATTTGAACCACTATGGATGGGCCCCTAAATTGTCAAGTGTGTTTTGGAAAGAGGCGCTTAAGAGTTGGTTGATTATGATGTAATTCCTTTGTCAGAGCCCTAAAACGGATTGTACCTTAAACTTTACTATGCTTGATTGTGTGGGTGTGTCACAGTGTGACTTTTAGAGTTTTTATGTGGTTAGTAATCTGCTTTGAATTTGTTGCAAATGTCGGAATCTTTGGAACCATTTGTTGGTTATGCTGATGGTGCTAGTCATAGTACGCAGAACCTATCCTCTGCAGCATGGGCCATATTCGCTCCAAGTGGTGAGTTAGTGAGTTTTTAAGCGATTTGTATCAATCGTTCTACGAATAATATCGTTGAGTATAGCGCATTGATCGAACTCCTCTCTGATGCCATTTCACTTGGAATTCGCCGAATCATTATCAGGCTAGACTCACAACTTGTCGTACTACAACTTACGCATGTTTATACCGTCTGAAATCCAACTATTCATCATATATTCCTTAGAGTTCGTCTCTTGGAAATACATTTTGATTACATTCAATATCAACACATTTCCAGAAACTTTAACAAATTGACTGATTCTTTAGTGGATTACGTGTTAAACAGACATTTACAACATATGTAAAGAGTAAATTTTCAATTCACATCAACAATTGAATAGGATTACACATAACCATACAAAAACTCTGAAAGTAAAACAGATAGACGTTCAAAGTTTTTACAAAAAATTGTGTCCAAGACATTTTGGTCATCTAACCTTAAAACCTCAAAATGCATACATTAAATCATCCTATGTAGATCTAATGATGCTCATGATAACAGGTCACTGCCTGAGCTATCATGTGCAATAGCCTCATCCAACGGCTAGGTACACCAATAGTATGGTGTTGTAGTCTCATCGGTAACTCCTCGATCCAAACATCCGGTATACTGAGGGTTAACCCCTCTATATGATGTTGCAACTCTACCAATGTCTCGATCAGATCTAAATCCTGGAGAACTTCTCTTTCAACATTTCTCCCCGCTGGTTCACCCGCCTCCTGTTGATGACCCATTGGTCGAACAGTGCCAACATCTATATACATGAGAACATTTTTATTTTAGTCTTGGAAACATCAAAAAACACAAAAACATGTAAAAACTCAAAAAATCAAAATGCATGGTCAAAACAATTTACCTATAGCACCCCATTGAGCACCCACTGGTAATCTCAAATCTGGATCTCCACGGAAATCCATCCATACATATGGATGCTCCTCTATGACAATATGTTGTCAATGGAGCCAAATAAAGAATGCGGTAGAAAATGAGGTTGATGACTGACCAGCATGTCCAGCCATCAACTCTACACATCTCTGCATCCATGGATATCTAGGATTAGCTAAACTAAGTGTCACATGTTGAGGTTGCATCAATGGAATTCTCTCCAAAGTAAAAGCGATCAAGATCGATCCATAGCTGAAATTTTTCGTCTTACCACTTTTTACTTTAGTCAGCTGCTCTTTCTCTTTATACTGCCTCACACCAGTTGAACATAGTTGGCTCGAGACACTCGAGCACCTACTACATGTATGATTTATTCGCAACTTGAATTGTCACACTACCTGCCAACTTTGCAATAGTAAAGAAGATTGTTCGCAACGGAAAATCATGAACATCCCTGATGTTTATCTTTCCATCTTTGCTAGGCTATGTACCTAGCCAGGAGAATTGTCGAATGTCATCCCTCATTGATTCACCCCCACAGGTAGAACCTGAAAGAGAAATTGGGGCACCACGTCTCGACAATCTTGTGAAAAAGTAAATATCATCGATCAATATAGGGAGCACTTTTTCCCCTATGTGAAAAACATGGTCTGTTGGATCGCATGAATGAACCATGAACTACAATAGTTCTAGCTGTTGCCTCATCCTGGATAACCTGATATATTTGAGTAACCCACAATCTCTAAGGGCCTCAACGATACCAGGATCATTTATGGCAACCATATCTTGTTCTTCATGTTCTCTTTCATGCCATGTGATATCCATTCTGATCCGATCAAAGTCTGAAATCACACCATAGGCTTAGTTAGGATCCATTTCATGCAAAAAACTAAAGAGATTTTGGGTAGAAATGATGAGTCAAATTTCTAAATTGCGCACAACGCACCCCTGATCTTTAGACAGTACGATGTAGATCAGTTTCCCTTCTGTTTGACTACTCTACAACGCAGTTTTCGATGCATAAGGGTGAACTGATCCTAGGGCGTTATATAGTTACCCTAGGGACCCAAAAACCCTAAATTTTTTGCCTGAAATTGAAAAAGAATGACCTTAAATGAAAGATAAGAGGTAGATCTCCCACCTAGTCCTGACAGCATGAAGAATGATCCACAGAATATTCTGCAATCAGTTGCTGAAGTTTGAGGTAAAAAACTGGTTCAGAGCACAAAACTGAATGGTAAATGTCAAATGGTAAAATGACTTGGTAAATTCTTGTTTTATGGTTATTTCATGTTCATTAAATGAATAGACTATAGTTTTTACCTATTTTTACTAATGAAACAGGTATGTTTAATCTGTTTGGTGGTTCAGTGAGCAGGTTTATAGCTAACATAGTGAATTTGACGTGCATGATCTAAAATGTACTTTTGACCACAGAGCATACTTTTATCTCTTTTTCGAGCTCTCTTAAACATCGAAAAAGGAACCCTCCTAGAGTCCTCTTTCAACTCTTTTCAGACTCTCAAAATATGAAAAGATTGTCTGGCGCTTGTCCTTTTCAGCTCGTAAATGGATTGGAAACGACATCTACTCAGTATAAGTTTAACCCTTTTCCGGACTGAGATAGATTACTTACGAAAAAGGAATACGTTGATCGAACATGGTAAATAGGCTATCTCTTCTATTATCTTACGTTTTTTTTAGACTTGAGAGACAAATTTACGAAAAATAACTTGTGGAGTTTTCTTTTTGTCCCTTTTCAAACTCTCTAAACATGAAAAGGACCAAGTTCTCATTGTCGTTAAACTTGTTAAAGCATCAAATAGTGACAAACTTGCCCATCATGACAAGACCGAGTTTCACCTTCGCTAGACTCGTTAGAACATCACATAGCGATGGATTCACCCAAAGGTAGAATTATACATCAAGCATATGTTATCCTACTCAAGCTTGTTAAAAATAAAGAGGTACTGGTCAACAATGACTGGGGAAAATGGGAAAAGGGATAAATCACTTCATGGTAGCAAGTCTCTCTTGAGCATGACACTTTCACTTCATCTCTGTGACTATTTGGGTTAGGTTATCTGCTTGATGGTTCTCATACCTATGGTCTATCACACCATCCATCACTTTGGTTTTGGGTCAATGTTGCAAATTCATTTAGTGTCATTAGATAGATTTTTTCTTCAAAATCATTACACTCGTTTCGTTTCGTTGATGGGGGATACATCATGGCCCTCCTGCAACAAGTCGCTTCTTGTCGACATCGGCACATTATCCAGGAAGTTGACTTAGAAACACCCTTCCAGTACCTTGAGGCTTGCATACATCAATGGCAAGTTTCTTGCTTCCGGTGACATGTTGACATCACAGGCCTTCGACTGAAAGACGTTGTATGGTGTTCAACCTCAAAACATCTAGTCACACCATGCAGAATGTACTGTAGTACCTTGAGAATAATTATCATTATTGGTGATTTTTCTCGCGTCCGTTAACAGCTTACATCATTGGCTGGTAATTAGACGGTGCCTTCCCATGTTCGACTTCAGATCACATTTTCACATGGTTAGACTCGTACTTGAGAAAACGATTGTACGAGATAGAGGACCCTCGATCTAGTTTCATCCATCGGGCTGCGATTTCAAGAGAGTATTAAATCATCTGTACCATGGCTTTACATAGATAGTCATCTTATAATGGATCTATATCTATAGACAACTATCTAATTTGTGTACTGTTGAAGCCCAAAAAATCGGGTCGACAACAAGGGGGATACCCACCCTGTCCGGACCTTGGTTGGCAGCTCCTTATCCGTTTGGTATAGCGGGTCCGACTGGGGATAATGGGACCAGTTTCCCAATCTAAGGGTGTGTGTGTGTGCAAAGTTGGATGATGCTGATCTAAGAGTACTTAAAGCTAATTTAATTTGAACTTTTAAACTAATTCTATGCTATTGTAATCTAATGAGAAACAACACATCTAATCTACGCTAACCCGGGGTGTATTTCTTCTATTATGCGATCTAAAGAGATTTCAAACAATAACTGGTAATAAAGATCATTCAGCTATCATAAGAATAGAAATCAATTAAGATAAACCACTTTGCATAAAAAGTTAGGCAAAACAGTTGTGAACAGCGTATCGCATAATATTATTCATATATCAGACATAAATAAATGGCTCCACCGTACACAAGTGCCAAATGGTAACTCATACATTCATGCAGTAACATATAAACAACTGAAAACTGTATATCACTTTAAGAATATAAGCAGAAATGGTCAAGAGATAAAAGTACCATTTATGACTAATCCTACTCACAAGCTTCAAGCAAAAAAGATTTATCTCTACTTGTTCTAACATCTACTAAGAGTACAAAAGTGCAACATCAGTAGTAGACATCAAATGCAAACATTAATAAATCTCGATCCATCCATTCATCAAAACCTCCTTTGAGGGTGCAGAAGTGCATGTTCCAAGGACAAGTTTTTGACAAGTTTCTGGACCCTTCTCTAAATGCATGAGAAAGGTTAAAATACTACTTCCTAATTCTAATAATAGTGTATTTACAAAATTTAGGATGCGGTTTTCAAATGACCGTCCTTTTTCTAATCTAATTTTAAAGAAAAAACAACATTCTAAAATAAGGCTACTTCTGAATTTGGTCTTTAAAGCTGCAAGTGTTCATCATGGGCTTGAGGAGAGTTGGCTGGCTAACTTCTGCGCTGAGCTGGGTTGCGAAAACAAAATCTATGAGAGCTGGCACTACTTTTTCGGCCGCGTTTATGATGCATTTCACAGTCATCCATTGACTATGCGGCTTGACCAAGTATGCCTAGTAACACTCCCAATTCAACCTGTTTAATCCTTGGATCGCTTTTCCCTTTTCATGCGCCTTCTGCTTCCATTCTGCTTCTAGTCGTAGTTTATTTGGTAGCTACCCCGGGGTGGTCTCTTCGATTAAATTGGCCCTGTGTAAATTCTCATTTACACAGTCGATAAGAATGCTTGCTTGTGTTGCCGCTGTCTCCGCTGCTTGTTTCGCCTGCCTGATTTGATCATCCCATTTATTAAAGAGCAATTCTTTATGATTCTCGTTTATTCTGGGTGCACTTGCTCTTTTCCCTTCATCTTCATCTTGCCAAGCTAAGTATTCCATCACTCGTCTGTCACTCTGATCATAGTCACTCCGTAAGTCTACCACTTGATTGGTGATTTTATCGCTCAGCTCGCAATAGTGGCTCCACTGTGATATCTTATGTCCCAACTCTTCCTGTTGCTGCAGTAGTTGCTCATTTAAGCCAATAGATTCTGAAATAAATTCTGCAAGCTTAGGCTCATCTTTATGCATTTCTTATAAAATTTGCAATTGTTTACCTTTCTCGTCTAGACTTCTTTGATAGCCTATCTGCATCTGCTGAAAGTCTTCCTGCAACTTCTCGAGCTGTTTGGAAGCTTCAATATTAGCATTGGCTTGTTGCAATTGTCGTTGTAGTAGTTGTATTTGATCTTCTTGTTCTTTCAACAGTTGTTGAACTTCTGATGCCTTTTCAATAGTTGCAGAAGCATATGCTCCTACGATCTGAGACAACTTAGTGAGATTTTCAGTTGGGTTATTGTTGGGGTCTTTCCATAAGACGTCCAAATGTTCAGCATCTTGTGACAGTGTACTTTCTAGTTTTCTTTTCTTCCTCTGTCTCCTTACAACTGCTTTATGTTGGGGACTATAGAATACATCCAGTGGGGGAATTTCTTCTACATTAAGTAGAAGCTCAGAAGGTGGAGCGATAGGAATGTGCTCCGTTTCTGTGACACTGCTGACTATGGTCGAAACCACTTCTTGCGCTACTTGTGTGTTGTTCACAGGTGTTCTTGGGGCTTGCCCTTCGAGATTTATCAGCTCATTGAAGGTTTCCCATTCTTTGTCCAGTTCTGTTGTGACGGGTGGCGCTTCAATGTCAAGAGGGGGGACATCTCTTGGCGGGGAGGCGATAACCTGCTGTTGTGACATTGCACTTGACTGAGCTGTATCTTTAGCTGTTTCTTCGTTTTTTCCTTGGTCGCTTCCAGACCCTTTAGAATGTTCAGGCACTCCTTGCGCAGTGTTAGATTTAGATCTAGAAGTGCTAGAGTTTCCACTGAGGCTAACGCTTGGAGTTGGTTCTCTGGCAGGCAGTCGCAGCTTCTCTAGAGGAAAACTGGCCAGCCTTCTTTCCCTGTATAACATGAATCTTTGGAGGTCATCTGGAGACAACTTCGACCGAGCTTCCCGCAAAATTTCCTGGAGTGAGCTTCTACTCTGAAACAAATCATCAAACAAATCTTTCTTTCCAATGAATACTTTTCTTTTGACGTTCGTTGTGAAATCTTGGGCAACATCATTTGGGTCAAATGGCCTCGCTGGGAATTTAAATAATTGTAGACACGTCACATTCTCCACTTCGGTGAAAGAGTGTCCTACATCAAACAATAAAAAGGCCCCACAAGCTACAGGAAACTGAGGCCATATGGCATTCTTTTTGTCTTTTAGGTCTTTGGTCAGGCTGCCTTCTGAACAGGTTTGATATGCAATTTCCCGAGCCAAACGTTTATCAGGGATATACAGAGGCAGGACATGTGGAGGTACAATGCTTCCAAACACTCTAATATAGGTGAAAAATTCTTCCCCGAACCATCTTGCGATGGGGATGATATCTATCTATTCCTCGGGTGAGGACCTTGGGGGGTCTTCATCATACATCATTCTATACAAGGGTAAGATAAGCCCGTGACAAATCTGGTAGAAGTGCGGGACGAACTGAGAATCCCATAACATCTTATGATAAACATGGATAGGTAATGGGTCCTGGGTAGTCCATTTCCAACCCATAGTGGAAAATTTAGACACATAACAAATAGAATCCATAACATATGCGGACAGATAAAAAGGAGGATAGATCCTTTGAGACAAGGATCTTTTAGACCGGTAATTGATAATAGCCATGTATAGATTATCAGAAAAGATCTTGGCCCAATCCATAATATCGGCATTTGTGGCAGCATCTATTAATGGTAGCCATTCAGATGAAAACTTATTGATATCCGGCATCCCAAATAATCTACAAAGCATGGCCGCAGAAAAACAATACAGAGAGGTGAGGGAACCAGTGCTGTACATACCGTTTTTGTCTTTTTTTGAGTGGCTCCTCTTTTTTGGACCAATATTTGGTGGTCTCTGCTAGGTTTGGGTTCTCTGCCACAAATTTCTTAACGAATTGTGCATTGTAAGTCGCCTGCGGTTCAGGAAGATGATACATAAGCTTTAAATCTTGCACAGCGAATGATCCTATGAGCCCATGTCCTTGAACCTTGAATTGTCTGTTGTTCATCTCTGCATTGTCAAGTATCCACTTGATCATATCCGTATATGGTAGAATTTTGGGCCTTGTTGCTATCTGGTGAAGAAATGAACATTCTAGCTCCTCTAAGGACGCCTCGGAAGAGCGTTGTCAGCCCGCAACAACAGCAACCTTCATTATTCTGGGCTTCTCTTCTTCAAGCAGTCTTTACATGCTTTCCCATGTCGATATCCCTGCGTCTCTGTTACAGGCTGTGTCTGTATACAAAGGCGCCATCTCCTTCGTCTTTTCCTTCGCCTCAGAGCCTTGAGCTTTATTTTTCTTTCCCATTTCTTCTTGTGTTTGGCTTTGAATCGTCTTTAGTTCTTCGTTCCTGCAGATTACGAGTGAAATGGAAATGACTGATCAAGAAAGGTGATGGGAGAGTTTTAAATGCAATAGATATATCAAATATGCCACCTTACGTGAAGTAATTCTTTACAAAAGCACGCGTCTTCATTTCATTTAATAGCTGACAACTAATTCCTTTACTATCATTAAAAGTGCATGATCTTGAGTTAGATTATGGTAAGTGGCTTTTCTTTGAATGGCATGCCCAAAGGATTCGTGATGAAGTGATTTATGATTTTCTTATGTAACATCGTAGATCGCGCCATCGCAAATCACACCATCGCAGATCGTGCGAATATAATATCGCAGCGATCGCAACATCGCAGGTCGCAGAAGTTTAATGTTTTCCGAATCTTGTTAGCTCATTTCTGCGATATGCGATCTTGCGATCGGTGTTATCGCAGATCGGTAAATCTTGAAGTTTTTTCCTTATGAGTATTACTTTATTGCGATGCGGTATTATGCTTGACACGAGAGTCT
Source organism: Pinus tabuliformis (assembly GCA_031772625.1). Taxonomy (NCBI): domain Eukaryota; kingdom Viridiplantae; phylum Streptophyta; class Pinopsida; order Pinales; family Pinaceae; genus Pinus; species Pinus tabuliformis. The sequence goes on from CM062819.1 coordinate 480,984,147, forward strand.
TGCGCATACCGATATTGTAGAGAAATGGAGGCATTTCCTATCTTTTTTGCAACGCGGCTTTAAAAATATTTCCCTTATCATAGACTTAGGTTAAAAAAATATTCAAAGGACCTTTCTAAGCTTACGATGGTAACCTTATTTTGAAGAAAGGAGACTCTTGCTTTTTTTTCTAAAATTTTACTAAGGGTCCCCATTCATTTAGTATTTTGGACAACACTTAAATGAACAAGGGGGGGTGTTGCTGGCTACAACAATTGGCGATTCACTTGGGAGAACCAGTTATCTCTGATCTTCTATTGACGTTTTCAAACTTCCAAAAAAAAAAAAAAAATTCTCAGAAAACTTAAACTTTATTATAAAAAGATAAAGCATATTATACTTCAAACTGTCAATGATATTTTGTTTCAACCTCTTTCTATTTTAATTACTTGTATCCTCAGCTTGTCCTTGCATTTACATCAGCCATTACTTGGTCTTGTAAAAAAATATAAAATAAAGTCTTCCCTGTGTAGCAGCCTTTTAAATATGCTCCTTTGTCGCAGGTAGAGCCTCTGCTGCCAGCAGGCGTCCATAGCCTCGACAGGGTTACCTATTACCCAGTAATGATCCTTTATCCTGCTTAAGGTAATCTACAACTCTTAAAGAAAGAACCCAGAATGATACTTTTTTTTTTTAATTGTTAAAGAACAATGTCTTGGTTTGGTAGCCAAAGTATGACATAGTCATTCACTTGATTTACACTTTTGCTGAACAAGCTGGCTCGCGATGAGACCCCTTGTCTTGTGATTTCAATAATCTTAAGTCGTTGCCCTGTTTTGGTGGACAGTAATGGCAAAGTCAGCAAGTTATAATATCTGTGATCATGATAAGTTGGCTCGTGATGAGACCTCTTATTCTTCAAGAGATAGTGTATCCTTGGGTCTTTTTCTAAATGCTGCGATTTTCTTTAGCAGGGAGGAAGTCAAATTTTCTTTCCTTAAGAAAGTTCTGGACAACAATAATGGAGTTTTTTTGGAAATGGCTGTTTCTTCAGGGAATCCTTATTTTTTTATTGATGCCTTTCATTTTACTGACATAAAACAATTTCTGCACTAAGATTGCTTTCTTCAAATTTCTTGAAGTTGAAACTAGTATCATATCTGGGTTAAAGTTCTATTGATAATAAAGATCAAGTTTTCAAAAGATTTGCTATTTATAGAAGCAGAATTTCAAAATCTTGATAGAGAAAAGGTGTCTTTAGTAAATGTCAAATGTTGTTAACCATAGCAAATTTTATTATGGAGAAAAATATTTAACGAAATGAGAGGTAGACATTCCCTAGGATTATGTACAGAAGAGGGATAATCTCTTCTCTTATTTTGCCTACCACTATCAAAAGTAAACCTAATAACCTAGCTAAATTACTCCTACTCCTATTCTAACTATATACAGAAAATTAACTAGGTGAAATGATATTTCCAGTGGAGCCATCTTTTCATTTTTATTCCTACACGTGTGTAACTTTCAAACATTAGTGTTAAGAACAAAACTTTTCTTGGACTGTTAATGTTGGATGTGGAATAAGAATGTGTAACTTCAGTTGGAATTCTGTCTGAAATTTCTTTCTCATGAAAACTTCTTTCCAACTGGATACCTATTGGATCATAAAAATCAGGATGAATTTATGTTATGGATTGATGATCTCGTAATAGGAAAGATGACAAGCCAGGTTGCGAATATGATTTTTTAGTTTTAATGGCCTGTAACCTACTGTGCGTTAAAGTCGAGCTTTTAGCGATTTCTTGTAAAAGGAAAGTTTCCATATATAAATCACTAAATAAATCAATGAAGAATAGATGGAAATTTCTGGAAAGAGATTTATCAATTGGCGCGAATTGCCGACAAGTTTCGAAAGGTACTTTCCTTCGTTGATGGTGTTTTGGATGCCAAAGAAGTTTTTTAAGGAAGTCTGATATTGATTGATCTTGGAATTGAAAAAGTTCTATACTTCCTTGACACAGTTTAGCTTTCCAAAATGGTAGCACATCTTTCGAATGTTCTTTGATAAGGTGCTCAACATACCATAGTAATCTATCAAAAGTCTGAAAATTTAAAACACAATCCGATTTTGTACAAAATGAGTGCAAGTGAGAAAGAAAGAAATGATTATCTGTACAAATAATGTTACAGCACAACTGGGATTGACTTGGAATATCTTGTTTTTCACAAGAACTGGCCAGAATTATGGGATCCGAGCAATTTCGAATTCCTTGTTGTGAATCAGAAGACAAGTTATGATTGTGAACAGGTATGGGGGTTTCCTCATGATATGAATCATAGATCGGGGTATTGTCTTGGATAGTAAAATCATGCAAATGATCTTTTACTTTGAAATGAGGATTGACTGATATGATTCCTGAATTAGAATATCTCTCATTATCTGAGCTTTTTTGAGTTACTTGGGATAAATCAACAACATCATCGTTGTCAAAGTAGCTATCATAAATGATTTTACAGGTTTCCCTAGATTTCTCTTTTTCGTCATATATTTTCAGACAAGGAAGATCAAGTGGTTCTTGTTTGAAAATGATCAAAGGATGTTCTATAGCTGTCTTTTTATCTTGAAAACCTAATGATGACTCATTTGAATAATCCTCTATACTTTTTGAGATATCTTTAATATTGAGAGGGGAAAAATAATCATCACTAAAAACATCAGGATAAAGAGAAAAATGTGATTCTGGAACAATGCATTTGAAAATATCATCATGGAAAAATCTTTGTTCATCAGATTCATCATAGACATCGGGCTTTAGATCATACCTTTGTGTACTGATACTTTTTCAAAGAGAAATAGTTTGTTGTTATAACCTTGGCATCTGCATTTGTTGATTATCTGACCTTGTATCAAAGTCATCTCCTGGTTCCAAGGCAGGCTTTCCTCCAACATTCTCGCTTTTGTCTTCTTGCATTAGAGCATGCATGTCTCCTAGGCTTTGGGGACTTTCTTCATCATGGCTGATTTGTATATTCAAATTGGAATTCTCATTCACATTAGAAGAAAATGAGACAAAGCTTGGACTAATTTCTGCTTGATCAGACATAGGAGGCAGGGAATGCTCAGCATAATCTGAAGATTCTTCATCCATGAGTTCACTTTCAAGATCATACTTTAGACAATTAAGATGAAATCACATATTAAAATCCCTAACAGATTCATCTTGTTTCCGTAGATAATCAATTTCATCATATACCTGGTCATAGTCATAACAATCAAATTCACAAATGAAAGTCTTGACGAATTGGTCCCATCTGTGAATTGAGGCAACTGGGAGGGTTCTGCACCATTTTCTAGCTTCCGCCGTGAATGTAAGAGTAAAAATTCTGCATAAAACGCCTTCAACAATTCTTTGAACATCAGAACTTGAAACTCTTTGAATAAATTGAAGAGCATGATTAAAAGCAGAAGAATTATTCTTACCATTGAATTTTACCTGAGACAAGAGTCTTACCACTTCAGGTGGAGTGTTGGAAGAGGTAGGAACATGGATGCAACTCCAAATGTGAAGTTTGTGAGCAGCCATCCCGATTCAAATGTTACAATTGAAAATCATTCAAACAGACACTATGTTCAGGCCCTCCTTCTAGCGCCAAATATGTTGAAGCGTCGAAAATCGGGTTGACAACAAGGGGGATACCCACCCGGTCTGGACCTTGGTTGGGATAATGGGACCAGTTTCCCAATCTAAGGGTGTGTGTGTGTGCAGAGTTGGATGATGCTGATCTAAGAGTACTTAAAGCTAATTTAATTCGAACTTTTAAACTAACTCTATGCTAATCTAATGAGAAACAACACATCTAATCTACGCTAACCCGGGGTGTATTTCTTCTATTATGCGATCTAAAGAGATTTCAAACAATAATTGGTAATAAAGATCATTCAGCTATCATAAGAATAGAAATCAATTAAGATAAACCATTTTGCATAAAAAGTTAGGCAAAACAGTTGTGAACAGAATATCGCATAATAAGTTATTCATGTATCAGACATAAATAAATGGCTCCACCATACAGAAGTGCCAAATGGTAACTCATACATTCATGCAGTAACATATAAACAACTGAAAACTGTATACACTTTAAGAATATAAGCAGAAATGGTCAAGAGATAAAAATACCATTTATGACTAATCCTACTCACACGCTTCAAGCAAAAACGATTTATCTCTACTTGTTCTAACATCTACTAAGAGTACAAAAGTGCAACATCAGTAGCAGACATCAAATGCAAACATTAATAAATCTCGATCCATCCATTCATCAAAACCTCCTCTGAGGGTGCAGAAGTGCATGTTCCGAGGACAAGTTTTTGACAAATTTCTGGACCCTTCTCTAAATGCATGAGAAGGGTTAAAATACTACTTCCTAATTCTAATAATAGTGTATTTACAAAATTTAGAATGCGGTTTTCAAATGACCGTCCTTTTTCTAATCTAATTTTAAAGAAAAAACAACATTCTAAAATAAGGCTACTTCTGAATTTGGTCTTTAAAGCTGCAAGTGTTCATCATGGGCTTGAGGAGAGTCGGCTGGCTGACTTCTGCACTGAGCTGGGCTGTGAAAACAGAATCTATGAGAGCTGGCACTACTTTTTCAGCCGCGTTTATGATGCATTTCACAGTCATCCATTGACTATGCGGCTTGACCAAGTATGCCTAGTAACACTCCCAATTCAACCTGTTTAATGCTTGGATCGATTTTCCGTTTTCCTGCGCCTTCTGCTTCGAGTCGTAGTTTATTTGGTAGGTACCCCGGGGTGGTCTCTTCGATTAAATTGGTCCTGTGTAAATTCTCATTTACACAATCAATAAGAATGCTTGCTTGTGTGGCCGCTGTCTCCGCTGCTTGTTCCGCCTGCCTGATTTGATCGTCCCATTTATTAAAGAGCAATTCTTTATGATTCTCGTTTATTCTGGGTGCACTTGCTCTTTTCCCTTCATCTTCATCCTGCCAAGCTAAGTATTCCGTCACTCGTCTGTCACTCTCATCATAGTCACTCCGCAAGTCTACCACTTGATTGGTGATTTTATCGCTCAGCTCGCAATAGTGACTCCACTGTGATATCTTACATCCCAACTCTTCCTGTTGCTGCAATAGTTGCTCATTTAAGCCAATAGATTCTGAAATAAATTCCGCAAGCTTAGGCTCATCTTTATGAATTTCTTGTAAAATTTGCAATTGTTTTCCTTTCTCGTCTAGACTTCTTTGATAGCCTATCTGCATCTGCTGAAAGTCTTCCTGCAACTTCTCGAGTTGTTTGGAAGCTTCAATATTAGCATTGGCTTGTTGCAATTGTCGTTGTAGTAGCTGTATTTCATCTTCTTGTTATTTCAACAGTTGCTGAACTTCCGATGCCTTGTCAATAGTTGCAAAAGCATATGCTCCTGCGATCTGAGACAACTTAGTGAGATTTTCAGTTGGGTTATTGTTGGGGTCTTTCCATAAGACGTCCAAATGTTCAGCATCTTGTGACAGTGTACTTTCTAGTTTTCTTTTCTTCCTCTGTCTCCTTACAACTGCTTTATGTTGGGGACTATAGAATACATCCAGTGGGGGAATTTCTTCTACATTAAGTAGAAGCTCAGAAGGTGGAGCGATAGGAATGTGCTCCGTTTCTGTGACACTGCTGACTATGGTCAAAACCACTTCTTGCGCTACTTGTGTGTTTTTCACAGGTGTTCTTGTGGCTTGCCCTTCAAGATTGATCAGCTCATTGAAGGTTTCCCATTCTTTGTCCAGTTCTGTTGTGACGGGTGGCGCTTCAATGTCAAGAGGGGGGACATCTCTTGGCGGGGAGGCAATAACCTGCTGTTGCGACATTGCACTTGACTGAGCTGTATCTTTAGCTGTTTCTTCGTTTTTTCCTTGGTCGCTTCCAGACCCTTTAGAATGTTTAGGCACTCCTTGCGCAGTGTTAGATTTAGATCTGGAAGTGCTAGAGTTTCCACTGAGGCTAACGCTTGGAGTTGGTTCTCTGGCAGGCAGTCGCAGCTTCTCTAGAGGAACACTGACCAACCTTCTTTCCCTGTATAACATGAATCTTTGGAGGTCATCTGGAGACAACTTCGACCGAGCTTCCCGCAAAATTTCCTGGAGTGAGCTTCTACTCTGAAACAAATCATCAAACAAATCTTTCTTTCCAACGAATACTTTTATTTTGACGTTCGTTGTGAAATCTTGGGCAACATCATTTGGGTCAAATGGCCTCACTGAGAATTTAAATAATTGTAGACATGTCACATTCTCCACTTCGGTGAAAGCGTGTCCTACATCAAACAATGAAAAGGCCCCACAAGCTATAGGAAACTGAGGCCATATGGCCTTCTTTTTGTCTTTTAGGTCTTTGGTCAGGCCGCCTTCTGAACAGGTTTGATATGCAATTTCCCGAGCCAAAAGTTTATCAGGGATATACAGAGGCAGGACATGCGGAGGTACAGTGCTTCCAAACACTCTAATATAGGTGAACCATTCTTCCCCAAACCATCTTGCGATGGGGATGATATCTATCTGTGCCTCGGGTGAGCACCTCGGGGGGTATTCATCATACATCATTCTATACAAGGGTAAGATAAGCCCGTGACAAATATGGTAGAAGTGCGGGACGAACTGAGAATCCCATAACATCTTATGATAAACATGGATAGGTAATGGGTCCTGGGTAGTCCATTTCCAACCCATAGTGGGAAATTTAGACACATAACAAATAGAATCCATAACGTATGCGGACAGATAAAAAGGAGGATAGATCCTTTGAGACAAGGATCTTTTAGACCAGTAATTGATAATAGCCATGTATAGATTATCAGAAAAGATCTTGGCCCAATCCATAATATCGGCATTTGTGGCAACATCTATTAATGGTAGCCATTCAGACGAAAACTTATTGATATCTGACATCCCAAATAATCTACAAAGCATGGCCGCAGCAAAACAATATGGAGAGGTGAGGGAACCAGTGCTGTACATACCGTTTTTGTCTTTTTTTGAGCGGCTCCTCTTTTCTGGACCAATCTTTGGTGGTCTCTGCTAGGTTTGGGTTCTCTGCCACAAATTTCTTAACGAATTGTGCATTGTAAGTCGCCTGCGGTTCAGGAAGATGATACATAAGCTTTAAATCTTGCGCAGCGAATGATCCTATGAGCCCATGTCCTTGAACCTTGAATTGTCTGTTGTTCATCTCTGCATTGTCAAGTATTCACTTGATCATATCCGTATATGGTAGAATTTTGGGCCTTGTTGCTATCCGGTGAAGAAATGAACATGCTAGCTCCTCTAAGGACGCCTCGGAAGAGCGTTCTGAGCCCGTGACAGCAGCAACCTTCATTATTCTGGGATTCTCTTCTTCAAGCAGTCTGTACATGCTTTCCCATGTTGATACCCCTGCGTCTCTGTTACAAGCTGTGTCTGTATACAAAGGCGCCATCTCCTTCGTCTTTTCCTTCGCCTCAGATCCTTGAGCTTTATTTTTCTTTCCCATTTCTTCCTGCGTTTGGCTTTGAATCGTCTTTAGTTCTTCGTTCCTACAGATTACGAGTGAAATGGAAATGACTGATCAAGAAAGGTGATGGGAGAGTTTTAAATGCAACAGATATATCAAATATGCCACCTTACGTGAAGTAATTCTTTACAAAAGCACGCGTCTTCATTTTATTTAATAGCTGACAACTAATTCCTTTACTATCATTAAAAGCGCATGATCTTGAGTCAGATTATGGTAAGTCGCTTTTCTTTGAATGGCGTGCCCGAAGGATTCGTGACAAAGTGATTTATGATTTTCTTACGTAACATCGCAGATCGCGCGAATATAATATCGCAGCGATCGCAACATCGCAGATCGCGCGAATATAATATCGCAGCGATCGCAACATCGCAGGTCGCAGAAGTTTAATGTTTGCCGAATCTTGTCAGCTCATTTCTGCGATATGCGATCTTGCGATCGGTGTTATCACAGATCGGTAAATCTTGAAGTTTTTTCCTTATGAGTGTTACTTTATTGCGATGCGATATTATGCTTGACACGAGAGTCTTGCGCATACCGATATTGTAGAGAAATGGAGGCATTTCCTATCTTTTTTGCAACGCGACTTTAACAATATTTCCATTATCATAGACTTAGGTTAAAAAAATATTCAAAGGACCTTTCTAAGCTTACGATGGTAACCTTATTTTGAAGAAAGGAAACTCTTGCTTTTTTTTCTAAAATTTAACTAAGGGTCCCCATTCATTTAGTATTTTGGACAACACTTAAATGAACAAGGGGGGGTGTTGCTGGCCACAACATGTACATGTAATGAAAAGTTTATATGTTGAACATGGGTATGCATTCCCTCTACAATTCATGAATAAATCAAAGGTATCATGATATTATGTATTGTAATTGATGCAGGTCATCATCTTCTTATGATCCTCCTCATCACATCATAAAGCATATCACTCAACATTATCATTTTTGACTTCATGCTTTATGGGGCAGCTATTATAGATCTATTTGGGCACATCACTCCTGACAATAAAATCAATGTAAACAGGTTCTATCAAACCCTAATTCAGTTTCCACATGCCTTAGACATGACACCTCATTGAATGCTTTCATCCATGAGAGTTTCCTAATTCAAGCCCTACTGATGTGCTTCCTTGGGTCACCAATGCACCCCTGGTCAGGTGTAAGTGCTCTGCAGAGTAGGTAGCCCCATTTAAGGCTGCATTGTAGAGCACCTAAGCCCACTCAAGCCTACGCCAAGCGAGAATCCTCTAAATGTTCATTGGACCTTGAGTATATTCCTCCTTTCTAGAGCCTTCTAGAAGGAACCCAACTCCTATCCTATCAAGATGCGATCGACTTAGGATAGCCTTGGATCATCTAATCCTCTCTCCTCTCATCCCTTTGAACATGGAAGCTAATCATCCAATTATGTAAAACCATTCAATGTCATGTTAATGACAAAACCACTTGCATTCATCTATAAATTGGCCTCCCATCATAGAGCCAAAAGGGCTTGGATAATATAGAGAAATATTGTTGGTTTAGAGACTTGAAATCATTGTCAAAGTAATGTTATGCTGCTAGATTGATGTTGCTATTAGTGTGATGAGGGCTTGCACTAATTTGGATGAATGACACGAGATTGAACCACATTGGGTGTAACTTCTCATTCTATCAATCAATAAAGGTTTTTGTTCCTTTTCCAATACTTTTGTCTATATATATGATGAATGTATGTTCAAATGTTGTCGATTCCATTTTTTAAAATAAATAGATCATATGCTTTGATTGTTGTCGTATTCTGTTTATGCTGGCAAGTACCAATTGAGTGAATTCAGATTTAGCGGGAGCGACGGGAGCGACTCGAAAGAAATCAAAGGAAGCGAAGGATCATAGGTAGGTTCTTTTATCTTATCTGTTTATTGTAGGAAAAGGTTAAACATCTTTACTTCAATTTTTCTAAGTGTAACTACCCACTTAGGGAAGATATATTTATCCGTAGGTATAAGTTCTGTATAACACATAGGTAGATATAAAGCAGAAAGAGGCTCATTGTTATGTAACCCGGTCAGAAAACTGAAGAAAATATAGATCAACGACTTGAAAATAAGCCTCTTAAAGGGGGAAACCTCCTTTTACATCAAATAAATGAAAAAATCTTGGATGATTCAAATAACAAGACCTCATTGGTATATATAGGTGTCCGAGGGGTGAAAATATAATTAGGGCCTACATAACAATAATAATGTAAGGGCACAACAATAACCATAGTGGGCTTCTATGGGGCACAATAATAGTAATAATTGGCTTCTGTGGGGCACAAAAATAATAATGTGGGAGCTACACTAGTACTATAGGGACCTAACATGCACTCTCTTTCAAAAAAGTGTTGTCCTCAATACTTGAGTAGTTATAGATGCTTCTAAGTAAAATACTCATCCTCCCATGTGGAAACTTTAGCAGGTAAGTTCTTCCACTTAATGAGATACTCTGAAATTGATCTATTTCGTAGCCATCAAATTCTTGTTTGTATGATTTCTTCAAGCTCCAATATGATTTTTCATTCTTCGTCAAGTTTTGGAAATATGGTTTGAACTAGAAGCTTGTTACCTCTAACCTTCTCTAAGCATGAAACATGGAAAACTGAGTGTACTCACAAATATTTAGGGAAATCCAATTTGTATGCCATATCACCAATATTTTGCAACAACTTGTAAGGGTTGTAGTACTTGGGTGATAATTTATTATCCTTTTTAGCTTGCTCGAAGGAAATTTGTTTGTATAGTTGTAGTCGTAAAAATACCTAATCGCCCACATCAAAACTTCTTTCACTGTGATTTTGATCTTCCTATTATTTCATTCAATTTTGTGCTAGAGTGAGGTTATCCTTTAAGATTTGGAGAACTTGTTGTTGATTCTTGATGTGATCTTCCACTGCTTAAACTTAGAATTGTCTCTTAAATATGATTTGATGGATGGGGGATGATATCCATAAAGCACCATAAATGGGATCATTTTTGCTGCGATATGGAAGGAATAATTATACCACCATTATGCCAAGGGTATCCACTTGATCCATTGTATTTGTTTATTAGATACAAAGCAACGAATATATCCTTCCAAACATTTCTTTACTATCTCAGCTTTCCATCAGATGGAGGATGATAAGATGATATATGAGCTAATTGAGTACCAAGAAAATAGAAAAATTATGTCTAAAAATTTCCATTGAAAATGGGATCTCTATCACTTACAATAATATTTGTGTTTCCACTTATATTTTGAATTGCTTCCATCAATGCAATAGCAACTGTAATGGATTTGAAAGAATGAGATAGTGCACAAAAGTTTGCATACTTGGTAAGTCTATCAACTACCACCATGATGACACTCTTTTCTTCAGACTTTGTTAAACCTGTGATAAAATACATTGAGACCTCTTCCTAATGCTGACTTGGAATGACTAATGGTTTTTAAATACCTAGGGTCTTAATTTTCTTGAATTTATTTTGTTGGAAAACTAAACATTCCACCAAAAACTTGAGAATATTAGATTTAAGGCCATCCCAAAAAAATTCCTTCTTAACATTATGGTAAGTTTTTAAAAATCTTGAGTGCCCTCCTATAAGATAGTTTTGCAATTCCAAAAGAAAATTTTGTTTAAGTTGAGAATTCTTACATAGATATAGGCAATCTTTGTGCCAAAGAAAATCATTTTTCCAAATAAATGAATCAGATGCACTGGGATCTTGCTACAACTTTTGAATGAGTGTCCATACCTCTTCATCATTCTTCCATTCATTGTTGGGCATGGGATCCCCCCAAGGCAAGTTTTGGGGCTTAAAGCCCAAGTTTTGACTAAGTCCGATGTAAATACTCCGTGGTTTGTGGCCACGAAGCATGAAGTTTTAATTAAGTCATAGGGTTGTCCACCTTTACTTTTGTAATGTAGTGTCCGCTTGAGAGTTCTACCCATGGTCCGTGGACCATGGGATTATATAAATAGAGCGAGGCTCTAAGTTGTAAAGAAGTAGAAGTTAACAGAAGATATAATGATGAAGCATTGAGTCTAAAGGGTAAAATCATGTCTTTGGGTCGTAGAGTAGGAGAAGGATCTGCAGCTGAGTGCATAGGGCCCTAGTAGTCCGCGGATGAGTGCGCGGACCCTTGCAATTGAGTGCGTAGGGCAGGTTGAGTCTGTAACCGATTGAAGCATTAATAAAGAAAAGTTTTACATTATTTTTGTGTATTCTTTCATGTTTTATGCATTGAAGTATATTGGTTATGAATTGAAAGTTTACTGTTTATTTTATGTGCAAACTTATATGAATGCGTTGAATAAGTGAATATAAGATAAAGTATCTGTTTACGTGAAGATAACTAACTGTTATAAGAAGATAAGTAAGATCTATGTTGTAACTTGGGGAAATAGCATAGATCTCTACTTTAGCAGCGTGAAATCTCCTCATCCCCTGGTTAGGGTTGCGTGAAGGGGAGTATAACAAAGCACGATGGCCTCGCAGGTCGAGATAGTGTGCGAAATGACCTGCATGAGGGTATTCACAGTTGGACTAAATCGACCACTCAGACATCTCAAGGGTGCGGAAACTTGGTTCCAACATCCCCCCATACTGCTTTGGGTAAGACCTCAGTCCGCACTCTGTGGACTATTGCCAAAAGGGCCAGTAGTATAGGGATTTGTTTGGCTAAATAACTCTAAACTTGGGTTAGGCCCCCTCAAGCCAACAAATGGTTCTGTTATCAGGACCAGAATGTGCATATAGATGTCTGATTTCGCATCATTGGAATCCAAATAAGAAAGAAATAGAAGGTTGGTTGGACAGGAGAATTCACGAATCCGTGACTATCAAAGGAAGAGTAGCTAGGTTGCTACCTATACATAGATATCCATGAAATTTTCTTCACATCTTTCCCTACTGAGCTGTATGAGTGGATCACAAAGCTAGCAGATAGCCAAGGAAGGTGGAAGCTTGACAATCCTATTGTGTGGACCCCAGAGTTGGTGCACATATTGGAAGAATCGGAGGATAAGATCGCACACGCTGTTGATCACTGGCTTGATCGGATTATGGGAGGATTCATTACTGATTTCGCGGTAGATACTTCAGTTAGTTGTAGCGAGGCTAAGCAATGCTTTCTCAAAGGACCATGAGGTAAGTACGTAAAGTCTCTGAATACTTGGATTAAAATGTTATTGTGTGAAAAGAGGGTTATGCAATTACCTTGGTGTCCGGAGCCACACGAAGTGGAAAACCTACAGAAAAGAAGGAAGTAAGGGACCAGAGAATAGCCCTTTGATTTCACCTACGCGAGGGGACGAGGAAGAACTTGCGAATGTCTCGCCGCGAAGTGTGATCAATTTTATAAGGAAGAGGATTCCGCACATACCACCCCCACCCACACACCACCACCAGCTTCACCTCCATCTTTGCCCGTACCACCTTCACCTCCACCGCGAGTCAATATGGCAAGCGCGATAAAGTTGTATGTGTTCAAGGGAGTAGCAAATGAAGATCCAGACCAATTTTGGTTCGTGATAAGAGCCGTATGGAAAGCACAAGGAGTTACATATGATAATATAAAGAAAGCGAAGCTAGTCAGTGCTCTGTAGGATCGCACACTGACCTGGTATATTAAGAATTCTAATGACAATCTGAATGTAGGGATCGCAAATATCCAAATTGCATTGAATAGAGAATTTAGCAGGCCGAATTCAGAGGCTCAGTCGATCATTGGATACAAAGGGATTGAAATGCTACTAGGCGAGACTCCTTGGGAGTTAGATCAGAGATTGAAGTGCACAATTCTTGAAGCTAATATGACCTTGACGGATGGACAGCACTGTGAATGGTTTGTAGCATCGTTGACGCCACAGTTGAGGAACGCGTTGTCACAACAAAGGTTAATGACTCAAGTAGAGGCCTTGGAGATCACGATGAGGCTTCATGAGACCCCGATACAAGATCCTAACTTGGGAGTTCAGCAGATCCACGCGTAGTTGAAAAACTTATGCCTTGATATGTAGACTTTGAAACAGGATAGGACAACCTGAACAAAAGTGCGTGAAGAGGTATGGTGCGTTAAATGTAAGGGTCAAGGCCATGACAAGGACCACTACCCAGTGTTCGTGAATTACCTCACGAGAGAAGGACCGATTCCGTTAAGACCAGAGGCACAAGCGGGACCTAGCGCGGTGATTGTTTTGTGGTGTGCGATTTGTCAAATAGGAGGAAAACATGCTACAAACAACTGCCATTTGTTATAGTAGTACACACAAAATTCGCAACAGTTGTTATGTAATTTTTGTAGATTGGTTGGACACGGTGAGCGCACTTGTAGAAGCTATGAGCTGATGATGGATAGAAATCCCAGCTACAGGGTTCAAGCCGAAATGCAGCCCCTTGACCAGAACGCAGGAGTGGCATGAACCAGATTTCAAGGGTGCGGAGGAGGCCGAGGCAGAGGAGGACCTAGAAGAGGTTAGAGATAGCTCATATGCTACAATTGCGGAGGGCCAAGACATTATGCCCATTATTGTACGAATCCAATGCGCCCATCATGTCTGTATTGTACCTTGTTTGATCACGAGATGGAGGATTGTCCTACGTTGATAGCTAGGCCACAGGACAACGGAGCACTACAACCTCCCTTGAGTCAGAACCTACAGATGATGAGGTTTGAGCCATGCAAGGAAGATCCAAATGTGAACATTGTGCTCAGAAGTGGAATTACAACGGGAGACGATAAAGGCAAATAACCCAAAGATAGTACTTGGGTTCGCAAGGCTCCGACGAAGGAAGCAGAGTTTTATTTGGAGTGCGCTAAGGAAACCTTCATAGAAGCTAAGAAGAGCTTCGCTGATGCCTCCACTTTAGGAAGCAAAGATAGATCAGAGTCGGAAATGGACCCATCTATGCTTACGAAATTCCTAAAATCATGCATGAAGCTACTGCGCGACAGTAAGGCTGTAAAGGGATTGCAAGAACTCAATAACATGCACTGGGACCACGCCAGGAGAGTCGCGTGTAGTCCGAAGATTGGAAAGCATGCGATGAGGACGGGAAGAGAAATGAGGTTGACCACGCAGATTGGAGAATATGAGATGGACCAAGTAATTCTGGATTTAGGATCGGATGTGAACTTTCTGCCGAAGCAGACATGGGAGTGCATGGGAAGGCCTACGCTGCAATGATCTCCTATCTAGTTGTGAATGGAAAACCAACAAAATATAATACCTATGGGGAGATTGCAGGGAATCACCGTGGATATTGAAGGGGCAAGTGCGCTAGAAAAATTTGAAGTGAGAGAGATTATTGATGACAGCAAACCCTACCCCATGCTCTTAAGAATCGATTGGGCCATTGACATGAACAGGGTGATTAATTTGAGGAAACGCAAGATGATTTTTGCGAAAAAGTCTCTATGTGTAGTCGTACCTTTGGACCCTGCGGAAGGATCGCACTACACAGAGCTGGTATGCAACTATGAAAGCAACGACGATTTGGACTGCATCTACAATATAACCACATGAGAGCAATATTGGGTAAGTCCCTCAATGGATGGATGAATCTCATGGGAGCACGAAAGCTCCTATATGTCGGGTTCAGATGAAGAGATAGAGGGATGGCAGAACTGGTTACACGAGGTAACCATGTTGAAATATAACATGATGACAAGATCACTGCACTGTGTATCGACAGAAGTGAGGGATTTTCCTATTTATGATGGATTAGATGAGGTAGATGCTTTCTTGAACATATTTGAAAGGGAGGTGTTGGACAAGCAATGTTTCGAAGCTTTGAAGTGAGTACTTTACGGTACACCCGCGAGGTGGTGGGGTACACATCAAGGAAGCTTTGACGACTGCCCGAATGCAGGAGAATGATGCACATGAATTTTGGGAAGCCTAAGATGCAACTAATAGATAAATACAATTTACGAGATTGTCCGCACACACATCTTTCCTGGTGGGTACAGGCATATGGTAAACAACCTGTGTGGATGCACATGGACTTCACGTTGGGGAACACAGTCAATAAGCATGTTTTGGGGAGGAAATTGCGTGAATGGTCCCTCAAGTTGGAATGACCAAGTCTAGAAAGAACGAGTGTGCAGAAGGTTACCCACACAGAAGCAGTTAATGAAGTGTGCGAAGCACTGGTTAGGGTATATAATGCATAGCGAAATGATTAGGACTTGCACGTACCAGCGGTTTTGTGGGATTATAGGACAATGTGCAAGAAATTGATGAGACATATGCCTTCTAAGCTTGCCTATGGAGCAAACGTTGTAATACCAATTGAGTATATCATGCCTAGTCCACACATAGCAACGCCCGTGGAAATGACGGTTTGCGAAGCCTTGGAAAAAGGGATCGCACAGCTAAACGAAGAAGAATGATTGGGACTTGATGAAGAGATCCAACAGGGTAATCTTAGGCTCGTAGAACTCATGAATGAAATAGCTCGGTTAAGGGAGAAAATCACTCTGGTGGAAGCAGAAGTAAAGAAGATTGAGGAAGGAATAAAGAAGGATTTTCTCGATAAGAAAACTATGGTAATAAAACAGGATGCGCACGATTATGTTGACAAATTTGGGGACTACCGTTGAGAGTTGATTAGCTTGATGCCTTGGATTGGACCGTATATTACGAGAGGGATCATGGATGGTGGCGCGATGTAGATGGTGAAGTGTGCGTCGCAGACAGTAAAAATAAACGACAGATTTTTTCCAGGAAAAGTGATTGATGATCGGTTGAAGCCATACACGGGTGGCCTGGCTATTTGACTAGACGACAGAAGCACGGTCTTAACGCTCCAAGGAGCTGAAAGGAGGCACAGGACTATAAACAGATGTAGGGAACATAGGAGCAGATACAGGGAAGTAGTTCAAATACCATGGTGTATGAACAATGCATCCAGGAGATACAGCAGGTAGCCGCTCAATGCGTTGCCAACCTTGTAGCAGCCCGAGCAGTTTTGGGAGGTCTCTGTGCGAAGATCTCCGCAGTGAAAAAGTGCCTCGAGGGTGAGTCACGATGTTTGTGTTGGGGACTTGTTAGGCACAGGATCCCCCCAAGGCAATTTTTGGGGCTTAAAGCCCAAGTTTTGACCAAGTCCGATGTAAAGACTCTGCAATTTGTGGGTGTGGAGCACGAAGTTTTAATTAAGTCATAGGGTTGTCCACACTTACTTTTGTAATGTAGTGTCGGCTTAAGAGTTCTACCCATGGTCTGCGAACCATGGGATTGTATAAATAGAGTGAGGCTCTAAGTTATAAAGAAGTAGAAGTTAACAGAAGATTTAATGATGAAGCATTGAGTCTAAAGTGTAAAGTCGCATCTTTGGGTCGTAGAGTAGGAGAAGAATCTACAGATGAGTGCGCAAAGGCCTAGTAGTCCGTAGCTGAGTGCGCAGACCCCTGCAGCTGAGTGCGCAGGGCAGGTTGAGTCTGTAACCGATTGAAGCATTAATAAAGAGAAGTTTTACATTATTTTTATGTATCTTTTCTAATTTTATGCATTGAAGTATATTGGGTATGAATTGCAAGTTTACTATTTATTTGTTGCGCGAACTTATATGAATGCATTGAATAAGTGAATATAAGATAAAGTATCTATTTACACGAAGATAAATAACTGTGATAAGAATATAAGTAAGATCTGTGGTGTAATTTGGGTAAATAGTACAAATCGTTGCTTTAGCAGTGCGAAAGCTCCTCATCCCCTGGTTAGGGCTATGCGAAGGCGAGTATAACAAAGCGCGAAGGCCTTGCAAGTCGGGGTAGTGCACAAAGTGACCTACGCGAGGGTATTCACTGTTGGACTAAATTGACCCCTCAGACATCTCACATGTGTGGAAACTTGGTTCCAGCAACCCCCCATACTACTTCAAGTGAGACCTCAGTCCACACTCCATGGACTGTTGCTGAAAGGGCTAGTAGCTCAGGGGTTTGTTTGGCTAAATAGCTCCAAACCTAGGTTAGGCCCCCTCAAGCCAACATTCATCCCTTTCTTTAGTTATCAAATTAGGTTGGATAATATAAATGGCACATAGCAATGCTTCCACATCCTCATCCCTTCTTGACATTGCATATACAATAACATGTCTCCTCCCTTTTTTGTAGATGATTTTAAAGTCATAAACCAACATCTTTGTGACCCATTTTTCTACTCTTTTGAATATAATATTTTTTCCAAGAAGTATTTAAGACTATCATGATATGTTTTTACCTTGATGTGTCTTCCCATTAGGTAAGGGAACCATTTCTTCAATGCATGTAATATTTCCAACATTTCCTTGTCATCAATAGGTTTTTCTAAATACTTCCCCTTGATGGATGACTCTTAAAAGCAATGTGTCTTCCTTCTTACATTAAAATAACACCAATGTCATTTCCTGAGGCATCAAATTCCACAATAAAGGTTTTTGTGAAGTCTGGTGTTTCTAATACCAGAGCTTGATACATTTCCTCTTTAAGATTTTCAAAGGCCTTAGTTGTTTATGGAGTCCAACAAAATTCATCTTTCTTCACTAATGTTGTTAGAGGTGCTTATATATTACCATAATTCCTTTAACAAACATGTGATAATACCCTGCCAACCTAAGAAATCCTCAAAGATTCCTTAAGGTTGTGGGGATTTTCCATTCCTTGATGATTTTAATTTTGTTAGGGTTTGCGTTAACACCCTCATGGGATACAATATGATCCAAATATTCCACTTAACGTATCCCAAAGAAACATTTGGAGGATTTTGCATACAATTGTTTCTCCTCCAATAGTTTGAGAAGCATGTCAACATGTTGAACATGATCTTTCCAAGACTTGTTACAGATTAGTATATCATCAAAAAATACTAATACAAATCTTCTAAGGAAGGGTTTGAAAGTGGAGTTCATCAAACCTTGAAATGTGGAAGGTGCATTAGTAAGGCCAAAAATCATGACCAAAAGTTCATAATGACCTTCATGAATTATAAATGTTGTTTTTGGAATGTCTTCTATCTTCATTATAATTTGAAGATATCTTGAATGTAGATCCAAATTCGTGAAGTAAATTGCTCCATGTAGTTCATCCAACAATTCATCAATGACTTGAACGGGAAATTTATATTTAATATTGAGCTTGTTGAGCTCTCTAAAATATGGAAACATATGCCATGATCCATCCTTCTTGTTACAGGGAAAAGTGTCTACACAGAACTGCTTATCCCACTAAGGTGTGATAGCTACCTTAGAAACAAACAAAGTAAAGCTACTTTCGTTTTTCCTTTATGAAGTATAGATGAGAGAAGAACAAAGAAGACCAACCTCTGTCTTGCGCTAATCTCCTAGTTCGATTCCTCTCTCTCTTGATAGACTTTCGCTACTTGTTCCCTTGCACGCCCAGCTTCACAGAGTACCTGTAAGATCACAGTAGCATACCACTATACAAGAACATGGATCTATAATCATAAACAATCTAGGATCAGATGTAAATTGACCATACAAATGCAGAAAACATAAATGACACAAGAGTATGGAGGAAAACTTGAATAGCTTTTATTGATAAACAAGAAAGAGCCAAGGGAGTTACAACCAATTGTTCTGACCCAGCATCATCCCCTCAGCAAGGAAGCCCCTCTTCACCTCATACAAAGCTTAGATCACCCAACAATCTGATGTTGTCTCAAGAAACCAACAGCAATTCCTTACAATATGCAAAATTACAGCCTCTGGATCTCTGGGATGAGGGATCCATATATAGATATCTGTAAGGGAGATGAGTCAGCTTGTGATTTGATTAGTGTCTTCCCTCTGATAGTTCTTGCTTCCACTTGGAGATTGATGATCTCTTACTCATCCTTGGTCGAATTCAGAGAGGCAGGTGTCACAGGAGAAGTTTCTGGAAGTTTCCATGCCTCTCCACCTCGCGGAATGACATTGCCGTTTGTCACTTCTTGCTCATCGCACCCCATAGAAGGGCTTTTTGAAATGCAATGCAACCACACAGTGTATTTAGGTGAGATGCAACGCACTTTGCCTATGGAGCAGCTGAAATGATCCTGTTTTGACCAGTTTTGAGCAGTTTTTCATGGAGAACTTCTGGGAGAAGTTGTAATTAGTTGACCTTGTTCCTTTAGGGGTTAGAACAACACTTTTAGGGACTTAGGAGTCGTTGGTTTATGGAAATTTCATGTTTGGGGTTGTAGTGCCCAAAAATGTCTATAACACTTCTTGTGCACTGATACTACTAGGGAAGAGAAAGAACTTTGGCTAGGTTGAATTATCCCTGCCTCTAGTATTTTGGCAACCATACATTCAATTTCACTCTTCTGGGCATAAGGATATTTGTAAGGTCTAATCTTTGGAGGAAAACTTCCTTGAATCAAGTGAATAGCATTACCTTGATCGCGAATAGATGTGAGACCTTTGAGAGTCTCAAATACCTTGGAATGATTGTCAAGGATTCTTTGGATATCTAGAGAAATGATGACTTAAATGTTTGAACATCTAGAGAACATAATTGTTCAATTACCCTTGGTTTTTCCTTCTTCAAAATCTTGGTCATATCATTAGATCTTATTATCTTCTTAGGTTTCCCTTTGATATCCCTTAATTCAATTTCCTTTCCTTTCGAGAAAATTTTCAAGAAACATTCTTGAAAATTAAAATCTATCATCCCCAAATATTGTAAACATTGGACACCTTATACAACATCTGCACCACCCATAGGAATGTATAGAATTGGACTATTCAACACATATTTCCCCATTGTTAGATTGATATTATGGCTCTTCCCTGAGCACTTTATAGTTCCTCCATTTGTAACCATCACTTGAAAATTTGGTCTTGGATATAGAAAGAAATTCAGATCCTTGGCTACCCTACAATGAATAAAATTATGAGTACCACCTTAATCAATAATCATTATCACCTTTTTCTTCTTGATATATCCTTCTATCTTGACATTTTGAGGAGTGGTAATTCCAGCCAATGCATTACAAGAGATGCATTTTTCCCGTTGTATGTGGTGTCAACCTTGTAGGTTGTGGGAAGCTAGGAGCGAAAAAACTTCTATCTTTATAGTTGTGAGTGGTAGACCTCCTTGTTGCCATAATTTTGTTTCAACTTTTCTTATCACCTTGACTGCATTCTCTATTGATTTAAGTTCCTAAACGAAAACCTCATGTTTGATGCTATTCTTTAAAGTCCTATGAAGACATCAATCAGATGCTCCTATGGAATAACATTTACCTTGATATTCAATATTTTGAAGTCCTCAATGTGCTACCCAATTGAACCCTTTTGTTTGAAATTTATCATTATCTAAAGAATGTATTTCTCTTTGTATCCACATAATGTGCTATAAATTCCTCTGTAAAAATTGTCCAAGTGACCAATGCTTTATGAGAACAAAGCCATCGATACTTTAAAAAATGATTGGTTTCTAAATATAAAGATGCAATGTGTGCCTTTTGCGTGTGTTTCACAACATGTATATCAAAGAACTACTCCATTTCTAGTATCCATGTTACCGGATTTTTCCATCAAACTTCCTCATATCGATCTTTGGAATGTAGATAATCTTAGACCCAACATTGGAGTCTCTAAAATCATAATTCATATTTTTTTTATCCTCATCATGATTTTTATGGAACACCTTGTCACCACTAGGAATCCTTTCTCGCAGCATCTTTTTCAACCCTTCTTTCTGAGTACAACTGGGTGCCAAAATGACTCACCTGACAGAGATAAAAATCTGGCAGTAATACCTCTCTATTCAGAAACAGATATTCTAAAAATCTGCCCCACGAAACCCTCTCCAACACAATCTGAGGCTTTGTATCAACCCTCCCGCCCTCTACGTCAGCCTAAAACCTTCCGTGTCAGCCCTTTGAGCCTTTGCGCAACATCTCTGGCTCTTTGTGTCACTGCTGCAACCTCTGTGTGGATGACGCGGGCCCTTCTGGCCTCAATGCAGTCCCTGCTAGCCTCTGTGTGGCTCTCTCTGGCTCTGTGTGTTACACAAAATATTGTCACCATGACTTTTGCAGTCAGTGTGAGTCTATCACCACTCATACTGTCCTCCTTTGCAAGTCTCAAACCTCAGCTCTTCATGTCAAGCTTTAAAAATGAGAGAAAGTCTTTGAAAATCAATAAAACTTTGGTTCCGCACTTTCTCTTACCATTACCTGCGGTCTTGCACCCCTTGGTCATGTTACCTGTGGACCTGCCCGCTCCGTCTCTAAAGGAGTGGGTGCGGACCCCTGTGAAAGTAAAAAAGGCACAAGTTTATTCTTAAAAACTCACTTTGGGTTAATTTTGGACGCTTCTAGAAGGAATCTTGACGTGGTTGGTTCGCTCCTAGGTGGTTCATGCATCCCATAACTAAAGGAGCTAACCCCTTGATGAGAGGAGCTTGTCCGTTTGAAGGATCCCTTTGAAGGTGGACCTCGTAACTTCCCTCCTCTGCTCTATAAATTGAGGCATTGGGTTAGTTGCTAGGGAGGTTGAAAGCTGAACATTTTTTAGGGTAAATGTTGGTGGAATTGAGACTTCTTAATTAAGCTTGAGAGGAGAGATTACACACCTTTTGGCTTCTTTGAGAAGAGAGTGAAACTTGTCAAAGTAGAGGATATTCTTGCTGGACCCTAGGAGGAGCTTGTACAGCATCAAGGCACCAAGGTTGTAAAGTTCTTCTTTGATTAAAGTTGATACAATCAGATTCATTTTTCTCAATAAATAGTCTTCTATGGTATATTTCATGAATTCCTTGATCATCATGATAAGTATGGTCTATTATATTGGCTATGCAGGTGCTATTTAATATGTTTGCTTGTTTGTGTTTGCAGATTCTTTAAAAGGGAGCTCATTTGGATCAACGGAGCGTGGCTTCCACAAATTAGCACTGGACCTGAGGTAGGCCTAAAACACCTATTGGCCTTTATTTATAAATTGCATATTTAGAGAAAGATAGAATTTGTTTGGTTTGCTTGTTGCTAGATATCATTAGATACTAAGGAGATCGGTATTGTCCGCAAGAACAATTCATCCGCCCGACAAAATGGCGACTCCACTGGGGACTTGAATTTTTGGTTTTTGCCTTTGCTTTTACGTTGACTTGAGAAACTATTCTCTGTTTCTTGTTTTTTCTTGATGTGTCTGGGATTGGGTAATTTCATTAGTTTTTGAAATGTTTTTTTGTTTGTGGACCACACCTACTATTTGTAACACAGTGCAGACATACTCGCACTGTTCCTTTACTACACAGTGCGGTACCGCGCCTGGTTATACCAGGGGCCTGCCGACCCTGTCAAAATTTTGAAAAACTAAAATATTTTCATCTTGTTGAACCTAGGATTTGTTTATATGTTTTAGCCTCTGTCCAGATCTGCACGTGTCTTGTGGGAAGCTTTTCGTAGGTTAATTCCATTGGCATTTAGGTTTTAGGTGAAATTTCTAGAAGTTTTGTGTCACTGGCTTGATTTCGTTTGGTCTTTGTAGTAACTCAGAGCTTAGAAGCCTTAGAAACCTCAGGTCACCCTGATTTTTGCTGGTCTTCTTATGAGTCCGACCGATTTGTAAAATCTGCCTTTGTTGAGGAATACATCTTGTTTTCCTTTTTGCAAAGCTTCGAAAGAACTTGTTTTGAAAGTTTTGGATTTCATTTTTAAAAAAGAAAACAAAAGCTGGTTGTTTTTTATTAATTTGTGATTCTGGACAAATTAGTCCTTAGTTTGCTCATAACTAAGTAAAACATCCTTGAAAATAAATCTTGTAAGCTTTTACTTCAATTATATTTTTAGAATTTATAGATATCAAGGTTAGATTTTTTAATAGTTTTGAGTGTTTTATAAAAATTAAAAAAAAAAATCTCTTTTGAAAAAGTTTGTTTTTGTAGTTTTTTGATTGTTTGAAAAGAAAGGGAAATTTTCGTGAGCATAATTAGTAGTCTTGTTTTTGAGTGTATTGAAAAAGACAAAAAGTTCTTCTTTTCATTTGATTGTTAAGGAAAGATTTATTTTTACAAGCATTTGCATTCTCAACTCTTTCTTTAGCTAGAAGTTCATTGAAGAAAAAGGATTGTTTATCATCTTAAGTGCATTTTTAGTGTTTTGGAGTCGAGTCTTCACACCATAAAGTTTCATCTCCGCACCTTTTGACTTAAGAAAAAACCAATAAAAATAACGCTTACAGGAAAATCTATCTAGCAATCTTCT
Source organism: Pinus tabuliformis (assembly GCA_031772625.1). Classification (NCBI taxonomy): domain Eukaryota; kingdom Viridiplantae; phylum Streptophyta; class Pinopsida; order Pinales; family Pinaceae; genus Pinus; species Pinus tabuliformis. The sequence goes on from CM062819.1 coordinate 481,007,891, forward strand.
TATTTCTAGGGCTTTTTATCACCAACATAGCTTATGCTAGTATCTTGGAGTAGGGAGTAATTAACTCTCCAAGATAGTAAAACAAACAAGTAGTTGTATCTTGCGGTAGGAGATAAATAACAATTGTTACATCTATGCTTTGGGAAGCTCATCTTAAAGGAGTCAAGCACGAGATCGTGTCCGAACTAGTGGGGTAATCAATCCTTCCTCATTGGGAACGATACAAGATATACATGTATTAAAAACGGTAAACCTCGGATTAACCATTGCCGAGGAGCCTGGGGTCATTTGTTTGTAAACCTTGGATTATGTCAAGGAGCCTTCAAGGGGATTGAGCTTGCTACTCTGCCCTTGCGTGTGTATCGGATCACAGACTGTTCCCCCATGTATATTTGTTTCCATTGGTAACCATAGTGACCATATTCTATAGGATTATTTCCTAAGGTGACGGTGGAGGGAAGATCCCACTATACGTGGAGCAGACATCGGCTAGACTCACTTGGATTTTCTGGGGGGTTCTCTTCACTCGAGACGGTTTAGTGGAGAAACTTGTGCCAGTCTATTCATTAAGAAGGTTGTCGGGGTAACTGTTCCAACCGCCATTTCTGTATTGAATTCTGTGACGTTGGATTTCATCACCAACTAGTGTTTTTTGTACGGAAATTTGTTGTTTATGTGTGATTTGACCTCCTAGATTCTTTAGGCGTGTGTTTCAAAATTTTTTGGTTCTTTAGAGACTTTAGGTGGTTTTCATTGATATTTTTCTTTGTTTGCATGTGAAGTAATTAAAATTTTTAATCGTGGCTGAATTACCGAGGCAGTCCTGTAGACTTCGGGGCCAACCTCCTGAGTTTTCACCAATCCAGCTTGAATGGCTACGAGCGCTTGTAACTCCTAGTGACAGTAGAGTTGGGTCACTCGAAGAAGGAGAATCTTATTTAGTTGTACATCTGGATTATCAAGTTCAAGCACCAGAATATATTATTGAACCTGTTTCATTTTCCGAAGTTACTGGTAGTTTTTCTTCTACTAGTGAATTAGCCGAGGAACCTGAAATTTTTGAACCTGAAACTGAACCTGTTGCTACTCCATCATTAGGATTTGCCTCTCCAACTTCCAATGGTCCTGGTTCACCCAAGGTAGAAAGAGTCATTACCCAAAATCTTCCTTCTGGACTTATTTCTATTGAAGAACTTGTTACTCCAGAAGAAGGTATACCTATCCCTGAAAATCAACCAGCTATAGAACTTAGGGAGCATGAATCGATCTTTTACAGTCCACCTAGGAGGGATGCTTGGTATCTTTCATTTACCAATTTTTTGGAAAAATCGAGACTAAGTTTTTCACCACCTCGCATTCCTTTTCATCCAGCACCTAGAGGTTATTATCCTCCTTTGAATATGTCGAGACAGTCATCCAGGTTTTCTCAATCTCCAGAAACATTTTTATATGGCGGTCCTTCTGTTCCCTCTGGGTATCAGTCACTTACTGGTAATTTTGCGGGAGCATCTCCTCAACCTGTTGAACAAGGGTTATTAACTGGTAATAACGGAACTAAGCCGTTGAGTGTAGAAGATATTCTTATGATGTCAGGTACCATTCCAAATCCGCAACCTCAAGGTGGCCAGTTACCGCCTGGGGGGCAGCCTCAAGGTCCTCAATTATCGCCTAGGGGGCAACCTCAAGGTACCCAATTACCGCCTGGGGGACAACCTCAAGGATAGTGCATACCTTCGGGACAGTACATTCCTCAAGGTCAACCCCAGACTCAGTATGTACCTCAAGGTCAACCCCAGTATCAGTACGTGCCTCAAGGTTATCAACCTCAAGGTCAGTACCCAACCCAAGGTTTCCAACCACCTTCAGGTCAGTCATTTGTCCAAGGAACTGGAAATGTACCTTTGAATTATCAATCCTACCCTCAACCCAGTTATGGTCCTCAATATGCTCAACCTTCTATGGGTCCATACCCTGGAATGAACTTAGTGTGGGATCCATCTCAATCTTAATAGATCTTACAACCGAATGTGCAGTTGTCATCTCAATCTAGAAAACCCTTGTTTTCTGGTTCAACCCAGCAACCTGTCCAGCCTACTATTCAAACTTCTGCACCTTCTGTAGTTTCTCAGCCTGGGCCTAGTTCGCCTTGAACTCGGCCTCAAACGACTGCTGCAACTGCTACAACATCTGTTCCATCTACCCCACCTACTTCTGGAGTATCGACAGCTCTAGTTTCTACTGTTCCTGCATCAATTCCTCAAGCATCTTTACCTCAGTCTGGACCCACAATTCAGACTTCGGTTCAAATGCCTATAGGACAACCGGGTCCAAGTACAGTTGTCTTAAGTCAACCTCAATTTACTTATCAATCGTACCAGGGATAGTTCCAATTCGGTCCTGTTGTGCAATGTTGTGCAAAACCCAGTCTATTAGTATCAATCATACCCTGGATTACTTATCAGCAACCTCAACAACCCCATTATGGTCCGGTTAATCCTGGTTTTCCAGGAGGATATAATATCCCAAATGCAATCCCAATTCCTAGTTATCCTCGATATCCTCCTCTTGGGGCTGGTCTCCTGACCCAGGGTTTTCGAGACCCTAATCATCAGTTACCATTTATTGCAACTTTGGACTTGCCTGATTTGTCGCGCCTTGCGAACGATCCGATTAATTATCTTCTGTTTTGGCCGCCAATGCCGAATAAGTTGCTCAGTGACATCCCAAAGTTTGAAGGTAAATCAGGAGAGGATCCGTCAAACCATGTGATGACTTATCACCTCTGGTGTGCATCTAACTCCATTTCAGATGATTCGATTTGTTTACGTATTTTTCAACGCACTCTAATTGGTCTTGCGGCCAAGTGGTACATTGAGTTACCGCGAGTGACATTTTATAGCTTTAGTCAGTTAGGCACTTCGTTTTTAACTCATTTTCAGTTGCCTATCAGAGATGACAATGGCACGGAATTATTAACTTCATTAAAACAACCAACATCCACTTACATTTCAGATCACATTCATGAATGGGGACGTCGACGACGTTTAGTGAAAGTTTTTATTTCGGATCAGATCTTAGCAGAATGGTTTGTTAAATCGTTACTACCTAAAATAATTGAGGATGTAGCTAAGGTAGGAGTCGTTACTGAAGAGAAAGTAATTTCTCAAGCTCAGTACCTTGACCTCGTTTATACGCAGTTGGGTACGTTACACGAGAAAATCCCCAATATTCCTAAACAAAATCAAATAACTGCAGCTCCTTCAGGGTCTCATGCCACCGATGGTATGATTGGTACAGTTATTACCAAAAGTAAGAAGAAATCTTCCAAGAAATATCCTCCTATCATAACTTTACCAGATTCCTCGACAGGAGATTCTTCCGCGGAAATTTCTGCCGATATTCATGTTGTAGAGTCATCTACAGCCAAATCAAAATCTGGCGGTAAAAAGAAAGGGAAGAAGAAAAATAAAACAGATAAAAATTCGAAAGAGAAACCAAAAAAAACGGAATCTACTGATGAGAAACGCAAACCTCGTTATCCTTGTCTCATTTGTGACGAAGAGCATTTTACAAGAGACTGCCCTCATCGCACTGAGGTTGCGAAAATCGTCAAAGGTTCTCAAAGGCCTGCTGTTTGAAGGATCCTTTTCCTAGTCAAGATAGTAAGATGATAGGTTCTTCCTCAAATGCCTCAGAAGAACCCATAATGATGATGTCCCATGTTAGGATTGCGACATGATTGCAAGTTATGGAAGTAAAAGTCCTGTTGGTGGTAAGGAAGTAGAATCTTCTAATTCGAGCCCATCAACTTTAACTCCCGGTTCCGATCCACTACAGATCGAGAAACCTAACCTAGAATTAGTAATCAAACCACCCGCCAAGGGTATACTTCGAAAGTCAGCTTTCAATCCACATGCGAGAGCTACTCAGAACTATAACATTGTTGAAGATTTGGTTATTTCACCTTCAACAATGTCGACTTTGGAGGTGCTGCAATCATGTCTAGTAGAGCGTAAATTGCCATTGTCAGCCATAGGAGCTGTAGGTATTCAGGACTCGAACCTTATAATTTTTTATCTAGAAAATAGTACACCTCACTTACCTCATCAAATGGCTTTCCACATTCTAGTGTTAGTAAAAAACAGACCTTGCTATAGGACTGTAATTGATGAGGGAGCCTCAACGTGTATTATGTCGATCCAGTGTTGGAGATCGCTTGGTTCTCCTACACTTAATCAATCCCCGATGATTCTAAAGGCTTTTTATGGCCATGGGTTCCATTCTTTTGGCATTTTACAGGATTTACCTATAGGGGTTGAAGGCAAAATTGTTAATCTAGATGTGGAAGTGGTTGATGCCCCTCTAGATTACAACCTTCTCTTGGGTAGTAGTTGGTCTTATGCTATGACTGTTGTTGTTTCATCGGTCTTTCGGCTTATAAAGTTTCCTCATAATGGAAAGATAGTAACTATAGACCAGCTACCTTACTTTTCATCCGACCCAGCCTCTTCTAAAAGTATTCAGCATGTCGGCAAAACAACTATCCCTTATAAGGATGTTGGAGTAGGACTAGTTAAATATTCTAGTTTACTAGGAACTTTTTCCTTTCCTCCTCCTAACGTATCACCTTCTACTGCAACCATTCATATGATTTCATTAGACACTATTGTTTATGATGATCCTTGGATCGTACCTTCGGAATCTGAGATAGATTCATTTGGTGATGCTATGCCTTTAATTCCATATGAAATTGTGTATCAGGCCGTACAGTCATTTTTTGACCCTTCTTCGACCGAAATTGACTTAATGAATGTGGTCCATGAAGAATCACTTTCAACATCAAAACAACTTTTTTCGAACTTGTTCACACTGATGAGAAAATTCGTGAAATCTTGTCTGTTGATGATTTACCATGGGAAGATCTTCATCATAGATCTTCGTTTTTACCTGAGATTGATCACTTTGAAAATTATTTTTCATCTATTTTTACAATTGATTATGTCAAGGCACCTCAAAATCCATTGAAAAATCCTGATTCTAAGTTAAATTTTGGAAATATTTCTCGAACTATTCCTATTGACATTTTGGTGAAGCCTGGAATTGTTGAAAACATTCATATAGGTGCCTCTTGTACGGAAAATGAAATCCAAACATATAAGGCCCTATTTCAAGAATTCCACAACATGTTTGCCTGGTCATATGAGGAAATTCCAGGAATTGACCCATCAATTGTTGTTCATGAAATCAAAACTTACCAGATGCTAAACCCGTCCAGCAACGTTTGCGTCAGATCCACCCGCGAAAAGCTACTACTATTAAAGAAGAAGTTGAAAAATTACTTAAAGCAGGTTTCATTTATCCAATTCCCTTAACGGTTGGGTATCGAATATTATTCTTGTTAACAAAAAGCAAGGAACGATAATAATATGTATCGATTATAGGGATATTAATCGAGCCTGTCGAAAAGACAATTACCCAACTCCTTATATCGATCAAATCATTGACGATTGTGCCGGCAGTGAAATATTCTCCTTCACGGATGGTTTTTCCAGTTATAATCAAATAAATATTCTACCTACTGATCAACCAAAAACGGATTTCATTTGTCCATGGGGGACATTTGCTTATTGCAAATTACCTTTTGGGCTCAAGAACACCGGTCCAACTTTTCAAAGGGCCATGTCTTACGTGTTTCATGACATCAAGCACATTGTGCAACCCTATCTCAATGATTTACCTGCTCATTCATTACATTGAGCCGATCATCTCATCCATTTACGAGCAATCTTTATGAGGTGTAGGCATTATCGAATTAGGTTGAATCCACACAAGTGTGTTTTCTGTATAGAAATGGTTCGGTTACTGGGATTTGTTGTTTCAAAAGCCGACGTTCGTGTCGATCCCTCGAAGGTTGAAGCCATTGTCAAATTGCCTCCTCCTTCAACTCTTCGCCAACTCCAAAGTTTGCAAGGGAAAGCAAACTTTTTACGCCGATTCATTCCTAACTACGCCAAGATAACAAAGGGTTTTACCAGGTTGTTGAAACATAATACTGGGATGAGATAGTTGATAATATTTTGATGCACTAAAACACGCGTTGACCCATGCACCGTTATTGCATCCTCCCAACTACAACCAGGACTACTTTTTATATCTCGCCACCTCGCATTCCACCATCAGAATGGTACTAGTTCAGGAAGATGAATTCGGTAGTGAACATGTGATATATTACCTTAGTCGAACCTTAAATCCCACTGAGCTAAAATATTCACATGTGGAGAAATTTGCCTTGGCAGCTGTTCAAGTTGTCCAATGTTTTCGTCATTACATTTTACTACACAAAACTACTGTGATTTCGGATTGCAACCCTATGATCTATATTTTGACCAAACAATTGCTAGGGGGCAAGTATTCCAAATGGATTGTTATCTTGCAGGAATTTGACTTGGAGTTTGAAAAATCTAAGTCAAAGGAATCTTTAGTTTTTGCGGAGTTGATGTGTGACTTCCCGCGTACTGATACTGAAACTGTGGCGGAAGAACCCATTGCAGACAAACCCTTGTTTCTAATCAGCACTCTTGATCCATGATATGGAGATATCATAGTTTATCTCCAAACCCAATCCTTTCGGCCTAAAATTTCAAGAACTCAGCGTCGAAAAATACGATTTCAATCCCAACAATTCAAAATTATTGGAGATACACTTTATCTTCGTGGGGCGGACTCTATTTTCCGACGTTGTTTAACTCATGAGGAAGCTGAGAGGGTTCTAAATGACTGTCACTCTGGAGCATGTGGCGGTCATATTTCTGGGTTTTCCACAACCCAAAAGATATTACGCGTTGGCTATTTATGGCCATCTTTGTTTAAATATTGTATTAACGCGGTCCGAAAATGCCACAACTACCAAATTTTTGATCGAAAGATGCGCGCTCCACTTGATCCTCTCCACCCTATAATTGTCGTCGGTCCTTTTGCGAAATGGGGTATCGATTTTATTACATGTAACCCTCACTCGGCCGGGGGGCATGCGTATACCATCCTTGCGATAGATTATTTTACCAAGTGGCCCGAGGCGATGCCTACATTTTCGGTAGACGGCAAAACTACTGCAATTTTTGTTTTCAATCATATAATTGCTAGGTTCGGTGTTCCACAAGCGATTATCACTGATCATGGGCGCCATTTTCGAAACATTATGATGAATGAACTAACAAACCAACTTGGCCTACGTCACGATAGTTCAACTCCATATTATCCACAGGCTAATGGTCTGGTTGAAGCCATCAACAAAGTTCTAGTCATTATGATCCAACGAATCATTGGGATTCATAGGTCGAATTGGCATAACATGTTATTTTCAGTGCTTTGGGCATATCGAACCTCAGTAAAAACATCAAATGGTTTCACTCCTTTCCAACTATTTTACGGTTTGGAAGCTGTGTTACCCATTGAATGCGAAATCTCGTCATTGCAAATGGCCATAGAATTACTTCCAGCCACTTCTGAAGAGGAGAAACGTTTGTTGTACTTGGCTCAGCTAGATGAGAATCGACGTGATGTTGCACTAGCAATTGAAACTCATGACAAACGTATTAAAGCTCAGTATGATCGAAATGTTATACCTCATAATTTTTCGGAAGGAGACCTAGTCTTACTGTATGATTAAGAAAATGATAAATTAGGCGCTGGAAAATTCGTACCCATGTGGCATGGTCCTTATGTTGTTAAGCGAAATCTGACAAAAGGGGCCTATGAATTGGTAGACTTTGACGGAGTCTCTTTAGGTAAACCCGGAAATGGTCTTTACCTGAAGAGATATTATGCTTAAATCTATGTGTGGAGATTTTAATTAGGTTAGTTTTCTTTCTAGTTGGTGTGTTTTAGATTAGAAAAGTGTGCTTAGTTTAGAGAGTTTTTTTGTCATTATTCTTGCTTATCTTGATTTTACTCTCGATATTGCAGATGTCGACGTCTCTCCAAACATACATTGGTTTTTATGATGGTGCTTGTCGTAATACTAGAAACATTTCTTCTGCAACTTGGGTTATCTATCCGCCCTCTGATGAGTTGGTCTCTATGCATGGGGTAAGCCTCGGTCAAATGACGAACAACATTGCAGAGTATAGTGCAGTGATTGAGTTATTATCTGAATCCATCTCATTTGGGATTCGGAGTTTGATTGTGAGTTTAGATTTTAAACTCGTTGTATTGCAGCTTAATGGAGTGCATGCGATTAGAAATCCAGTGTTATTGAGATTATTTTTGAGAGTTCGTCTCTCAAAACGTGAATTTGACTATATTGAATATCAGCATATTGCAAGATATTTAAATACATTAGCAGATGCAATTGCTTCTCGAATGTTAAGTAGACATTTGCAATAATCAAATAAGTAAATTTAAAAACATTCCATAACATGTTTTACAAGTTAACCGGTAATAGTGATATAGCATAGCATAGAAGTGTGTCAAATATACATCGTCTTCGATCATAGGTTGAAAAACACCTTATGATCGGCAAAAATGACAGTACAAAAAGCAAAATGTCATATGAGTCTACAACAGGCGATCATCCTATCACTGATGATGATCATGATAAGAAACCACTGTACGTGCCACCCTACAAAGGAACCTCCTGAAAGGTCCTGGGACCCCAAACACATAGCAGTGTAGCCTAAGAGGAATGTCATCTATGCTAGTCTCTGGAATTTTTGCTGTCAAACACTCTAGATGGTTTTCCAATTCGGCTGGGGTCTCTATAGATTCGTCCCATGGGGCTGGTGTTGCTGCAGCTGGCTGTTTCCTCTCATAGGGCCAGAGAGTGGCTGGTCGCCATGGACCTACATCTGCATTTGAAACTTTTTACTATCAATTTTGGGACGATTTAAAAACCAAAACAAAAAAAATTAAATTAGAAAATGTTGAAAATGATTTTACCTGAGTCATCCCATTGCTCTCCTAGTGGAAAAGCCATGTCTGGGTCACCACGATAATCCATCCCAGCATAAGGAAAATCCTGAATAGCAAAAACTTGGTTCTCCAACCAATGAAAATACTCAGGAGGAAATCAAACAACCTCTGAACCCTCCTCAGGATGACGGGCCATAACTGCAACCCAACGCATCAGTTTGGGCTCTTGGGGAAGTCCAACTTCAACAGAAAGATGTTGTGGAACCAACGTTGGGACCCTCTCTAGGCCAAAGCTCACAACTAAGAAACCATATCCAAAGTTTTTCAGTTGTCAGTTCTTTGTTCTAGTCAGTTAGCCTTTTACATTAGACAGCACAACTTCGCACCAGTTGAAGACGGTGCCTCGAAAGTAGTCTACTGCCATCCGCATTTGGGATCCAATGGCCATATGTAGTGCTGCGCTTTCATAGAGCCTGGTGACAGTAAATGCAATCACTTTGAGTTCAGGACGAGAAATGGTTTTGATATCAATCCCTTTGTCCTTGGTTTGGTCGTTACAAAACTCTAGCTGGAGGCTATCGACAGACTGGCCACCTGGCCTAGTCCGGAATAGAGTCAATTGTTCACCTCTATTAGGCAAACTAGTCAAAAATTAAATGTCTTCCGGCTCCATTTCGAGTTGGTGGCCACCAATAATGAAACACTGGTCCTGCACATTCCACCTGTCTACTAGCCACTGCAAAATGTCTACTTGGGCCCTCATGCCAGGTATGGCCCAGAATTTATATAGCCCGCATGCCCTCAATGCATCTATTGAGGGTTGATGATTTAGTGCGGCAGCATCCACATCCTCGTGCTCCCATTCTCGACAACTAAGCATAATGTATAACCTACATTCAAAGAAAAGGCGGATTAGAACATCTTAAATCAAAGTTTTTGGGCAGATATTGGAAAATTTGGATTTTTAGAATATATGCTCCGGGGACCGCACCCTCTAAGTTAGAGACAGTGTGTAGGTCCGCACTCTACCTATACAGCAGGTGCGGGCCCCTGACTTTTTTCTGCATGCGAAAAAGTCGGGGTCCGCAGGTTTCGCATGCTGCGCCTGCGGACCCCCGCGAGCGGACCTTTAAACAAAATTTTTCCAAAAAATAAAAAAATAAACCTAAAAACAAAATTTCAAATGGTTGAAATGCAAGAGTAAGGTGATGTGGATTACCTGGAGGTGACGGTGTTCGATTCCAACGGATGGATTTTCTGCAATCTTCACGGGAAGTTTCTTACCCAAAAGCTCTCTTTCTCACTCTGAAGTCAAACGGTAAAAATGAATTTACAAAAGCCCTTTTTATAAGATTTTTTGAATAAATGAATTTTTTATTTGTTTATTTTTCACTTTAAAGAGGTAACTTTTGAAGCATTTTCATTTATTTTAAATAGGTATGAGTAATGTTTGAGTTTTTGTGCAGGATAACGGATTTTTCTGGCAAAATTGATCATGTTCGACAAAAAACATTAGTCACTTTTAAGCTTTTTTCTGACTCCTAAAATATGAAAAGATTGCTGAGTTTTTCTTTTTAAGCTCGTTAAAACGGAATTAAAAATACGGTCCACTTACAGCTCTTTTCTGACCGTAAAAACATGAAAAGATTGCCGGATTTTTGTCGTTTCAAATTCGATATTGGTTATAAAACCTCATGTCATTGGTTGCTTTTTTATTTTTTCGGATCAGAGACACTAATTATGAAAAGTACTCCTTGATTGTAATGGTCAAGCGGTTCTCTCAAGTATTATTTTATACTTTTTCGGGCTTGGGAGACACAAATTTATGAAAAAGGACAACCATGGAGTTTTCTTAAGTTTTTTCAGACTCCCTAAAATTGAAAAACGCCGAGTTTCTCCTATACTGGACTCGTTAAAATTTAACAGTAAAGGACCTGTTCAATTACAAACAGGAACAGACCACTCCTTCTTAGGGTTCGAATTTAAACTAAGTTGGACTCATCCGAAGGATGAGCTTATAATCAAGAAAATGTTATCCTCCTCAAGCTTGTCAAAAATAAAGAGGTACTTGCCAGAAATGGTGGGGGAAAAGAGAGAAAAATGAACCTGTTTATCATACTTTGTGTCTCATAAAAACATTTAACCACTCTTGAACATGACACTTTTTGTTCACCTGGGTTGGGAAATCCTTTTCCTAACAGTTAATCAAACCATATTGAAAGTCTTCAGCCGGTTTCTGGGTATTAGCTTTGGGTCAATCGCCACCAAACCATCTGCAGTGTTGTTATGTGTTCAAGAGGTCAGTGCAAATAAACCATTCATCTGCAAAATATATGTCATCCATCTTAACCATCCCTGAGGCAGTCCTTGCAACTATATTTCTTCAAACTTGATCTATGATTTCCTGTTATGGGCTTGCCTACGACGGATCGCTTTCTATTGACTTCAGCTCATTATCTAGAAAGATGATCTAGAAATCGTCAGTACCTTGGGATCTGCATGCCTCAATGGCAGGTTTCTCACCTTCGACGATAGGTTGCACCATTGAACTTCGATCAAAGGATTCCGTGACATGTTTGACATCAACACATCTATTCACATTTCATGGATTGTACTGAGTACTTTGAGAGCCATTTACATTAATGGTGGTTTCTCTCACACTTGTTAACAGTTTACATCATTGACTGGTAATCAAGTGGTTTCTACCATGTTTGACTTCAACACATTCATTCACATGGATAGAATCGTACTACTTCGAGAAGTAGAAATCAAGACCTTGGATCTAGTTTCCACCATCCAGGCTGCGAGGAATCTTGTATTCATTATACAATGAAATATTTATAAATAGATGGTTGCGCCCATACTGTGTCTACATGAGTCTATACTTCTGATGTATTGCAAGATCATTCCTATATCAGAGCAATTTAGTTAGTTTTCTAGTCAGTTTTGATCTGAGTATGGGAATGCCTACCTCAGCGATGATATGATCTCATATATATATTTTGCATTGAATGTTTTTACAGGTTCCAACCAGGCTCTCCACAAGATGATTCTCGAAATGATAAAGTACTTCACTCTTCTTAGATGATAAATGAAATCCTCATCTACTACAGACTTCGCACTTTAGGGTGCAATCTGTTACGCAAAATATTTTCACCATGACTTTTTGCAATCAGTGTGAGTCTATCACCACTCATACTGTCCTCCTTTGCAAGTCTCAAACCTCAGCTCTTCATGTCAAGCTTTAAAAATGAGAGAAAGTCTTTGAAAATCAATAAAACTCTGGTTCCGCACTTTCTCTTACCATTACCTGCGGTCCCGCACCCCTTAGTCATGTTACCTGCAGACCTACCCGCTCTGTCTCTAAAGGAGTGGGTGCGGACCCCTGTGAAAGTCAAAAAGGCGCAAGTTTATTCTTAAAAACTCACTTTGGGTTAATTCTGGACGCTTCTAGAAGGAATCTTGACGTGGTTGGTTTGCTCCTAGGTAGTTCATGCATCCCATAACTAAAGGAGCTAACCCCTTGATGAGAGGAGCTTATCCCTTTGAAGGAGGACTTATCCCTTTGAAGGTGGACTTGGTAACTTCCCTCCTCTACTCTATAAATTGAGGCATTGGGCTGGTTGCTAGGGAGGTTGAAAGCCGAACATTTTTTAGGGTAAATGTTGTTGGAATTGAGACTTCCTAGTTAAGCTTGAGAGGAGAGATTACACACCTTTTGGCTTCTTTGGGAAGAGAGTGAAACTTGTCAAAGTAGAGGAGATTCTTGCTGGACCCTGGGAGGAGCTTGTACAACATCAAGGCACCAAGTTTGTAAAGTTATTCTTTGATTAAATTTAATACAATCAGCTTCATTTTCCTCAATAAATTGTCTTCTATGGTTTATTTCATGAATTCCTTGATCATCATGATAAGTATGGTTTATTATATTGGCTATGAAGGTGCTATTTAATATGTGTGCTTGTTTGTGTTTGCAGATTCTTTAAAAGGGAGCTCATTTGGATCAACGGAGCATGGCTTCCACAAATTAGCACTGGACCTGAGGTAGGCCTAAAACACCTATTGGCCTTTATTTATAAATTTCATATTTAGAGAAAGATAGAATTTTTTTGGTTTGCTTGTCGCTAGATATCATTAGATACTAGGGAGATCGGTCTTGTCCGCAAGAACGATTCATCCGCACGACACTGTGTCTGCCTCTCTGCCTCTGCACTAGTCTTGTGGCACTATCTCTACCTCTCTGCCTTGTACACACTGCCCCTTGTTACAACTCTAATCAATGATTCGATTTCTCTTAGCAAACCCCACTCTAGAAAATCGAATGAATGATCACTCTAGTGTATTCTCCAACTGACCCTCAAGCCTCCTCTTATACTTTTCTTGTCGGTCCTTCAATGACCGAGATTACATCTTAATCAAAGGCTAAGATTATATTTGGCTTGATCCATTTCCTTTAGAAACTTCTAACCATGTTTTATATTAATACCCAATAATACTTTATTTTTCCTAAGTTTAGACTTAGTAACTCCATTAAAACTAATAATTATTTTAATATATCCTTAACCAGGTAGAATCTGCCCAAACCATTTCTGGGTCTTGGAGATCTCATGTGCTTTAGCCTCTCCACCAATTTTCATGGCTAGATCACATCCTATGCTACCCCAAATCAACACTTTCCATGTTTTATTTTAAACCATCCGATTGATTTTTGGTTGCTCTTTGTTAAAGTGAAATTTGTTTCACTTGGTCCCGTAATTTTGATATATCATGTTGCATTTCTTCCTCTTCTTCATGCATCATAGTATCACTTTCTGTTGGCTTACTGAGCGTATCCATTTTTTTGTTGCGAGGTATGTTAGATCCAAATAATGATGTATATGCTTCACTACACCTTTTGATTAACTTCAAACTGATTTTTCAAACAAAAGTTATGCAAATTTAAAAATACACCCCTTTTAAAAGATCAATTTTGAGCTTGTTGAGAAAGTTAACCTTGTAGTTGTTGCATCTTTGTGATTTCAACTCTCCAAAGTTTGAAATATCTTTCTATGGTATCCCTTTGTGTCTTCTTTCCAAACCCACTAGTTAGATAAAGATTGGATTCTTTAAGGTAAAGTTATGCCACTTTTTCGAAGACTACCTGATTATGGACTAATTCAGTAGAGTGAACTTGTAAGGGATTCCACATGTTACTATTTTAACCTTCAACCTTGAAAATGATATTTGAGAAACTACAGTATATGCAATTTTGTCACTTTTTACGAAATTCAAATCTGATGCATAAAGAGAAAGTTATGAATATTTTCCTTTGAACACCATTTTGAGAGAAACTTCTAGAGCATGCAAAAACCCTAAATTCCTTAGACAATATCTCTAAAACTATAGTGAATAGAGCTCTAAAAATTGTACACGATATTCATCAATATTTTGGCTCCATGTGATCTCAATTTCATCTTCTTAAGCCTCATAGAAAAAAGATATATATATATATATATATATATACACACACACACACACACACACACACACACATATATATATAGATATATATATATATGTGTGTGTGTGTGTGTGTGTGTGTGTGTGTGTATATATATATATATATATATAGAGAGAGAGAGAGAGAGAGAGAGAGAGAGAGAATTCCAAGATGATCTATTTGAAAAAGTGAAACCCTAGAGTCCAGAGCTCTGATACCAAATTTTATGTAAACAGATCAGAAAATAGAAGAAAAGATAGATCAACTACTTGAAAATAAGCATATTCAAGGGAGAATAAATGAAAATAATATTGGATATTCAAATGACAAGACCTCCTTTGTATATATAGGAGTCTAAGAGGTCAAAATATAATTAAGGCCTACATAATAATAATGTGAGGGCACAATAATAACAATAGTGAGTTTATATGGGGAACAAATAATAAAAATATGCGAGATACACTAGTACTATAAGGACCTAACACTCAAGCCACCCACTTGTTACAGAGAACAGAAGCCATAGAAGCCAGTGTAATTAATATGGAAAAATTCAAAGACAAGGAAATTAGTAATAATCAAAGACTTCAGCATGAACATATGCATTTTTGTGATCATCTAGAAAAATTGCAGACTATGAAAAAATAAGTTGATGTTTTAATAAATGAGTTTTGTGACATGAAAATCTATTTGAAGATTCAAAAAAAAAATTAAAGAATTGTTGCAGTGGCAGTGGGATCTCGGTAGAAATACCTCCTGCTTGCCCATTATTAGAAAGTTTCAAAAATCTATTGTAATACATTCATGGAAAGCTCAGTTGCAAATATTAAAACCAATGATAAAAGATAAATAAAGGCTCCACGAATTTCTTATCCAATCAACTATACGGTTGCTCAAACACACTAAAATGTGGATCATATATACAAATTATCTTCTTCATCAAGCTGACAAATTAAAACTAGAAGTATAGGAAAATAGGCAACAATTCAAGAATAGAGTTAATCAATTGTCATATGTCAACTTTGATCAAACCTAAGAGTTCGTTGTTGAACCATTCAGTGAGTATCAAAGCACCAAGTTCCTGAATGAACATATTATTCAACTATTGCCTATGTTGGATGCTCGTGTTGTTTCATTTCAAGTCAAAATTCATCCATAGTCACTTGTTGAGTTGGATAATATTCTCAGAGTTTATTCTTAGTGGTAGGCTTTCAACCAGTATTCGCCATCCTTGTCACCCACACAAGGATGATCTATTTATAGTGTTACTATTCCATCTATTTACGATTCTCTTTTAAATTGTTTTATTGGTTATTACTTTGATATTTTGAACTATTGATAAAGAATCTTTGTAACACCCTCCTCCCACATCTACCTAAGCAACCAACCAGTTGGGGTAATCATGTGATGAGAGGCCACTATCATATGATTCGACCTCCTAATTCACATTAAGGAAGTGGAACCAATGGAAACACACCATACAGACATCCAACATCATCAACAGAACCCTAAGAAGACAAGTTAGCCACCTGACCATAGAATGGCTGAGCCAAATCTCTCTTCAACCATTCACCCCCATGCCATATTCCAAGAATGAATGTGGGATCTCATAGAACACATCAATCAAAACTCATACAGGGCTTCCAGAGGCCATCCACCTCAACCCATCAAATAGTGATTCCACCTCACGGTCGGACATCAAAAAACCATCACCAGATTGGTCTCCATCCTAGCCATCCAAGGCTCCAAAGCGTTTGTTCCAACCAAGGCTCTAGGATTAGTAACTCAACCCACAATTATTTTCGAGCTCTAGAGAATTTGTCCAACCAAGGCTCCATGACTAGTAACTCAAACCACCAAGGGCTCTAGAGCATCTGTTCAACCAAGGCTCCATGACTAGTAACTAAAACCAAGTTGTTATTGTTCGTAAAAAAACTTGGGGGGGGGGGGGGGGGGGGGGTGAATCAGTATTTTC
Source organism: Pinus tabuliformis (assembly GCA_031772625.1). Classification (NCBI taxonomy): domain Eukaryota; kingdom Viridiplantae; phylum Streptophyta; class Pinopsida; order Pinales; family Pinaceae; genus Pinus; species Pinus tabuliformis. The sequence continues at coordinate 481,024,252 of CM062819.1, forward strand.
AAATCAATAAATTTTTGATTTCATATTCAAATTTATATACGTGACTTTACTGAAAGGAACTTTTGTGTGTACGCGATTGTTCTTAAGACAATTAGCGTACATCAAGTAAAATTATGATTCAATTAATTCATCATATGTTGGTCTTTAGCTAGTGCATCAGTACTTTATTAAACATTATATAGACAGTAACCATGTGTTGTAAGAACAAAATAAACCATCACACATAAGCAACACACATGAACACCAGGATTTAAGGTGGAAACCCAATTCGAGGATTTGTCGTCTTTGTCTTCTTTTTAATATAAAGAAAAATATTTTTACAATCTTGTATTGGTGCAGACTCATACCAGTATGTAGGAACCCACCTAAATAAGGCTTCAACTTTCACTTGTTCTTCAAATCCTACTGGAAGGGAGCTCCAACCCCCTGGTTCTTGTACTAGCATAAACTTGTACCCGTACACAGGCACCAACTTGCATAAGGCTACAACCTTAACCTGTTCTCCAGCTACTACTGGAAGGGAGCTTCAACCCCCTGATCTGATTACCAGCTACTACTGGCAGGAAGCTCCAACTCCCTCATTGAAGGATCCAACCCTCAGCAACATCCATGGACCACGTTTCATAAATTTTCACACTGGATCCACCTGCTACAACACATCATAACTTGTAGGCCACATTTAATCAAATTTTCAAACTGGACCCATGTTCAACACTTAAGCTCAATATCAATAATCAAAATATAACTCATCACTGTAACACAATCATCAATCTCTGACACAACTGAATTAATCAATTGCTGAAACCCAATCAACTAAAACTTAATCAAAACTCAACCAATCAACTAGAACAGTTAGATCGTTGAATCAAACATCATACTGTACATCACAGAAACCATATTCTGTTACTATAAATCTTGATCATCCATTTGTAAAAATGTATACGGTACTTCACTTAAGGAAATCTGTGTGCATACGTGCTTTTCTATAGAGAAACCCGCATACAGATCTTAATATACTTAAAATTGAAAACTTGACTGATGCAATTATGAAAAAGAACATTGAATCATACTCAGATCTACTGGAACACTCTAAACCAATCACATAACTTTTTTTGATCTTCAAACACAATCAACAAGTAATCTTAACATTGTTCAATCAATCAATAGCCAAATTCAACTTCATCATTCAATTAGTTCTACTTCAGACATTATCATTCAACCGACATCAATCATGAGGACATCATTGATAGACAATAGAGAAGCAACAATACTAATAAGGTTTATCGGTCATTTATCAACAAAAGCCCTTACTTTGTATGTGACTTTGAACACTTTTCTCGAGACCAACCTGTGTATATATCTGCAAATTTTGATCTAAAATTGTGCAGCTCTTCAGAACTTTAGAAAGGCCCAGACCATATTATTCTGAGACAAAAACATGTATCAGTACTTATATTTGGTCAATCCATGAGCAGATTATACAATTGAAAGTCATTTCAGGTCGCATGATCCTGATCCATCATTGTATTCATCAGTGCATAATTATTTCAAATCTATTGGATCATATCCATGATCAAACTCTCAGGTGCATACTTAGTTTAGGTCAATAAAAGCATAAAAAACCCATAACATGAATATTTTCTTTAGATCTAACCATTCATAAGATTTACATCACTTTCACCCTTGCACATTTTGATCTTCACCACCTTATATAGTTTAGCCTTTTTTCAATACCACAGGTCAAAACCATAGTTATGCCAATGGTATTCTTTGGTAGGATCAATATTCGTTGTCATGCTCATTACTGTGGGCCAATACCATGGTAAATACCCCTGGTATTTAGAATACCATGGTGAAAAAAATATACGTGACTTTGCTTCATTAAACTCACGTGTATACACGAATTTTCCTTGAGGAACTCGTGTATAGTTCTTGAACTTCCAACTTTATCATTCCTCTGCCTCTGAACTGCCATGCATTTTTTAGAACACTCTGTCACATCTCCAAACACATCATGTTTATACCTTTAACAAGTAGATTTTCATCAAGAGACAACATATCAAGTAGGTTTCCATTCATAAAATAGGTTGTCATCAACTACAACTCATCAGGTAGGTTTCCATCAAGGACAACAGCTAATTCATAATGCCAACAATCTCCCCATTTGGACTTGATGGCAACCACTTTGGTATTCAGTCACCACAACCTGTAAATACATCAAGCCAAGCACCTAGATTTTCAAAACACCAAGCTAGTCTCAAACACCAAGCTACTCTCCCTCTTTGAAATCAAGGGAAAAGGGCTGACCAATGTTGAATGAAGACTTCCATATATGCCCTGCTTAATATGAATACTGACCATGCTCCTCCTGAGCACACGTTGAATTCTTTGATCGCTCTCCCCCTGAGCATATGCTGAAATCTCTTACGGATATAAAATGAAGTACATGATTCTATGACTCATAGAACTTTTCCTATCACCAAAGATTTACAGCAGTCACCCAATGAAAGTGGGTTTGCACATTTGACATCATTATTACATCAACTTCCCAAACACAGAGGAGTTTCAAAATTCATCATATGTTCAAAAAGGACTTGACCATAATAGTTCATACATGGCTGAATTTTTTAATGAGTACATCATATGTATTTATATGACCTTTACATCAATTGACGTTTATAACAATGATCAAAGACCTAATCAATACCATGATAGCTATCAACAACTCTCATACACCATATATGATATGCACCATAAGCATCTGTTAGTAGCATCAAGAACAACAACCTGTATATTTCCATCGTCAATTCGCAAGATAAGACAATGTAGCTTTAATATCATCAACCTGTGACTAAGTATGTTGCATATACATTTTCGTATATATATGCTATCAACTTATCCTCTTGACCTTATCAATATCAACTTGCTCTTTTTCCTTAGTAGAAAATGCCTTAATCTATGTTCATAAAAAAACATAGCCTTTCAAGAATCAACTAAACATATGCCATATCTCCCAGCAGTAATGCCTATACCTTCACAAAACCATTCACATCATATCATATACGTGTGAAAGCACCATATTCATCATCCATGACCACAACATTATCATCGTATCAAGAACTGCATGTTCTTTCCACAACATTCCTCAATATATCAAGCATGTATCATCACTAGGGAGTTTTTTAACATCTCATATCTAATAAGCATCAACCATGATAATCAACATATTTGAGAACCAAGCCTATCATCATAAACTAAAATAGGAAGAAGTATTCATCATTCCATATCATCATCATTATGTGACTAATTAAGCCATGTCTCCAAATAGCAATATCTTCATGAAACCTGCAATAACACATTCTCTTGGTCAATTTTCTTCATACAAGAAGATCTTTTATACCGACATCATTTACCAATATGCAACTTAAGTAATCATCCATGTGATCCTTATCTGTAATGAATCCATCATAGAGATAACACTATGTATTTAGATTTTCATCAATGAGAAAAGTAAGCCATGAGATCACAGTGATTTGTCAATCTTTCTTGATACCATCAAGAGCAACAATCCTCAAATAATATACCACATGAGAGCTAAGAACTATATGAATCCTCATTCATAACTGCACCGTATGAAATTTATGCATCTTTGAAGTCATGATGACAGAACTTAAAAGTAATGAGTGACATTTATCATAATAAAATAATGAAGTTGTGTACTCAAGCTTTGTTTTTCTCCTTGAACTTATGAAGATCACCATGTAAGTAACATAACATATGTACTATATGCATCAAAAGAATCATCCATAAATCTGATCAGTAGCATCAAAACAACTATGTGGCTCAAGAAATATATAAGTATCATAAGTGATTTCATCATAGGAAACCCATGACCGCAACATAGCATGATGCATCAATTAAATACTTCAGCAACATAAGCATCATCAACATTGATAAGAATCATTATGTACCGAGGACTTATAAAGAAAACATAATTCCAACAATGCATTATTAGAAGCATAACAAATCTCCCCCTCAATCTGTGCCAACTGTTCACTGTCGGATCTGATAATTTCATATATTAGTAAGAATCATCAAGGCATCATCATCAACCAATTATATATCAAGATATCAACAACTTATAAGGGCCAAAAGAACTTCTAAATAGCATCAACAAACTGTAATCATCAACTGTCAAAATTGAAAATACAATTGATAATTGACTGAATCATATCAGACCCTTTTCCTGAGTCTGTCCAGCTGTTTCTTCATCAAACCAAAGTATACATGACTGTGCAGTTTAGAACTCTCATATACACGTGACTTGTATTCATAAGATTCACGTATAGGAAGTGAAATACTGATATTTAACACTTTCATCTCCCCTGAGTCTATCTTGACTATACCTGGTCGTAGAACTTTTGTTGAAACATTAGTTCGAAGAATACCATTACCATGATTGTTCTTCATGAGAGACTCCATTTTACTCGTGTCTCTAGCCATGTGATGAGAACATCGACTATCTATGTACCATTCATCTTCATCTTGTTGGGTGTGGAGCCTGAGTATCTTCTGTATTCAAAGGTATTGCCACATTCGACCCTAGTTCAAAATGGGGCAACAACGCCGCCCGTAAAATATTCGCTGCAGGGGGGGTCCAAGGAGGGGCGGCTGTGACCTTTGGGGAGCCCCCCCTAGCAGGGGGTTTCAGGGGTAGTGCCCCCGAAGCTAAGAATAGATGTAAAATTGCCTTGTAAAAGTATAGTAATTTCTAGTTAATCGGGGCTGTTCATTAGGCGGAGATTTGACGGTAGAAGTTATGTTTAATTTAGGGTTTTTTGCCCTAGAAGGAAACCCCTCACTATATATGAGGGGATTGTATTGTGTCTATGTAGATGTGTATTCTGAGTGAGAAAGAGAGAGGGGATTAAGAGTGAAGAGGGTGTTACAGCCGATCTGCTCTAGGTTGTATCTCTTCAGTTTGTTGGATAATATAAAAGGAAGAACTGGTTGTTTCTCCGTGGACGTAGCCCAAACTGGGTGAACCACATATATCTGTGTCTCTCTTGTTTTATGCGTTTTCTGTGTTTATATATCTGCAATATTTTATGTGTTCCATTCCTCCGTGATATATAATTTTCTAACAACTGGTATCAGAGCTGAAGGTCTATTTGGCTGACAAACTCACAGGAGAGAAAGGTTCCTGGTTTGAGTGGGAGCAATGGCGGAAGATGGTAAGTTTAGGGTCGAGAAATTTAACGTCCAAAACTTCTCGCTGTGGAAGATGCAGATGGAAGATTATCTGTATCAAAAATATTTATACCTAACATTGGACGGAAAAACAAAGATGCCAACGGGTATGATAGATGAAGAATGGAACCTTCTCGATAGAAAGGCACTCGGAACAGTATGGTTGTGCCTCGCAGCGTCAATTGCCTTCAACATTTCGAAGGAAACAATGACATAGGGTTTGATTAAGGCATTGGTGAAACTATATGAAAATCCCTCAGCCTCAAACAAGGTATTTCTTATGAAGCGGTTATTTAATATGAAGATGTCGGAAGGTGGATATGTTGCAAACCATTTAAATGATTTTAATACTGTTACAAGTCAGTTAAGTTTTGTAGGGGTAAAATTTGATGATGAAGTTAGAGCTCTGTTATTCTTGTGTTCATTGCCAAAAAGTTGGAATGGTTTAGTAATGGCCATTAGTAACTCTGTGTCTAGATCTAGTACTTTAAAGTTTGATGATGTTGTCGGTGTTATCATTAGTTGGAAATGCGACAGAAAAGCTCCGGTGAGACATCGGGTAATGCTTTAAGTGCAGAGTCTAGGGGAAGAAAAATGGAAAGAGGAAAGAGCTCAGGATATCACAGTAAATCAAGGAAAGGTAGATCCAAGTCTAGATTGGGGATAGTGTGCTGGAAATGTGGAAAGAAAGGACACCTAAAGAAAGATTGTAGATCTCGAAAGGGAAAAGAAGGAGATGCACAGCAAGAAAACAATCATGAAGCAAATGTGACAGGTGAGTTGTTACAAGATGCTTTGATTCTTTCTTTTGAAAATATTACTGATTCCTAGGTTGTAGATTCAGGGGCCTCATTCCATGCCACACCTGATAAGAAATACTTTCATGACTATGTTCAAGGAGATTTTGGACAAGTCCGTTTGGGTGATGGTAAACCCTGTAAAATTGTTGGAATGGGTAAGGTTCTTGTAAAACAGCAGAATGGAAACCAATGGCTACTAAAGGAGGTAAGGCATGTTCTAGATCTGAAGAAAAATCTGATTTCAGCAGGGCAGCTAGGCGGTGAAGGTTGTGTGACAACTTTCACAGATAAAGCTTGGAAGGTCACCAAAGGAGCCTTGGTAATAGCAAAAGGCGAAAAGGGTGGTACATTGTATTTATGCAATGGTATTTCTAACTCTATTAATGCTTTAACTTCTAAAGGAGCAGGTGCAGCATTATGGCATCATAGGCTCGGACACATGAGTGAGAAGGGGATGAAGATCCTTCACTTAAGGAATTTGTTGTCGGGTTTGAAGAATGTTGATTTGGAATCCGTGAGAATTGCATTTATGGAAAATAGAAGAGAGTTAGATTTCTCAGAGTTGGGAAAGAAAAGAAGAGCAAAAAAATAAAGCTTGTGCATACAGATGTATGGGGACCTGCTCGGGTATCATCTCTTGGTGGCTCTTGTTATTATGTTACTTTTATTGATGATGCAACTAGAAAAACTTGGATTTATTGTATTAATAATAAATTTGATGTATTTGATACTTTCAATAAATGGAAAGCTTTGGTTGAGATTGAGACAGGAAAGAAATTGAACTGTCTCAGATCAGACAATGGAGGTGAATATTGCAGCAAATATTTTGATAGGTACTGTTCAGAGCATGCAATTCGTAGAGAGAAGACAGTTCCAAGAACACCACAAGAAAATGGTGTGTCAAAAAGGATGAACAGAACAATCATGCAGCGTGCAAGGTGCATGAGATTGCATGAAGGATTGCCTTTACGATTTTGGGCAGATGTTGTAGATACTGTTGTTTATCTAATAAATAGAGGGCCTTCAAGTTCCTTGGATGGTGGTGTTCTAGAGGAAGCATGGATAGGAAAAAAGGTAAAATACTCCTTTTTAAAGTATTTTGGTTGTGAGGCCTTTGTCCATATTAATAAAGAAAATAGAACAAAGCTTGAGGAAAAGTCAAAGAAATGTACCTTTATTGGATATGGTGTTAATGATTTTGGTTATTGCTTATATGATTATGAAAATCACAAAATCATTAGGAGCAGAGATGTAATATTCAATGAAAAGGTCTTGTACAAGAATCAATTGCAGGAAAAGAAATAGAAAAAGAAAACAAGGAATGCATAGTTCTTGATGATATCACTGAAAAAGTAAAGGTGCCTGAAAATAATAATAATCAACAACCACAACAATAGCAACCACCACAACAGCAACAAGCACCCCAAACACCTGAAAGTAGTGTTAGAAGATCTACTAGGATAAGTATACCCCTTGAACAATACTCTCCTTCATTATATTATTTATTGTTGACTGATTCTGGTGAACTTGAATGTTATGAAGAAGCAATGCAGGTGAAAGTAGGAAGAAGTGGGAGCTAGCCATGAAAGAAGAGATGGACTCCTTAATTCATAACCAGACTTGGGACTTAGTCAGGTTGCCTGCAGGTAAAACTACATTGTAGAATAAATGGGTTTACAGGTTGAAGGAAGAAGATGGAGGAAAACAGACGTACAAAGCTAGACTTGTGGTGAAGGGGTTTGCACAGAAGAAAGGTATTGATTTTGATGAAATATTTTCTCCTGTTGTTAAAATGACTTCAATCAGAACTATTCTAAGTCTAGTAGCAGCTAAAGATTTGCATCTTGAGCAATTAGATGTAAAGATAGTCTTTCTCCATGGGGATTTTGAGGAAGAGATATATATGCAGCAGCCACAAGCATATGAGGTAAAAGGGAAGGAGAAACTAGTGTGCAGGTTGAAGAAGAGCTTGTACGGATTAAAACAGGGCCCAAGGTAGTGGTATCTAAAATTTAACAAGTTTATGTCTAAACAAGGTTATACTAGATGTCACTTTGATCATTGTGTTTATCTAAAAAAGCAAAATGATGGAAGCTGTATTATATTGTTATTGTATGTGGATGACATGCTTGTTGCAGGGTCTAACATGCAAGAAATAAATGTGCTCAAAAGAAAATTGGCAAATTCATTTGCAATGAAGGATTTGGGAGCTGCAAAACAAATCCTTGGTATGAGAATAACAAAAGACAGAAAAAATCACAAATTAACATTGTCTCAGACTGAGTACATACAAAAGGTGTTGAAAAGATTTAATATGCACAATGCAAAACCAATCAGTACACCTTTTGCTAGCCATTTTAAACTTAGTAAGGAAATGTGCCCAAAGACCCAAAAGACATGGATTATATGTCTAAAGTTCCATATGCATCAGCAGTTGGAAGCTTAATGTATGCAATGGTCTGCACAAGGCCTGATATTGCACATGCAGTGGGAGTTGTAAGCAGGTACATGAACAATCCAAGAAAGGAACATTGGATGGCAGTGAAATGGATTCTCAGATATTTGAAAGGTACCACAAATCAAGCATTATGCTTTGGTGGTTCAAACATTTCTCTACAAGGATATGTTGATGCACATATGGTAGGTCACAGAGATAACAGGTGGAGCACTACAGGAAATGTATTTACTGCACGTGGAACAGTTGTCAATTGGGTTTCAAAAATCCAAAGTGTTGTTGCACTTTCAACAACAAAATCAGAGTATGTTGCTGCTACAAAGGCTAGTAAAGAAATGATTTGGTTACAAAGGTTTATGGGTGAATTGGGTAAGGAGCATGATATGGGCATGTTATATAGTGATAGTCAAAGTGCCACTCATCTTTCAAAGAACTCAGCATTTCATTCTAGGACTAAACACATACATCTCAATTACCATTTCATACAATCGGTGTTGGAAGATGGAGAGTTGAAGTTGGAAAAGATACACACTAGCCAAAATCCTACATATATGCTAACAAAAGTTGTAACTAGGGAGAAACTGAGAATATACTTAGTTTCAATTGGTCTTCAAGTATGATTAAGAAGATGAGAAACAGCCAGGTCCAAAGAGGAGTCCTTGTCCAGCAAATGAAGCAGCAGTGGAGTTGCTATAACCAGTCTCCAAGTGGGAGATTGTTGGGTGTGGAGCTTGATTATCTTCTGTATTCAAAGGTATCGCCACATTGGACCCCAATTCGAAATGGGGCGACAACGCCACCCGTAAAATATTCGCTACAGGGGGGTCCAGGGGGGGCAGCTGCAACCTTTAGGGAGCCCCCCCCCCCCCCCCCCCCTTGGCGGGGGGTTTTGGGGGCAGCACCCTCGAAGCTAAGAATAGATGTAAAATTGCCTTGTAAAAGTATAGTAATTTCTAGTCAATCTGGGTCGTTCATTAGGCGGAGATCTGACGATAGAAGTTATGTTTAATTTAGGGTTTTTTGCCCTAAAAGGCAACCCCTCACTATATATGAGGGAATTTTATTGCGTCTATGTAGATCTGTATTCTGAGTGAGAAAGAGAGAGGGGATTGAGAGCGAAGATGGTGTTACAGCGGATCTGTTGTACCTTGTATCTCTTCAGTTTGCTGGATAATATAAAAGGAAGGACTGGTTGTTTCTCCGTGGACGTAGCCCAAACTGGGTGAACCACGTATATCTGTGCCTCTCTTGTTTTATGCATTTTTTGTGTTTATATTTCTACAATATTTTATGTGTTCCATTTCTCCGTAATATATAACTTTCTAACACATCTTCAAATGAGAAGAGAGCAAGACCACATCTTATTTGATCTTCCTTTTCTTGCTTATTGGTGGATCCATCTTTTTCAAATTTTTTGATATCAATTTTCTTATTTGGTTGCTTACCATATTGTCTATGACGATCCATAGATGTGTTCCTACATTCTTTTGCTACATGCCCAAACTTGTTACAAGTGTAACATCTTATATGTTTCATATTCCTTCTATAGTAATCAATGGATTTGTGACCAAACATATTGCAAGAAAAGCAATATCCCTTAAAGTACATGGAAGCCGATGACCTTTCTGTGAGATGGTTATTAGCTAGAAACATTCTACTTCTGCAAATATGTGCAACATGTCCAAAATTATGGCATATAGAACATTCAACAATATTGATCAGAGGAAGATATCGATTAACACTTCTATAGTTACTAGTAAATGATTTTATTTGAAGACTTTCTTTCCTTGGTTGTTTATGGGGTTGACTTCTTATCTATTTGTTGAGCATTTCAGATTTTGCATTAGAATTCCTTGCTTGAGCTTGTGAGGTAGATTTTCTTTTAACAGTTTCATGAAAACCGAGACCAAATTTGATGGTAGGAGACCTTTGACTACTAAGAATATTATCCAAAATATTAGTATTATCTTGAAATCAACAAATTTTATCCTTTTCTTCTAATTTACCTTTAAGGATATTTACTTCAACCTGATATTGCTTTTCCTTTTTTAGATATTGCTTCTTCATGATTTCTTCAACTTTTCTTCCTTCCTCCACTTGTTGTTTTAATTTGAGAATCTCATTTTCTTGTTCTTCAAATGCTTGAAGTAGTTCTTCATTCTGCTTATTTGATTTTTCAAGATCTTCTTTTAGAGGGATGAACTCAACTTCAAAACCTTCACATTAATTGGTTCTTTCTTTAAGTTCCTTGGTTGTTGTATCCTTTTCATTCACTTGATTTCTCAATGATGTTACTTCATCCTGCAGCCTTTGACATTGATCTTCCTTTTCCTTGTACTGCTTCCTCATTTTGTTTCCTTCCTCCAACTGATTTTTTAACCTAGTAACATCTTCTTTGTAGGTACATTCCCTTTTATCAAATCGATCTTGTTGATCTCTAATTTTATCTGTGAGCCTTTTAACTTCTACTTCTATGGTCATTATATTTCTTCCACTTTCACCCATAAGAGAAAATTTAGTTGTTTCATTATCACATTCATTATCTTCAACCTTGCATTAACAATGAAAAGTATCACCAGAGGACCAAAAATTAGTACCTAATAATTATTTTTCTTTTTCATCTTCATTCTGAGGTGATTATGAATCTAAATATTTGCTTCCACCAAATAGGCAATTGTCTCTAACAATGTCGCTGTCTCTTTGAGATGTCTTCTTCAACTGAGGTGCTTTCTTCTTTTGTTTCTTTCCCATTGTCTTTGTTGTCACTCACCACATTATGAGTTTTCAGTTGATCAAAGTTGACAAAGAGTAGTGAATTATGAAGCCATCTCCCAAGCCACAAAAGCACTCAAAGCCTCATCGGAACCTCTCCATTGCATAGTTATTGGAACATGGTATATGGAAGGCTGAAAATGGACTCCTGGATTAGAAGTTTGAGTAGATTGAATATACACTTTCAAAGCCAGAAAACAAAGAAAAATGGCTAAGGGTCAGGCTCATCGCAAATCGTATATCGGGTCTTACTAAAGTAACTACAAAGAGGAAGACACCTGAATTTGCAATTGGCCGATCACTGATATCGCCAATCACATATCAACAAGTCCGATTTATCAGCGTATCGGGCATATCGTGGGGTTTCAGGGTCCAGGGCATCGCAATCAACAAATAAGTGTGACAGTGGGGATACAACTCTAAAAGCCTTGTGATATCGTGTTGACGGTGTTGGACCAGCCAACATGTTAGGGGATCTCCCCAGTACGAAGTCCCAATTAGACCTCAGACCATTTGGTGTAGGAGTCCCAGCAGTGGGTCATATGGTAATGCCTTGACCATGATTTTTCACAGAGGCAAGTAAGATAACTCTGTTGGTAGCAAGGGTGTGACAACTGCAATGAGTCAAGGAAGGTGCATGAAAGGTTCTGACACATGTGGGTTGAGATGAGTGCGCCCCTTGGAAACATGTAATAGTACTTGGCTTGGAAGGGAACACACGATCGAAGATGCATCACAAGATGGAAAGAGAGTTAGAAAGCAATCCAAATTAATGGTTAAACCAACAATACATTTCAAAAATATGTAGACATACTTATACAGAATAGTCCATACATGCATGCGTAAGTGAACAATACATATATCATTTAGAGTAAACCAGATAGCATAGAATACAATACAAGATATGCATGAAACGTGTTGCCTCTTATTATATAAAGAGTGTAAGTTTCAGTCATACAATACATCCATGTCCAACCACTAGTTCCAATAGTGGAACGTTACAGCCACATCTGCCTACTCCTCCAAAGAGATGTACTAGCCTTGTGTGGTGGAGAAACCAAGGCTCATTACAATATTGTTCAAGCTCTCTCCAAGGTAATCTTATCAGAAGATTGGCTGACCAAAATATTGTACAATGAGTTATGAGGGACTATTTATAGCAAAGGGTGGGGTGTTATAACACCATTTACCACTCTTGGTAGATCTTATGCTCTAATTATGGCCTAGGGCAAGCCTTCCTTCTAGGCTTGGTCCAAAATCTAAAAAACAGTGTTTTATTCCCTATACGCTACTTTTCCCTATGATAAAAGCGTGTACATGTGGGTCAACAGATACCCAACTCGCGTAAATATGTTAAAACACTTTAAAAAATTAAATTTCCTTAATTTCAAGAGGAGTTCATGAGTTTTACCTGTTACTCACCTCCTATTGCCTGTGCCCCAACTGTTTCCCAACTGAAAAAACTAACTTGGAGAGGTATAAATAAACCTCCATGGGAAGGCCTTAAAGGAGAAAGGATGAGATATTGATACTATAGTGAGATTATCCCTAATCAAGTCTAAAGAATCCCTATGCCTCCTACACTCCCCAAAGCTTCAGGAAACCCTTGTTTCCTTGATTATAGATATCCCCCATCTGGCTTGAGATATCCTTGTGTTGGTGATGGAGGAAGATTGTTGAGGGTCGGGAAAGTATGGATCTGGAGGACGGTTCCGCTTGGAGCTAAAGAAGGACTCAGGTCATATTTCTCCACATTATCTATAGCTTACTTCAATAAAAAGGAATGTTGTTATTTTTTCGATATAAAATGTGTCTATGTGTCAAAGTTATGCTGTAATTCATTTATGAATGTTATATTGATGTATAATTAGTCATTCATTTATATGATTTAAAGTTAACATCATGTATATCCTTTATGTTTCTACTATCGTGTATGTTCTATTTGAATCATTTTTAGGTTTCAAGAACATTAGGAGAAGCTGAGAGTTTGCACCCTTTGGGATCTACCCAAACGAAGGAGATCAGGTAAGGACACTCCTACGTGATTTAGTAGAATAAGGTTTTGAATGATTGTTTGAGCATTTCTTGTTGAGGTTTTCCCTCTCTGTTGGGGTTCTCAACCCAAAGCCCTAGGGTGGTTTCACCCGTAATAGAATTGATGACTCCATTGGGGATAACAATATTGTTATTCCTGGATTGGGTTGTTTGTTCTCAATCAGGGTTCACTTTCTTGATTGCTTGCTTTTACAGTATTGTTTGGTCCATTATTATCTGAGGCATCAAGTCTAATCTTCTTTATCAAACCTTGATTTTTGTTTTTCCTTATAAAGCTTTGTATACGTTGTTTACTTTGTTTATAGTAGCGTATACACATATGTTTCTGTAAAGAAGACTCGCGTATATGCGAGTTTCCTGCATTAGAAATTCGTGTGCACACTTCTGTGTTTTTACACAGTCGCATATGCAATTTTTTTGATGATTTTTTTTCAAATCTTTCTGCCCAGTTAGGTTTGTAGCCCAGTGATTTCTGTTGTTGTATGGTCATCTACTGTCTAGAGAATTTACTTTTCCTGCAAGCTTTCTTTTTCAATATCTCCTTCTCACTAAAAATATTTGGCCTAGGTTTGCTTCTTAAGCAAGTTTTTAGTTTGTATATTGGTATTCAAGGCTTCGTTTTGAAGTTCTTGGTTTTTCTGGTATTCCAGAACAGGAAATTGTTTTCAATTTCCTTTTTAGCTCGGATTTCAAGTTCTCTTGCTTTGCTTTCCCTTGTTTGGTGGCCTTATTTCTTTTCTTGCTTTTTGAGATTCTTTTTGTCAGGTTTGAAAGTATTTCTTTCTTGGCCTTTTGGTCCTTTTGTCGAAACCTTTTTCTGCTATTTGGGTCAGTTTGTACAAGTTGTAGCCTTTCTTTTTCAAGTTTCGTTCATTTTTTATTTTATAACTTGCGAGATTGAAAGATTCATTCTGCTTATTTATTAATCTTTTGGGTTTTAGTAGTACTTTTGTGACTTCAAAAAGTTGTTTTTGTTTCCCTAAAAGAAAAAGCTCAAAAAACATTGCTTTTGTTTTTCTTTTTCCAAGTTTTTTGGTTTACGGTTTCTTTTGTTTTTTGTTGAGAAGTGAATTGAGATCTTTTGTGATTTGTTCTGCTTGCTTTGAAGAGAGATTTGTGTTCAAATTTTTGCCCTCTTCATTTTCAAGTTGGCTTATTGTCTCTATAAAGAAACACATTTTTTCTTCTTGTATAAGCACCCATGCACTATCATTATAGTTTGCATTACAGACATTTTAGTCTTTTTGTTAGCTTTTGGGTGTGTGGAGTGTGTTTTCTAGAAAAAGAAAAAGTTACGTTTACAAGTTTATTCATAGAACTCTATAGAAATCCCTTCTCATTGAATAAAATAATTGCATTGGCATGTACCTAAGTTTCTATTGGTTTCTGTTGCGTCAAAGCATCATTAGTTTCACTCTCGTAATTCCCATGACTTAAAGAACAGCTCTATAAAATCAAGTGATTAATAAAATGAACTAGAACTTTTATTTTTTGTCAATAAAAAACACCAAAAAATTTAGGTTCATTAGGGCCTTGGATTAGGTGAGTGGAGAGTTAACTCTCCAAGGCCGCTCAAATTACAAAACTTAAAAGTTGAGTAAAGAGAGAAACCAAATATCGTTAGAAAGACTGGGAAAGCTCTGTGACTGGGAGTTAAGCATGAGGGAGAGTGAAGATAAGGAATAGAGATACCCCCTTTCCTAGTTGTTGGATCCCGCCTCATGATTGTTCTGCCCAGATTTTGATACGAATTGGTATCCATAGTGGCCTTTCCTAGGGATCGCATAGGTGGCTGCGGAGGGGAATCCCGTGGCACCTGAGGCTGATGTTGCATCACGTTCAACAATACTTCTGGAGGGTACCCTTGTGAAGCTTGGGTGCTTGAACCAGAAAATGTTGTTGTTTGGAGGTCAGTGTAACTGCTTCTGATACCTTTGCTGGTAGGCCTAGGCCGTCATTATCCCACACTATCTTCAGAAGGTCCCTCACTTTGCTTTATTGTATTTTAGTGTCCGATCCTCATCACCCGAAGCGGAAATACTTGGAAGTTGCTTGATTGGTTGTATCTTTAGGGACTTTATAGTCGAGTTCTCTTTGATCTCTGTATATAGTTGGCTTTAGGTATTTTTGTCTTATCACTTTTGGACTTTAGATTCAGAGTGACTGACCTACCACTCCACCGATCTTGAAGGGTTTTTTTATCTTTCCTTTGAAAGTTGTGGAGTTGCCTCCTTGAGGGAAAAGGTTTTGATTGTGCGTCTATATTCCTTGGAAATTCATTTGTACATTCCCGAAAGGGAAGGATCTACGAATAAGATAGATATGGCCAATATTCATGTGGAAACCAACCAATATACCATCCCAAAAGGGGATCCTTGTGCTTTTCCTTTCTTTGGAAACATCGGTACCCCCTTGATGGCCACTTTGAATATTCTTGAATTGAATTTTGGACTACCAGTTTGGTTGTGGTCGACTCTGAATATTCCAGATGTTCTTGAAGCTTCTCAGATGAATGATTTATTTCAAGGGCATCACATGGGTGTTAATTGTTCATCTTCTTTCAAAGAGAAATCTAGGATTCCTCTTTCTCCTCCTCCTTGTAATAAGAGATCTAAAAAGAGGAGAAAGAGGAAGACGAGGAAGAAGAATAATTCTATACATTCATCATCAACCTCTGCTAGTCATGTTGAAGATGAGCTTTCAGTCGCTGCAAGTCATGCTGGGGGCACAATTCTAGTCACTACAAGTCATAGTAGTAATTCATCATCAACCTCTACCAGTCATGTTGGAGATGAGCTTTCAGCCACCGCAAGTCATGCTGGGGGCACAAGTCTAGTCACTGCAAGTCATACTAGCAATTCATCATCAACCTCTGCTAGTCATGTTGGAGATGAGCTTTCAGTCACTACAAGTCACGTTGGGGGCATAATTCTAGTCACTGCGAGTCATACTAGAAATGGGTCACCTACCTCCATGAGTCATATTTCTATTGACTCAACTGCTTCTGTGAGTAGGGTGGGGGGCACAAGTCCTATCTCTCTTGGGAAAGAGTCATTGACCTCTACAAGTCATGTTCAGTACTCTCGGCAAACCACTGCTAGTCAAGTTCGTGGAATGGATGTTGATAAGAAACCTAGGCGTGGAAGTTTTAAACCTAAGTTCCCTTGTAAGATATGAAAGGGAGACCATCTTACTCATTTATGCCCTGGTATTCTAGAGGTAAAAAGGATATGGTCCGAGTATGAAAGTTCTTCTACTCTTGAATCTGATATGGTTTCTCATCAGTCTCATCAACCATTGGTTGACAATGTGGTTGAGCCAGTGCAATCTCTGGCTGATTACACTCCTCTTTTGGGGGGTGAAATGCCTAACAACAGAGTCTGTTTGATTTCTAGTACAGAGTCTTCTGGTATAGGGGGCATTCTGGTTTCTTCTAATGTTCCCCCTCCAAGTTCTAGGAGTGTCCCCTTTGATTGGGATAGTCTTGTCGAGCCTCGTCTTCCTTCCACTGCACCTTTCCAAATAAAGGTCAGAGTTAATTCCACAAACATATATCGATGTATGGTGGATGAAGGATCCTCTACAAGTATCATATCCTCCTTGACTTGGAAAGATTTGGGTTCTCCAAAGCTATTGACAGCAGAGAGTCAGTTGTTAGCCTATGATAGAAGACCTGGTGAATCTATGGGTGTTCTTCCTCATTTGCCTATTACTTTGGGTGGGAAGACTATCTTAATCTATATGATGGTGGTTGATCACCCTTTTGACTTTAATATGCTACTTGGGCGTGATTATGTCTATGCGATGAATGTTGTGGTGTCTTCACTCTTTCGAGTGATGTGTTTCCCTCATAACGGAAATATTGTCACTGTTGATCAGCTTGCATCTAGTAATCAGCACCCTAATTCGAATATACTACAAAATACCCCTTGGTTTGTTCCAAGTGTTCAAGTAGACTCTACCCCGCCACGGGTGAAGCATGTGGCATTGAATCCTCAATGTTCAATTACTTCTGAGAAGGATCCTTTGACCTATTATTCTCCTTCTTGGGACTTGGTCCCAGCAGTTGACCGAGAGATTCTTCCTATAGGGACATGGGACCCCTTAATTCCCTCTTTTTATCCTTGTAGTTCTCATGATTTCTTGGAGTTTGATATGCCTTCACAGGAGGAATTTTTTGAAGCCATGAATTCAAACTACCAAAGGAGTCCTTAGCCTGAGCCCTACAAGGCGTTTGTCCAAAATAACTATTATGCGTAAGCCGCAAGGTTGTGTGGTTCCTTGTACCATATTGTATATATAAGGTATGCATTTTCAAGTTTTTTATTCTATAACACAAGATTTTATCTGAAGTTTATATGTGGGATGTATTAACTTCTTGTCTAGTGTTCCTATTTATGTCTACAGAACTTGGAAGATTTCTCCTTTGGACATTTTTATGGTTGATCCATTTTGACAGGTATTGGTTCTCGAAACTGGCATATAGGTTAGGTTTTTCACCTACATTGTGCACTTATCAGTTTCCTTTCCCATTTTGGCCTTAGGATCGACCCCACCAAGTTATGGTGTAGAACCTTCTCATTGCTTAGAAGTGTCATAACTTGTGTGGTAGAGCCTACCTTATCATGGGCGCCCTAGACAGTACCTTGTTGTCACTCGGAACCCATGCTGAATTTCTGTTCTTAGGCTCGGTAGTCCTATTTAGTCTTACCATGACTTGTGCATTGAACCCTCATTCCTCTCCTTCTTTGCTATCTTTTTGGCCATATAACCTAGAGGCTCCTTTGTGTTGAGTTGTACTGTTGCATTGCATATTGACTATTTGTACCTTTTGGCCTTGAGCCAACTTCAATTGGACTCATGTTTAAGCCACTTATCGACCATGTCTTATGCAAAATCAACCTTGCAAGCACTTAGCCTCTACAACTTGACACACCCTTATACCCATGGAAAGAACATCCCTTTAAGTGTCCTTGACCAGTTTCGCCACCTTGCATTGAGGATAGGAATGTTCCCCTCCTAGGAACTAGAGCATCTGCTTTTTTCGACACTCATTCTTTCCATTGTACTATAGCATTCTTTTATTCTTGTTCAGGCTTCATATAAAAGAAAAATACAAAAAATTATATATTCCAAAAAGAACGGAAACGAGACATTATTTCCATATTTTGATGGCAGCCAGAGTCAGTTGTGTCGCCCTTGAACAAAGCACTCAAAAGAAAGTATTTCCTCCATTGGGGTGGGCTTTAGTTTTACTTAGGAAAGCCTTAACCTTCTTATTTAGTAATTTCTCCTCGAATTGGTTACCTCTTCCAATCATATGGAGAGTTTTCTTATGCCTCCTGCATGACAAACTTATACAGAGTTATCATATGTTGCCATATAGTCACAGTTGAGTCATGCTTTTGTTCAAGGGAAGTAAGCCTGAGTCGGCCTCTCTGTGGTGTCTCTTGACCTATTTTTTAGTCGGCCATCCTTAGTTGTTAGCGTCATTTTCATTATCACATCAGTTGTATTGGTCCTTTGCTCGTGCCGGTTTGAGAAGGTCTCCATTGACTTCTTGCTAGCCCTATTTTCATTATTGATAGGTCACCTTGTGCTCAACATCGATCAGTATCATGGGTCTTTGACTGGGTGGTTTCCCTTGTGTTCGACATCAAATTTCATTATCACACATTGGGATTCGTGCAGTTTCTTGGTTTCCATTTGACCCCATTGGTGGATTCCTCGCCTTTGTGTTAGATTTCATTATTGGTTGGTCCAGATGGTTTCTATCGTGCGCTAGCGACATCTTGTGTACGCCGAAAATGTGCTTTGGTTGGGTTACTACATCTTTGTTCATCCAATTCCTTCCACATTATTGGCCTACATGTTACACTCGAGCTAGATTGATGAAGGATGGCTTAATTCCTTCCTTCTAGTGGATATTTTCCCATTGACTTCAGCTCATTGCTCTAGGAAAGAGATCTAGAGTCCATTTGGCAGGACCTTAGGGTTTACAGTCACCAGTGGCAGATTCCTTCGCTATCGATAGTGGGAAAACATCATTGTCTCCTAATTGATAGATTCTTTCAAGTGTTCGACTAAAACTCATTTATTCGCACTTGTTAGATTGTACTGGGTACCTTGACTCTCATTATCATTATCGGTGAGTAGTCTCACATTTGTTAACGGTATACATCAATGACCGGTAATCAAATGATTTCTCACATGGTTGACTTCAGATCATTCCTTCCCATTGTGTAGAAATGTACCAGGGCGGTCAGTGAAGACCTTGGGTTTGCATCAGCATGTCCTAGTTCACTTGTCAGTTGCTCCTGTTTCTGCTAGTTGACACCATCCACATTATATGTTGCATTTCCTTACAGTGACATCTTATATGTTAGCACCCGAGTTACGGTGTAGTACCATTTATTCCATCATGTTCACTTGGTACTATTTGGATCAGTTTCTTGACTTCAGTGATCAGCTTCATACTTCAGCATCATTGATCAGCTCTTTATATGTGGTATTCAAACATGTACTTTCTTGATTATGATTAGATGATCCATTATGCATTTCTAGTTTCTTTATGCTTGTATGCATATTGGATATTCTTTTTTACTTGACATGCATAAATGCTTTACTATTTCTGAGAATGGGTATGCCCGCCACAGACAACAGTTTCTTTCTAATCTCTTTCAATGGCTTGGAAGGTTTAATTCTGGTGAACTCCTCCTCGATCTCGGCATGATTCTCTCCATACACTTAATACATTTTGGCCATCATGTACCCCTTCTAACCTCATATATTAGGGGGAATCTGTTATAGCAACATTTACCACTCTTGGTAGATCTGATGCTCTGATTATGGCCTAGGGAAACCCTTCCTTCCAGACTTGGTCCAAAATCTAAAAAACAATGTTTTATTCCCTATATGCTACTTTTCCCTGTGATAAAAGTGTGTACACGTAAGTCAGCATATACCCAAGCTGCGTACATATGTTAAAACACTTTAAAAAAAAAAAATTCCTTAATTTCATGCGGAGTCCACAGGCTTTACCTGTTACTCACCTCTTATTGCCCGTGGCCCAACTATTTCCCAACTGAAAAAACTAAATTGGAGAGGTATAAATAAACCTCATGGGAAGGACTTAAAGGAGAAAGGATGAGATGTTGATACTATAGTGAGATTATCCCTGATCAAGTTTGAAGAATCCCTGTGCCTCCTGCACTCCCCAAAGCTTCAGGAAATCCTTGTTTCCTTGATTATAGATATCCCCCATCTTTCTTGAGATATCCTTGTGTTGGTGATGGAGGAAGATTGCTGAAGGCCAGGAAAGGATGGATCCGGAGGACAGTTCTCCTTAGAGTCGGAGAAGAACTCAGGTCGTATTTCTCCACATTATCTGTAGCTTACTTCAATAAAAAGGAATGTTGTTTTGTTTTTGATATAAAATGTGTCTATGCATCAAAGTTATGTTGTAATTCATTTATGAATCTTATATTGATGTATAATTAATTATTCATTTTGTTGAAATATGGAAACAAGAATATTCCAATTTAATTTGTCCTTGAATTAAATTGTGAATTAAAATCAAATTTAGTCTTAACAGCTACTTCGAAATAATTAATTAATTTATTTTAAATTAATTAGTTGGAGAAAGTCAAGTTAGAAGTCTTTCTGAAGTTGTGTCGATCGACGGTAACATACTAATGCCAAGATCTGTAGTCCTTGATGGTTTCAATGTGTTCTGTGGTGGCATCCGTCTGAAACTTGACTCTTTCCTCCATAGCATCCAGGTACACTGCTCGGGCTCCTATGTCCAACTCATCTGAAAGCATGTGCATCATTGTCTTCAATGCGGCTGGACCAACAACATACTTGTGCATGATGTATGCACTGATGGGCAAGTCTGGGCTGGTGGAAATGTGCATCAACTCATCAAAGTATGAGTCAAGCTCTAGTCGGACCTGTTTCTTTGTCTTCGCTTGGGTGAGAGTCCCAATAGATGGGATCGCATGTGTGTGCACCATAACATCCATACTCTTGAATACTCGTGCATGGGAAGCTTGTATGCTAGTGATGAGCTGCGGGAGCTCTTCATTGTTCCAGATCTGACTCTAGATATGTGCTTTCAGCTCGACCGCATTTTCCCTCATCATCTTAGGCAAGTGAAGTGAGGCTCCCTTGTATTTCATCGTCCATGTTTGCATGTCATCAACAACGGCATCCAAGTTTGTTAAGATAAGTGCTCTTCTAGCACATCATTATTTCCATCTGTTGAGATGGATGACCTCCTTATGCATAGTAGCAAACTTGGAGTACAACGCTCGCATAATTGTTTCAAGGGACAATACTTCATCTAGTATTTCCTTCTTCAGTTCAGCTCGGGCACACATTGTCACCAAGTCTCCTCCTTGCTTGGCTGTCTGTAGTTCCTTCACCATTTGCTCATTCTCAGCTATTAGAAAGTGAACACTTGAGCTAGTGGCTTCAGCATACACTCTTATTGCATCATCCAAGGCTATTGGATGTTTTCACACATCAGTCACGATCACTCATTCTTCAACTTGCGCAGGAGATGTATGGCCCAACACTAATGTACATAAGTAACCATGCAAGATGACCTAAGCATAGTACTTTTTGAGATAAATCCCATTTCAGGGCTTGTCCAAAGGATTACCTTCATAATCAATTAGCTCATAGGCCCTGTTGGGTCATTAATATGCCATTATTATTATCACTTTTAAACACTTATCCCACCCATTTCCACTATTCTTCATCATATCATTTGTTATAATTTATCATTTAAATCCATTTTATAAATGATTTATGCTCTTATGAATGAATATTATCTATTCTCCTTTATTTCTAATAAATTCATGATTATGAATTATTTTATCAATGATAGTTTTAATAAGTTGGTTATAACATTATTTACCATTTTTAGCCTCCAAGATAATTTTCAGATTGAAGATTTGATTTTTAAAAGCGCCAACTCAGAAATGCGCTGGAATAAGGAGTGATAGTTTTGCGGTTGAGATTCTGAGCAAATGGAGCAGAATCTGGAAAATCCGGAACATGGGTTTTGTCCAGAACGGGCCCAATTAACTTTAATTAAAGAACGGTTTGCCCAAATTCGGCTTGTACTGAGAGAAACGCAGGGTTCTTTGAGCACGATTTTCTCAGATTTGCTGTTGCGGCCGTCCTCCAAATCTCAGCTGCAAAGCCAAATTCGTCTTGATTTTTGTTGAGAGATGAAAGGAAATATATTTTCTTGTTGATCAACTGGTTAGAATCAATCCAATTTTGTAAAAGAAATCATGTTGTACTTATCTTTATTGTAACTTCTCTCTGATCTCTCTATTTAAATGAAAATAGAGTTCAGAGATGGGGGACTTCAGGGTGATTTCAGGGTGATTTCAGAGGGATTCGAATGATGGAATTGAGGATGAATTAAAGATTCAGAATTGAGGATGGCAGAGAGAATGGATAATGGATGAGAGATTGAGAGATTTCTTGTTGTAATCCACTGTAACTCTGCTTTGATATTTTAATATAAATCTAGTTGTCATTTCATCTTTGATCCTGAAGTAACCCAGCAGCATCCGCTGGTGGCTAAGGGCCCAGCCTCCGGTGGAGTACGCTGCTGCTGTATTATATCTTTATGCTTCATGTGTGGTTTGATTTCTTTCTTTTACTCTATTCAGTAATCTGATGCACTTTACTGTTTTACATATCAGCATTGTTATATATATTTGATTGGATACTATTGTTATTTTCAACAGGAATGCTATGTTATCATTTTAACCTTGTATCGCATTTCTATTCCGTTTGATAATTTATATAACATTGTTGTTCCTTACAGATTGATATTCGATTATAAATTAACCGCGCTGTATGTTCCTAAATCGGTACAACTGTATGATGTATTATTAATTTGTGACTGCCGTTTATTCGGGATTGCTGTTCCGTTACAATTGCTGTTACTTTATAACTGTGATTCATGCATATTGTATCGAAGCTTAGATTACTGTCCCTTTTAATGATAAGTGTGTTGCGTGCTTGATTTGGATTGTTGTACATTCATATTTGATTGCTGTTCCATTTACTGCTATTCCATTTTAGACTTGCTGTTCCATTTCCTATTTGCTGTTCCATTTTACTTTCTGCCGTTCCATTTACTTGCATTTGCTGCTTTGGTGTGAGAGAAGGTCTAAGGCTGTAGTGAGCCTCAGCAGTCGCTGCCTAGCTCCCAGACCTATGGTCCATGCTCTAATTTCCTTTCCATCAGTTTCTAGAGGGATGGGTTATCGCTTCCGAACCTTCCACTGATGCAATGCTTGCTTTTAAAGAGTTCTCCTAGTTTAGTGGCAGCTTTAATTCAAGTTCGATTTCCTTTTGATTGCTTTAAAGCAGGACTGTCAACTCTAGAGAACATTGGTTATTGCTTCCTCGTTCCCAGATTGATTGTCTTGTTCCAGTTTGATTTTAATTGCATCAATTTCTAGAGGAATGAGTTATTGCTACTGTATCCTCGATTGATGGTTGTTTGAATGAATGATTTAGTTTAGAACATTTCAGTTTCTTGCTGTTCCAATTAGATTTTGTTTCCAGCTTTCATTTACTTTTGTGTTTTAAGAACTATACTACGAAACATTACTCTTGGGTAAATAGCCGCCTCAGACTAAGTACACTCTTGAAATAAAAAGTCGTCCCTGGGTTGATAATTAATGTGAAGGTAATTAGGAGTTCAAAAGACACCTTTTTATCGCTCCACATTTTGGCGCCGTTGCCGGGGAGAGTGTAGCCATTTCTAAAGAGTAGTGTGAATCTGATGAGTGCCTGTTAGGGAAGAGTTGGATCTTAAAAACGGAAGGTAAGAACCTGCGTACGGAGCATGTAAAAGCCCTGCTCCACTGTCCGCTTTCCTAACAGATTTGCTGTTGCTTTCTTGTATAGAAATAGATGTTTGAATTTTTTGTGAATGACTAGGAAAAAATAGAAATTTTGAAAAATAAATCACATAATTTCACTCAAGTGGTGATGTAAGCACCACCCATTTCACTAACTAATTGACAGGAATATTGGAAGAAGGAGCTTCGAAGGAACACATGAAGGACATCTTCTGTTATGGTAAGAAACTGCCCAACATTTTTTTGAATTTACTGCTCAACTAATTCCACACCCTCACCACAATAAACCAGTACAACATGCTTACAATGTTGAGCTGCCAAATTTACCCACCCTTCCCACCCATTCTATCTCACATGCGCTATTAGAGAAAACTTACAATGAGATTCAGAGTGTTTCAAATTCAAAAATTGTAGAAGCTATGGAAGAAAATGAGGTCCCTTGTAGGTTGCACCAACAAATCATTTTAAAAGCTCAAGAACTTCATGGTATGATGGGAAATCAAGAAAGTAACGGATATATTGAAGATTGGTTTCACTCCATCACGTGTTTGCATCATCACTCCATACTTCAAAAAATTTTGAAACCATGTTTTCAAGGGAAGTTGGCTTCTCATACCCTAATTTTTATCAACATGCATTTTTTGAATTTGGGTATGTGCATACATGAGGCCTTATTTCTAACATGGTTCCACTAGAAATACTCTTATACATAAACATATTCAATTCTCAAAGAAGAGTAGGATAGTGGAGAAAATAAAATAAATAAAGAAATAAAACAAACACATTTTTTTATTTTTGTAAAACTAGTTGTTTCTTTTGTTGCAACACGCTATCGAAATCAACATCGGTGATAAATATTTCAATCTATTTGTGTATGTAGATGAATCATAATAGAAATAATAAGTTCTACAAACACTCATTTTCATTTTTATCACCAATTTGAAAAAATGCTTGAATATCATTTTTTTGGCTTGCGGGCTTGATGAACTTTCTGGAAAAACAGTCGGGACAGTCATGTTTTGAGGGACCAAAAGTGAATATTTTTAAAACCTGTTTCTACCCTAGGTAGCCCTTGATGTCTACTTTCTAACCCAATTTGAACCACTCAATTTGGATTTGAAACGAAAAAGTTAGAAACAAAACATTGACAGGGTGTCTAGTGGGCAGCTCAGGAACAGAGTTAGGACAATCAGTTTTCGGAGGCCTAAAGGTTTGAATTTTTAAAACCTGTTTCTATGGTAGATTCCCCTATGAATCTAGTTTACAATGCAATTGGAATCACTCATTTTCGATATCGT
The DNA here is from genome assembly GCA_031772625.1 of Pinus tabuliformis. Taxonomy (NCBI): domain Eukaryota; kingdom Viridiplantae; phylum Streptophyta; class Pinopsida; order Pinales; family Pinaceae; genus Pinus; species Pinus tabuliformis. The sequence goes on from CM062819.1 coordinate 481,049,780, forward strand.
ATGGGGAAGTTATGATTAAAATACTGACTGTCTATCGTAAATCAGCACCCTTAAAACTATGTCTTTCCGGTTGTTCCTTACAGTAGTTGACCTATCAATTCTTCTTCTCTTCAAAACCTGTTTCTATTGGAAATAAATAAATGAATATAATTTCATTTCCAATTTGAATCATTTGAATCCAACACCAAACGAAAAAATTATGCTTGAAATATCAACTGTTGGTCTAAGCTGGGTAATCAAAAATTACTCTGTTATGCAGGTTGTTCTAACTAAAATTGACATATCATAACATTGAATCTTTAAAACCTGTTTCTACTGGATATAACCCTTTGAATTAGCTCTCATTTTGCTTTGGAATCACTCAATTTCGACGAAAAACAAAGAAGTTGTGATTAAAACACTGCAGGTTAGTATGATTAGCCACTGCTCTCCCGCAGGTAACAAATAAATTTTACTTTGTTATTTTCTCTGTGGATTTGTTCTACAGAGTAACTACTTGTTAGTTTTTTTACATAATTCTTGGATTAGGGGAGCCCGTACACCTCTCTTTCTTCATGATTTAATGTTTTATTGCAGGTAGATACTCGTTTTTTGCACGCCTTGGGAAAATAAAGAAGGTCAATTTATGAACGAGTGATTTTTAAAAAAAAAAATTAAATGAAACAAAGGAATTTCATCCAACTCATTACCCAACGGATTCATAATAGAAGAAATGAAGAATTGATTTTCATTTGAATATTCATGTCTTGTCACTGCTGCCAAAACATTTTTCGAATAAATCATTTTTTTGACATCACATCATAGCTGTTGTAACTTAATCTATTTATTTACATACTGTTTTTTGTTGTTTCTTTTCTAATCTTTCTTATATTTTGTGTTTCAGGTGTTGCTTCATTCAAAGTGTAATTCATCCTCACCATCAATGCCGTGAACAGCTAATTTGTTTTTTTTGCATGTTTGCATTTTATGATTGTCCATTTTGTTGTTCCTTTCTGAATGGAACAACAATTCTGCACTTTCAAGTTTTGCTGTTCCTTTTTGAAATGGAACAGCACTTCTGCACTTTCACATTTTGCTGTTCCTTTTCGAAATGGAACAGCACTTCTGCACTTTCACGTTTTGCTGTTCCTTTTCGAAATGGAACAGCACTTCTGCACTTTCACGTTTTGCTGTTCCTTTTCAAAATAGAACAACACTTCTGCACTTTCACGTTTTGCTGTTCCTTTTCGAAATGGAACAGCACTTCTGCACTTTCACGTTTTGCTGTTCCTTTTCGAAATGGAACAGCACTTCTGCACTTTCACGTTTTGCTATTCCTTTTCGAATGGAACAACACTTCTACACTTTCACGTTTTGTTATTCCTTTTCGAAAGGGACAGCACTTCGACACTTTTCATTTTTGTTGTTCCTTTTCCAAAGGAACGACACTTGCATTTTTGTTATTCCTTTTCCAAAGGAACGACACTTTTAATTTTTGTTGTTCCTTTTCCAAAGGAACGACACCTGTGTTGTTGCTGTTCCTTTTCCAAAGGAACAACACCTTTGATTTTTGTTGTTCCTTTCCCAAAGGAACGACACTTGCGTTTTTGCTGTTCCTTTTCCAAAGGAATGACACTTTTAGTTTTTGCTGTTCCTTTTTCCAAAGGAATGACATTTCCATTTTCACGCTTTTTTGTATGTATTTTTGTTTTTTTGGTGTGCATTTTCTTTGTTGTTCCCTACACGGAACACCACTTTTTGAGTGTTTTTGCTATTCATTCAAAAGAGCAACACTTTGGGATTATTTTTGAGAGCAACCCTTCCTTCCTCTTGTGGGATTATTCCTAATTCATCTCAACCACATTTTACTGATTTCATTTTATAGCATGAAGTACACTATTTTTATGAGGACAAGAGTTATCGATTCTATTGAAGCGAGTTAATATCATTCACGTTATGATCTTTAACATCACAACTCTTTGATGATAGATTTTTTTCAAAAGGGACACAATTATTTATATACTACTTTACTGCATTGTTTTCTGTTGAACATGATATTGATTGATCATCTTAATACCATGCTGGTTCCATCATCCCTGGTTATAATCTTCTCTGTCTGTAATAAATGAGATTATGGGCATATTTTTTTCTATTGACATGTTCAACTTCTTCCACCATCCCTGCTCTTAAGGAGTACTGAGCCTCCCTCTTTTTATCATCAAAATGTGTAATAATAACAAAATTTTGTTCGCAGATGGAGGATAGGGGGTCTCATTACGAGCCAGCCTACCATGTTCATAAGGCTGTAACAGAGTGACATTCCTGTTATGGCCACCACACCAGGGTTATGATCCATTGGATAGCCAAATTATCCTTGGAACAAGAGGTCTCATCACGAGCCGGCCTGATCACTTTTGCTACATCCCAGTGAATGGTAGTGTGATTATCTGGTTACCACGCCAGCACACTGATCTCTTCTGTAGAACAGCACTGTAACTCTCCAATTATAAATTGAGGATCCTGGCTCATATGGGTTAAAAAGCAACCCTTCCGAGGCTATGGACGCCTGCTGGCAGCAGCGGCTCTACTTATGGTATTGAAGTTATATCTTATCGTCAATTATTATTATAATACCCTTTTCTTATTTTTTTCTTTTTATCAGAGAAGTTATTTCCTTAACTTTTTCCCTATTTTGAACCTTTATGCATGAGAAATTGTTTTATGATCAATCACATCATTTTCAGCTAGAATACCGTCAGCAAAGCATCTTTTTAGCATAGTGTTGTCCTTTTTCGTTTTGCATAAACTATCATCAATCCAAAGCGTCCTATCTCTCATTCATAACTATCTTTACACACTCTGCTCTCATTATAATCATAACTCTCGTTGTCCTATCATTGATATGTGTACTCTGCTTCATTTACTGATATATTGTTCATTCTTGTGTCTTGCCGTCAGCATAACCCCTCTCATACGCTTTATGGTCATGGCATTCCTTTTTCAATTGGAGGGGGGAATGTATGCATTATGGAATTGCATGCGATATGATTACTACACTCTGCCATAACTTGTTGATTTGACAACAGTTTTTCTGACTGAAAGTTTTGCATGCATCTTATCTATTTCTATTCAAAACTAACACTATGGATTCAAGAACATTGTATGCAAAATAGTGCTTTGTTTACAGGAAAACAACAAGTATGGAGAATTTTATTCGCAACATGACCACACTATTGCAACTAACAGAAGAGGCTCGAGCAACTCGCGAACGTGAACAATTGTTCAGACATGATGTGCTTACCGAGATTCCACCTTTTGTATCACTTTCAGCACCAACTCTGCCTACATCAGCTTCACCACATGCCAGTCCATATATGTCATTCCACATTTTCGGAGGTATAACTTGAGGTAAAATCGCATAATTTTCTGATTTATTACAAATTTAGGAGAATTTCATAAAAATCCATTTTGAGCATTCTTTATCATCCTTCGCTCCACATCTTTACCACTTCCCCTTTTTCAGCAGCATATCATTTTCGAGTGTGGGGGAGTGTTCCTTTCATTCCTTTCTTTCTTATGACCACGTCATTCATATTCTTTATCATCCACTGTTATTCTTATTCACTCTCACCACCTCCCTTATTCCATGTTGTTTTACACCAAGCATAGAATTCAACAGATAGTAGCAACCACCTCTATTTGTTTTCTATCATCGCATGAGGGCATGCTAATTTTTCAAAGAGGGGGAGGAATTGTTATGCATGATGGATGTTTTCTATTTTCTTTCTCATTTAAGGCATACAATTTCAGTATAGAAATTGATTTCCACATATTTTTAAAACTATGAACTCAATTCTTGTGATTTTTGGAAAACACGTACGTATCATTAATACAAACCCACACAATTTCAAGAAATATTGGTTCATAAAATTTCGGAAATCATGCATTCTCACCTACAACCATTTTGTTTATATCTCATGATCCATACATCAAAACAATCTGATTTTTGGATCATAGAAGCCTTCATATATTACAAATCTACTTGAAACATTTCAACAAAATCTGGTTTGTAGTTTTTGGGAAAATGGTTAATGAAGTTTGCTGTTATCTATGTCATATTTTGCTGCAACTTCATACATATAGTTGAATGTCAATGTAAAAATTGTTATGCCTTCATCGAGATTGCTAAAATTGAATATTCATTAATTAAGGAAGCATTCATTTGTTCTCAAATTTTTATTGCTTGGTTAACACATGGTTTTTGTCTTTGGGTTGCATGAGGACATGCAATATATTCAGTTTTCGTTGCATGAGGACATGCAACATATTGAGTGTGGGGGTATGTTGGGTCGTTAATATGCCATTATTATTATCACTTTTAAACACTTATCCCACCCATTTCCACTATTCTTCATCATATCATTTGTTATAATTTATCATTTAAATCCATTTTATAAATGATTTATGCTATTGTGAATGAATATTATCTATTCTCCTTTATTTCTAATAAATTCATGATTATGAATTATTTTATCAATGATAGTTTTAATAAGTTGGTTATAACATTATTTACCATTTTTAGCCTCCAAGATAATTTTCAGATTGAAGATTTGATTTTTAAAAGCGCCAACTCAGAAATGCGCTGGAATAAGGAGCGACAGTTTTGCGGTTGAGATTCTGAGCAAATGGAGCAGAATCTGGAAAATCCGGAACATGGGTTTTGTCCAGAACGGGCCCAATTAACTTTATCAAAGAACGGTTTGCCCAAATTCGGCTTGTACTGAGAGAAACGCAGGGTTCTTTGAGCATGATTTTCTCAGATTTGCTGTTGCGACCGTCCTCCAAATCTCAGCTGCAAAGCCAAATTCGTCTTGCTTTTTGTTGAGAGATGAAAGGAAATATATTTTCTTGTTGATCAACTGGTTAGAATCAATCCAATTTTGTAAAAGAAATCATGTTGTACTTATCTTTATTGTAACTTCTCTCTGATATCTCTATTTAAATGAAAACAGAGATCAGAGATGGGGGACTTCAGGGTGATTTCAGGGTGATTTCAGAGGGATTCGAATGATGGAATTGAGGATGAATTAAAGATTCAGAATTGAGGATGGCAGAGAGAATGGATAATGGATGAGAGATTGAGATATTTCTTGTTGTAATCCACTGTAACTCTGCTTTGATATTTTAATATAAATCTAGTTGCCATTTCATCTTTGATCCTGAAGTAACCCAGCAGCATCCGCTGGTGGCTAAGGGCCCAGCCTCCGGTGGAGTACGCTGCTGCTGTATTATATCTTTATGCTTCATGTGTGGTTTGATTTCTTTCTTTTACTCTATTCAGTAATCTGATGCACTTTACTGTTTTACATATCAGCGTTGTTATATATATTTGATTGGATACTATTGTTATTTTCAACAGGAATGCTATGTTATCATTTTAACCTTGTATCGCATTTCTATTCCGTTTGATAATTTATATAACATTGTTGTTCCTTACAGATTGATATTCGATTATAAATTAACCGCGCTATATGTTCCTAAATCGGTACAACTGTATGATGTATTATTAGTTTGACTGCCGTTTATTCGGGATTGCTGTTCCGTTACAATTGCTGTTACTTTATAACTGTGATTCATGCATATTGTATCGAAGCTCAGATTACTGTCCCTTTTAATGATAAGTGTGTTGCGTGCTTGATTTGGGATTGTTGTACATTCATATTTGATTGCTGTTCCATTTACTGCTATTCCATTTTAGATTTGTTGTTCCATTTCCTATTTGCTGTTCCATTTTACTTTCTGTCGTTCCATTTACTTGCATTTGCTGCTTTGGTGTGAGAGAAGGTCTAAGGCTGTAGTGAGCCTCAGCAGTCGCTGCCTAGCTCCCAGACCTATGGTCCATGCTCTAATTTCCTTTCCATCAGTTTCTAGAGGGATGGGTTATCGCTTCCGAACCTTCCACTGATGCAATGCTTGCTTTTAAAGAGTTCTCCTAGTTTAGTGGCAGCTTTAATTCAAGTTCGATTTCCTTTTGATTGCTTTAAAGCAGGACTGTCAACTGTAGAGAACATTGGTTATTGCTTCCCCGTTCCCAGATTGATTGTCTTATTCCAGTTTGATTTTAATTGCATCAATTTCTAGAGGAATGAGTTATTGCTACTGTATCCTCGATTGATGGTTGTTTGAATGAATGATTTAGTTTAGAACATTTCAGTTTCTTGTTGTTCCAATTAGATTTTGTTTCCAGCTTTCATTTACTTTTGTGTTTTAAGCACTATACTACGAAACATTACTCTTGGGTAAATAGCCGCCTCAGACTGAGTACACTCTTGAAATAAAAAGTCGTCCCTGGGTTGCTAATTAATGTGAAGGTAATTAGGAGTTCAAAAGACACCTTTTTATTGCTCCACATTTTGGCGCCGTTGCCGGGGAGAGTGTAGCCATTTCTAAAGAGTAGTGTGAATCTGATGAGTGCCTGTTAGGGAAGAGTTGGATCTTAAAAACGGAAGGTAAGAACCTGCGTACGGAGCATGTAAAAGCCCTGCTCCACTGTCCGCTTTCCTAACATATTTGCTGTTGCTTTCTTGTATAGAAATAGATGTTTGAATTTTTGTGTGAATGACTAGGAAAAAATAGAAATTTTGAAAAATAAATCACATAATTTCACTCAAGTGGTGATGTAAGCACCACCCATTTCACTAACTAATTGACAGGAATATTGGAAGAAGGAGCTTCGAAGGAACACATGAAGGACATCTTCTGTTATGGTAAGAAACTGCCCAACATTTTTTTGAATTTACTGCTCAACTAATTCCACACCCTCACCACAATAAACCAGTACAACATGCTTACAGTGTTGAACTGCCAAATTTACCCACCCTTCCCACCCATTCTATCTCACATGTGCCATTAGAGAAAACTTACAATGAGATTCAGAGTGTTTCAAATTCAAAAATTGTAGAAGCTATGGAAGAAAATGAGGTTCCTTGTAGGTTGCACCAACAAATCATTTTAAAAGCTCAAGAACTTCATGGTATGATGGGAAATCAAGAAAGTAACGGATATATTGAAGATTGGTTTCACTCCATCACGTGTTTGCATCATCACTCCATACTTCAAAAATTTTTGAAACCATCTTTTCAAGGGAAGTTGGCTTCTCATACCCTAATTTTTATCAACATGCATTTTTTGAATTTGGGTATGTGCATACATGAGGCCTTATTTCTAACATGGTTCCACTGTAAATACTCTTATACATAAACATATTCAATTCTCAAAGAAGAGTAGGATAGTGGAGAAAATAAAATAAATAAAGAAATAAAACAAACACATTTTTTTATTTTTGTAAAACTAGTTGTTTCTTTTGTTGCAACACGCTATCGAAATCAACATCGGTGATAAATATTTCAATCTATTTGTGTATGTAGATGAATCATAATAGAAATAATAAGTTCTACAAACACTCATTTTCATTTTTATCACCAATTTGAAAAAATGCTTGAATATCATTTTTTTGGCTTGCGGGCTTGATGAACTTTCTGGAAAAACAGTCGGGACAGTCATGTTTTGAGGGACCAAAAGTGAATATTTTTAAAACCTATTTCTACCCTAGGTAACCCTTGATGTCTACTTTCTAACCCAATTTGAACCACTCAATTTGGATTTGAAACGAAAAAGTTAAAAACAAAACATTGACAGGGTGTCTAGTGGGCAGCTCAGGAACAGAGTTAGGACAATCAGTTTTCGGAGGCCTAAATGTTTGAATTTTTAAAACCTGTTTCTATGGTAGATTCCCCTATGAATCTAGTTTACAATGCAATTGGAATCACTCATTTTCGATATCGTATGGGGAAGTTATGATTAAAGTACTGACTGTCTATCGTAAATCAGCACCCTTAAAACTATGTCTTTCCGGTTGTTCCTTACAGTAGTTGACCTATCAATTCTTCTTCTCTTCAAAACCTGTTTCTATTGGAAATAAATAAATGAATATAATTTCATTTCCAATTTGAATCATTTGAATCCAACACCAAACGAAAAAATTATGCTTGAAATATCAACTGTTGGTCTAAGCTGGGTAATCAAAAATGACTCTGTTATGCAGGTTGTTCTAACTAAAATTGACATATCATAGCATTGAATCTTTAAAACTCGTTTCTACTGGAGATAACCCTTTGAATTAGCTCTCATTTTGCTTTGAAATCACTCAATTTCGACGAAAAACAAAGAAGTTGTGATTAAAACACTGCAAGTTAGTATGATTGGCCACTGCTCTCCCACAGGTAACAAATAAATTTTACTTTGTTATTTTCTCTGTGGATTTGTTCTACAGAGTAACTACTTGTTAGTTTTTTTACATAATTCTTGGATTAGGGGAGCCCGTACACCTCTCTTTCTTCATGATTTAATGTTTTATTGCAGGTAGATACTCGTTTTTTGCAGGTCTTGGGAAAATAAAGAAGGTCAATTTATGGACGAGTGATTTTTAAAAGAAATTTTAAATGAAACAAAGGAATTTCATCCAACTCATTACCCAATGGATTCATAATAGAAGAAATGAAGAATTGATTTCCATTTGAATATTCATGTCTTGTCACTGCTGCCAAAACATTTTTCGAATAAATCATTTTTTTGACATCACATCATAGCTGTTGTAACTTAATCTATTTATTTACATACTGTTTTTTGTTGTTTCTTTTCTAATCTTTCTTATATTTTTTGTTTCAGGTGTTGCTTCATTCAAAGTAATTCATCCTCAGCATCAATGCTGTGAACAGCTAATTTGTTTTTTTTGCATGTTTGCATTTTATAATTGTCCATTTTGTTGTTCCTTTCTGAATGGAACAACAATTCTGCACTTTCACGTTTTGTTGTTCCTTTTCGAAATGGAACAGCACTTCTGCACTTTCACGTTTTGCTGTTCCTTTTCGAAATGGAACAGCACTTCTACACTTTCACGTTTTGTTGTTCCTTTTCAAAATGGAACAGCACTTCTGCACTTTCACGTTTTGTTGTTCCTTTTCGAAATGGAACAACACTTCTGCACTTTCACGTTTTGTTGTTCCTTTTCGAAATGGAACAGCACTTCTGCACTTTCACGTTTTGCTGTTCCTTTTCGAAATGGAACAGCACTTCTGCACTTTCACGTTTTGCTGTTCCTTTTCGAATGGAACAACACTTCTGCACTTTCACGTTTTGTTGTTCCTTTTCGAAAGGGACAGCACTTCGACACTTTTCATTTTTGTTGTTCCTTTTCCAAAGGAACGACACTTGCATTTTTGTTATTCCTTTTCCAAAGGAACGACACTTTTGATTTTTGTTGTTCCTTTTCCAAAGGAACGACACCTGTGTTGTTGCTGTTCCTTTTCCAAAGGAACAACACCTTTGATTTTTGCTGTTCCTTTCCCAAAGGAACGGCACTTGCGTTTTTGTTGTTCCTTTTCCAAATGAATGACACTTTTAGTTTTTGCTGTTCCTTTTTCCAAAGGAACGACATTTCCATTTTCCCGTTTTTTTGTGTGTATTTTTGTTTTTTTGGTGTGCATTTTCTTTGTTGTTCCCTACACGGAACACCACTTTTTGAGTGTTTTTACTGTTCATTCAAAAGAGCAACACTTTGGGATTATTTTCGAGAGCAACCCTTCCTTCCTCTTGTGGGATTATTCCTAATTCATCTCAACCACATTTTACTGATTTCATTTTATAGCATGAAGTACACTATTTTTATGAGGACAAGAGTTATCGATTCTATTGAAGCGAGTTAATATCATTCACGTTATGATCTTTAACAGGACAACTCCTTGATGATAGATTTTTTTCAAAAGGGACACAATTATTTATATACTACTTTACTGCATTGTTTTCTGTTGAACATGATATTGATTGATCATCTTAATACCATGCTGGTTCCATCATCCCTGGTTATAATCTTCTCTGTCTGTAATAAATGAGATTATGGGTATATTTTTTTCTATTGACATGTTCAACTTCTTCCACCATCCCTGCTCTTAAGGAGTACTGAGCCTCCCTCTTTTTATCATCAAAATGTGTAATAATAACAAAATTTTGTTCGCAGATGGAGGATAGGGGGTCTCATTACGAGCCAGCCTACCATGTTCATAAGGCTGTAACAGAGTGACATTCCTGTTATGGCCACCACACCAGGGTTATGATCCATTGGATAGCCAAATTATCCTTGGAACAGGAGGTCTCACCACGAGCCGGCCTGATCAATTTTGCTAAATCCCAGTGAATGGCAGTGTGATTATCTGGTTACCACGCCAGCACACTGATCTCTTCTGTAGAACAGCACTGTAACTCTCCATTTATAAATTGAGGATCCTGGCTCATATGGGTTAAAAAGCAACCCTGTCGAGGCTATGGACGCCTGCTGGCAGCAGCGGCTCTGCTTATGGTATTGAAGTTATATCTTATCGTCAATTATTATTATAATACCCTTTTCTTATTTTTTTCTTTTTATCAGAGAAGTTATTTCCTTAATTTTTTCCCTGTTTTGAACCTTTATGCATGAGAAATTGTTTTATGATCAATCACATCATTTTCAGCTAGAATACCGTCAGCAAAGCATCTTTTTAGCATAGTGTTGTCCTTTTTCGTTTTGCATAAACTATCATAAATCCAAAGCGTCCTATCTCTCATTCATAACTATCCTTACACACTCTGCTCTCATTATAATCATAACTCTCGTTGTCCTATCATTGATATGTGTACTCTGCTTCATTTACTGATATATTGTTCATTCTTGTGTCTTGCCGTCAGCGTAACCCCTCTCATATGCTTTATGGTCATGACATTCCTTTTTCAATTGGAGGGGGGAATGTATGCATTATGGAATTGCATGCGATATGATTACTACACTCTGCCATAACTTGTTGATTTGACAACAGTTTTTCTGACTGAAAGTTTTGCAGGCATCTTATCTATTTCTATTCAAAACTAACACTATGGATTCAAGAACATTGTATGCAAAATAGTGCTTTGTTTACAGGAAAACAACAAGTATGGAGAATTCTATTTGCAGCATGACCACACTATTGCAACTAACAGAAGAGGCTCGAGCAACTCGCGAACGTGAACAATTGTTCAGACATGATGTGCTTACCGGGATTCCACCTTTTGTATCACTTTCAGCACCAACTCTGCCTACATCAGCTTCACCACATGCCAGTCCATATATGTCATTCCACATTTTCGGAGGTATAACTTGAGGTAAAATCGCATAATTTTCTGATTTATTACAAATTTAGGAGAATTTCATAAAAATCCATTTTGAGCATTCTTTATCATCCTTCGCTCCACATCTTTACCACTTCCCCTTTTTCAGCAGCATATCATTTTCGAGTGTGGGGGAGTGTTCCTTTCATTCCTTTCTTTCTTATGACCACGTCATTCATATTCTTTATCATCCACTGCTATTCTTATTCACTCTCACCACCTCCCTTATTCCATGTTGTTTTACACCAAGCATAGAATTCAACAGATAGTAGCAACCACCTCTATTTGTTTTCTATCATCGCATGAGGGCATGCTAATTTTTCAAAGAGGCGGAGGAATTGCTACGCATGATGGATGTTTTCTATTTTCTTTCTCATTTAAGGCATATAATTTCAGTGTAGAAATTGATTTCCACATATTTTTAAAACTATGAACTCAATTCTTGTGATTTTTGGAAAACACATACGTATCATTAATACAAACCCACACAATTTCAAGAAATATTGGTTCATAAAATTTCGGAAATCAGGCACTCTCACCTACAGCCATTTTGTTTATATCTCATGATCCATGCATCAAAACAATCTAATTTTTGGATTATAGAAGCCTTCATATATTACAAATCTACTTGAAACATTTCAACAAAATCTGGTTTGTAGTTTTTGGGAAAATGGTTAATGAAGTTTGTTGTTATCTATGTCATATTTTGCTGCAACTTCATACATATAGTTGAATGTCAATGTAAAAATTGTTATGCCTTCATCGAGATTGCTAAAATTGAATATTCATTAATTAAGGAAGCATTCATTTGTTCTCAAATTTTTATTGCTTGGTTAACACATGGTTTTTGTCTTTGGGTTGCATGAGGACATGCAATATATTCAGTTTTCGTTGCATGAGGACATGCAACATATTGAGTGTGGGGGTATGTTGGGTCGTTAATATGCCATTATTATTATCACTTTTAAACACTTATCCCACCCATTTCCACTATTCTTCATCATATCATTTGTTATAATTTATCATTTAAATCCATTTTATAAATGATTTATGCTCTTGTGAATGAATATTATCTATTCTCCTTTATTTCTAATAAATTCATGATTATGAATTATTTTATCAATGATAGTTTTAATAAGTTGGTTATAACATTATTTACCATTTTTAGCCTCCAAGATAATTTTCAGATTGAAGATTTGATTTTTAAAAGTGCCAACTCAGAAATGCGTTGGAATAAGGAGTGACAATTTTGCGGTTGAGATTCTGAGCAAATGGAGCAGAATCTGGAAAATCCGGAACATGGGTTTTGTCCAGAACGGGCCCAATTAACTTTAATCAAAGAACGGTTTGCCCAAATTCGGCTTGTACTGAGAGAAACGCAGGGTTCTTTGAGCATGATTTTCTCAGATTTGCTGTTGCGGCCGTCCTCCAAATCTCAGCTGCAAAGCCAAATTCGTCTTGCTTTTTGTTGAGAGATGAAAGGAAATATATTTTCTTGTTGATCAACTGGTTAGAATCAATCCAATTTTGTAAAAGAAATCATGTTGTACTTATCTTTATTGTAACTTCTCTCTGATCTCTCTATTTAAATGAAAACAGAGATCAGAGATGGGGGACTTCAGGGTGATTTCAGGGTGATTTCAGAGGGATTCGAATGATGGAATTGAGGATGAATTAAAGATTCAGAATTGAGGATGGCAGAGAGAATGGATAATGGATGAGAGATTGAGAGATTTCTTGTTGTAATCCACTGTAACTCTGCTTTGATATTTTAATATAAATCTAGTTGCCATTTCATCTTTGATCCTGAAGTAACCCAGCAACATCCGCTGGTGGCTAAGGGCCCAGCCTCCGGTGGAGTACGCTGCTGCTGTATTATATCTTTATGCTTCATGTGTGGTTTGATTTCTTTCTTTTACTCTATTCAGTAATCTGATGCACTTTACTGTTTTACATATCAGCGTTGTTATATATATTTGATTGGATACTATTGTTATTTTCAACAGGAATGCTATGTTATCATTTTAACCTTGTATCGCATTTCTATTCCGTTTGATAATTTATATAACATTGTTGTTCCTTACAGATTGATATTCAATTATAAATTAACCGCGCTGTATGTTCCTAAATCGGTACAACTGTATGATGTATTATTAATTTGACTGCCGTTTATTCGGGATTGTTGTTCCGTTACAATTGCTGTTACTTTATAACTGTGATTCATGCATATTGTATCGAAGCTCAGATTACTGTCCCTTTTAATGATAAGTGTGTTGCGTGCTTGATTTGGGATTGTTGTACATTCATATTTGATTGCTGTTCCATTTACTGCTATTCCATTTTAGACTTGTTGTTCCATTTCCTATTTGCTGTTCCATTTTACTTTTTGCCGTTCCATTTACTTGCATTTGCTGCTTTGGTGTGAGAGAAGGTCTAAGGCTGTAGTGAGCCTCAGCAGTCGCTGCCTAGCTCCCAGACCTATGGTCCATGCTCTAATTTCCTTTCCATCAGTTTCTAGAGGGATGGGTTATCGCTTCCGAACCTTCCACTGATGCAATGCTTGCTTTTAAAGAGTTCTCCTAGTTTAGTGGCAGCTTTAATTCAAGTTCGATTTCCTTTTGATTGCTTTAAAGCAGGACTGTCAACTGTAGAGAACATTGGTTATTGCTTCCTCGTTCCCAGATTGATTGTCTTGTTCCAGTTTGATTTTAATTGCATCAATTTCTAGAGGAATGAGTTATTGCTACTGTATCCTCGATTGATGGTTATTTGAATGAATGATTTAGTTTAGAACATTTCAGTTTCTTGCTGTTCCAATTAGATTTTGTTTCTAGATTTCATTTACTTTTGTGTTTTAAGCACTATACTACGAAACATTACTCTTGGGTGAATAGCCGCCTCAGACTGAGTACACTCTTGAAATAAAAAGTCGTCCCTGGGTTGATAATTAATTTGAAGGTAATTAGGAGTTCAAAAGACACCTTTTTATCGCTCCACAGGCCCCTTTTTGCAAAAACATGTTTAACAATGTAGGGCCCATGCCACATGGGTTCCAACTTTCTTTCCCCCAGCTTATCATTATCTTAATCGTATAGTAAAACCAAATCACCCTCAAGGAACGCATGGGGGGGGGGGGGGGGGGCGACCAATGGGACTTGACTTGCTTATTTTATTCTTTGATGACCAAAGCAGCGAGACGATGAGTCTCATCCATCCATTCTGAATATAAAAGGTGCTCTTCCAGAGGTGATGTTTCGAGGAGAAGTTTGACAGCTAGCTTGAGTGAAGGAATTTTGCATTCAACCGGTAACGTTGCTTCCAAACCATAAACAAGCTGGAATGGTGTGAAACCAATGGCATATTTGGTCAAGGTTCAATAACCCCACAGTGTTGAAAAGAGTATGAGATGCCAATTTGACTTGTGCATGCCAATAGTACGTTGAAGCATTGTAACCAAAACTTTTTTCACAACTTCAACTTGACCGTTGGCCTAAGGGTAATACGGGGTTGAGCCATTGTGGCACAAACCCAACGTAGAGGTCAACTTAACCATCATGTAATCTCAAAAATGGGATCCATGGTATGTGAAAATGGCTTGAGGTATACCGAACTTGGAAATAATGTGATTGAAAAGAAATTGAGTCGTCATTTTATCGTCTGCAAAGTATGTAGGCATCGCTTTGGCCGATTTGGTGAAATAATCCACAGCAATGATAATATAACCATATCCATGCCCCCCGACCGAACGAGGGTTACATGTCATATAGTCGATGCCCCATTTGGAAAAAGGACCAACGATAATGACAGGGTGTATGTGAGCGGGCAAGGCATGCATATTGCATTGGTAAATTTGGTGGTCATGGCACTTGCGAACAGCAAGGATGCAATCCTTGAAAATGGACGGCCAGAAATAACCAACACGAAGGATGTTTTTGTGCGGTAGCATAGCGAGACATATGACCACCACATGCCCCAGAATGGCAGTCATTGAGAACTCTCTCAGCCTCCTCAAGAGTAAGACATTGGCAAAGAACTAAATCGACACTGACATCGTATAAATTATGGCCAATAATACGGTAGGGTTGGGAGTGATGGCGAATCTGTCGACAATCATCCTTAGTCAACGCAGACTGAAACGTGGACACTTGGAGATACACGATGATATCGTCGTACCACGGGTCAAGGGTGTTGATCAAGAAGAGTCTCATCTGGAAGCTGTTCATCTGCACCTGTGGTGAGAGACGTAGAAGGAAGGGAGCAAATCAACTCGGGGAAAACTAGTGATTTCTTAGTTTTGGTAGTAGTAAATACCAAATTGAATTCTTGCAGGATGATGATCCATTCAAAATACTTTCCCCCCAGCAACTGACTAGGATGTAGGTCATGGGGTTGCATTCAGAAATCACAGTAGTAGTACGTACGAGAATGGCGTGCCGAAAGCGTTGAACATCATGTATGGCAGCCAAAGCCAACTTATGGACATGGGCATAACGTGTTTCGGTGTCAAGGAGATTACGCCTAAGGTAGTAGATAACATGTTCATTTCCTTCGTCATCGTCTTGTACCAATACCATAACAGTGGTGCTAGGGGCTATAGCTAGGTAAAGGAAGTAATCGCGATGATAATATGGGGGATGCAGCAAAGTAGCATTTATGAGGATAGCCTTGAGGTCATCGAAAGACTTTGGGCAACCTCATCCCAAACAAAGGTTGTTAGTTGTTTGAGCAACCGAGTAAATCCTAAAGCTAGCCCAACATACTTGGGTATGAAACGATAGAGGAAATTTTCTTTTCCTTGCAGGCTCTGG
The DNA here is from genome assembly GCA_031772625.1 of Pinus tabuliformis. Classification (NCBI taxonomy): domain Eukaryota; kingdom Viridiplantae; phylum Streptophyta; class Pinopsida; order Pinales; family Pinaceae; genus Pinus; species Pinus tabuliformis. The sequence continues at coordinate 481,065,802 of CM062819.1, forward strand.
AGTTGGTGCAATGAAGATGGAGGGGGTAAATTTGCAATGGCCTTGACTTTAAGTGGATCAAGGTGAATACCGTCCTTCGAAATGATAAATCCAAGGAGTCGTCCAGATTCAATGCAGAAAACACATTTATGCGAGTTTAACCGAATGTTGTAGTGTCTACAGCAAAGAAAAATCTGCCGAAGATGGTCAAGGTGATCTTGGTGCTTACGAGAATGAGCGAGAAGGTCATCCAAGTAATTCTGAACGATGTTGCAAATATCGTGAAATGCATAGGAGATCGCCCACTGAAATGTAGCCCCAACATTTTTGAGGCTGAAAGGGAGATTTTTGTACATGAAATACCCCACGGACAGATAAAAGCTGTCTTTTCTTGATCAGCCAATGCAATGTTAATCTGGTTGTAACCAGAAAAACCATCCATAAAGGAAAAAATTTTGCTCCCAGAACATTCATCAATGATCAAATTAATGAAGGGAGTGGGGTAGTTATCCTTAGGATAGGCACGATTGAGATCACGGTAATCAATGCAAATGCGGATCGTGCCTTGTTTCTTTATCACTGGGACAATATTTGATACCCAATCTGTAAGAGGGATTGGATAAATGAATCTAGATTTGAGAAGTTTTTCAACTTCACCCTTGATAGCAGCCGCTTTCCTAGGGTGCAATGGGCGGAGCCATTGACGAATGGGCTTCGTGTGAGGATAAGTTAGTATTTCCTGAACAACAATTCTAGTATCAATGTCAGGCATTTCTTCATATGACCATGCAAACACATCGGGGAATTCTTGAAATAGACGAGTATAGGTCTTGATCTCATCCAGAGAACAAGTTACCCCAATATGGACATGTTTAATGATACCAGGTTTGATAGAAATATCAATTGGCATTGTTTGGTTAATATTACCTAGATTTCTTTCCTACCATACTTCATGAGTCAGGATCGGTGCCAGAAGCAGGAGGGAAGGAAACTGAGAAGAGAACTCCTCAAGATTAGTAGACATGACTGCCAGGTGAGGCAGGAATGAGGAACAATGATGAGTATCGTTCCAAGGTGGTTCGTCAAGAGACATTACTTCCATGATACTCTATTCAGCAAGAAAAGTCTCGGCTAAGGGATCATAAGATTGTGAAGCACCAAGTCATGGGGATTGAGAATATGTGTCAAGAGAAGTCCTTGAAACAGGAGAATTAGAGGATACGGGACTTGAGGCTGAAACAATTTCCATGTAATTGAATTCGGTAGGACTAAGTGGCATAACCTCGCCCCAAGTACCAACAAGATCTGGTGAAGGTATGACCCAAGGATTAGATTTTACCGAGATCATGTTGACAGAGGCAACATGAGGAGGTGGGAGTGGAAAAATTCCCATCAAGGCAAAATCTTTAAAAAGACCTGCCCCCACACTCTCATAAGGAGCACTAGTGTGCTTGACATACAGAACATTTCCATCCAAGGAGGAAGAGGCAAAGAAGGACAGTTGGTCGATTGTGATGATCTTCCCTTGATGGGGAAAGCAAATCACGCAGAACAAGGAGGAGGCTACAGCATGCATGGCATGGGTCCAGCTCCGTCCGAGTAGAAGATTATAATTGAGATTAGCATCAACAATCTCTACCTCGACGTGTATTGTCTTGCCCTCCAAAGTAATGGCAAGGTTGGGTAAGACACCGAAGGGTTGCGAGTCACGCCAGTCAAAAGCTTCCAAAGTGTTAGGGGATTAGTTCAAAGTAGGAGAACCAATTGCCTTCCAACAGGAAACTGACATGATGCATGTAGAAGCACCTTCATCAATGACAGTCCTATGAATGGTTTTCTCATTGATGATTACCTGAATGAGAAAGGAAATATGATGAGGCAGGCATGGAACGTGGTTCTCTAGATCAAAACATATCAAATTGGAATCGGTAGGATCAATACCCCCAATAGCTGACAGCAAGGATTTCCGCTAAGATGGACAACTTTGGAGTACCTCGAGAGTATACATAGTTGATGGCACCTGAGCCAAATCCTCGAAAATATTATAGTGCTGAAGCGGCTTGAGCATTGGTGTTATATGAGGATTTCCTTAGCACACCTCAAGAAGGTGGTCGAATGGCGGAATTAGGGTTAGGGCACTCGATATGAAGAGGGCCAAAACTCAGGGCAGAAGAAGGAGTGGCCTCTTTCTCTTTCTTGGTTGTCAGAGTAGGAGTTTGATAATCTTTTGATCTAGTAGCCACATTAATAGGTGTACTCATCATGAACACTTGAGATCCTGAGGAAGCGGACGATTGAGGTTGGTCTACCATTTGAGTCTGCTGAGATGGAAACAACTCTTTTAGGATAGCTGGGGTCCCTCTAAGCAAACAACTAACTTCGGACCATCGGGGATAATCCTTATTAGAGTTATCCTCCTTGCAAATGAGGCATGAATACTTAGGCTTCCGATGTGAAGAGTCACTGAGACGACTTAGGAGGACCCTGTTTTGGGGCATTATCTTTACCCTTGCCTTTGCCTTTCTTCTTACCTTTCGAGGATTTGTCCAATGTGGTATACTGGACATCATGGACCTCTGAGGTTTTACCAGGGCCAGTTGGATTCTGAGAGGAACTATTGGAAGCAGTGTTTGAGACCGACTTCTATTTGAAAGAAGATTTGGCAGGGGTCTGGGACACTGAACCAATTACTCCATCAACAGGAGGTGTAGCATGTCACTTCAATGTCGTGGGATCGGATGATGGTTGTGGAGCATTGGGTAATAACTCATACAAAGTGCTAGACTAAGAATAAACAAGCTATAAGTATTGGGCACGAGCAATGGCTTGTTCTTCGGTAACACACCCACCCATGACTATATCGTGAGCAATGGGAGAGATGAATGACTTGGTAAACCATTTAGTGAGCAACTGATTAGCAATATTGAATTTGATTAGGTGATTTCTACGTATCCATTCATGGATGTGATCGAATATGTGTGTTGCAGTATCTTTCTTAAGAGATGTGAGAAAATAGGTGCCAGTTTCGTGGCGAACCAGCAATTGGAAATGCCTGAGGAAATCCATGGCTAAAGAGTTCAAGTCATGGTAAGTACTTCAAGGAAGCTCGATGTACCACTTGGCTACAACACCTGTGAGGGTTTGTTGGAAAAGACAGAGACAAATAGAATCATCAACATAAGAATTCGAAGAGCACCAGAGGTGATATGTCATCACATGGGATTGAGGATCTTCTTTTGATTTTCCATCAAACTTAGGAAAATCATTTTGGATCTTGGATGGAACCAGAGGCCAGTATGGCGAATGAAGAATTGGGTCATTCATGAGTCGACACATATCTGGCAACTCCAGTGTGGCCAAGAATGATAATTGAGTATTAAAAGGCATTTGAGGTCGATAAGTGGGTCCAACCGGAGGAGCCCATCCCTACTGATAAGGATTTTGGCCCCATAATGGAGGGTTTTGGCCATATGGCATTTGATTTTTCCCCCACTGTAGGTTACCTTGGACGTAGGGAAGATTTTGACCTCGAACACCTTGAAACTGTCTAGTCATTGGTTGTTGATAAGAAACATACAGGTTAAGAGTTTGTTCAGCCTGTTGACCTTGGACATATGGATATTGCACCTGTTGTCCCTAGACATATGGGTTTTGAACCTATTGCCCCTGAACAAGAGCATTTTTAACCTACTGTCCTTGGACATAAGGATTTTGGGCCTGCTGCTGCAGGACTTGACCCCGGTCATGTCCTTACAAGGGTTGACCCTGTTGATATGTATATAAGGGTAGCTGCTGCCCAGGTTGGCTCTGCTGCTGCAAGGGTTGACCTTGCGGCTGCAAAGGCTATCCCTATGGCTGTAGAGGTTGGCCCTGCGAAGACATATGCTGGGAGGTTTGCAGAGTAGACTACATTTGTTGTTGCATGGTTTGCTGCAACTATTGCGAGGGTTGCCCCTACGGTTGTTGTAGTTGTCCTTGTTGCAGTATCATCTGCCCTTGATGTTGCGTGGATGACCCTTGCTGCAACAAAGGTTGCCCTTGTTGCTACAGCGGTTGTCCTTGTTGTTGCAAGGGTACTTCAACAGTTCTCAGAAAATTTCCGAACTGAATCTGACCATAGCCAACCTGAAAAGTGGATGGCCAGGCTGAACATACTGCCCAGACTAAAGTACGTAAGGCAGATTGACCATTCCTCGAGAACCATGTGGAACATAAGGAGTTTGGTACTAAAATTGAGCCTCATAAGACTGCTAATACTGGAAATTGCTTGACCCAGATGGACCAACAGGATTTGGCACCTATTGGTACTCGACATTGCTTGATCCAGCAGGACCAGTAGGATTTTGGATAATGCCATAAGAAGGTTAGTTCATGCCAACCATGTGAGCTTGTGAGCTACTCACATTGGTGGCACCTAACGCCATAGAAACACTCAGATTATGCCCCCCAGGCAGTGGTATAGCTTGGCCACTTACTGGAGGGATCGAAGAACTAATAGTAACATTCTTCGAGACCATCGGTTGAACCGAATGGGTGGCTGGGACAGATGACACAAGAGGGTTCGAAATGGTGGGTAGCACCAGGACTGAAGTAACTGCCTGTTGGGAGGTCGGGTTCACAATGAACAGACCTATAGTAGGCATGGCGCCAGACACCCAAACAGGGTTATGATAAAGTGATGAGGAACTAGGCATAACTAAGACCAATTGTGCCAAAGTCACGTAATTAGGTGGTAAATCTCGAGACACATTGATGGGAATGCTCCCTATATAGGGGAAACCTTCAAGAGGAAATTGATGTCCTTCCTCTTTGACAGTGTGGAGTAGAAGCTTCCAAATCATCCAGAGAGGTAACTGGAGCATCGCCTTCGGGTTCCATAGCTGGGAATAAACGACGACAACGACCGAAGATGTACGAGGGGATAATTCCAAAGGAACACCCGGATGATCATATGGACTGTACGGACATTGTGGTGATATCACAACAAGGTCAAACAAAGGATTCGGAGGATATATAACCAGTCCAAGCTGACCGTCAGTAGTCGATGAACTCTCAGGAGTTTGGACGGGATTGTCCAGAGATTCCAAGCCAATATTAGCAGGTGACCCAGTATCTGAAGTAGGCAGAGGACGAGATGACAAAGGTTGAATGCTCAGAATGATTCTGAGTTCAACACCTTGGTCCTCGAGTGACTCCGATAATTTAGGAAAAGGCTCCTCAAACAATATTTCAGACGGAGGATAGGAAGAGGAACTAGGTGAACCAGATGGTTCAGCCACAATGACCTTGTCTTAGTTAACAGGAAAAGAGAGATAAACTTCAAGGCTTTAAAATGTTCTTTAGGGAAAACTCACGATTTGGTCTAGAAAAGACTAACAGGATGTTATAAGATCGTGGGCAATCAATTTTTTAAGATGCATAAATAAACTGGTGCTCTTTCATGTTTTAAGAGTCGAGAAAGAAACAAAGATGACTCTCTCACTTTCGATTGAAAACAAGCTCGAAAGGACAAACGATCAAATGATATTTTAAGTTTAATGAGTCAAAAATATCAAATGACTACTCTGGATGATCTAAGTAAAAAGGATTACCAGGCGAACTGAGAAGTACGGGTAGGAAATCTTCCCGAATGTTATGTTCGGTGTATCACGTTTGCAAGGTGGTAGACTCGGCTTCCTATGGATAAATGATTGCAGCCTAGAGGGGTCTCCTGTTATATACTCAATGGTACAGGGAGCACAAATCCATACTAGTGTTGTCTAGTGCCAAAGCTAACAACAACTTCTAGGTTTAAATACGCCGGAACATGTCTCTAGTCTAGACCTTCTATATGTGATCATTAGGTTTCAAATGCGCCTTAGGTTAATTGAGTTCATTTTAAAGTTTATCTTGAATTATGTCTCGGTTTTCAGGCCTTAGCGATGTGACTCAAAAATCCATAAATGCAGCTAAATGGGACGAGTATCATGGTTAGTGACAAGGTTCTTGGGAGGATACTTGAGTCAAGGGTACTTTTCATGGTCTTGGTACTCATAAATTGAAGTTCTGGAAGAAGAATTTTGATCGGGTTTTCCTCTAAAGAGGTGAGAGGTTTTTCCCCTGGCTGACAAGCCTACATACTATGTCACTTGTCTTTTATTGTGCACATTGGTAATTGTCCTTATGAAAATAACACAATAATAACATAAGGAAGAAAATAATATAAGCTAAGAAGTAAAAGTATATCACAAGAAATTATTAAGCAGAGAAATACTTTAATTATTCATGCCCTAGATCTCTCAACACTAGAGCCGATTTGGAACAAATGCTCTGGAGCCCTAGAAAATTTGGTAGAGACTGATCTGGTGATGGTTAGTGATGTTCGAACATGATGTGGAATCATTAGTTGAGGGTTGAGGTGGTTTGGCCTCTGGAATCCCTGGTTTGGTTTTGATTGGTTTGTTTCCATGAGATCCCACATTCATGCTTGGCATATGGCACGGGGGTGATTGGTTGAAAGAGAGATTTGATTCAGCTCAATCTATGGTCAGGTGGTATATGGAAGTCCCTAACTTGGTTGGATTTTGAATATGTTAATAAGATCTCTTTTCCATTTTATTTCATGAGTAAATGTATTTGTTATCATGTGGCTTTGATGGTTGTTCTATCATTGTTATGATTTTGGTTATATGATGGTTATAAGCATGGTTTTATGACAAACTTGAGTCAAGGGTCTCATCGTGTTTTTATTAGTAAATGAAATGTTAATGAATGTATTACCTAATAGATGATAATGTGGCTATTATGAGAGGGCATCAGACCTTCTTGATGATTCCCAAATAAGTATGAGATCCCTATGTTCAGATGTGTAATTATGACATGTAGATTACATGTTCATGATGTGTTTGACGAAATGCCTATCATGGTTAGGATGAGTCAGGTTAAGTCCTTGATGAAATTTTGAGTTAAAGGCTTTGTATCTATGTTATTTATCATTCCTGAGTGTTTCATTAGGTTATGGGTAGAGGTATGAGTCATAGCCCTAAAAAAGTGCCTCAAATCTCGCAATCGCAGGCATAGAACTTGGTGAAAAATGTTATAGTCACTGGGATGTGGGCTTATGGGAGCGAATGAAGGGTCTTAACCACTTTCTTGCCTTGTCATGGGAGCGAATGAGAGCTCATGATAATGGAAAAGCAATTTAACTCTAGGGTTGGGCACCTGGAGTGGTTGGTTACCTCCTAGGGGTCTTGTAGCTCCTGAGAAAGGTTAGTTTGGTTTCAGTTTTTCTATTCCACTTCTTTAACTATACCTAGGAGGTTGAGTCATGTCCTAGTAACTCTTCGTCACATATTTACCCCAGTGGATTGGTAAGTTTGGGTAAGTGTGGGATGAGGGTATTACAATCCCTATCCATCATGTACCTTTCTGATACCTGCTTCCATCTGCCCCATTATTCCTTTCTTCCTATCTATCTCCACGATTAATCCCCAGTTGTCCCTGCTTCTGCAAATCTGAAAGGATTTGAAGAATAACTGCATTGACCTCAACTTGCTTTTCTTGAGATTTTGCAAGCCTTTCCTTTTCTTCAATCAACCTCTCATTATCAAATTTACAACTTATGATCTATGCCTTCAGACTTATTAATTTATCTATTACATCAGAAGAGTCTCCCCCTCCCTGTTGCTCAACTGAGTTCTACAACCCTACTAATTTCTCTTTTGGCTTGTACAAGGAGTCATATGAACTGTATTTAATCATTCTTCTCTTCATCTCTTAACCTTCCATTTTCCTACAATATGCCCTTTTTAGGTAAATAAAAGCATAATCAAAATAACTACCTCAATTTATTGTTGTGACACTATTGCATCTTCATAGGTCAATTCATATTAGCATGATACATAATAACAATATCAGGATCATATCAATACATGCATGAATCAAGATACTAGAACAACATTAACAATAAAATAAATTCCATGCATACATGATAAACACATAGACATGTGCAGATCTATATGTTTAACAATATTCTTTAACTTTGAGGTCCAATGTTGTGAACCTTCTCTAATACCACTCTATAACACCACACCCCACATTTACCCACTTTCACCTGCTTATAGGGTAACATGAGATGAGATTTACTATGCATGACTTGACTTCCAAGATTTAGTTAGGGAAATGAGGTTCACTTGTCCAAAACTCACTGTAAACACTGGGAGAGGTATGGTCACCTTGATATCAACCTGGCTAACCCAAGTGATCATCTTCCCTGAGCCAAGACCCACTTATTCACCTAAATTATTGCTCAGCAACATGGATGAAGGCATGTTAGTGCAACTGCAAGATTCCAACCTTAGGAATGATCCATCCTCCTCGTGGCTGCAGTTGCATGTATGATCCAACTTTAGTCTCGTTGTCGCAATAGGTTCTTAGTTTCAGGATTTGGCTCTATAAACTTAATCCAACAATCATCTAACTTACCAGATCCTTCCAAGACTTTATTAACAAGTTTCTTGAGTATTCTCAACCTATTTCTAAGCTTTGTTCATATCCAATCTTGTTAAATACATGATAATCATTTATGCAAACATTTTGTAAACATAGTACCTGTAGGTCATGAATGCATATTTTTTCACTATTTCATTAGTTTAATTAGAGAATCATCGAGAAGGTTCACCTCCCTCTCATACTAGACATAAAAAACACAAATTAGCTCATGCATTCATATAACTATCCCATAACTTGTCAAACCATGAGAAATATCATTAATAAGAGGCTTGGATGCCTCGATATTTCTTCACCATACCCGGAGGAATTTTCTTGTCTCCACCCACCTATCAAGAGCTTCCTGGAGAAAACCATCTCCACCCTCAACCCTTGGTATTTTCTTGAGACCACCTCAACCAAATCCAAATCCACCAGCAATCCAAAGCTCAACCAAAATGAAAACCCACTATACCATGGCTATCTAGGAAATGGAAAAGGAAAGGTTGTACATCATTGTCAATCCAGGAAAATCCCATGCCAATGACAACAAACATGACCAATAAACCAATGCATAAACCATGCATTCACATCTCAACAAGATAATCAAACATGCAACCTGTTACCTGCAAAATCCTCTTGTTGATTGTTCTTTCTTTGCTTGATTTCTTCCCTTTCTTACTATTTTCCAATATTCTTCTTGCGCTCCCTTGCTTTCCTTGCTTGCTTGCTTGTGTCTTCCTTGTGTCCAAGTGCTCTCTCTCTTGCTTCTCCTTATCCAAGTGAGAATGTTTGAATGTTTTCTCCCTTTTTCTTTTCTTTTCTTTTCATTTTTCTTCATTTTCCCTTGCATGCATATTCTTGTCTCTTCATCTTCCTTTTCTCTTATTTTCCTTTATTTCTTAAATTAATTGCCACTTATTTCCCTTTGTATTTTTCCAATGCTAATGCTAATGCCAATTTCCATAGCTAATAAATAATTAACCACAAGTGAATCCCAATGTAATGTTTTTCCCCTCATTCAACTTGGAATACATGTCCCATGACCTTGGTTTTACTTTTTCCTTTTATATGTCCCTTTATTTACATGGAAAATTAACCTGGGGCTGTTACATGAGTGTCAATAGCCATTAGAATAGGGGATCTCCAGAACTATATGAAAAAGAAGTGAGTGATTGAGGCCTACACAAAAGTGCACAAACAAGCAAGTTTAAAAGCAATATTCCTTGAGAAGGATGGATCCTATGAAGTCAAAGCTTGCTTTTCATACATGAAAACTACTATGCCTAACTTTTCTAAGAAAATTTTGAACTTTATGCTTTCAGAATTAAGAAAAGTTGTAGTATTTTTCTATATGTATAGTTACATTGATTTCTTAGCAATTCTATGTGTTGGGTTTATGGTTTTAGCTTTGATACAAGCATTTAGGTACTATTCCCTTATAATTTCTCAGAAACCAGAACTAAGATGATTTTAATTTTATATATTTTTCCCTTACAAGTAACACAAATATCCAATTATGAAACCCATGTGAGAGTTGGTGAGAGGGTTTATCTCAGAAGAAAAATATATGATTACTTCCTCCTTGGACAACATATATATTGCATTGTCTTGTAATTCTCTTGGCATTTGAAAGACATGACACTATCATAATGGATGTCTCAAGACTTGAAGACATATTGATAAGTTCATGGTTGTTATTTATTTTCTCTTTCTTAACTATTTTCATGGTTGTTATGGTTTTTGCAGAGCAACCATGAAGGTGAACATCATAACAATATCAATAGTTTACAATAAAGATATCAACAATGAATTCACGTGGCCCTTGCTTCACACAAAAGGAAAAATATGAAGGCCTATGTTCTAAAAATAAAATCGAACTCCTTAAAGGAATGAAAAATTAAGGGCAATCAAGGTTGGTTTCAAATTCAAGTTTTGGTTCCACCCATACATTCTTATAACAACTAAGGCATTCTAAATGGGGTAAATAAATCAAATGGTTTTCATTGCTTTCTTAGTTGGGCAATAGGATGTAGAACTAAAAGAAGTCTCTAAATTTTAGGCTTCATCACTGCTACTAGTTTCTGGTAGCCAGGTGGAGCATCATATACAAAAGGTGAATGAAACAAGCTTTTAAAAAATGGTTAGTACTCTTTACCTTTTGCCTCTTTTTTTGCCTTTTGAAAAATGTATAGTATTATTTACCTTTATTTTCCTCCATTTTCATATAACCAAAATCAATGCACTAAATAGTACTTTAGTGGCAAGATCTCGTTTGGCAAATTTGGGTCAGAAACCTTTCGAGGCCAATTTGAGGCCTTAAATGATTTTTTGGGGGGTAAAGAATCACCATTTAAGTGTGGAGAGCCCTAATTTTATTATATACTCAAATACCTTTCCAATGGTGCAAGAATCAAATTAATCAGAGTTCATACACAAAATTTATGCCTCTAAAAGTTAACATATCATGATTTAACACCATAATTCAAGAGGATGCCATGTCAACCCCCATTACTCATGGAAAAAAGGTTAGTCACATGGAAACTATGAATAATGTTGTAGAAGGTTGATTTGTAACTCATATTGAGGGTTGAATGGGTCAAATTTAACCCCTAGTTAGCTATCGAGTTGTGTTATAATCGAACCACTAGGAGGAAAAGGGTTTCAATTCTATTCTAGTGCATTTAGTTCCATAGTAGAGTAGAGTGGCTAAGAGTGAACAAAAAGATGGTAGAACAAAGAGGGTTTGTATTCCGTAGTAGCCCATGGGCCATAGGTCTCACTCCTTTATATTTGCACCATTTCCATTCAGAGAAAGAGAGAGTAGAGAAACCTCACCTTCTAGTCGGGTCATATCTTAGTGTCATTGTGGTTTATGAGTGATTGTTTTATCTAACCTCTATTTTCCTCATTTTATATGTTGTATGCATAAGTAAAATAAAGAATTTAATAACTGCAAAAAATATAGGGAAAATTAACCCTCATAGCATAAATTTTGGATTTTAGTATACTTTTATTAGACTTGTTGTGACAAACTATTTAGTGGAATATCCATGGTAGTTTACAGATCACCTATACTAAATCAATGTGAATTGTCTTCCATTTCCATCTAGGAATGGGAAATCGTTGTCACAATCTATTTGTATACATATGAGAGCAAGGGAGATTTCTGGGCGGTGTAACAGTTGCGGAGTATCAGCAGCGGTGTATCAGCAACAGCAGCGGTGTATCAACAACTGTGTATCAGCAATAGCAGCTGTGTATCAGCAACAACAGCGATGTATCAGCAGCAGCAGCTGTGTATCAGCATCAGCAGCGGTGTAGCCGCAGCGGTGTATCAGCAACGACAGCGGTGTATCAGCAGCGGTGTATCAGCAATAGCAGCGGTGTATCAGCAGCTGTGTATCAACATCAGCAGTCGTGTATCAGCAACAGCAGCGGTATATCAGCAACAGCAGCGGTGTATCAGCAGCGGAGTATCAGCAAGGCTGAGTTTCAGCAAGGCTGAGATAAGTTGTAAAAGTCTTTTTGCTGATTTTTTGCTGAACATTTCTCCTACTGTAAAAAGGCATTTTCCAGAAATAAAGAAGAGCTCTCAAACTGGTTTTCCCCAAGAGTTGTAGGGGTTTTTTCCAGGGTCACATTGACCAAAAATCTCAGTGTTTAAATGTATTTTAATGGTTGTTTATTACTGCTGATTTTTATTTCTGCAATTTCCAGCATTCTGTAAAATTTCCAGAATTTGTGTTTTCAGCAAATTTATTTTTTTTCAGCTTGTTAAATGTATGGTTATGGGAAAGGGCATTTAACTATATGGGAGAAATAAGGAGAAACTGAAAACCGGGGTGGGAAATGAGAAATTTCTACATGGTATAGGAGCTTGAGTGCTGAAGGGCAGTTTGGGACAGCAAAAGGAAAAATTACAGTTGTTGATTTTTCACTCAGAAAATTCCAGCAAGCTGATTTTTTCATAAACAGCAGTTTTATTTTTACTACAACGGTGCTATTTTTCAGTTTTAGGACAGCAGGATGTCATTGGGATTGAGGGTGGAGGATAGGCTGGATGGGCATACAAATTACAACGTTTGGAAGGAGAGAATGCAGAGTATCTTTGAGGAGGCAGAAGTCTGGGATATCATGGTGCATACCACACAGAACCCTGTTGTTGTGCCTACTGATGCTACTCAGTTGACAGCTTATAATAAAAAGAACAACAAGGGTAAGAGGCTGATTCCAGACGGAATCAAAGACCATTGCATTCCTCATGTGAGAGGAAAGAGCAATGCCCATGAGATGTGGACAGCGTTTTCCAATCTCTACCAGAGTACCAATGAGAACCGAAAGATGGTCTTGAAGGAGAAGTTGAAGAACATTAAGATGGGTAATGATAGTGCAGCTGGATATCTCACAAAGATTACTAATGTGAGAGATGAGTTGGCAGCGATTGGAGAGGCCATTCCACCCACTGAGTTGGTGTGGATTGCAGTGAATGGCCTCCCCCATTCATGGTTGAACTTTGCTGATGGGGTTTGTGCACGTGAGACCCTTCCCACATGGAAGAGGTTTTGGGATGATTGCATTCAGACAGAGATCAGGAAAGGTCAGCTTGGGGCAGCCAAGCCAGTTGAGCAGGATGAGGATGTAGCACTGGTGGCAGGAGGCAAGAAAGGCAAAGGGAAGAAGCAGGCTTCCACATGCAGTGGTGGGGGCAAAGGCAAAGGTAAAGGTAAACAGGGGAACACACAGAAATACTATTCCAAGGTGAAGTGTTGGAATTGTCAAAAGATGGGACACTATGCAGTTGTGTGTCTGGAGAAGAAGAAGAAGAAGGGGAAGAACCAGGACGTGGCAGCTTCAGCAGAGATTGAGGACTTTGCTGGTCGTTTTGACCGAGAGTTTGCGTTCACTACGTGTGAGTCCTCTAGTGCAGGATCACCTGCCACACAGGTTTAGAGGGAGCATGCTTTTCCCTCGATTAGCGGAGCATCTTCAGGTATCTGGTATGTGGACAGTGGGGCTTCACGTCATATGACAGGAGTCCGTGAGTACTTCTCAGAGCTTTCAGAGAGTGGCACTGATATTGAGGTGGTACTCGGTGATGACAGAGTTGTTAGAGCAGTCGGGGTGGGGACAATGACATTTTAGAGGGAGTCCAAACCTCCCTTGAAGGTGTCAGAGGTTCTTTATGTGCCAGGGATGAGGAAGAACCTCATATCTGTCTCAACTTTGGAGGACAGAGGATATGAGGTACTGTTCAGGGGAGGATAGGTGTTGATGTATCCCAGGGGCACTCCAACTGATTCAGCTAGAGTGATAGGTGTACGCCATGCAAAGGTGTACAAGTTTGCATTCCAGCCCCTTTTGGCATTGAGCAGTAGTACCGACAACAGAGCTAGCAGTTCTGAGTTGTGTGAGATTTGGCACCGCAGGATGGGACATATGTATCATGGAGCCTTGAGGACATTGCGGGAGATCACTACAGGTGTGCCAGATTTCAGTACTGATCACTTTGATACTTGCAGAGGTTGTGCGATGGGCAAATTTGCCAAATCCCCTTTTCCCAGCAGTGACAGCAGAGCGACGGGGATACTTGATTTGATTCATTCCGATGTGAGCGGTCAGATGTCTCATGTTTCCTTGAGTGGATATGAGTACTATGTTTTATTCATTGATGATCACTCCAGGAGGACCTGGATTTATTTTTTGAAGACCAAGAGTGAGGTCTTTAAGCGGTTTCAGGAGTTCAGAGCTCTTGTGGAGACTCAAACAGGTCGAAATATCAAGTCCTTGAGGTCGGACAATGGAGGAGAGTACACCCTTGGAGAGTTTGTTGACTATTGTGCGGAGGCAGGCATTAGGAGGGAGTTCACTGTTCCTTACAACCCCCAGCAGAACGGGGTTGCTGAGAGGAAGAACAGATCCATCATAGGGGTTGCCAAAGCCATGTTACATGATCAGGGGTTGCCATTGTTCTTGTGGGCAGAGGCCTGCAACACAGCTGTTTACTTGCAGAACAGGAGTCTGCATCGTGCCTTGGGGTACATGACTCCGGAGGAGGCTTTCTCTGGGAAGAAGCATGATATTGGTCATCTTCATATCTTTGGATGCATTACATACTCCTATATACCCAAAGAGAAGAGGACCAAACTAGAGCCCACCGCAGAGAAGGGTATCTTTGTGGGCTACAGTGAGACCTCAAAGGCCTTTCGGATTTACATTCCTGCACAGAGGAGAGTTGTTGTCAGACGGGATGTGAAGTTCGAGGAGGACAGGGCCTTTAGGAGGTCACGGGAGTTAGAGTATTTGGATCAGCCAGACCCTCAGCAGCAGTTGAGTCAGTCACAGGGATCCAGTGGGCAGGGATCAGGAGGATCCGGAGGTACATCTATGAGGATGTCAGGTCCGTCAGTGAGCAGTGGCTCGCCGAGCCAGAGGGGTGGTGCTCCGGGCAGCATGCAGAGCAGTTCACAGAGCAGTTCACTAGGGAGTCCATTGATGGACAGTTCACACGGTGCCTCAGCTTCTACAGGTTCAGGTGCAGGCAAGAGGATAGCAGACAGAAAGTCAGGAGTTCAGGCTACTGATGGTGATGAGGAGGAGGAGTTTCATTCTCCTATGGGAGAAGCATGCTCAGGGAAGAGAAATCCCAAGTGGCTTCAGGACACCTTGAGAGATGCCACATCTGTTGCTGAGCCGAAGAGGCCTGTCAAAGAGAGTAGACCACCTGAGAGGTTTTGTAGCTATATGGCGATGGTTACCAGCATCCTTGACTCTGAGCCTTCTAGCTATGAGGAGGCAGCTAGCCAGCAGGTCTGGAGAGAGGCCATGCAGGAGGAGTATTCTTCTATCATGAAGAATGATGTTTGGGAGGTGGTTCCGAGGCCTGAGGGAAAATCCGTGGTTACTTCCAGATGGCTTTACAAGGTAAAGCATGCTGCAGATGGCAGCATTGAGAAATTCAAAGCGAGGTTTGTGGCTAGAGGGTTCACCCAGGTAGAGGGAGTTGATTATGAGGAGACCTTCGCTCTCGTGGCTCGATATACTTCGATCCGCTCCATTATATCGATAACAGCATAGATGGGTTGGAAGATCCACCAGATGGATGTGAAGACCGCATTTCTCAATGGCTTCATACAGGAGGAGGTGTACATTGAGCAACCACGGGGCTTTGAGGTGCATGGGAAGGAGTCCCATGTGTGCAGACTGAAGAAGGCCCTTTATGGCCTGAAGCAAGCTCCTAGAGCTTGGTACTCCAGGATAGATACATATTTGCAGGGGATGGGTTTCACAAAGAGTGAGGCAGATCCGAACCTTTACTTTATTGTGATTGGTGAGGAGCCTCTCATTCTGGTGCTGTATGTGGATGACTTGGTCATTACAGGTGCAGAGAGACTCATAGAGCACTGCAAGAGAGATCTTGCGGCGGAGTTTGAGATGAAGGACATCGGCTTGATGCATTACTTTTTGGGTTTGGAGGTGTGGCAGGAGGAGGGGCATTTCTTCCTGGGGCAGGGGAAGTATATTGTGGACATCCTTAGCAGATTCCACATGGAGGATTGTAGACCCATGTCGACACTGATGATCACCAACTGGAAGAAGCTTCATGCTTCGGATTCCGAGTTGGTGGATCCCACATTGTACAAGCAGCTGATTGGTTCCTTGATGTATTTGGTCAACACTAGACCAGATATCTGTTTTGCAGTCAACACGATGAGTCAGTTTATGTGTGAGCCTAGGAAGGTTCACTGGCTGGCTGCAAAACACATTTTGTGATACTTGCAGGGGACAGTGGATTATGGTCTAGACTACAGGTAGGGAGATGGAGTGAGATTGGCAGGATACACTGATTCTGATTGGGCAGGTTGTGCTTCTGATAAGAAGAGCACTTTAGGGTGCTGTTTTGGGTTGGGTTCAGCAGTAGTGTCATGGTTCAGCTGGAAGCAGCAGTCAGTAGCACTGAGTTCAGCGGAAGCAGAGTATATGGCAGCCAGTCTAGCTAGTTGTGAGGCTATCTGGCTTCGCAAGATGTTGTTTGGCTTATTTGGTCAGCCGTTGAGACCTTCAGTGATTTACTGTGATAATCAGAGTTGCATTAAACTCACGGAGAATCCAGTATTTCATGACAGGTCAAAGCATATGGGGATCAGATATCATTTCATCAGAGACTATGTTCAGAAGGGAGTTGTGAAGCTTGAGTATATTTCCACTGATGAGCAGGTTGCAAATATCCTTACCAAAGCCTTACCACGGGGCAAGCATGTCTACTTCAGAGACAAGATGGGTGTGGTGAGGAACACCTTCCTCGGTAAGAGGGAGTGTTGAAATTTGGTACCGGAGGACAGGTGGTTCCCTTAGGCTTTGATCTTTGGCCTAGGGAAAAGTGTCCAAAAGAATTTAATTTTTCTCCTAAAGTGACTTTATAATTTTATAAAGTTAAATCTAATTTAAAAGTGACTTTAAGTGATAAAGTTACTAAGTCTAATTTTAAAGTGACTTTTATAAAGTCAATGAAAAATTAGAAAGGAAAAGTGACTTTGGAAATAAATGACTAAGTGGGTCTTTATTAAAGTGGGGTGAATTAAAAAATAAAAAGTGAGATTTAAATGAGCATTTAATCTCAGCCATTGATCTAAATCTATTTCAGCCATTGGATTTAGAGATCACCCAAAAGTCACTTGGATCACCCAAGAGTCACTTGGAGTTATATTAAGGGAGGAAAAGGAGGAAAAGATCACATTCGATTCAATTCTTTCATGAGCAGATTGAGAGAAGGAGAGCAAGAGAGCAAGGGAGATTTCTGGGCCGTGTAACAGCTGCGGAGTATCAGCAGCGGTGTATCAACAACAGCAGCGGTGTATCAGCAGCTGTGTATCAACAACAACAACGGTGTATCAGCAGCAGCAGCTGTGTATCAGCATCAGCAGCAGTGTATCAGCAGCGGTGTATCAGCAACAGCAGCGGTGTATCAGCAACAACAGCAGTGTATCAACAACAACAGCGGTTTATCAGCAACAACAACGGTGTATCAGCAGTTGTGTATCAGCATCAGCAGCCGTGTATCAGCAACAGCAGCAGTTTATCAGCAGCGATGTATCAGCAACAGCAACGGTGTATCAGCAGCGGTGTATCAGCAAGGCTGAGATAAGTTGTAAAAGTCTTTTTGCTGATTTTTTGCTAAACATTTCTCCTACTGTAAAAAGGCATTTTCCTGAAATAAAGAAGAGCTCTCAAACTGGTTTTCCCCAAGAGTTGTAGGGGGTTTTCCAGGGTCACATTGACCAAAAATCTCAGTGTTTAAATGTGTTTTAATGGCTGTTTATTATTGCTGATTTTTATTTCTGCAATTTCCAGCATTTTGTAAAATTTTCAGAATTTGTGTTTTCAGCAAATTTATTTTTTTCATCTTGTTAAATGTATAGTTATGGGAAAGGGCATTTAACTATATGGGAGAAATAAGGAGAAACTGAAAACCGGGGTGAGAAATGAGAAATTTCTACACATTATTTGAAGAGTGTGATAAAGAATAAGAAAGGAACTTAATGGATTAAAAAACCCTTGAAAAAGTCATGCAAAAGAATGTTACAGAAAGGGAAAATGGAGAAAGAAAATCAAAAGTAAAATAAAGATACTACATAGACAACTTCAATAAACAAGAGGAGATCAATGTACAAAAATAGTTAAAACTTAACATCTCATCACATGAAATGTAAGTAATAACACAATTAAGAACCAACTTGTACACATAGATATGTGAAAATGAAGATTACAACAACTTTAGTAGTGACAATGGGAGTAAAGGTTGTTGATATGGACTTTATCTAGGATAAAGAATGAAAGGTATTACAGACTCATGTGCATGGATGTGCCTATGTTACTTATGCAATGGATCGATAAGATTGCTTGAATACATAGACACTGAGGCAATCAGAGAAAACATAACAGTCAAACATGTAAACAAAACAAGTTTAATAAGGAGTTCACCCAATGCTCCTTGGTTACGTCTCTTGGTCCAGCCTTTCAGTGGTGGCCTCTCTATTATGTTTTCAAGCAGAGTTTTTTACAACAGTGAGCTTGATTCGAGTCTCACTAACAGAATGAAGTCAGTAGGAATGGAGTGCACAGACTCTCCTTACTGAAACTTCACCTCTGAGGGTCACAGTAGTATGACAGGTCTATACTGAGGAGCTTGCTTGAACCTCTCAAGCCTTCAATGGAGTACACAAACTCTCTGACTCTCTCTGGCTCTGTCTGGCTCGATGTTTCCTTCACGTCAGCTCGGCTTCTACTCTCTGTTCTCTACTATTAGCTTTCTGTGTCTCTTCATTGTCTGCCTCTCGTTCTACTTCTGTTAGTTCATGGCTTTAAAGTCAGTTTGCTCTTCAACTACTCGTTTCCGCTTCCCGGTCTTCTGGTTTCCTTTCCTCTATCTGTTCGAATTCCTCTGCTCTGCATCATCATCACTGGGTAACTCCTCACAGGGAGGTGGCCACCTATTTGCTAACGAACTGGGCGTCAGATTCCTTGAATCATACTCGAATGGTCATTAAATCTGTTTGCTTCAAGATCGCCTGCGAACACGAATTGTTTGCCAACTCATCATCCACGCTAGATGTCATATCCCTGTCATCTTGCTTTTTGATCTATCAAATCTGGTCAGTCATCGGGACGTATCTCCGTCATCGATCTGGACCCCCCAAATCCTACAGTCATCCTTCATATCAGACAGACAAGTCGCATGATGTTTACTCGTCTGATGCGGGCGGTTTTCTCTCTCTTTCGCCGGACGTGTGTCACTCGATGTGTGGAATCGGGCGGGACTCAATCAAAACTGCTTACCGCCTTGAAGCCTTCTGATATCCTGCCGGTTTTGGGGAATCCACGCTATGGAACTGAAATAGTTACTTTTCCGAGTTTTATAGCATTTTCGGGTCCGAGCGTTTTAGGGCTTTCCTTCACTGAGGTGGATGCCCTGCGATATACGATTAGTGCTTAGCGCTAATCACGTATCGGAATCCACCTCTGTTCCCTGATCTGGCCTCCGGTTTTGCCAGTTTTGGCCATTGCGCTTTACCATGGGCCAACAGTCTACGTGCTCAACCGAGGGTCCTCATTGCTCCGCTCTGGCCACAACTGCAATTGTTATGAGGATTCCTTCTAATAGCTTCAGTATTTTCTAGGACTTGAATATTTTAGCATAATTTGAAACAGTCATGAAAACTTAGAGAGTTTTAGGATCCAATTCGGATCACGGCCTTCCCACTGAAAAAGCTTTTGGACCACCAAAAGTTGGTTTTCTTTCAAGCATCAATCAAGTGATGGTATTGCTTCCTCGCTTGCTCAATTTCTATCCATTTCACACTACTTGGCTTTGAACCTTTGAGTCTGATCCTGAGGTACTCAACATCACCTCTGCGTGTAGTTCTTACCTTCCTATCCAGAACTGCATCTTCCTGCAACTCATTAAGATATTCAGGTAACAGATCATCAATAGAAGGCAATTGACTCTGCTCTTCGGGATCTTCAATTAATGAAGGTTCAAATAGTCTCAAGTTGTCTGCATTAACAACTGAGTAGATGTGCATGTAAGCTGGTAGATCAAGGCGAAAATAATTCTCACCAATTTTCTCAAGTATCTTGAAAGGTCCATACCTTATTGTCTTCAGCTTCTTACCTTCACCTTTTATCCTGTCTTTGCTGATATACAGCCAGACTTGGTCACCAACTTGGAAACTATGCTCCATCCGATGCTTGTAATGCCTTGCCTTGTACTTGGCTTGGCTCTTTTCCAGCTGTTCCTGTACTACCTGGTGAATCTCCTAGATTTGTTCAATGAACTTGGTTGCTTTGTCCACATCACTGTGTCCATCAACTGCTATGTCTTTACCAAAGATAAAATCCAAGGGAGACCTTGGTGTGAAACCAAAATAGGTCTCAAAAGGAGATCTCTATGTAGGAGAATGTTTAGCTCGGTTGTAAGCATGCTGCACATAACATAAATGTTCATCCCAAAGTTTGGGATGCTTGTTGCAATAGCCTTTGAGCAACTGGATCATTGTCTTGTTGACCACTTCTATTTGGCCATCTATTTGCGGATGAAAAGTTGTGTTTTTCTTCATCCTGGTGTCCATTAATTCCCACAAGATTGACCAAAATTTCCCAACAAATCGGGTATCTCGATCAGATATTATGGAAGTGGGTAATCCAAAATGAACCCATACATGCTGAAAGAACAACTTTGTAGTTTGTTCAGCTGTTATCTGCTTGTTACAAGGTATTAAAATATACATTTTGCTGAACCTATCCACAACAACATATAAATAGTCATGACCTTTCCTAGATTTAGGCAGTCCTCCAACAAAGTCCATGGAAACACTTTCCCAGGGATGAGAAGGAACTGGTAGTGGAGTGTACAAGCCTAGTTTTCTATTGTTGGGATTTCTTTTAGCACACATGGTACACCGTCTTACATATCTAGAAACTGTCTCATTCATTTTCGGCCAATAACAAAATCTTTGCAGTTGTGCAACCATTTTACTCACACCAAAGTGACCTGATATTAGAGAAGTGCCTGCTTCTCAAATTATCTTTACTCTTTTAGTTTGTGGAATGCATAGCTTCCCACAATGATACAAGAGTTGGTCCTTAATATGATAATCCAATTCTTTTACTCATTTGCTTTGACTTAAAGTTGCATATACATCTTTAAAATCTATATCTTTAGCATATTGTTCAATGTAGCTCTCATGCAATACTGAATTATGCTTAAGTATAGTAGATGCATTTATAATTGGTCTAGATAACATATCTGCAACTTTGTTGTGTATGCTCTTTTTATATCTGATGACTAAATGAAACTGTTGTAGAAAACCCATCCATCTATAGTGTCTTGATTGTTGCAACTTAGTTTGGGAGTGTAGATATTGAAGTGGTTGATGATCATTATGTATAACTGTCTCTTTGCCCATTAAGTAATGTTTCCACTTTTTCACACTCTGTACTAATGCATACAATTCTTTATCATATGTAGGATAGTTAAATATTGCAGAATTAAATGTCTCAAAATGATAACATATGGGTTTACCATGCTGCATCAACACTACTCCCATGGCATAGTCACTGGCATCGGTTTCAATCTCAAATGGTCTTTGAAGATTGGGCAATGCTAGTACTGGTTTTGTACTAATCTTTTCTTTCAAGGTGTCGAAGGCTTTTTGTTGTTTTCCTCCCCTATGAAACACCTTGTTCAATCCTGTTAAAGCATGTAAGGGAGCTGCAATTAAGGAAAAGTTAGAAATAAACTTTCTCCAATATTGTGGTGCTCCTAAGAAGCTTCTAACCTCTGTAGTAGATTTGGGTTTAGGCCAGTTTACAATGACTGCAACCTTAGAGGGATCTATCTTCAATTCACCACCCCCTACTATATGTCCCAAATAATTCAAAGATGTTTTGCCACATTCACGTTTTGAGAGTTTAACATAAAGTTTTTCTCTTTTCAAAACATCTAGTGTCTCCTTAACATGCTTTAAATGTTCTTCCCACATTTTGCTAAATATAAGAATGTCATCCAGATATACAATAACAAAATCATCAAGAAAAGGTCTGAGTACATCATTCATTACTCTTATGAAAGTAGCAGGAGCATTAGTTAAGCCAAAAGGAATAACCAGCCACTCATACAACCCCTGCTTTTTTTGAGAACAGTCTTCCATGCATCTTGTTCTGCAACCCTGACCTGATGATAGCCACTATGCAAGTCTAACTTGGAAAAATAAACAGCTTCTTTTAACTGATCTAATAGATCATCTATGCGAGGAAGGGGATAAATTTTTTTTATCGTTATCTTATTCAGTGCTCGGTAATCAATGCACATTCTCCACGAGCCATCTTTATTTTTCACCAAAACAATTGGAGACCCACATGGTGATGTGCTAGGCTTGATGAACCCCTTCTCAAGCAGCTCCTGTACTTTCTTCTTGATTTTTTCATTCTCTAAAGCGGACAACCTGTACATTCCGATGTTAGGCAATGGAGCATCTTGTTGCAAATTAATATCATGCACTATTTCCTTTTTGGGTGGCAGGCCTTTAGGTTCTTGAAACACTACATCATACTCTGAAACAACTTTTTCTAAATCAGCTTGTTGTTTAGCATCACAGCCTTCAAATACATTGGTTTTATCAGGTTTCTTTTCCTTTACAACCATCAGTAAAAATTGTTTGCATGAATTTACAATTTGTTTCATCTACCCTGAGTTTATGAGAGTATAATTATTCTTGAGCTTATGAGCTCTTACAATATATTCGATTCCATATTTAACGAGTAGATACTTGTTCTCAAATCTATAGAAAATAGCTTTTCTATCATACAAGTAAGAACTTCCTAAAACAATTCCACATATATCCAAAGGAATTATATCTAACTCAACCTCATCTACAAATACTGACCCAAAAGAAAACTTAAGTTTACATTGTCTAGTAACTTGTAGCTTTGCGTTATCACATAGCCAACCTAATGGATATGGTTTCTTGTGAGGTGTGGTTAGTAATCCCAACTTCTTTACAATTGCTTCAGAAATTAAATTTACTTGTGAGCCACTATCAAACAAAGTATCAATCTTTTGATGATTGGAAATAACTTGAATATGAAAAAGCTCACGTCTTTTTCTCTCATTTTCTTCATTATCAGTAGATTGTGCAGAGTTACTAGTAGATGCTTCAGAATTTTTACCTTTTATACCTGTGGCTGTGATTGTTTCTTCATCTCCTGAGTCTGACCCCAAATCTTTTTGAATAATTGCAGCAGTATTCTTCTTCTTTCCCTCGAACTTCTTAGGTTTCAGCTCCAGACGCAGATTCCAGTAGTGTTCATCATCATGCCCATCCTTCTTACAGTAAGTGCATGAGGACTTGCTCTTCTATACAATGTTTATCTTCCTTTCTTTCCATTTCTATTTTCTTTTCTCCTTATTTTTGCTTGCAGTGGGTTGGGATGATCCCCCAACTTCTGGGTTCCCATTCTTACCTCTAGCTTCTAGATGCGTAGCCTGAACGGATACCTCATCTATGCTAGTGGGATTAAACATGAGGATAGTTTGCCTCATGTAGCTGTGTAGACCACCTATGTACTTCAACAGAGTCTCAGGTGAGACTAAAGAAATTCCTAGAATCAAAGCTCTTTTCCTAAATTCTTGAGTGTAACCTTGTACACTTTGCCCTTTTAGTTGTCGAAGAGTTTGTCAGCTCATCATGGCTTACTACATGTAGGCTAGTGGATAGAATTTCTTTTTAATTGCAGAAACAAATTCACTCCAAACAGAAAGAATCTTACCATGTTTCTTCATGTCAGCTTGTGTCCTGCCTTCCCACCATACCAAGGCAGTGCCTCTAAGGCATATGCTGGTCAGCTGAATCATACTCTTGTCTGAGTAAATTCTCTACACTTTACAATAAACATCAATTTGTCTGATCCAATTATCCAGCTTCTCTGCATTCAACTCTCCATCATATATTGGTAAATCAAATTTAACATCTAATTTAATCAAAGATGTCTTCTTTTTATGTTCAGGGCTATTAGGAGGCGTGAGGAATTTTTCTTCTTTCCCTTTGCCTTTGGAGTGGTCATGGAGGAGAGATTCTTCTACTCCTTTGTCTTGTTTGGAGCTTGATGCATCTTCATCTCTATGTTTCTTATAGTCCCTATACATTTCCTCCACCATGGATTTCAGGGTCATAAAACTATCCATGAACTAGGGGTCTGATTCCAAGGGATTTTCTTCTGACATTTTCCTCTTAGAATAGACTCTTCCAATTTCCAGGTTAGTTTCAGCCAATTCTCCTTCTCCTAATTTAAGCTTTGATCTAGTTAGCATTCAACAACAAAATCCAGCACAAGCTTGTCTAACCTTAATAAACTTGAGCTCTGATACCACTTGATCTGGAATTTATCCAGGATAAAGAATGAAAGGTATTACAGACTCATGTGCATGGATGTGCCTATGTTACTTATGCAATGGATCGATAAGATTACTAGAATACATAGACATCGAGAAAATCAGAGAAAACATAACAGTCAAACATGTAAACAAAACAAGTTTAATAAGGAGTTCACCTAATGTTCTTGGGCTACGTCTCCTGGTCCAACCTTTCAGTGGTGGCCTCTCTATTATGTTTTCAAGCAGAGTTTTTTACAACAGTGAGCTCGATTCGAGTCTCACTAACAGATGGAAGTCAGTAGGAATGGAATACACAGACTCTCCTTACTGAAACTCGACATCTGAGGGTCACAGTAGTATGACAGGCCGATACCGAGGAGCTTGTTTGAACCTCTCAAGCCTTCAATGGAGTACACAGACTCTCTGACTCTCTTGGCTCTGTCTGGATCGATGCTGCCTTCAGGTCAGCTCGGCTTCTACTCTCTATTATATGCTATTAGCTTTCTGTGTCTCTTCGATGTATGCCTCTCGTTCTGCTTCTGTTAGTTCATGGCTTTAAAGCCAGTTTGCTCTTCAACTAGTCATTTCTGCTTCCCGGCTTTCTGGTTTCCTTTCCTTTGTCCATTCGAATTCCTCTGCTCTGCATCATCATCACTGGGTAATGCCTCGCAGGGAGGTGGCCACCTGTTTGCTAACGAAATGGGTGTCAGATTCCCTGAATCATACTCGAATGGTTGTTAAATATGTTTGCTTCAAGATTGCTCGCGAACATGAACCCTTTGCCAACTCATCATCCATGTCGGACGTCAAATCCCTGTCATCTTGCTTTTTGACCTGTCAAATCCGGTCAATCATTAGGACATATCTCCGTTGTCGATCTGGACCCCCTAAATCCTACAGTCGTCCTTCATATCGGGTGGACAAGTCGCACGACGTTTACCCGTCTGATGCGGGCGGTTTTCTCTCTCTTCCACCGGACGCGTGTAGTTCGATGTGTGCCATCAGGCGGGACTCAGTCAAAACTGCTTACCACCTCGAAGCCTTCCAATATCCTGCGGTTTTGGGGAATCCGCGCTACAGAACCGAAACAGTTACTTTTTGTTAGAAAAAATTATATATACGACAGAGAAATGCAAGACATATAATATGCGGAAAAACACAAACACATAAAACCAGAGAGACACAAATATACGCGGTTCACCCAGTTTGGGTTATGTCCACCCCGAATAGCCAGTCCTTCCTTTCTATTATCCAGCAAAATGAAGAGACACAACCTACAGTAGATCCGCTGTAATATCCTCTGTTTTATCTCACAGTCTCACCTCTCTGTTTCTCTCTCTGAGAATACACACATACTCCACAGCCTCAATACAATACCCTCATACAAAGAGAGGGGTTGCCTTCTAGGGCAAAATACCCTAAACTAAACATAAATTCTACCATCAGATCATCCACCTAATGAACGGCCCAGATTGACTAGAAATTACTATACTTTTACAAGACAATTTTACATCTGTTTTTAGTTTCGAGGGCGCTGCCCCTGAAACCCCCGCCAAGGGACCACTGGCCCCCGCACCCCCTAGCCAAGGAGGATTAGCCCCCCGGGACCCCCGCGGGGGGGGGACATGTCCCCCCCGCGTGGAGGGGTGTACAATCTTCCTGGGGTATACATCCGGCTGAAAACAAAGACCTCCAAATAATCATGATCCACACCTAACACTTTTCCGAGTTTTATAGCATTTTCGGGTCCGAGCATTTCGGGGCTTTCCTTCACTAAGGGGGACGCCCTACGATACGCGATACGCGATCAGAATCCACCTTTGTTCCCTGATCTGGCCTTCGATTTTTCCAGTTTTGTGCCATTGCGCTTTACCATGGGCCAACGGTCTGCGCGCTCGACCGAGGGTCCTTGTTGCTCTTCTCTGGCCACACCTGCAACTGTTATGAGGATTCCTTCTGATAGCTTCGATCTTTTCTAGGACTTGAATCTTTTAGCATAATTTGAAACAATCATGAAAACTTAGAGAGTTTTAGGATCCAATTCGGATCAGTTGTGTTGAGAATGTGAAAATGTATAGGTACTAGAAACTGATAACCAACTTGTACACATAGATAATATGTGAAAATGAAGATTAGAACAACTTAAGTAGTGATAATGGGAGTAAAGGTTGTGTTGAGAATGTGAAAATGTATAGGTGCTAGAAACTGAGTAACACATTCTCTTATGTTGTGCAACATATTTACAAATCAAGGAGATGTTATATTTGCTATCAAAAATTGGAAATCAATGTTTTAAGAATATCTAATAGGAAGAACAATAAAGTTAGTTGAAAAAATGATGCAAGCAATTGAGAACATGGTTGAGTACAGAGTTAATGAAGATTACATCCTTAATATAAAGTGCGAACATGGTTGAGTACAGAGTTAACAAAGATTACATCCTTAATATAAAGTGCTTAAGGGGCTAGAGCCCCTGGAATAGATTGAAGCATATGATTTGGGTCTTGCCACTAGACCACCATCTTTAATTATAAAAAACCTAATGAAAAATACTAGAATAGATTGAAGTATATGATTTGGGTCTTGCCACTAGACCACCATCTTTAATTATAAAGAACCTAATAAAAAATACAATAAATTTGATTAAGAAAATGATGTAAATCAATAAATAGATAATCGAAATAAAGTTAAATAAACATAATAAAGTTAAATAAACATTCATATAAGGGAAACAAAATATTGTAAAATAAATTAAATCCATTACTTAAATTCTGCCATTACATTACACCGTTTAATTATTAGAATTCCTTGAAAATACATATACAAAATGTAAATAATTAACTAGACCACTCTCTCTATTCATCTGTCCATCCACACTCACAATAACAAATTTCCATTTGCCATTTAATGAGCGTGAAGTATTATTAGATCAATGTTGCATCATCTTGCATGTTGTTTATGCAAACAAATGGGAAATCAACTTGTGGCACATAATCCCTATCCATGACAATAATTCTATATAGGGTTTCATGATGGCCTACATTAAAATAAAGCACTGCAAATAAGTTAAAGGCACAAGTGGCCCATGTGATACACTCCCCTTACCAAATCAAACATTCTTACATGAGTTGGGATTTTTGACTATTCGCCAGATTTGTCCGAGCACTTGCAATAAAGTTTGTTATTTTGACACGAGGAGGACACGGAGTCTTCACATGTCAAGGAAGTTTGTTTGCTCTCGTCACCACTCGAGAATTATGCGAGCAATAAATAAGGATACATGGAGAAAATAAGTAGCCTTTGGTTGTCAGGGGTCGGTCGTTACGTCCAAACGAATGACCGACTTTGTTGACCTTTTGCTGTAGGAATTTTATCTAAAACAATGGATTCACACTAGGTATCAAATTTATGGGGTTGATTATAATATTTAGCTCACCACAACTTAGTTTACAAAGATATAAATTGTGTTTTTGGGTAATATTTAAAAGTTGGCACTTTGGTTTACAAAATTAAAAGCTAGACTTAGGATTATTCTGATGCTTAAGTGTAATGGTGTTATATCTATATATATATATAAAAGTAGCATGAATTTGTGTCTCTCAAAGAGAGGTTGAGTCCACATGTATAGGGTTAGGTTATTAACATTATTTTCAAGGTTCGTAAAGTCCAATGATATTTTTAGCCAAAGTAGAAACATTATGATACAATTATTTCACTTGTAATTAGAGCGTATCCCAACACAATAAAATTCCCTGTTGTGTTTTATTACTTTTTACTAGAACTTTTCTTTTAGTGGCCTTAATTTTCGAGTAATGTCTATAATTTGCAAGTATTTGGTGTTCTTGTTTCTTGTGTTCCATGTATCTGGGACCCAATGTCCTACATTCTCTTCAATGTCATCGTTGTGGAGGTAGCTTTGTTCTACTCTAGACCATATTTATTTCAGCACAGGTTGTGGGGCGGCTAGGGGAGGGGTTTTCTCTGAATAAATCACATCTAAGGTCTTCATACCTTGTTGAGCACTATAGACCAAGTGACCATGTTGACCCATATATCCCTATTAACTAGAAATATATCACAAATAACCCATGAAAGAGATAATAGAGAAAGGGGATTCTGAGTTGACAACGAAGCAAAATTCCCCGTGAATGCCGTCAAGAGAAAGCCTAAGAGTAGAGAGTAATAAAGGACATAGTCCACAAGAAATAGGAGTTTAGGACTAAGGGGTGGGTAGGTGAGAACACTATAGAGAGAGGGCCTTTAACACTAGACTACTACTAAAATCCATAGAAAAATATCATGAATAGGAAAAATTAGAGGCATGCACAAAAAATGGGAGCTTACCTAGAAAAGTTGAGAAGAGTGTCTATGATGCTAGTCTCCCTTTCTAAAATAACCATGTTTCTGGTTGCCCAATTTTGAATGGATTATAGTAAGACGAAATTACAAAGACATAGCAAAATAATTAAGCGAGTTGGAAGTGAACCACAACATAAAATCCATAATGGCAAACAAAGCCCAAGCCATCATACTTAAAACTTGCATATTATGACCAACCTCCTATTTATATGTAAATATAAATCATTCATATATAATTTATTGGTAATTTATAAGAAAACAAACTTTCATTCTTATTAAGAGCTTGTGTCGTTAATTTATTTCTATATATTTTAAAAAAATCAATTCAATTCCTTTTAATATCTCTAAAATACCAAATATCTCATGTGCTCTATCATCATCAAGACTAAAGGCTATGTAAAAGATCATGTGGTATCAAATATTAACCGGTAACGTGAATCCATTCATTCATATATTGATTGATTCTTTTAAAAAAAATTGAAATTCAATTATAGTCATCTTGGGCTAAATGTAAAAACATTTTTTTATGTAAAAAATTATGTGGTATCAAATATTAACTGGTTACGTGAATCCATTCATTTATATATTGATTGATTCTTTAAAAAAAAGGGTTGAAATTCAATTATAATCATCATGGGTTAAATGTAAAAACATTTTTTCACATTAAAAAGATTATAGATTCAATTCTCTTCATCCTAATAAAATATTTATTTTTAATTATGGTATATATAATTAATTAATTCAAATTCTATTAACAAATTAAATTTATTAAAATGATATGAGATATAAAAACTAATTTCCTTAAAAAATATATTTTAACCTAATAGTTATTATTAAATCAATTTTAATTATTATAATATTAAATATTGTGTTTTTTTAATTCAAAATTCATCAACAATTTATTTATTTATATAAATATATTTTGAAAAAAATAAAAGTATTAAAATACCTAAAATATTTTTGAAAAACAGATTTTAATGCTTTCTATTTTTATTATCAAAACCTTTTTTCTTAGAATTATATAAAATGTATGAAAATGTTGTTATAATTGAAATAAGTATAAAAAAAAGATGTTGTCATTGAGTATGGGAGATGTTATCACATCTTATTATAATTAGCACAACCACATTAATAAACATTGTTGATAAACATTTATAAGCTCATATCAATCACATATATCAATTATCAATAATATTAAGAATTAATGTTATTATCAATAATATTAATACAAGTATAAGAACCATATTAATAATTATTAATATTATATTTTTACTTAATCTATTTTACTTATAATCAATTTACAATAGAATGCATTTCAAATTTTAAAAATAAAAGTATATTTCAAAACATTAACCATAATTTCTAAATTTCTAAATTTATTTAATTATGGATGAACTTATCATGGAACTTATTAATATAAACAATGTGCTTTATAAGTAAAATATTTTATAAACAATGTACTTCATAAGTAAAATATTTCAATGCCATATTAAGTAAAATATTTCAATGTCAACTAATATGTACAATGAAAATAAATAATTTTCTATGGTTAAAACATTTTTAAACATGTCAAGTAATGCTATTATTTTATATTTGGGCTATATTTTTCTATCTATTTTATCTTTGAGATACAAACATTTTTTTTCAAATTTGAATTTTAAAAAAAATTACGCAAGAAGAAATCATGCGACTCTAAATACTTATTAGATTTATGATTAAAATAGATTAATATTGATCTTTAGAGAAAAAACTAAGAAGATTAGCTTGCAATTTAAAAATTTGTTATTGAATGATCACTAATTAATTTTAGAGCACAAATTCATTCATGCTACTTTACATAATTCTACATTAATCCTACACTGAAAACCTAGGACAACCCAAATTCATAGTTGAGCTACTTTCATACATTTGTATTTGAAAAGTAAAACAATCTTCCATAGAGCACTCCTTCAAATCATTAAGATCTAAACCACACTCAGTTACTAAATTTATAGCACAAACATAGTTATCTCATGGAGATTTGTGGCATAAGCGGGTCAAACCTTGTACTCCTCATTTGTGCGGCGACACATATTCCTCTTGAGAGTCAAGGGCCCATAAGTGGGGCTTGTGATCCAATATCAAATGCCCAAACTTCTCATAGAGTTGTCCATGTTAAATTTGTCACTATCCTACAAATATATGTATGTTTAGATACTAGTAAAGCAGAGAGGGAAGTAATATGTTGCCACGATTATAGGAAAATACCTTATTATATAGGTATGGAAAACTTTTTTATTAATCGAAGAAGACGTAGCATTCACAACTTGTAGCTCACATTTTTCCAGCATGAGCATAAGATTGGAGTACACAATCTGATCTTTGAACACGTTAAGGACCAGAATGGATCAAATTTATTTGCAGTGTAGTGAAGACGTAAGAAAATACCTTGTTATATATTTTCTTATATATAAATGAATGTTATAAATAATAATGAGGAACTTATTAGAATTAGAATAATGTTAATCTTAGACTTTTGTGATCCATATTGTAAATGAGAGTGCCTTTCGGATTAATCACACCATTAAGATTTGGTCAAGTTTAAAATAGAAATAAAACGTTTCAAACCAACTAATGTGGTTCACCCTCAAGACAAAGATGAAAAAATTCATTAATCTCAAAGAATAAATAACAAGGATGCACCAGGTCCAGAGTTAGTTGTTAGGAATTAGTTATTGAATTAATTAAAATAATATTTATTAATGTTTAATTATAGACTAGTTGTTATAAATTAGTTGTTATTTATTTATATATGAAATTAACTATTATTATTGGAATGATTGGTGGGAGGAGAGAGCCGAGGAGCGCCTCCGACTAGGGTTTTACGAGCTGCTGCATCTCTTCTCAGGATGAGAAGCACCTGCGTCGATTCTCGGCCGCCTTTCAGATTTCCTTTCTCTTACTCCCGGGCTTTCGCTTCTGGAACGGGACGTGTACTCAGCATTCAATCTCATACTGTCCAGGTCATGGCGGAGAAGGGCGGAGAAGCCATGGCGAAGTCTGCGCGCGGTAGAGCAGCTGCACCGCCGTCGGGATCAGACTCGGGTTCCTCCTCGTTTTCAGGGTCAGCGTCTTCCTCCTCTACATCGGGCTCTCGTCCCAGTTCGAGGTCCAGGTCGAGGACTTTTTCTTCTGGTTCTGCTAGTGATAGCTCCAAGGGTCGAAACCCTCCAAGGAGGGAAAGATGCCCTGATTTGGGAAACGGCTCACCAGAACGGGCCAATCGCTATAGTTCCGGGGTGGAACGATCGGATCTGGCCAGATCTAGGCAAAAGACAGATGGAAGCCAGCCAGACCCAGAACTCAAACCAGTAAAAGGGGACCTAAACAAGGCAGACACAGCAGAGCTGAAGCAAATATTTATCAGATCAACAGAAGGAAGACACGTTTGTATGCAGATCTGGGAATGGATGACTGTATTGGAATTAAAAAAAGAGATCCAGGTCAAACTGGGTACTCCAGTTGCATTACAAAATCTTTTATTTTCAGGGCTCTGCATGCAGGATCAACACACACTCCAGCATTACAGGGTTGCAAAGGACTCAACTGTTATCCTCAATCACCGACTGCGAGGTGGATCTAAGGGATCTACATCAAAACCTATAGGATCATACAGAGACGCAGCAAAAGGGAAAGAATCTCCAAAGGGGAAAGAACATGCAACTGTTAATATACCTCTAGGGCAGTATATCGTGGATGAAGTACCAGAGAGCCCCTCCATTCCTTTGGATTTCCCAGAGGTAAAGTGCATATTCTCAGATCTACAAAAAAATGCCGTTATTTGTAGATTTAACGGCTTCTGGCCTAGATCGGATGCTTTGTATCAATGGATTCACACGGCATGGACAAAAAACTGCCGGATCCACCTATGCTCGAAAGGTTTTTTCATAGTAGTCTTTAGCGTTGAAGAAGAGAGGGAAAAAGCTCTCACCGAAGGACCATGGTTCTGGGGCAGTGCGGGATTATTTGTTACCCCTTGGTTCCCGGAGTTTGATCCAAATACCATGGTGGTGTCAAGGATGCCGGTATGGGTAAGGTTACATAATCTTCCGATGCATTTTTGGCACTTTACATCCTTATCAGCTATAGGGAATACCCTTGGAAGAATGTTAAAGATTGATACAGAGAGACATTTAAAAGGAATCTTTACCTTTGCTAGAATTTGTGTCGAGGTAGATCTCAGCCAAGGGTTACCGGAAAGCATCATCCTGAATTTCAACAATACTCAATGGAAACAACCTTTGGACTATGAGAATACAGCATTCAGATGCAGGGGATGTCAACAAACAGGTCATCTGTTCAATGCATGCAAAAGCCTTAACAAGAGCAAGCCACAACAAAGGAAGCACAAAGGATGGCAGAACATAGATAATGTCATAAAGAAGAGAACCGCGGAAAAGAAAGCCCCCACAGTATCAGAAGACGAAGAAACAGAAGCAGAGGAGGATGATACCACCATAGAGGAGGTTGAAATAGAGAACCAGAAGGAAAACAGAGCAGTCAACAAGGAGCTACAGCCACACTCAATTCAGGCAGAGACACAGCAAAATCAGACAGAGATGACAAGCATGGATCAAAGCATGGGAGGCATCAAACGACAGCATCACTCAGATACTTCAGACTCAGACAAAGAAACAGGGCAACATAATGTAACAACCCAGTTAGTCATTGCTTCGTCCGAGGCCACTGTGGGAGAGTGGCGCAAGGTTGAAAAGAAAAAGGGGCGAAAAACCTGAAGCGTGAGTTTTACTCACTGCCGGAAGTCAGGCTTTTTTCCCCTTTTTCTTTCTCTTTTCTCTTCTCCTTCTTATTCTTTGTGCACGTTAGTTTACTAACGCTGTGAGCCCATGTGGCAACATACTGAATGCTTCATTGCATCTGCTAGTGTAACTTTTCATTAATTTTTTAATAAAAAGTTACCGTTTTTTTCCTTGGAAAAAAAAATATGAAATTAACTATTTATAATATTAAACAAATTAAATAGAGTCAATAAAATCCCTAGGAAATTGGTGGGTGGGGAGCCACATGACACACATCTAATTTTTAAAATTTACTAAAAGTAATGGACCATTTTGCTAAATAAAATTTGCAATATATAAATGAATGTTATAAAAAATAATGAGGAACTTATCATGGAGGAACTTGTTAGAATTGGAATAATCTCAAATCCCTAGGAAATTGGTGGGCAGGGAGCCACGAATCTAATTTTTTAAATTTATTAAAAGTCAATGTAACCTAACAAACTCTGTAATACACTGCAATTGTTGATAAGCATTAAGAGTGAGCATATGTTGAGCATATTCCCTTGAGAATCAATCTGAGCTCTCAATTAAAAAAATAATAATAATCAACAAACCTCCTTCCATCTAAAATTCACATATATACGCCTATCGACCAATAATTATAAGAAAATAATATCAATTAAAAAAATTAAAATTATTTTAAATTTAAATTTATATTTTGAATCTTTTTTTAATTATTAAATAAAAAATAATATATTATGTAAAAACAATCATAATAAAAAACATTGAAAAATTTAATCCCTCTCTCAATAATTATTATTGAGCTCCTAATAACTTTATTAATATATAATATTTTGAAACCTACTCTTAACCTCTTTTAACCCTATATTTTATAATATATAATATTTTGGATCTAACTCTTAACCCTATCACCTTATTATTATTTAATATTATATATAAACTCCTAACAACTATTTTTATTAATATTTATAACTTATTCTTAACCCCCTTATTAATTTATGAAGTATTCTTAACAATATATTATTATTATTTGTACTCCTAACAACTAACTTATAATTAAATTTATAATATTAAATAATTCCTATCTACTTTTTTAGAATTTTTATTTACTTGTTTAGCTAATCTCCAACAAATGGTTTTCAACGGTTAATTTTGGGCAATGATGAATGCATGCTATTTATTCATGAAGATTGCATGATTGTTTCACCTTGTCAAGGATTAACCAAATTAGTTGGTTCAAAATGCGGACCAAATCCTGATAATGTGATTAATCCAAAAAACATTATCTACAATATAAATCACAAAAGTCTCAAATCTAACCCTTCTTAATATAAATCACAAAAGTCTCAAATCTAATCTTTTTCAATAATCTAATAACTTCAAATTTAAAACAAATTTACCCTAATAACCACACATAAAAAATAACAAAAATATTCCCATTACCTATCCCTCTGGTCTAACATCTTCTCCTAATGTGAAAGAAACAACCACCCTACCTGCCCAGAGTTGACCTCACGAAATAACCGCACGAAATAACCGGAATGGGGTTCCAATAAAATCTTTTACAACTATCAAATCACAAGAAATAGACCACACACCATGATATTGACATGAAACAAGGGTTTCCTTACACCACCTCACTTACTCTTCCCAAGTACTCTTTAAAATATAATAATTTTTTTGAAGGAATTTCTTCATTTAAGTTGACTTAATGTTTTCGAGGTATGAATATGAATTTTATTTATATGCGATTTGTAGAGACGTACCTACCCACACCACCTCCCGAAGCGTAAGGCTCACCGGCACAATAAATATAAATATAATAAAAATTTCATTTTAGAATTTTATACAAATTTTGAAAAGATCAAAACAACCCTGTCCCGTAGCGTAAGGCTCACCGACACAAGAAATATAAATATAATAAAAGTTCACTTTAAAATTTTATGTAAATTTCTGAATTTCATTTCAGTTTATAATATTATTTTTAATAGTTGTTATTTTAAAGAATTAGCAATGGATTAGTGTTGTGAGGGAGTGTTTAATGAAGTGGAGGAGGAATTGTTTGGATAGTTAAAAGTGGTGGCAAAAAAATTTCAAAACATCTTTTGATGCTGGAAATGGATTCAGCATCATTAAAAATGTCTAAGACACCCAAAACACTGAAGTTTGACAGTGATAACCTGGATTTACAAAAATCCTTCCCGGATTTTATCAAAAATTTGCCAGAATTTTTATGATTTTCAGAGCAAAAAACAATGTGGTTAGACTACGACGTCTTGGGAAATGTCTACAGAGGGGGAAGAATTGCTTGGACGACGAAAAGTGGTTGGATCTTGCACTAACAGTGTTTGAATCATGTTTTTGATGGTGGAAATGGATTGAGCACCATCAAAAACCTTTGGGCACACAAAACCTTGAAGTTTTACCACTGTAAGCTCGATTTACAAAAATCCTTGCCGGATTTTATCAAAATCTTGTAGGAATTTCCATGATTTTAAGGGCAAAAAAGCACTCTAGTTAGACTACGACATCTTGGGAAGTGTAGCAGAGGAATTCGTGGACGACCAAAAGTGGCCAGGCAATCTTGCACTTGCAGTGTTTGTATTGTGTTTTTTTATGGTGGAAATGGATTCAACACTATCAAAAATCTCTAGGGCACCCAAAACCTTGAAGTTTGACGACTGTAACATGGATTTACATAAATCCTTGCTAGATTTTATCAAAATCTTGCCGGAATTTTCATGATTTTTAGGCAAAAACGCGATCTATTTAGACTACGACGTCCTAGGAAGTGTCTACCGAAGCGGAGGAATTGCCTGGAGGACCAAAAGTGGCGGGAATCTAGGGAAAAAAATTTCAAAAAACTTGCACTCTCAGTGTCAATCATTTTTTTTTATGGTGGAAATTGATTCACCACCATAAAAAACCTCTGGGACACCCAAAACCTTGAAGTTTGAAAAATGTAACCTGGATTTACAAAAATCTTTGCTAAATTTTATTAAAATATTGTCAAAATTTCCATAATTTTCAGGAAAAAACATATAGTTAAACTAGACATTTGTATTTATGTGAACAAATCCATTCCACCTACTAACCCTAAAAACTCTAAATATAAACTAAATTAGAAAATTTAAACATTAAACCTAAGATATGTAAATATGCCCTTTTACACAACTATCATTTACACGACTATTGCCCTACATAATACTTCATTTACGATACTATAGCCAATTAAACTGCCGTGCGAAAACAAACTTTTTAAAATTTTTTAAATGTTCAGATCTATGTAAAATATTAAAAATCTAACTATGCTTCAAAATTGCAGTCACTTAAATTTAAATTTATGCTACGATATAAATCCGTGGAACGGTTTTCTTGTCAGGCTAACAGACAAATTTATTTAATGGAAGCACAGATCACAAATTGATTGATGCTCAGGCACTCTTCCAAGCAAAATGGATGTTGGTTTATCTACAATCTTCCTCTTTTTTCTAACAGTTGGCCTGTGAGTCCATGCCAGACTAGATCAGCGTAACCCTCTGCAGGCTTTCCTCCCCTCTGCAGGCTTTCCTCCGTTAATGAAGAAACAAACAACAAAAGCTCGACTCCACAGTCGCGGCAGTGCCTGTCAAAGCTGGCAGTTTTTGTCACCACAAACACTCGGCTCGTCTTCCAAATCCCAGGTCAACCCCTCCATGTGCGTCAAAACTGTCATACCAGGGCCTGCCAGATAAAATAAATACCAGTACTAATATTTTGCCCTCCGCCGATTATTTAACTCGGTCAGGCCATGCGGCGTTTCGATCCAGCGACCTGCGCCTTTCCAAGTCTCGTCTAGCAAAGGCGTTCAATCGAATGGCCCGGATGTTTTCATGGGTTTGCTTTCTTTGTTTGAATTCTGTCTTGGCTTTCGCCCAATTGAATCAATTTATTTTCGATGGATTCGGAAACAGCAACCTGACCTTGGATGGAATGGCGAATATCAATCCTGCCGGAGTTTTAGAGCTCACGAATGCCACGCAGAGTATGTTAGGCCATGCCTTTTATCCGTTTCCGTTCCTGTTCAAGAATCTTTCAAATAATTCCACTTTTTCTTTCAGTACTACCTTCGTTTTGTCCATTGTGCCACAGTACCCTACTCTCGGAGGCCACGGTATGGCCTTTGTTCTGGCCCCTTTTAAGGGATTGCAGGGAGCTTCGCCCAGGCAGTACCTCGGCCTGTTCAATGCTACCAACAATGGGAACGCTTCTAATCATGTATTCGCGGTGGAGTTTGATACCGATAGAGATTTTGAGTTTCAGGATATTAATGATAACCATGTGGGTATCGATATCAACAGTCTGATTTCGAATATGTCTGCACCAGCAGGTTACATGACCAGTAATGGGACAGTTCAGGTATTTGATCTTAAATCTCAGAGGAGCATTCAGTGTTGGATAGACTTTGATGGTGCAGAGAGTCTGCTTAATGTAAGTATTGTACCAGGAGGGATGCCGAAGCCTGATCGGCCACTTATATCTTTTCATGTTAATCTCTCTGATGTCCTTCTTGATAAGATGTATGCGGGGTTTTCAGCAGCTACAGGGCTGCTTTCTAGTGCTCATCGCGTTCTGGGATGGAGTTTCAGGATGAATGGGCCTGCACAGGACCTTGTACTCTCAAAGCTTCCTCAGATTACATCTGCAAATTCTATGGTGAAGACTAGAAGGTTCACGGTTGGGGTATCCATAGCTGCTGTAAGTATCACGGTTATTGCAATTCTGACAGCAGTTCACCTTATTAGGAGGATTCGACAGACTGAGGTGATTGAAGAATGGGAGCTTGAATGTGGGCCTCATAGATACCCATACAGTGAACTGAAAGAGGCCACAAAGGGATTCAGGGAGAAAGAGCTGTTGGGATTTGGGGGTTTTGGAAGAGTTTATAAAGGTGTTATTCCCAGCACTGGACTGGAAGTTGCGGTGAAGAGGGTTTCGCATGAATCCAAGCAAGGGGTGAGGGAATTTGTTGCAGAGATTGCGAGCATTGGCCGGCTTCGGCACAGGAACTTAGTTCAGCTTCAAGGCTGGTGTAGGTATAAAGATGAGCTTCTGCTTGTATATGATTATATGCCGAATGGTAGCCTTGACAAGCACTTGTTTGAGAGTACAAAGAATTTGTTGAATTGGGCGCAGAGGTATAGAATTTTGAAAGGGGTTGCCTCGGCTTTGCTTTATCTTCATGAAGAATGGGAGCAGAGAGTCATCCATAGAGATATCAAAGCAAGCAATGTCTTATTAGATGAAGATTTGAACGGTAGATTGGGAGACTTTGGGCTTGCTCGTTTATACGAGCATGGTTCAAATCCCCACACCACCCATGTAGTTGGAACCATTGGCTACATTCCTCCAGAGCTTTCCCATACTGGTAAGGCCACCACAAGTACTGATGTGTTTGCATTTGGGGCTTTATTGCTTGAAGTAGCTTGTGGAAGAAGGCCGGTTGATACGAAGAGGTCTCCTGAAGAATTAGTCTTGGTGGACTGGGTTTGGGAATTGCATTCCAATGGGAAACTTTTGCAGGCAGCTGATCCTAGACTTCTTAACGAGTACCCTGTTGAAGAAGTTGGGCTTGTTCTTGAACTGGGTTTGCTGTGTTCTCATCCTCACCCTGAAGCTAGACCTAGTATGAGACAGGTAGTGCAAATGCTTGCTGGCGATAAACCACCTCCTGTGGTGAATTCTGACCCCCCTTGGGCAGCAGACACACCTTTGATGAGTAAGCGGTTTGATGATTTCATTACTACCTCCCATGCTACCACAAGCTCATATGGGAAGCGAACCATCACATCTGATGGGACATCCCCAGTTGCTTTGCTAGTAGGAAGAGATTGAAAGGTCTCTAGCAAGCACAAGCCTTTGAATCAGTTACCAAAATTCTTATTTTGGTCTGCTGGTGCATGATCTGATGTTTTCTTCTTTATTGGATTATCTAATGATGAGTTTCTGCCTTCTTACACAAACTAGGTGGTAGACCTCCAGAGATACAGAGCATGGACGTTTCCTTTTGATATACAAAAGAAAAAAAAGAAGAAGCTAACAGATCTGCAATCTGTAACTACCAGGTGTAACCAAACTATGTGCAGCTTAACTGTATGTCTTCAAATTGTTTGACACAACAAATATTATGTAACATTTGTTTATGATTTTTCTTCATTTGACCCACTTTGTTATCAGAGAAAATGGCTTGATTCTGAGATTGCTTTTCACAACATCAGCCTCTTAAGTTCTGTGTCAAAATCTTCAAAGGTTTTGATAAGCTACCAGCCTACATTCAACTCATGTAGAATTATTTATTTTACTCATTTGGTGTAAGGTATGATCCGACAGACCTGCTACTTAGAGCATAGCATCATATGAGTAAATTACTCTCAAAGTTTAGGCATTATGGGCATAAATAGTTATAGAGGTTGATTCTCTGAAGTTTATGTAACAAAATGGAGGGCGATGGCATATTGGATCATATTCACCAAGCAAGTTATAATCCAGTAGTCCTGCTGTTTTAAACATAATATCATTTGTGTAATTTATTCTCAAAGATGTTATTAAATGGTATAGCAGCTGTACAAGTTGATTGTCTGAAGTTAGGGCAACGGCATATTACATCATATTAATTCATTAAATTATGATCTCATAATCTTGCTACTGAAACCATAACTTCAAGTACACTAATTAATTTCAAAGATTGAATGGTTATAGAGGTTGATTATCTATGGAGATTGGTGAGGTACTTTACACCTAGTAAAATGGCCATGAAGTAATGAATAAACGAAATAAACTATAATGAACCTATGATTGAAAGAAAGTACAAGTTGGCTCTATCTAAAATAATATAAAGTTAAATTGAATAAAAAGTAAATAACTATTTACATAGGTGTGAGAGATAAAATATAGAAAATAAAGTTAATCAAGATTCATCTTAAACTTGGATATATCGAAAATCTGAAAGATCAAATTTATTGACGTGTAATTTTTTTTAATACGAAAGAATTAATACTTGATATTGAAAAAATTGATATTATTTTTTCAAAGCCATAATATTTACAGGCTTACATAGTTGCTCTTAGGAATGGATTGAAGGACTTTGTGGGGATTTAACCTCACATGTAGTTGTTGGACCACTACTACGGGGCTTACAAAAATAATAAATTTACATTAGATATCATTTTTGGGATTCAACTGCGTTAAGTAAGTCATTCAAAGTATGACCATTTCCATGAGAGATAGTCGTAAAGTGACTAATTTCTCATGATTTTTTTTTTGAATAGTTCACTTAGCACTCATTGCATCGGGTGATGCTCACAGGGGTGAAGAAGTGGGATTGAAACTAGTGAAATGTGGAGAACGAATCACATAGCATCAATCATCACTTCCGGGGCTTGCACCCGGTAACCAGGACTTCCCAGGAGGTCACCCATCCCAGAACTCCTTTTCAATTATTATTTTTACTACAATTAAGCCCAATAATAAAGCTGCCACATTTGCAAAACCTTGAGTCTAGGGTTGTGCCTCATGAACCATTCAGGTAGAGATCCCCATACTTAAATTCAAAAAGAGTCAAGGGATCTCTACCTGAATGGTTCATGAGGCACAATACTTGCTAAGGTTTTGCAAATGGGGTAGCAAGCTAAGTGGGCTTGATTGTGGGGAAAAACTCCACAGTTAAGCGCGCTTGAGCCAAAGGAGTTCTGGGATGGGGATGTCCTCAAGTCCTGATTTTTTTTGCAAGCCCTGGAAGTGATGATTGATGCTATGTGATTCGTTCTCCACATTTCACTAGTTTCAATCCCACTTCTTCACCCCTGTGAGCATCACCCGATGCAATGAGTGCTAAGTGAACTATTCAAAAA
This sequence comes from Pinus tabuliformis, assembly GCA_031772625.1. Taxonomy (NCBI): domain Eukaryota; kingdom Viridiplantae; phylum Streptophyta; class Pinopsida; order Pinales; family Pinaceae; genus Pinus; species Pinus tabuliformis. Next base: position 481,107,228 of record CM062819.1, read on the forward strand.
AAAATTGAGAAATTTGTCACTTTACGACTATGGAAATGGTTACTTTGAATGACTTACTTAACGCTTTTGAATCCCAAAAATGATATAATATAATGCACTGCGAAAATCCCCCATACTTAAATAAATTTACACATTAAAAAGTTTGATTCTTTTATATGTTGGATAAATCCTGGTTTAAGATGAATTTAAACTAATTACATACTATTATAGCCATATAAATTGAAACACTAGTAAATGTTCAGAGCCATCAAAGCACTTATCTCATAATATATCTCACATTACCAAGACTTAAAAAATATCAAAAAAATAAACTATTTTAAATTATTATTATTACTATTAATTAAAAACAATAATAAAGTGCCACATGTCCAAGAGTGTGAATTTCTGCAACTCACTTCATGGTGATATATGATTGAGATGGACTTTAGCAAGGTTTTTTTAGCAGCTAAAGCCATGGTCTCGTATAGTCCCATGTTGAAATCAAGATTTGTTCTTTACCCTTAATGATCCTTTGAAAGAGGATGTCTTCAATTGTGATTTTTTTTTTTGCAGATAAGGGTTTGGTATGCAAATTTAACGAGTTTCGTGATTGATTGATTTCCACAAGTGGATTTTTGATATGTGGAAATCACTCTTCATTGATGGTTTGAATATTTGCACTTTGGCTTGGAGTTTTTTTGTTGTAGCTTTTGATAATATTGAGTATAAGTAGAAAATTTGTGAATTCGGGCTCTAGATTTGGGGCATTACAAGCTTCTTTATGCATCCGTAGTCTCCCACTTTTGATTTCCTTACAACACCAATCTCCACTACCCCTATTTGGGTAAGACCCTGAACCTTCCCTTGCATCTTTGGAACCTCTAAACGTTATCTTCCATTGGTGAATCAGGGAAGTTGGTGAATTAGGGAAGTTTTATTGCTGCAACCCAGAATCGAGCTCAAATCGAACATTATAGGGTATACAAAGAAGAAGAAACTCCGGGTAAAAAAGAAGCAATGGAAAAACATGAAAAAAATTAAAAAGTTATTGTTAAAGAATATTCACCTAAGGAAACAAAAACCAGTGATGAAGAAGTGTATGAGGACCCTCCAGATTCAATGACAGTTGGAGCGCAACATACCCTAGTGAAAGTCGGATCCCCCTCTAAATCCCCAAAGAATTTTTTTGGAAAAACGACTTCTTGTGTAGATCAAGCAGATAAGGAAGAAACTGAAGACAACAACAATCACTCATCAAAGGGTGATCTATAGGATACAACAAAAAATGAAACTGAAGACAACAACGATCACTCATCAAAGGGTGATCTATAGGATACAACAACAAAGGGTGGTCTATAGGATACAAAAAAAAATGAAACTGAAGACAACAACGATCACTCATCAAAGGGTGATCTATAGAATACAACAAAAAAATGGGGGTTGGATTCAAGTGGGGAAGAGGGAAAATATATTTCGTTAAGGAAAACCATAAGCTAGTCAAAATTAAATCAAACAATATTAAAAAATGGATTGTAAATGTATTTGGATCTTAGGAGTATTTTGAAAAATGGATTGTAAATGTATTTGGATTTTAGGGGTATTTTGGAATTTTTTTATCAACAATCTGTAAAAAAATATTAATAATTTTGAAGAAATTTAACTCTCTTTTTTAATAAAATTCTCATACCCGTTTATTTGATTTTAATAATAATAATAATAATAAGAGTTAAACATATATACACTTAAAAAAATATGTACCAAGATTTTTTTATCATAAAAGTTAAATTGCTATTGTCTACTTAATAATTTTTTATAATTAAATCTAAATTTTAGAAGTTTTATTTCAAAATAGACATATCTATCAACATAAAAATAGAAAATCTTGATATAATATCTAATCATTAAATGAAATAATAATTATACATATTTTTTACGTATTAATATATTTAAAAATATATATAATCCTATGAAAAATATTAAATAAAGTGAGAAAATATATATAATCCTATGAAAAATATTAAATAAAGTGAGAAAATATATGATTGATAATATGGGAATATATACACAGTTATGTCATTACTTTTAATTATAACTTTATAACCCATTAAATAAATTGACATATTTTGTTGAAGGGCTAAAATTGTATTTTATTGAATTGTTTATATTATTGAATATTCATTAAATAGAGAGATATATTGTTAAACCATCTTATAAATGAATGATTATATGGAGTAAACAAGTATATGGGATAAGCAAATTTTGATTTTGTGTGTGATTGTAAAAAAGATAAAATAAGAAAATATAATCATTATGGTTATTAATAATGAAAAAAATTATATTATGAATTTGGTTCATTTAATTAGATTTACATTTATTTGCTCTTAGTTAAGTATTAGTCATTTGATTCTTTTTTTTTTTTTTTTTTTTTTTGACCATTTACGTGTTTCTTATTTCTTATGTCATTTTCTCAACTAACTTTGATGTACTTTACATTGGTCTTTCTAAAAAGTGGATTCTCATTATTTTTTATGCAACTTTGACCTCTCCCTATTTTGCAAGTATGTTGTATGATGTAGGAGAAATTGTTGCTTAGTTTCTACCTCGTAGTCAAATTGTTGCTTAGTTTCTACCTCGTAGTCCGCATCCCCATTATAATATTTACTTTGAAAATGCATTGGCTTCTTGTTCCCATCTCCCTATTTCACATCTCAACTTATGTATGCTAGTTCTTAGTTATGCTATTTCCTAATTTTCTTACCATTTTTTAACAAGAACTCGAAGATAGATTACATTATGTAAAATGTTGAGATTGTTGTTAGTTAGCCAAAGTACAAAAGAGATTTACGAGTCTCTATTTCATATAGTCAAATGGTTGTAAGGAACGAATGTCTTGGTTTGAGGTAACAACAACCAACTAAATGATATACAAGATATTTACAAAAATCTCATTAGTATAAATCCTATAGAAGGTCCCTAGGATCCATAAAACTCTAAAAAATTTTAACTAACTCGTTGGGAGAGTAGTGCCATTGTATTTAGCTACCCCTATTGCCACAATAGTGAGAGGGTCCTATGCTAGCTCATTTAGTCCTAGCATGTTAGGCTTTGTTTCTTACATTTCCTATCTTGTCGCCACAATTTAGTTAATGACAGAGATATTGTTTAGATTACCTTGAGACAATTCAATAATAACAAAGCTATGGTTTTAGATTCCTCTTCCACTTTGTAGATGTGTCTCTTTTTCCTTTGAAAATCACTGGGAAAATAGTGGTCTAGTAAAATATTTTCACTCAGAGAGGGGGAATGAAAGGAACCACAATAAACCTAAGTGGAGGGATACTTGAGACATAAGGAAGACCAGGTTGTGAATTCATCAAACGAAGGATCCAAATTCCCTCACATCCAACACTAATCACCTATATTGTCAAATGCTAAGCATGAAACAAATAGACCACAAGTTACATAATAGAAGTATGCCATCAAAATCTATTTCTATCATATGATAAACTCATTGAATTCGTGTGAAGAGAGGTGATTGTTGAAAATAGCAATAAGAAATGCTAAATATAGAAGTTCTAAATTTAGTACTACTATAAATAGCATTTCGAGATACCTTCTTATTTTAGTTAGTCCCTGAACTAAAATAGAGAAGTAAAAATTCGAATTTGATCTTAGCAGCTGTTTGTCAAATAATTAATTAATTCACCATGAGTTAATTAGTTGTAGAAAATCAAACATGAAGTCTATGTGGGGACATGCGGCAGTTTCTCTATTAATTGAGGAATTTATCCATCAGTTAAAGAGATAAGGATGAGTTGTAATTATTTGACTCAGTTAACTGAGTCAAGTCCAATTAGATTAATTCAAACAATTTGTTGAATTAATTGTAAGTTCAGTTAGTTAATGCATGCATGCATGTAACTGCTGCACTTCAGATAACTGAATATTCTCTCATAAATAACTCATGCATGTTAGTGCAGACAGAGACCCATTTGAGATTAGATGGAGGGACATTGTACTATCAGTTGTAGGAATATTCCATTGTGAATATCTCTTGCATGCAGAAGGAATTCTTTCCTTGAGGATTGCGTAATTACTTTTTTAGGTTTTGTGAGTGTGATGAGGCCAATTCACACATGTGGCATCACTTGTAAAATTTTTGAATAATATGACACATATTCAATGGAGATTATCCTGATCATGTACTATTGCGGAATACATACACAATACATAAGCTCCTCTACGTTGATCATCAATTTACAAAAGCAGAAACATTCACAGGCGCACATAGAAGCATCAATCACACATATCAACACAGTATTTTCCCGGGGAAAGCATCTCGCTAAAAAACCCCACACTATCTGTATATTATATTGATTGAATCATGTAACATTACCAAGTACAATGCTTATCACAAGCAATCCAGTACCAGCTCCACCTGTTACACACAATACAGCTCAGATCTGATCTCCAAATCTATTCCACTGCTTGCCTACCTCCACAGCTCAATACCTGCTCAAGAACTTATGAGAATGGCTTCCCAAACTCGTATTTCACCTCAAAATAATCACTCACACTTTGTTGGACATGAGCAAAGGCTACAATACTGGGCAAATACGTGAGCAAACTCATTGGCATACTCAATCCCTTGATTGTGCAAGATCTGGTGCACAACTATAGTCACAACTGATAGCAATCTGATTCTCTACCACCTGTCCCTGTTGAACTGAACATGCATTGACATGCAACTGAGTTAACTGATGTATTCATTAGTTGCATCATGAGTTAATAATTAGTTTAACAACTCATCATTAGTCTATCTGCAGTTAGACTAACTACAACTAGTTTAACCAAGTCAAACTGAACACAACTCCATCAACTCCACAATCAACTCCACCAAACTCAACTGATTGAGTTCTAACTGAAGTCATGCATGCAACAACTCAACTGACTCATAAGAAAAGCGTATTTCCTTCTGAAAGCTGCATGTGCCACCTCTGTAGCTCAAACTGAAGTGCTCCAAGAGAATAAGATCAAGTTTATAGTCCAAATATTATTATGAGACAATAATATTTGACTTTTCTATTTTTGACAGCCAGTCTAAAAATAGACTTTGATCACTCACACTGTGATCACTCACACTTTCATCAAAAAATAGAAGTCCATCTATTTTTCCCAACTTGACCAATCATCCATAAACAACAACCTGCAATCCATAGACATGATCCATATGTCTAAAAATAGACTTGCGCCAAAAATAGCCTGCGGGCCCACTTAGTGAAGGCGACTCTTTTCACTAAGCTCCATCATCTTGTTGCACTCTCAACAAGCATTTCTTGTTGCACACTTTTCAACACTCCCTCTCAACAAGAAAGGCTTCCTCTCAAACTCGATCCTGTAACTCTGGAATGTTCTCCATGCAACACATCTGGCCGGTCCACTTGCTCTGTCATCAAAGTCTCTGACTGCTATTGCCTCTGTCCACTGAAACTCTGCATCTATGTGCTCTTCAGTATCTGACTGCTCTAGCCTCTGTCACTTTGATCTCTGACTGCATCCGTGTTGCTGCTGGTTCTATCTCCCAGCATTGCATCCGAACTGCACCTCCCAACTGACCTCCCTGTTGGGATAGAAACACCCTCTGATGCTGAAGCTCTACCTGCTGCTGACAAGTGCTCCCTCTCTGACATCTGCGCTACAGCAACATCTCCATGCATCTCGCACCATTGTACACCTCTCTGTGCCACCTAGCACAGTGCAAAACACTTGTGCCTCTCGCATTGCTACAGCTTGCTAGCTATGCGCTGTCCTGGGATTCCCTGCACTATCGCTCTCTCTGCCGCTCCATCCGCATCTGTCTCTACCCAATCAGTCAGTTCCTGCTACTACACATCTGGGGCTCTCGTAGCAAGGTCTCATCCAAGAGGTTGGGTACCTCAAGGATCCTGCCCCTCTTCCTTGGGATGATCAATCCACATCACCCCACCTCCTACCTGGAGGTATGGCTGCATGCAATCCCTCAGCCCACCTAGCTTGAAGTTTCCCCCTACTGGAGGTCTCTGGATGAGTAGATGTCTCTACTCGATCTCCTCTTAGCTTCCCCTGTTGTGGCTCCTCCACAATCTCCTGAAGCTGCTACACCAATCGTGGCTCCTCCACAATCGTCTGAGACTTCTTCTGGCTCTGCATGTTGAGAGGTAATATACGCTCCCTCTCAACCACCAAGTCTCCATCAGTTGCCTCGCTGCTCAAGGCTTTGCATGCATCTTGAACCTCAAGAGCATACAAGTTCTTGACCTGTGAACCAATCTGCTTCACCTGTCTAGTGATGATGTGTCTAAGGAAAACCTTTCCCTTACTAAAGACCACATCACAGCCTCTGTCTTCCAACATCGCGATCGACACCAAGTTTCTCTTCAGTCCTGGTACATACTTGACATCGGTCAAGGTAAGGCGAGCTCCATGCTCCCTCTGAAAAATAACCGTGCCTACACTTGAGACACTATACTTCTCATCATTACCCATCCCTATGAGTATCTGGAGATCTTTCTCCTCCAAAGTACTGAACAAACTTTTGTCACCGGTCATGTGGAAAGAAGCTCCACTGTCAAGAAACCAACCACTTCCCACCATGGATGAAACCATGCATGCGAAGAGTGTGAAGTCCAACTCAAACTGTGAAGCAAGTGAGGCTGCCTCACCTTCAGATCCTTCCCCAGATCCCTTCTTTGACTTCTTCTTTGGGCAATTAGTAGCATAATGACCCAACTCATGACAACGAAAGCATGTCACCTTCGCCTTGTCAACCTTCTTCCCATCATTTGAAGAACTGGATTCAGAAAGAGAAACCTTCTTCTTTCCCTTCTTCGCCTTACTCGCTAAGGCATAGTTCTCCTCATCATGCATAGATGAAGAGCTGTCTCTGGTGCGCCGTCTAATCTCCTCCTGCATCAAATCTGACCATAGTCGTTCCCAATTTGGCAGTTTGTCCCTTCCATTCACCGAGTCCTGGTAGCTATGCCAACTCTTAGGAAGGTCAAGGAGTGCTAGGCTCGCCATCCTCATTCGACAGTCACCCCCACACTTCCCAGCTCATCCCGGCATTGGGTGAACTTCGTGAGATATTGGGGCATACTGTCTCCATTCTCACACTGAATGTTTCTAAGTTTTATCTCTTTCTTTGGAATTAAATTCGAATTCCACCAGCTCAAAACTCAACCGCTTCCGATCTAGAATTCGTGAGAACAAAGTATTTCTTGTACAGAGATTGACTGTATGGGAATTCACCGGATATCTCACCTTCCAAGGAAAGGATGAATCCAGAGGCTACCTGGCCCGATTACAGACTCTGCCTGAAGAAATAGAATGTAAACACTTCCTGAATAATAGATCTGATGATCAATCCTCGCTTGATATCCTGTAAAAATCTCTTCTAAAAATCAAGCAGCTCCGATACCATGTAGAAATTTTGAATAATATGACACATATTCAATGGAGATTATCCTGATCATGTACTATTGCGGAATACATACACAATACATAAGCTCCTCTACGTTGATCATCAATTTACAAAAGTAGAAACATTCACAGGCGCACATAGAAGCATCAATCACACATATCAACACAGTATTTTCCCGGGGAAAGCATCTCGCTAAAAAACCCCACACTATCTGTATATTATATTGATTGAATCATGTAACATTACCAAGTACAATTCTTATCACAAGCAATCTAGTACTAGCTCCACCTGTTACACACAATACAGCTCAAATCTGATCTCCAAATCTATTCCACTGCTTGCCTGCCTCCACAGCTCAATACCTACTCAAGAACTTATGAGAATGGCTTCCCAAACTCGTATTTCACCTCAAAATAATCACTCACACTTTTTTGGACATGAGAAAAGGCTACAATACTGGGCAAATACGTGAGAAAACTCATTGGCATACTCAATCCCTTGATTGTGCAAGATCTGGTGCACAACTATAGTCACAACTGATAGCAATCTGATTCTCTACCACCTGTCCCTGTTGAACTGAACATGCACTGACATGCAACTGAGTTAAATGATGTATTCATTAGTTGCATCATGAGTTAATAATTAGTTTAACAACTCATCATTAGTCTATCTGTAGTTAGACTAACTACAACTAGTTTAACCAAGTCAAACTGAACACAACTCCATCAACTCCACAATCAACTCCACCAAACTCAACTGATTGAGTTCTAACTGAAGTCATGCATGCAACAACTCAACTGACTCATAAGAAAAGCGTATTTCCTTCTGACAGCTGCATGTGCCACCTCTGTAGCTCAAACTAAAGTGCTCCAAGAGAATAAGATCAAGTTTATAGTCCAAATATTATTATGAGACAATAATATTTGACTTTTCTATTTTTGACAGCCAGTCTAAAAATAGACTTTGATCACTCACACTGTGATCACTCACACTTTCATCAAAAAATAGAAGTCCATCTATTTTTCCCAACTTGACCAATCATCCATAAACAACAACCTGCAATCCATAGACATGATCCATATGTCTAAAAATAGACATAGTCTAAAAATAGACTTGCGCCAAAAATAGCCTGCGGGCCCACTTAGTGAAGGCGACTCTTTTCACTAAGCTCCATCATCTTGTTGCACTCTCAACAAGCATTTCTTGTTGCACACTTTTCAACATCACTAGAACCCAAGGAAAACTGCGTAAGGAAATAGGAGGCTTGGAGGGCTTGAGGAGGACATATATTGTGTCTATTCAGTTCGTGAGCTGTAATGTTTGATTGCAGAGAGAGCAAGATAGCTTGAGAGCTGATTCTTTTTGTAACTTAAACATATTTCCACTTGTATGATAATACAGAGATTGGGGTTTTAGGCTGATGCTTTCCCCGGGTTATTTCTTCTGTGTTATGGGTGATTGATTTCTCATTCTCAGTTATGTTTTCATTGATCTTTTTCATATTTGATTAAGTTTCCGCAAAGTTTGTTGTAGAAGTAGATCTTGTATTTTGCTTTAGTATATTGCATAATATGTTGATCTACAGTGGGAATTTCTACAATGATTAGTTCATAATTACAACTTGATTTCGAAGTGGGTATGCAATGATGGATCTATCACATCATCCCCAAATGAATAATGTGCCGCTCATATTTCCGCATGGGAGCCAAATGCTCCATAAATAATAATTTGACATAAGGAGATAGGCCACACATCATCAAGGGATTGATTGTTTATAAACCTTTCCATTAATATTAATGTATCCCCCATTTTCCTTAGTTGCATAATTAATGAAATAATCCACCTTTTGATTGTTTTGTCAGAGGTCATGATTTTTTTTTCCTCTTGGATATATTGTAGTATCTACCAAATTATGGAGAAGACCATGGTAACTCTATAAATTTGAAGCATTAGTGTCTAACACCATATGCCTAATAACATTCAATGAAACCCCCACTATTAACAATTAAGAATGTCTAGGGAGGATGCAATTCAAACTCCTTGAAGGAGGGCGTATGTTTATGCAAGGTTATTTGATGGGACTCCTAGACTCCAAACATAAGTGCACTTGATGATCCCTCCTAGATATGTGAAAACCCCACTCAAACCAACCACTCTCAGCTTCCATTTGAAAATCATATTAAAATAAAGTAAATGTGTTTTTCTTAGTACTTTATTTTTGAAATTCTTGAACATAAAGTTGAAGCTGCCAACATGAGCATTGTGGTAGTTGATTTTGGCTAAAATATGGGATAGTTACACTAATATTTAATTGAATAAGCCATTGGGTTTACTCTTTGTCAATATTATTGTATAATACTATTTGAATCCATTCCAAATTCATATTCTCTAAGAGAAATTATTTGGATTTTTTTGCAACTTGTTTTGGCTTTATTTGCATTTTCCTTACCAACCAAACTTTCCAGCATACGTATTTGAGAAAATACATCTAAATCATTTTGTGGAGAGGTTTTTGATTCTAGGATCTAATATATTGGTGCTACAAGGCCTTCAATAATTTCTTCAGAGAGTTGGCCTAACTAAGTCTATGTTTCAATCCTATAACTATTTATAGCTAGACTCTCCTGGTGTAGTTGCAATCTATGAAAAGGTGACAAGAAGTCTCTGAATTGGAAATACAAAGGGGACACGGATATGGGCCCTAACTCCTCCCTTGATTTGGATTTAAGAAGGGAACGAAATGAAATACATATTTAAAATCAAAATACAGAGATACAATGAACTTGAACTTCAATTAATAAATAAAAATGTTGAAACTGTTTACATGCAAAATGAAAGCAAACTAGCGCAAATGTTGGTAGCTTATCTCTGAGAAAAGATGTGATGATTACGTGCCTTCTTAAAATGTGTTATAGTGAGTCTCATAGGCAATTTTATCATGAAAAAACAATGATAAACCCTAAACATTCAAAACCCTAACCCCAGGAGATGAAGTGCCAAAGGCTTATGGGCCATGATGGGGTAATTTGGAATGTCAACTTCTGAGGGTAATAACTTTGGCATACGAACTCCATTTGGCATGCATGATAGCTCATTAGAAATGTCTATTTGAGGAGAACAACTTCTGAATATTGATGGAAGTATATTATTTCCATCAAACCATTTTCCCAAAGAATTTCATTTAGGACCTCAAAACAACTTCGAAAGTTCAGGACCTAGAAATTGCCAAAAGTTGAAAACTGCCAAAATAGGAAAATTATGTTTTGAGCTAGTGGAATAGGTGGGAAACTACCAATATCCACCTGGAATAGCGCCCCCCCCCCCCCAGGAAGCAATTATATCCATTGTGTTGAGTGTCTCCATGAGATGGGGAAAATTCTATTGAACTTGGTCCTTGGTGAGCCACTTACCTTGGTGCAGGAGCTGACCTGCTTTGACAACCCATTACAACTAGATCCTTTGTTGATGGGTGTTATTAATTTGTGTGTCCATGATTTAATAAGTTGTGGCCTATTCAATGCAATCTAGTTTGAACTCTATCGGTGTTAGATGCTCTGCAATTTTTGATGTGTCCAACAATGGTGGAATGTATGGTTGAAGGCGATCCACATTGAACACTAGGTGTAGGCCAAGGAATGGGGGGATACTTAGCTCAAAAGCAGGGTCACCCATAGCTTTGGTTATGGTGTAATGTCCATATTGGAGAGCCTAAAGCTTCTGATGGGCCCTTGTAAGACGCTCCTTCTGCAAATGCAACCAAACCTTATTTGCCACCTAAAACTTGTGTGGCCCCTAGTGTTGATCATGACATTGTTTGTACTTAGTATTAGCCTTGTGCAAGATATCATGGAATTGTTGGAAAATGTGCTAAATTCATTAAGTAAACTTGGTATATTTTTCAGCTTTAGATTAAACATGTGCATATTCTACCTATGTAGTTGCAAGGGTAAGTGGAACATTAATGGGACATAATGGTTGAAATCCTAGGCTTGCTGAAAAGGGGTTGTGGCTAGTCGAGCTATGATAGCTTTATTATAGTTATGTTGAACACATGGGAGATTCTCATCCCATGTTCAGGGATGCTTGGAGTTGTACATGCATAAAATGTGCAAGATCATCCTATTGACAACCTCTATTTTTCCATCAGTATGGGGGTGGAATGCAGTTGACTTGGTGAGCTTGGTGTCCAACAATAAATAGAGGTCTGACCATAATGCATTTAGGAACCTACTATCTTGACATGATATGATGGTTTGCAAGATTCGAAATGTACCCACACCCATTCGAAGAAGAGTTTGGTCATGGCTTCTACTATGATACTCTTCTTTCACGTAGCCAAAACAACCATCTTAGAAATCTATCAATGAACACAAACACACAATCATTGCCATGTTTGGTAGAAGGAAGGAAAGACATGTAGTCCATTGAGATGGATTCCCAAGGTTTGTTAAGAGTAGTCGAAGGTGTGTATAGGCCTTTCTTCTTAATGGTTTGTTTGGCGATGGTGTATGCAATGTAGGATCTAATATACTGGCCAACATCCTATCAAAATTTTGACCATTAAAACACTTCTACAATATTGTCACTATCTTCTCCACACCAAAGTGCCTTGCGACCTGAATGTAATGTGCCTCTCAAGTCAACTTGGAATTCTCACTTGAAGGAATGAAAAGGTGTCCTAGGTAGCACAAAAGTCAATCCCAAAGGTTGAAGTCTAGAACTAGCCTACTGATCATCAACACCTTGTAGGTGGTAGCGAATTTTAAGTCAATGTCGTATAATTGTAATATTACAGAGGTATCGTGCCCACAAGAGTTGAGAAATGTGTTCATTGGCACAATCAGGGGCTAACTAAGGTAGTTTACAATGTGATTGGTGCCACCCTTCTTGTATTCAATGTTGAAATGGAATTGTTGTTGATATGTGGACCATTTTCGGTGGTGATCATTTTGTAATTTACCCTATGTTTGCATAAATTGACGAGGCTGGTGATCCGTGTGGATTATTTTTTCCTTCCCCAAAATATAATGTTTCCATTGCCGAAAAGCTTGTACAATGGAATGCATCTCCTTATCATAGGTGGGGTATCTTCAGACAGTATCAAAGAGTGTCTCATTATGGTAGGCCATCAAATTCCCTTTGAGTGAGGACTACACCAATAGCATAGTCTGAGGCATTTGTCTCAATCTCAAATGGTTGTTGTAGGTCTAGTAGGGTGAGGGTTAGCGCAAAGAAAATACAATGTTTCAGTTCAATGAATGCCTTTTGTTGTGACTTAGGCTATTTGTTTTTTATTTTCCTCTACTGTTGGTAACTTGGCTTAAGGACCAAGTGATATGAGAGAACCCTAACATGAATCTTTGATAGAAATTAGCAAGGTCCAAGAAGATGCGAATCTTTGTTAGAGTTGTCGAGACCGACCAATCCTAAATGAATTGGATCTTATATAGATCCACATGCACACATTTCTCATAAAAAATGTAACCTAGATATTGGAACTTGTCCATGCTAAAGGATATTTTTTTCCAAGTTAGCACATAACTTGTGCTACCATAGAGTGTGAACGACCTGTCGAATATGTTGTAAGTGCTCTTCCAACTCTTGCTGAAGATGAGGATATCATCCATATATGCAACCAAAAATGATTAGGTGAAAGGTCGAAGGATGGCATCCATAAACCTCATGAAAGTTACTGAGGAATTTTTCAAACCGAAGGGCATGACTGACCACTCAAAAAGCCCCTCCTTGAAATTGAATTCGATCTTCCACACATCCATGTGTTCTATTGCAACTTGGTGATAAACAAACTTCAAGTCAATTTTTCTGAAGTACTTGGCCCCCTTGAGTTGATCAAGATGGTCCTCAATATAAGGAATCAAGTATCTATTCCTGACTGAGATTTTGTTCATATCTCGACAATCAATGTAGAGTCTCCAAGTCCCATGCTTATTTTTCACAAGTAGAATTGGTCTCCGACAGGGTGAGGAACTTGGTAAGATGTGCCCCTTTTATAGTAGCTCCTGGATCTGTTGCTTGATTTCCTTGTTTTCTAGGAGACAACGCCAGTAGATTGGCATGATTTGGTAGAGGTGTGCTAGGGGTTAAGTCAATTTAATATTCTTGACTTGAAAGTGCAAAGGTACTCCCATGGTGAGGGGAAGATGTCTCTGTACTCTTCCATGACCTTATCCAATTTCCTCCACTGCGCGGACGAGCCCTTTCTAGAGGTCATGATTTCCCCCTTACTTTGAGAGTAATCAGGAAGAAAATAAATTTCCCAATTTGGGAGATGATCTTATTGCATTGCTTAAAAAATATCAAAGAAATTGGTAGTAGGGGGGCTACCTATGGTATCTTGTATACTTTTCTTCCCAAAGTAATAATGGCAGTACGAGTTTTGAACTCATACACAACATGACATTTCCACAAGTATGGTTCGCCTAACAAAACATCACAAAATTCAAGGGGATAAACATCACACAATACCTCGTCTGTGAAAGACTTGATGTTTTAGGGTAGACGACATTGTTTGCTAATGAAAATATCTCACCCTTAATGGAGCTACTTGATGGTGTGGTGTTGTCAGCGAGTGCAACCACTTAATGACATCTACTAAGATGAGGTTCTTTTGAATCCCACTATCGACAATGGAATGCAACAAATCACCCTTCACCCACACTTGTGAGTGAAAGAGATGCTCAACTTCCTCCATGTAGGTTTTAACCCCGTACAAAAATTACCTGCATATGAATTTTAATAAAAGAACATAAACAATAGCGAGAGCATAATACATAAAACAGATATACACAGAGATTTTCCCTTGGATCCCAAAATCGGGACTACCAGATTGATCTTTCATTATCTTCCTTTCAGTGTTACAATACATTTATATACATGCCGAAGCATCTAATACCATGGACCGAAAACTATTGTGCTAAAAACCATGTGTGAAAACCATGCACAAAACCATGAGTCCAAAAAAAAATTTCCCCAAGGCACTGCCCCAAACCCCATAGAGGGGGGCTAACCACCCCGTCAAACCCCCTATAATCGCCCCCCATTGCACATAGGCATAACGAAGGGGGACTTTGCCCCACCTCTAACCCCCCGGTTTAGCTAGGGGGGCTAGTCATGGAAAGAATATAACACAACCCAACATTCTCCCACTTGTTTTTCTCTTTCCATAGGAAAGCTTAGTCATTTATCCATCCCTGTAACGCCCATAGTTTCTCTACACTAAGAGAAATTCTCAGAGCTCACAGATTTTGTCGACATTTGTAGTATTATTCAAAGTGTCCACCTTTATCTTCTATCATATCCCTCACAAAGTGATACTGAACATCAATGTGCTTTGTCTTTGAATGGTAAGTAGGGTTCTTTGCCAACAAAATTGCACTTTTCTTGTCACAGTTTATCCTTATAGCTCCCTGTACTAACCCCATACTTGAACACAATTTCTACAACCAAACTGCTTCCTTGCTTGCATGAGTGGCTGCCATGTATTCTGCCTCTATAGTTGATAGTGCCACTGAAGATTTTTTCTTACTCATCCAAGTGATTTCACCTCAAAATAGGTTAAACACATACCCACTTGTAGATCTGCTCTGATACCAAATGTAGGTTTTAAGCCCGTATAGAAATTACCTTCATACCAGTTCTTTCTTACCCTTCACCGCAAAGCCTTCAGGTTGCTTCATGTAGATCTCTTCTTCCAGATCCTCATGAAGAAATGTTGTCTTCACATCCATCTGTTCTACCTCAAATCAAAAGCAAAAACAAGAGATAAAAGTAATCTAATAGAAGCTACCTTGGCAACAGGAGAAAAAATATCACCAAAATCAATTCCCGACACCTGGGAATAACCTTTTTCTACCAACCGGGCTTTGTATTTCTCCACCTTTCCTTCTGCATTTGTCTTCTTCTTGAACACCCATTTTCTGCCAATGGGTTTCCTTCTAGCTGACAACTCCACTGGATCCCAAGCCTAATTTTTGTGCAAAGATGCCATTTCATCAGCCATGTCCTCTTTCCAGAGTTTTCCATCCTCTGAATCTACTGCTTCCTTCACAGTTCTTGGATCATCATCGTAATAGATAAAGCAAAATTTGAACAAAAATAAGATGGAATATACCTTTCTGGCTGCCTTCTTTCATGAACTAATCTTCTCACAATCATAGTTTGTAGCTCTTCATCTTCTGATTCCTATTCTGCTGTAAAGTCTAATTCTTCCTCTTTAAGATCAAACTCTGTCTTCTCAGGTTCCTTTGGTTGGACTTCATGTTTAATAACATATTTCACCTCTCTGAAGACCACATCTCGACTGTACACAACCTTCCTTGTTACTAGGTTCCAAAGCTTATAACACTTTAAACCATCCTTATACCCAATAAAGATGCACTTTTCAGATTTACTATCCAACTTTGTTTCTCCTTTGGAACATGTACATATGCATCACATCCAAATACCCTCAGATGTGAAAGATAGTGTTTCTTACCAATCCATACCTCTTATGGAGTCTTATCCTCCAATGCTGATGAAGGTGATATGTTGACCAGGTAACATGTTGTCTCCACTGCCTTTGTCCAAAATTCCTGTCCTAACCTGGCACCACTGAGCATGCTTCTTTCCCCTTCCATCGATCTCTTGTTCATTCTTTCTGCAACTCCATTTTTCTCAGGTGTGTATGGAGTAGTCTTCTATCGTGCTATACCACACTTCTTATAGAATTATTCAAATTCATTCTTGCAAAACTCTCCACCGTTATTTGTCCTCAACACCTTTATCTTCTTCTTTGTCTGGTTTTCCACCAGAGCCTTAAATTCTTTAAACCTGTCAAAGACTTCAGATTTCTTCTTGAGGAAATATATCCATGTATTCCTTGAGAATTCATCTATAAATCGTACATAGTACACAAACTTACCTAGTGATAGAACCTTCACAGGTCCAAACACATCACTGTGCACAAGCTCTAATATCTGTTTCACCCTCTTACCACCAGAGGGGAAACACACTCAATTCTACTTCCCATATACACAATTTTCACAGAAATCAGAATTGAGAGAGCTATTATTCATACCTTCTACCATACCTTTACTATGAAGTATTTGAAGGCCCTTCTCTTCAATATGTCCAAGCCTTTGATTCCATAGCATGGTCTTTTCTCTAGATACCACTAGATTTTCTGTTCCACTTTCAGGAACCACAAAACTGTTGCACCCATCAATAACAATGCTACCTTGTAGATTGTACAAAGTTCCAATCCGAACTCCTCACATCAATACTAGTGCTCCCTGAAACATCTTTTAGGTATCTTTCTCGAACAATGTTTTTACACCAACATCATCTAGCTTGCTTACAGAAATCAGATTTCTAGCCAATGCAGGAATATGCAGAACACTCAGAAGTATTCTAATCCTTCCACCTTGCAACTTCAACTTTACTTTTCTATGACCAACGATTCTAGACTTCCTATCATCCCCTAAGAAGATATCGCTACCATCGTATTTCTCATACTTGTAGAACCACTCTCTATGGGGAGTGAAGTGAAAGGATGCGCTTGAGTCAATCAACCATGGCTCATGATCTACATGTGTACTTGAAGAAGAAGCCAAGTACACACCCCCACCTCCATTTGAGGTGGTTTTCACCTCTGTATAAGGGGCATCATCATATCCCTTTCCTTTTTCAAGAGCTTTAGATTTATAATCTCTTTTGTAGTGCCCTTCCTTTCCGCATTTCCAGCACACCTTTACAAATTTTCCTAGAGATTTAGATCTCCCACTCGATGAATTATTTTTGTTTCTGTTCTGGGACCATCCTAGTACAGACAAGGAATCACCATTCTGGCCCTCCACATTTTTATTTCTCATCTCCTCTGTCAGTAAGGATGAGACTATTTCATCAAACTGCAAGGCAGTTACACTGCTAACTATTGAAATAACCAGACTATCCCACGAATCTGGTAGAGAACACAACAAACTGATGCACTTATCTTCATCTAAAATTTTAATATCAACAGATAATAACTAACTTACCACAGTATTAAATGCGTTCAGATGCTCTGTCATTGAGTCTCCATCTTTCATCCTCAGGTTATACAACTT
Source organism: Pinus tabuliformis (assembly GCA_031772625.1). Lineage (NCBI taxonomy): Eukaryota > Viridiplantae > Streptophyta > Pinopsida > Pinales > Pinaceae > Pinus > Pinus tabuliformis. The sequence continues at coordinate 481,124,769 of CM062819.1, forward strand.
TTTCCGTAGGAACAATTTATTCACCAGCGAATTAGATTGGTACAAAGTCCCTAACTTGTCCCACAAAGCCTTCGGCATAGCTTCCCCTGATACATTCAACAATACTAAATCTGAGACGCACAATCATATTGTGCTCTTTGCCTTTTGATCCAACTTCTTCCATTCTTCATCGAACACTCCCGTTGGTTTAGTACCCAGATCTACCGCGATCCATTGATATTTATCCACCAACAAATCCTCCATCTTGAGTTTCCACAACTAAAACATCTGACCATTAAATTTTTTGATCTCTATCTTTCCACTACTCTTCATCTTCTTTCACCACTAGAATCGATCCTGCAGATCTCCCACTGAACAGGGTCTACCACAGGCCGAGCAAAACCCCTCAGCAACAAAGGCGTCCCCTTGAAGCCAAAACAACTATGATACCAAATGTAGGTTTTAACCTCATATAGAAATTACCTGCATACAAATTATAAAAACAGAAAATAAACAATAGTGAGAGCATAACACATAAAACAAATATACACAGAGATTTTCCCCTGGATTCCAAAACGGGGACTACCAGATTGATTTTTCATTATCTTCCTTTCAATGTGACAATCCATATATATACATGCCGAAAGCATCCAATACAATGGACCGAAAACCATCACGCCCAAAACCATGTTCGAAAACCATGCACAAAACCATGGGGCTAGTCGTGTAAAGAATATAACACAACCCAACACTCCAAATCTTCAAGCTCGCTTTGTTGGAACTTGTGGTGGCAACATTGGCACTAGGTTATACATCAATGATTTATTTCCCATTTTCAAGGTTTGGTTAACAATAAAAAATTTCATTTGAATCAAAAGCTTTTAGCTTGACCACTAATGATTTCTTTGCATGACATTTATTTTTTTTATGAGTGGGGCTCTTGTGGAACTCACACTACTTTCCCATGTCTTTCTTTGTCTTCCATTTGCTATTATTTCCTTGTAGATTTGATGGGTTGTCCTGGGGTGTTCCACCCTGGTTCTATCCTTTTTTTTAGTTTGGAGTGCCTTTTCCTTGCTTCATATTGGTAGATCCAAAGCCTCACTTATTTTGTTTAAATTTTTGTTTTATTTTAACAACATATCAGTATACTACGCTAAGCGAGGAGATCTCTAGGAACCTCATTTCTGCCTCAATGTATTTGTGCATAAAAAAATGGTACTTGAGCACCATATGTCACTCAAAGTTCTTGATACCCAGCTTCATGTGCAAGATATGAAATATATTTATGAACACTGATACATTTTGGTTCCTTTCCTGTCATAATGTGGTCCATTTTATGTACTTGTCTTCATAGCTTCCAACAGGGTAATTCCTTAACTTGCATACCAGTTCTTTCTTACCCTTCGCCGCAAAGCCTTCAAGTTGCTTCATGTCAATCTGTTCTTCTAGATCCCCGTGAATAAATGTTATCTTCACATCCATCTGCTCTACCTCAAAATCAAAAGCAACAACAACATATAAAAGTAATCTAATAGAAGCTACCTTGGCAACAGGAGAAAAAAGATCACCAAAATCAATTCTCAGCACTTGGGAATAACATTTTGCTACCAACCGAACTTTGTATTTCCCCACCTTTCCTTCTTCATTCATCTTCTTCTTGAACACCCATTTTATTTCAATGGGTTTCCTTCCAGTCGGCAACTCCACCAGATCCCAAGCCTCATTTTTGTGTAAAGATGTCATTTCATCAACCATGACCTCTTTCTAGATTTTTCCATCCTCTAAATATATTGCTTCCCTCAGAGTTTTGGGATCATCATCAGTAATAGATAAAGAAAAATTTGAACATAAAGTAGATGGACTATACCTTTCTGGTTGTCTTCTTTCTCGAATTGATCTTCTCATAGCCGAAGTTTGTAGCTCTTCATCATATGATTCCTCTTCTACTGTAGAGTCTAATTCTTCCTCCTTTAGCTCAAACTCTACCTTCTCAGGTTTCTTTAGTAGGAAATTCATTTTTAATAACATATTTCACCTCTATAAACACCACATTTCGGTTGTACACAACCTTCCTTGTTTCTGGGTTCCAAAGATTATAACCTTTTAAACCATCCTTATATCCAATAAAGATGCACTTTTTAGATTTACTATCCAACTTTGTTCTTTTATCCTTTGGAACATGTACATATGCATCACATTGAAACACCCTCATATGTGAAAGAGAAGGTTTCTTACCAGTCCATACCTCTTGTGGAGTCTTGTCCTCCAATGTTGATGAAGGTGATTTGTTGACCAGGTAACATGCAGTCTCCACCGCCTCTACCCAGAATTCTTGTCCTAACCTAGCACCATTAAGCATGCTTCTTGCCCTTTCCATCAATGTCTTGTTCATTCTTTCTGCAACTCCATTTTGTTCAAGTATGTATGAAGTAGTCTTTTTCCGTGCTATACCACACTTCTTACAGAACTCTTCAAATCCCTTCTTGCAAAACTCTCCACCGTTATTTGTCATCAAAACCTTTATCTTATTCTCTGTTTGGTTTTCCGCCAAAGCCTTAAATTATTTAAACTTTTCAAATACTTCAGATTTCTTCCTGATAAAATATATCCATGTATTCCTTGAGAAGTCATCTATAAATGATACATAGTACACAAACTTTCCCATTGATGGAACTGACACAGGTCCAAACACATCACTGTGAACAAGCTCTAATATCTATTTCACCCTCTTATCACTAGAGGGGAAACTCACCCAATTTTGCTTCCCATATACAAAATTTTCACAAAAATAAAAATCCAGAGAGCTATTAGACATACCTTTACCATGAAGTATTTGAAAGTCCTTCTCTCCAATATGTCCAAGCCTTTGATGCCATAGCATGGTCTTTTCTCCAGAGACCACTAGATTTTCCGCTCCAATTTCAGGAACCACAAAACTGTTGCACCCATCAATAGCAACACTACCTTGAAACTTGTATAGAGTTCAAATTCTAACTCCCCGCATCAATACCAGTTTCCCGAACTGTATTGTAGGGATCTTTCTCGAACATTATTTTTACACCTGCATCATCCAGCTTACAGAAATTAGATTTCGGGCCAATGCAAGAATATGCAGAACACCTAAAAGTGTTATAATCCTTCCACCTTGCAACTTCAACTTGAATTTTCCGTGACCAATGATTTTTTCCTTCCTTTCATCCCCTAAGAAGACATCACCACCATCATATTTCTCATATTTGTAGCACCACTCTCTACGAGGAGTGAAGTGAAAGGATGCACCTGAGTCAATCAACCACACCTCATGATCTACATGTGTACTTGAAGAAGAGGCCAAGTACACATCCCCACCTTCATCTGAGGCGGTTTTCACCTCTATAGAAGGAGCATCATCAGATCCCTTTCCTTTCTTAGGAGCTTTAGATTTATAGTCCCTTTTGAAGTGCCCTTCCTTTAAATCTACCTCTAGATTTAGATCTCCCACTCGATGACTTATTTTTGTTTTTGTTATGGAACCGTCCTTGTACAGACAAGGCATCACCATTCTGGCCTTCCATATTTTTCTGTCTCATCTCCTTCGACAGCAAGGATGAGACTATTTCATCAAACTGCAAGGTAGTTGCATTGCTACCTATTGCAACAACCAGACTATCCCACGAATCTGGTAGAGAACACAACAAATTGATGCACTTATCTTCATCTGAAATTTTAATATCTACAGATAATAATAGGCTTACCACAATATTAAATGCATTCAAATTCTCTGTCACTAAGTCTCCATATTTCATCCTTAGGTTATACAACTTTTTCTGTAGGAATAATTTAATCACCAGAGACTTAGATTGGTACAAAGTCCCTAACTTTTCCCACAAGGTCTTCGCTGAAGCTTCCCCTAATACCTTCAATAATACTGAATTTGAGACACACAATCATATTGTTCTTTTTCCTTTCGATCAAACTTCACCCAGTATTCAACTGACATTGATGTTGGTTTAGTACCTGAATCTACCACGATCCACTAATCTTTATCCACCAGTAGATCCTCCATCTTGAGTTTCCACAACTCAAAACTATGACCATTAAATTTCTTGATCTCTATCTTTCCACTGCTTGCCATCTTCTTTCACCACAAGAATCGATCCCGCAGATCTCCCACTGAATAGGGTCTACCATAGGCCTGAGAAAAACCCCTCAGCAGCAAAGGCGTCCCCTTGAAGCCAAAAACACTCTAATACCAAATGTAGGTTTTAACCCCGTACAGAAATTACTAGCATATGAATTCTAAAAATAGAAAATAAACAATGGCGTGAGCATAAAACATATAACAGATATACACAGAGATTTTCCCCTTGATCCCAAAATCGGGACTGCTAGATTGTTTTTTCATTATGTTCCTTTCAATGTTACAATACATATGTATACATGTCGAAGCATCCATAAACCCTGGATTAGAACATAACCATAGTTCCCTTGACTGGATCTACAAAATACCATGGACAAAAAACCATCATGCGCAAAACCATATGGGAAATCCATGCACAAAACCATAGGTAGGTCTGCACGTGGGGTAGTCATGGAAAGAATATAACACAACCCAAAATTCTAGGCATAAATTTGGCTTTTATCATTGTTGAAAATCCCCTTGGAAACCATGACAAATAGCTACAATGTTGCTTTGAACATGGTTGCCTTGAAAGAGGAAGCTCATCTAAGGAAGAGGGTATCATATATGAATTAGGAGTGGTTGATACTTTCAACTCTTTGGATCAACTTTATTACAAACAATTAACCTATTTCCCATTCATCTTCTATATTTATGCTTAAGCCTTCTTCTATGATAATGTATATAAGAGGAGAGAGAGAGAAACCTTGCATAAACCCTTACTGAATTTGAAAAAACTTGTGGGTGTACCATTTTCTAGAGGGCAAACCCAAGGGTTTCCAAAGTAGGAAAATTTATAACGAATAAAGGGGGAGATGGAACCAAACTTATGCATGGAATCAAAGAGGAAGGAGTGACATATTCGAACAAAAGCATTGGCCATGTCAATCTTAATGATTGTACTTTTTTCTCCACTCATTCTACTAGAATGTATGGCTTCTTGCATCATGATCATGTTGTCTACTATTTGGGATTTTTTCTATGAATCCCCTTTTATTTTTTGAGATTATATTTGTCAATTTTTTTTTTAATTATGTTGGCTATGGTTTTGGTCATGACCTTGTAGGAGACATTATAGAGGAATATTTCTCAAAATCTACAAAAGGTACAGGGATTACATTGCTTGGATATAAGTGCTAAGAAGGTCATATCAGTGCCTCCTCCTATTCTAGAGTATCGTTAAACATATTTCAACATTATAATCATCTTTTTATATTATATGACAAAAAATTCTATAAAATTATAATACCCTAAATCCATATGGACCAAGAGCTTTATGCAGACCTAGACATAAAATGGCTTATTGTATTTCTTGTTCAGTGATTACCTGAAAAAGATTCATTTTCTTTCAAGAGCATAATTTGGGGGATATTTTCAAGAATTATCATGTCTAGAGAATAAACTCCATATTTTTATATATGCATGTTTACAAAATGATTAAAGGAAATTTCTTTCTTATATTCAAATGCTGAGGTCTCCTCATCTATAGTCACAATTTCTTTGACATCATTTCTCCATAACCTTTCTCTATCCTATCTTTGAAATAATTTTATGTTTCTATCTCTATATTGCAACCATAGAATCCATGATTTTGTAACAACCCCAGTTAAAAGTCCATGTAGTAAAGTTAATAAGGGCAAACTAAGACCAAGGTCATGGGACACATATTCCAAGCTGAATGTTGGGAAAAACATCCTAGTGGGTGTTCATTTGGTTAATTATGGCTAAGGAAATTGGAAAAGACAATGGCAAAGGCTTTGAAAAGTCAAAGAGGCATTAATTGACATATTATTTATGAAAATAATAGAAAATAGGAGAAAAGGAAGATGAAATATCACAAGTTGCATGTGAGGATGAAATTGAAGAAAATAAAGGTCTCAATGATAAAAAGGCTTATGAGGATTAGTTCACAACCATTTGTCAGTTTTAGCATAGAGCTCTCTCTATTCTCTCTCTCTCATACCCTTGCATGCTTAGAGAATTCTTGGAGCACTCTAGCATTGGATAAAGGAAGGAAAATGAAGGAAAAGAAAGCAAAGGAAAGAAAGGGTCAAGAAAGGAAGAGTTGGATCAAGTGGCTACATTGGGATAACTTGTGGGTATCAAGTTGCATGTATGATTTCCTTGCTAGTTTGGCATACATGGCACATGCATGTGTGTTTTTGGTTCTCTTGCTGTCATTGACATGGATTTTTCCAGGTGTGATAGTGGTTTTCAACCTTGCCTTGCCATTTCGAGATAGCCATAGTGTGATGGAGTTCTTTCATTGGTTGAGCTTTGGATTGCTAGATGGTTTTGGAACTGGGTGAGGTGGTCTCAAGAAAATTCCCAAGGGCATATGAATCCCTTGACCCATAATGGCGAGATTGTGGTAAAGCTTGAGGGTGGAGAAGAGAAAAATTTTGAAGTTATTGGTGAAGAAATCTGGAGGCATCCAAGCTTGTTTAGGGCCTAGCGATCCGTTAACCGGTTTTGGTGAGATTGCGGTAAAGCCTGGCAGTGTATGTTTTTTGTTTGAGCCTAGGAATGCATTGAACGGTAATAGCAAGATTGTGGTAAAGCATGGTTGTGTAGGTTCTTGCTTCGGGCCTAGGAGTCCCTTGACCGCTTTTGGCAGGATTATAGTAAAGCCTAAGGAAGTCTTAGTTGTTTTGTTATGAGTCTGAAATTCATGCTTGGAATATGGAACAAGGGTGATTAGATGAAAAAGAGATATGGTTTAGCCCAATATATGTTTCAGTGGTACATGGAAGTCCCTAACTTGGTTGGATTTTGCATATGTTGATAAGAGCTCTTTTCCTATTGTATTTTATGAATAAATGTACTTGTTATTATGTGGATTTGATCGTCATTTTATCATTGTTATTGTTCTAATTATATGCTCTTTATAAGCATGGTTTCATAACAGGCTTTGGTTATGGCTCCTAACATGTTTTTATTGGTAAATGAATGATTAATTAATGTATGACCTAATAGATGATAATTCAACTATTGTGAGAGGGCATCAAACCTTATTGATGATTTTTAGATAAGTATGAGACCCCTATGTTCAAATATGTAATTTATGACCTGTAGACTACATGTTCACTATGTGTTTGATGAAATATGTCATGGTTAGGACTGGTTAGGTTAATTCCTTGATCAAGTTTTGTGTTAGAGGCTTTTTCCTTGTGCTATTAGTTGTCTTGGAAAGTTTCATCAAGTTTCGGGCAGTGATCTGGAGTTTAGCCCTCAAAAGGTGGCATAGATTCCGCGGTTCCAGGCACAAAAATGGGAAATAGGGAGTGCAGTCACTCCCTTGCAGGCTTATGCCTATGAATGGAGGCTTACCATTGCATGGATGCAGGCTTGTGCATGTGGCTGGGAGTTCAGGTTAGTGAAACATCAATCTGACTTAGGGTTTGGGCACCTAGAGGGGTGGTTTAGCTCTTGGGGGTCCTGTAGCTCGAGGAAGGTCATTAAAGTTTCGGTTTGTCAATTCCACTTCCTTAAATATACTTAAGAGGTTAAGCCATTTTATATTAGCTCTTCCCATTATGTTTACCCTAGTAGGTTGACGAAATTGGGTAAATGTGGGAGGTGGTGGTTACAGATTTCTCTTCCTTTATTCTTAGAGCTTGTTGGTACCTTTTGAAAGCTTTCAACTCTTCTTTTAGTAATTATGGTGTGGAATAATCTTTTTCAATTATTGATTGAATGGATGAAAGTTAATTATACAACTCTTTGATGACTCTAGCTCAATGCAAGGGGGAGCACTTGACCGACTTTATCAAAGCCAACTATGTAGCTTTGAGATTTTGCTTCCAAATGTGAACAAGATAACTAGTGACCCATGAGATGTAGGATTTTAAACTAAGATAGAATACCAATTTGTCTTGAAGCCAAGGAGGATTAGATTTTAAAGGAAGTGACTCAAAGTTAGTATCTTCCAAGAAACATGAGAGAAATGGGTTTATGCTCTAAGAAAATCTTGGGGAGAATAAAGGAGTAGAAGGAATAAAGGATTTTTAAAAGGGAACTATGGATGAGGAAATGATCAAACATGGTTGTAATGTGGCTATTCCACATCTTGAAATTTGTGCAAGTATATTCTTCTTTCGATGTCTTTACATCCACTAGATCCAAGTTAAGAGATGAAGTCTTCAATCAACTCCCAATAAGAGTCTTAAACCTTTGAAAATATATGAAGTGAGGCCTAGACAAGAATAACCAAAGGAAATCCATTTGCAAGGTTGAAATTTGGCATCCATTTTTTGAGATACATTCCTTTTGAGCCCACAAATATGGGTTGCTTCTAAAGATTAGCTCACAATCCTTCTTTTTCTCAAAGAAGAAGTGAAGAATCCTCGGTCGCAGAAATATTATGAGACTTGGCCTTATGTTTTAACCCTACATAGTTAATTGTTGCAAATAGATTGTTAATAACATAGAAAAGATGTAATGGCAAACATACATATTAACACAAATATTTTACCCTGCAAACTCTAAACCAAGAAAACCAAATTGATTTTCTAATGTATTCTTCTTTAAAATATTATAATAATATATATTTGTAGCACCAATCCATTTACCTTGGATTAGAATACAACCATATTTATGATCTAGGTGGATATTGGTGGCCATCCGCCTATTCCACTTGTACCCCCACCATTGTGTCTTTCTGTTTTTCAGTTTCCGTAGTTGCAGCATAATTTACTATTTTTGGAAGTTTTACAGTTTCCTTAATTGTAGCACAATTTACTATTTTTGGTAATTTTTTAGGTCTTGAACTTCCAGAGCTGTTTTTTGGCCCTAAACAATGTTTTTTGGGAAAACCAGGAAAACATAGGTCTTTCATTGTTGTTTGCATTCAACATTTGTATTCCTCGGATAGATATTTCTAACGAGGTATTTTGCGCATCAAACAAAGATCATATGCCAAATTTACGACCCATGAAGTTGATGTACCAATTTACCCAAACGAGGCCCATGGTTTTGGCACTTTGTATCCTAGGATGATATTTTTGGATGTTTATGGATTTCTATTGTTTCCCAATAATAAACAGGCCTTCGAGCCTCATTGTAACATAGTTCAGAGGCATGTATTTGCCACATCTCTCCTCAAAGATAAGCTACCATCGCCCGAGCTAGTTTTATTTCCTTTCTATTTGTAAGCATATTTCAGTGTTTTATTTCTATTTCATCTCTATATTTATGGTTATATATGTAATTTTTTGCTTTCCTATTTAGGTTCAGATCAGTGGTATCAGAGCGGTCTTTTATTTCTCTATTTTTCTTTGCATTTCCCCAACGAGGTCGAGATATAAGGATTTAGGGCTAGAATTGGTCAAACGTTTGAAAGAATAGCCTTGCAAATCTTGACGGTCTCCCATGGTGGAAGAGAAGAAAGATGAGGGGGCAAGATATCCTTTCAAAATATTGCTCAAAGAAGCCCTCGAGTGACAAAGGAATGCGATGATGGACAACTTTGCCCAGATCCTTTAGCAACTACCCAAAGATGACACATCTCCTTCCAACAACTACTCTAGAAGTTCCACACCATTTAAGGTACAAGTTAACTTTGACATCCCCATATTTGAAGGTCAGATAGACGTAGACACCATAGATAAATGGTTAAATCTGCTAGAAGGATATTTTTTTGTTCATGATTTTTCAAACCAGGAAAAGATTACTTTTTCACTTCTCAAAGCCACCCCCGATGTTAAGGATTGGTGGGAAACCTACTGTGAGAAGGACAAAAGTACACCCTCATTATTTTCAGCCACACCCACTTGGAATTTTTTCTGATATGCCATCAAGGAGAAGTACTACCTTGTCGGAAGCTATGAGGATAAATACATAAAGTGGACCACACTGCAGCAGGCAAGGGACCAAGACATGCCAGAGTTTAGCAATGTTTTTCATACCCTTCGCACAAAGTTGGGTATCAAGTATTCTGAGCAAAATTCGATACTCAACTACCATGGTTTCCAACATAGGTACATCCAGGATGAGATGGAGTTCTTGGACATCTCCTCGCTTGGCACGACATACTTATACACTATCAATATTGAAGAAAAATTTAAATAGAAGAAGCGAGAATTTGGATATGCGAATCCGAAGAAATGGAAATGCGCCTACAAACAACAAAGCAAAGGAAAAATCCAAAGCGGTGCGACCCAGGACAACCCGCTGAAGCCACAAGCAAAGAAAAACACCACGAAGACAAAGAAGGACATGGGAAAATGGTGTGAGTTCCATAAGAGCTCCACTCACAACACGTGTGAGTGTTGGGCTAAGAAGTCACTGGTGGCTTAGCTAAAGGATTTTGAATTTGATGCATATTCAAACATTAATACAGAGCCCAGGGGAAGAAAATCATTAATACAGAGCCCAGTGCCACCATGGCCACCACCAAGATCTAGAATAATGAGCTTGAAGATCCAGAGGAGGGGGAATGCTCTTCCACTCATAGATGTGGGTGAAGGGTTCTCCACTGCAGTTCATTGTTGACAACAGGACCCAAAAGAACCTCATTTCAATAGTGGTCATGAAGTGTCTGGGCCTACCAACTACAACACATCCACAACCGTAGACCATTGGGTGGCTTCACCAGGGATGCGATCTCCGTGTTAGTCAACAATGTCACCTTCCCTACAACATTAAGCCCTTCATGGATGAGGTACTGTGTTATGTTTCCCCTCTTTAAGTTTGTGATGTATTATTAGGACAACCATACTTGTCAAAGCAACATGTTGTATATGAGTCTCGACCTCACTCTGTGATTATTATTTTGATAAGTTTTATAGGATACTGGAGGTAGCCCCACCTGCCGCCATTTCTTTGATCACTGCAAAGCAATACAATAAGATCATTTCACAGACTAGGAAATTTATTTTCCTTATGGTTCGCCCTTAGGGCAAGAAGAATTTTGTGGCCACGACTTCCATACAAGGCTCATTCGCACAAAAGCAATGGATGGACAAGGTCATGGAGGAGTACAGGGACATTTTCTCCACACCTACGAGGGTGCCTTTGCACTATCAGGCCAATCACTCCATCAATTTGATCCCGAGTGTGCTGCTACCCAATGCACCGAGCTGTCAATGCTATGTTCTAGAGAACGATGAGATCAAGTGGCAGATTAAGGAGTTGTTGCAGAAAGGGTAGATCAGGCCAAGGTCATCACCCTGTGGGAGCCCGATTGTATTGGTACAAAAGAAGGATGGGACCTGGAGACTCTATATTGACTATCGAACACTAAAAGATATCATTGTATGGAATAGATACCCAATTCCATGGATTGATGACCTTTTGGACCAGCTTAAGGGGGCCAAATATTTCAACAAAATCGATTTGAAGTCTGGTTATCACTAGGTGCCTATTGAACGATTCGATGTGTGCAAGACTACCTTCACATCCAAGGAGGGTATTTTCAAATTGTTAGTCATGCCTTCTAGGTTGACAAGTTCCCCCACAAGCTTCATTAGATTGATGGGCGACATCTTGCGACCCTTCACCAATGCATTTGTGGTGGTGTATCTAGATGACATGATCTTCAACTAGAGTTGAGAAGAGCACATCCATCATATTTGACAGGTCCTCCAAACCATGTGACAACATAAGCTGTGTGAAAATTTGTAGAAATGCACTTTTGGCATGACCCAAGTTCAATATATGTGTACATCATTGATCAAGTGATCAATATTTAGCTCAAAATTAAAAGTGATTAGGATCACTCAAAACCTAAATGATCTCGTCCTTCTTGGTGATACGATCCCAACAGAACTTGTTTCACTCAAAACAGAGCTCGTATGAGGAAGATATCACATTCTGTCCACTTTTCCAAATAGAAGAATTTTGCCAAAAAATAAAGTATAGTCACTGCATAGTCGACAGTTCGTACTACTAACGCGGTAGGTGATTGGGCAGGTCAAAGGGTTGGTCAACAACTAACAGGGCCTCGCCAAGTGGTGCAATTTGGTTGGTCAACAGTGTGGTGAGTTAGTGGTTGCTTATTGGTTGGGGAAGGACCAATGAAGAGGAGACACGTGGTAAGCCCGAAGGACACCAAATATCCCTCCGCAAAGGTTAGACATTATTGGCGCGTAGTGGTAAATATTTTATGGCAGGTCGGCGGAGTCTAACCCACGACCTCACCCACACAATACCCACGTCTTACCATTCTACCACACCGATAGTTCTTACAATACTATGGTCACAAAATATATTTGTTATGATATATGTTAACAGTTGGGGGAGGAGAGGTCCAGCCCTATGGGCCAACCCCCTCCCATGTGACCACTACTACATAACCGTTGGCCAACGGTTAAAATAATGCATTATTAATGCACTAATCATGATTAACCCATAATTAATAAAAGTTTATCCATAATTAAATGTGGGAATAAGTTGGGCAAACTTCTGGTGGTTCGATAAATTCAGATTTTTCTCCAAAATTAGCAGATTTAACTGGAGTTCCTCCAATTTTAGTAGAGTTTTCCTAGGGGAAACTGTTTTTGCCATAACTTTTGCAATTTTCAACCAAATTGGGCTCAGAAAAAGTCATTCCTAGATGATTTTGATGTTCTAAGCACATTGAAGTAGGTTTCAGGAGCAGTAGAACATTAAAAAAACACTTTTTTCCATTTTGAGTTAATACAGAGGCCCAAGCCATGGAATCTAGAAAAAGGATATGTAGGCCAGGAGGGGTGAAATCCTTCATCAAAACACTATTTTAAGTGTTCATTTTGACGGTTTTCTATACATTTGTTTGCTGTTTTTCAACACTTTACTTAAATGCTAATTTTCTCATGAATTTGACATAAAACTTGAAAAAATTTACCCTTTCATTCACAAACACCATGAAGGAAACCTATGCACATGAAGCAAATGATAAGAAATTGTTTTTAATTTTGAAGTTTAAATTAGCATAGAAAATCTAACATTCAAAAACAAATCAAGTTGGTATCAGAGAAAAGGTCGTTTTCTTGATTTCTTGAGTTTTGTGAAAGTAGGGTTTTAATGGTTGAAAATTTGTGATTCTTACAAGGTTAAAGTTGCAGAGAGGAGAAGGGAAACTATTGGTTGCAAAACCTGAGGCAATGCCCAAAAGAAGGAGAGACACAAGGCCATAATCTCAACCCAAAGTTTCAATCCCAGCTTCACTTGAAGTACCTCAAGTTTTACCTTCAATTGAGATTGAGGAGGTACAAGCAGTACCAGAAGCTGAGCTTGAATCCAAAGCCATCATGTCTAGAGTAGGAGAGACTAATGGTCTTTCAGAAGAGGAAGCATTCAAGAAATATTTCTATGATTTTACTGACATGGTTAGAGTCCTCTATGAAGAGAGGAATACTAGAATGGTTGGAGAGAGTTCTAAGTCCCCACATGGAGAGGGAAGCTTAGAAGATAAAAAAGACAAAAAGAAGGATTCAAAGGGTAATGGAGGAAATCCTCCTCCATCTCCACCATATTCATCATCTTTCTCATCATCTCAAACAACATCATCTTCCACTTCCACCACAAAAACTATTCATACTCATTCAAAAACCCCAAAAGGAAAAAATTCTCTTACTCAAATTGGACATTAAGTTTGAACTTCCCATGTACAATGGTGAGGCGAATGCAGAAAAGTTAGACAATTGGATTCAACAATTGGAGGTTTGTTGCAGAATTCAAAATCTTCAAGAAGATGACATAAAAATCTAGTTAGCTTCATTGAGGCTAGAAGGAGCATCACTAGTTTGGTGGGAAGAAAAGACACAAGAGGAAATGTGAATTCATGGTAAGATATCCATTTCTTGGGTTGAATTTGTTTCTTCAATTAAAAGAAAGTTTTATCCTTTAGCCTATATGCAAAAAGCCATTATGATTTGGCAAAATTTTAGGCAACTCAAGGGCCAAACAGTTCAAGACTATACCCAAGAGTTTAGGAAAAGGGATTTACATTCCCAAGATACTCTCTTGAAATATATTGGGGGTTTACATTCCTACTTAAAACACATTATCCTTATGTTCAATCCAAGAAATTTAGATGAGGTATGTTAGCAAGCCACACACCTTGAAGCAAGAGGAACGAACATTCAGGAAGAGGGTACTAAGAAGAAGCCATTCAACATTAAGGAGAAAGATGTTAGGATATTCCGACACATAGGAAATAGTTAAGTACAACTTGGTCTAGTATAGAGTTAGGTAAAGTGTGTTTCTTTACTATGTACATTTTGTAACTTACAATCCGACGGTCACGATATGTAGTGATCCGACGGTTCATTCTCTCCTCGGTATTACCGACACTTGATCGGTGGCTTAACACCCGATTGGTCCATGATCTCTATTTAAAGAGCATGGAGGGTAATTTGTAGGTTAACCGTTCATGAGAGAAGCTTATGTAAATTTTCATTCTTTTATTAATAAATTGCCTGAAGTGGCCGCGTTGGCTCAGGCCATGGATTGTTTCCCTCTTTGAGGGTTTTAACCACGTCAAAAGTACTGGTGTATTGATCTCTGATCTGTTTGTGAGCGGTGTCCTTTGGTGTTCTGTCTGAGGAACTTACCCTGTAAATTCCTACATGGTATCAGAGCTATTTGAGGGCCGCGTCCGTTGGTGATCCAAATCTGAAGCCGGTAGAACTGCATCCGACTACCGTTTCCTAGATCTACTGTTTCTGATTGCTTTCGGGCCGAGAGGACTGCTCTGTTATGTTGGGAGCATCTGTTCCAGTGAGGAACCCCTTTCGTTTCACGCGAAAAGGTTTCCAGTAGCCCTAGCTGCCTCATTTTTAAGATTTGGAGGTATACAATGTTTATTTGCAGTTTATAGTTATTTTCTCTCCGTTTATTTCGGTTTTCGGTTTATTTAGCTTTTTTATTAACGGATCTATACCTTTCATTTCTGCGTATGCTCTTTGCCCTGCGACTCTCTGCAATTTGGGCAAATCAGAAACAGAAAGGAAGGATTTTTCTCATGCATATGCTCTTTTCCGCTGCGCCTTAGTGTGATCTCGGAAAATCAGAAAAATTGAGGAAAATATTTAGTTTCCGGCTAAAGCTAACTTTGAGCCGCAAGGTTCATTTTTTTTTGTATGTCCGTGTTGGGTTTTGTGTTTTATATTTTGTAGGGAAAAAGAGCTTTCTCAAAGCAAGCACGCAACCCAAAGCACCAATCCCCCTTTCTCTCTCTCTCTCTCTCTCAAACGTTTTGTATAGCTCACTTGGTGCAAAGCTACTTTATGAGAGTAGAGGTCTTGGGTTCAAGTCTCCATTTTGTGGGGGCGGATTTTTCATTTCTGCACATTCTCTCACTTCGTCGGCGACTTCATCAAATTTTCTTCAAAAAGCCATAACTTCTTCATCCGGAAGTCGTTTTCAGAACCGGTTTTTTTGAAACAGCCTAATTTTTCGAGATCTTTCCACTGAAACACTTAGTTTCAGTATCTATAGTTTCAGTTTTTTTTTTTTTTTAAATGGAAAGTCCATGCCAAGTTATTCTTGACAGCACCAACTACTTCCAATGGTGGTCCTACATTGTGGATTTACTTAGAAGTAAAGGTATTTACAGAATAGCCACAGGCCAAGAGACCAAACCGAAAGATGAAGACAAGGAAACTAAATAGGAAAATAGGCAAGACCAAGCACGTGGGTTGATAGGGATGTCTATTTCTCCAGATCTTAGATTCCATATTGCAGAACTTGATACTCCTGATGAAGCAATGAAACAGATTACTAAAGTCTTTGGAATTAAAAATGAACTTAAAGCCCATCAAATTGAAAATGAATTGCTTACATTGGACCCCAATAATTTTTCTTGCATTGAAGATTTTTTGTCCAATTTCAAGACCCTTAGACTTCTCTTGGAAGGTGTTAAGGTTAAGAAAGAAGATAGTAGCCTTATCTACTCCATTCTTACTAAGTTGGGACCAACCTATTCTGTGTTTGTTTCCACCTTCCATTCTACAAGAGAAGCCTTCATTTCTCAAGGACAAGCCTACACGTCCCCTTCCTTTGATTCCTTTTGTGATTCTTTAATAAGAGAACAAGAAAAACTCTTACACCTTGGTCTTCTTCATCTTGGAAACTCTTCTAAGAAAGCGTTAGCCGCCCAACAACAACCAAATTCAAATAATCCTAAGAAGTCGTATCCTAAAAGGAATGGTCCTAAACCAAACAAGGGTCCTAAGCAATTTCCGCCTCAAAATGAAAAATCATTTCAACAAAACGATAAGACAAATAAAAACAAATGGAAGAAGACTGATAGACATTGCAACTTTTGTAATCGAGATGGCCACTTAGAATCCAGATGCTTTAAGAAGATGGAAGCCTTGGAAGCAGCAATGAAGAAGCATAACATCCATTTGGAGCAATCTTCAACTTCAACTTCATCTTCAGGAATGACACTTTCTGCATGTGGTTGTCAAGCATCTCGGTCTGGCTATGCACTAAATGTATCTTCTTCTTCTCATTATCATGAGTGGCTCATTGATTCTGGAGCTTCTTATGACATGGCCAAAAACAAAGCCATGTTTTCTTCTTTAAATGATTGTAACACCAAAAATATATATGTTGGTGATGATAGATCTCTTAATGTTGTAGGGACTGGAACTGTTCATCTAGACAATGGTCAGTTTAATGATGTATTATGTGTTCCAACCTTATCCTGCAACCTTCTATCTCTATATCAGATAACCCATTCAGGTGAAGGTAAAATCATTGAATTTTCACCTCACGATGTTGTAATTAAGGACCTAAGAGCTCCTAGACAGATTTTAGCTACTGGCATTGCTGATGATTCTACAAGGTTGTATAAGTTTCACAACTTTGGATCACCAAATCTTCCCTCAGTATTTGTTGCTCATAATGATGAAGTGAGCAAACTTTGGCATGAGCGATTTGGTCACTTAAACTATCGCTCTCTTCAGAATCTATGTAAAGAAAATATGGTAACAAGTCTTCCAATGGTATCTTGCAGAGATGGTGTTTGTTTCGGATGTGTACTTGGAAAACATCATCAGGACAATTTTGAAAAACGTGCCTCTTGGCACGCCTTAGCCCCTTTATAGCTCGTGCATAGTGATTTATGTGGTCCACTTCCAGTTGCTTCATTCTCTGGCTACAAGTATTTCTTAACTTTCATTGATGATTTCTCCAGACGCACTTGGGTATACTTCTTAAAACTCAAGAGTGAAGTATTTAACATGTTCTTGGCCTTTAAGGCCTTTGTTGAAAAACAATCTGGACATCAAATTCTTAAGCTAAGATCTGATAATGGCGGAGAATATGTTAAAAACACATTCATCAACTTTTGCACTGAGAATGGAATTCAAATGCAACATACTGTTCATATACTCCACAACAAAATGGTGTAGCTGAAAGGAAGAATCGCACCTTAAAGGAAATGGCTAATTGTATGCTTCAATTTAAAGGACTTAGTCTTAATTATTGGGTAGAAGCAATTAACTGTGCAAATTACATAATAAATCGCACTCCTACTAAGGTTTTAAAGAATATCACTCCAAAAGAAGCATGGAGCTCAATCAAACCAGATGTAAGTCACTTTCGTGTTCTTGGAAGTGAAGCATGGGCCCATATTCCAGATGAGAAACATAAAGCTTTAGAACCTAAGAGTGAAAAATGTATTTTTATTGGATATTCTGAAGATGTCAAAGGATATAGACCTATTCCACTTAATTCCAAAAATGTTATCATTAGAAGAGATGTAAAGTTTGCTGAAAATATATCGGCCTGCGAGCCTAGTTCGGCGGATGTGCCACCTCTCCCTATCTCTTCTACTTTTGAAAATATTTCTTCTTCAGATGATGAAAGCGAGGATGAAAATCCTCCCCCACCTTCTTAGGATCCTCCTTCAGCTCCTCAACTTCCAAAATGTGTCCGTGCTACTCGGGATGCAGTAGGTGACCTTGCCGGTGATCCTACAGATCAGCGACGTACACATTCTCTGTTCAAGAGAGCCTCTTCTTTACTGGTTCAAGCTTCAGTGAATTATGATCCTGACACCTTTGCAGAAGCTTCAGGGCATCCAGATTGCGAAACAGCTATGAATGAAGAATATCATTCATTATTGGCAAATTATACATGGGATCTTGTTCCTCTACCAAATGGACGAAAACTTGTTAGATGCAAATGGGTTTACAGAACCAAGTATGGACCAGATGGGAAAGTTGATAAACATAAAGCTCGTCTTGTTGCTAAGGGTTTTTCACAAGTTGAAGGCATTGACTATACTGAAACCTTCTCCCCTGTTGCCAAAATGAACTCTATCTGCCTTGTTCTTTCCCTTGCTGCCTCTTTCAAATGGGAAGTCCATCAAATGGATGTTAAATCTGCCTTCTTGCATGGGGACTTGCATGAAGAAATCTATATGGAACAACCTATTGGCTTTATACAAACAGACTCCAGCCTTGTATGTTGGCTTAAGAAATCCCTTTATGGTCTCAAGCAAGCTCCTCGAGCTTTGTATGCCAAAATGGATAACTTTCTTTTAGAAAATGGCTTTTCTAGGTGTCATTCTGACAATACTGTCTACACCAAGAAAGTGGGCAAGTCCCTTATCATTCTTGTTCTTTATGTTGCTGATCTTATCCTGACTGGTAGTGATCCCAACCTTATAAACCATGTGAAGTCTAGCCTTAAAAGGAAGTTTGAAATGACAGACTTAGGACACTTACATTATTTTCTTAGTCTTCAAGTCTCTCAATCCAAGGAAGGTATTTCCATTTCCCAATCCAAGTATGCCTGTGATATTCTACGCCATTTTCACATGGAAGACTGTAAGCCAGCCCCTTCTCCCTTTCAGTCTGGAGTCAAACTTTCAGTCACTTGTACTTCTCCTGAAGTTGATGCTACCTTATACCGTCAACTTGTAGGAAAACTTTTGTATCTAACCCATACTCGTCCTGACCTTTCCTTTGTTGTTGGCCTTGTTTCTTGGTTTATGAAAAACCCACGTGAAAGCCATTGGAAAGAAGCTAAAAGAATACTTCGTTATGTTCGAGGTACAGTTCAGTTTGGGATTCATTACAGTGCCGAAGCATCTCCTCTATTGGTTGGTTTCAATGATTCCGATTGGGTTGGTGACCCTGATGATCGGAAGTCTACTGCAGGTTACGTGTTCACTCTTGGTTCAGGACCTATTACATGGGCTTGCAAGAAACAAGGTGCCATTTCTCTTTCTTCAGCAGAAGCAGTGTATCATGGTGCCGTAGAAGCTAGTAAGGAAGCCTTGTGGCTTCATCAGATCCTATCAGAGTTTGGCTTTCAGCAGCAACATCCGACTACACTTTGGTGTGATAATCAAAGTGCCACTCAACTATGCAAAGATCCAGTCCAACATCAGTGAAACAAACACATTGAACTGCACATGCACTTCATCAGAAAGCTCATTAATGACCATGTTCTTGAAGTGAAATATTGTTCAACATATGATCAAGTTGCAGACATCTTTACAAAGGCTCTCACAGAGGTGAAGTTCACTAAACTTCGATTTATGGTTGGAGTTCAGGAAGTTGTCACTAAGGGGGGATATGCTCTAGTGCCTCCTTCCTTCTCCTATTGTGTCATATTTGTAAATCCTTCAATCCTATCCCAAGTTGTTCTTAAGGGGGGATGTTAGGATATTCCGACACATAGGAAATAGTTAAGTACAACTTGGTCTAGTATAGAGTTAGGTAAAGTGTGTTTCTTTACTATGTACATTTGTAACATACAATCCGACGGTCACGATATGTAGTGATTTGACGGTTCATTCTCTCCTCGGTATTACCAACACTTGATCCATGGCTTAACACCCGATTGGTCCATGATCTCTATTTAAAGAGCATGTAGGGTGATTTGTAGGTTAACCGTTCATGAGAGAAGCTTATGTAAATTTTCATTCTTTTATTAATAAATTTCCTGAAGTGGCCGTGTTGGCTCAGGCCGTGGACTGTTTCCCTCTTTGAGGGTTTTAACCACGTCAAAAGTACTGGTGTATTGATCTACGATCTGTTTGTGAGCGGTGTCCTTTGGTGTTCTATCTGAGGAACTTACCCTGTAAATTCCTACAAAAGAGAAGGGTGGAAAATGGAAAGGAAAGAAGAATGCAAGTGTAAAGAAATAAGGGGAGAAAACTATATGCAAACATTATTCCAAAGCGGGGCATGATGAAATCCAATGTTGGAAATTACATCCCGAACTAAGGCCTAAAAAAACAAACAATAAGGGGAAAACAAAAGATGATCGATACCACACAACATGATCTTGGATCCGATTCTGGTGATGAGACCAAGATTTCAGCCATGGTCACAAAAGGAAAAGAAGCTATAGAAGCACTAGTTCCTCACATAGTCACAAAAACACTCCAAATGAAGAATCAAGGATAGAATTGTTCCATGTAAGGGTAATTTCAAATCATACAAATATTCATGCATTATTTGATAGTGGGTCACAATCGAACTTAATTTCAGAAGACTTGGTCAAAAATCTTAACCTTGAAACTATACCTCATCATAAGCCATATCCCTTGGGTTGGACAGTCAATAATGAAAATTTACAAGTTATAAGGAAACACTTATTTAGGTTTTCCATTACTGAAACATTCATTGATGAAGTTGAGTTAGATGTAGTTCCACTTGACATCTCAGGAATTATTATGGGGAGCCCATATTTGTATGATAGGAAAGCGGTATTTTATCGCCAGAGAACAAATACCAATTCCTTAAGGATGGAGTGGAGTATATTGTGAGAGCCCATCACAAAAAATTAAGCATTTCTTTGGTTAATGCAAAGTAGATGAAGAGACTAGTAAGTGCAAGTAAAAATTTTGTGCTTCTCATGATCAAGAAAAATAATGATATATATTATGAATCTTTTGAAGGTTCTGATGATAAGTTAAAATCTGATTTGTTTGATACGGTAAGAAAGCATGGTGAAGTGTTTCAGGAACCAAAGGGGTTACCTCCCAAGAGGGGAATTTAGCACGAGATACAACTGCAACAAGATGTTCCACTTCCAAACATTAGCATGTATCACATGTCGATCATGGAGAGTATGGAAATAAAAAATCAAATTTAAGAATTTATGAACAAAGTTATCATATGCCCATCTATTTCGCCATGTGGTTCACCAATTGTTTTGGTGCCAAAGAAGGACGGGACTGACTTGGTGCATGTGTGTGGATTTCCGTGCACTAAATAGGATAATGGTAAAGAATCATTATCCACTCCCAAGAATTGACGATTTTCTTGATAAATTGAGATATGCAAAGTATTTCACTAAGTTAGACTTACGAAGTGGTTATCATCAAGTTAGAATAGTTGAAGAGGACATTTCCAAAACGACATTTAAAACTAAACAAGGATTGTTTGAGTGGCTTGTTATGCCTTTCGGTCTTACACATGCTCCAACTACTTCCATGAGAGTTATGAATGATGTATTGAGACCATTTCTAGATGATTTTGTCATTGTTTACTTAGATGATATTCTCATATTCAGAAAATCCAGAGATGAACATGTCATGCATGTGAACAAAGTACTTGATGTATTGAGAAAAGAACAATTGTTTTTAAAGATGTCAAAGTGTGAATTTGGTAAGACTTCTTTAGAGTATTTGGCGCACATTGTTGGAGGATGTGAGCTGAAGATAGACCCCTCTAAGGTTGAGGTCATTGTGAATTGGCCCAAGCCCAGTACAGTTATAGAAGTAAGAAGATTTATAGGGGCAACACAATATTGGAGGAAATTTATTGCTAATTTTTCTTCCATTGCAGCTCCACTACATGCATTGACTAGTGTCAAGAAATTCTTCCATTGGGGAGATGTACAAAAAAAAGCATTTGATGCTTTAAAACAAAAGATCAGTTCAACACCGGTATTGGCTCTTCCATATCTTAGATATCCATTTGAGATTCAAATGGATGTTAGTGATTATGCCATGGGAGCGGTTCTTATGCAACATGGTAAGCCCATTTCATTTCATTATGAAATTTTTAATGGTGTTGTGACTAACTATCCCACTTATGACAAAGAACTTTACGCATTGGTACAAAGTGTTAAAAAATGGAAACACTACTTGACGGGGAACTAGGCCATTATCCATACCAACCATCAACGATTGTAGTACTTATAATCATAGTCAAAGTTGCATCAATCATGACACTTCAAATGGATGGGTTTTCTACAACAGTTTCATTTGGTTATTAAGTACAAAAAGGGAATCCACAGTAAGGTAGCTGATATGCTTTCTAGGCCTATTGTAAATTCATCTATTATACTCAAGCACAATTATGTTTTACATGAAAGTTACATTGAGAAATATGAATATGATAATGAATTTCAAGATGTGTATGCAAGCTTGAGGCAAGGAAACCAAATTCAAGAATTAGATTACCATGTACATAACAGTTTGTTGTATCACTTGGGAAAGTTATGTATTCCACAGGGAGAAAGAAATAGTATCATAAGGGAGGCACACACTTCATTGATCAATGGACACTTTGGTGTAGGAAAGACAATAGTGAATCTCCAAAGGTATTGTTATTGGCCATGCATGTTTGATAATGTGTCTCATTTCATTAGAGGATGTTCTTTGTGTGAAAAAAGTAAGCCTAGCAATAGGAAACTAGGATTGTACACTCCACTTCTGGTACCTTCACGTCCATGGGAGAGTATGTCAATGGATTTTGTAGGAGGTCTTCCATTGTCAGGGAAATGTCATGATTAATTGTATGTAGTTATAGATAGGTTGAACAAGATGTGTATTCTAACACCATGTAAAAAGTAAATTACAACTGAACAAGCAACTCATCTTTTATCTCAAAATATTTGGGTTCATTTTGGTCTTCCTACTTCCATTGTAAGTGATCGAGATTCTCGATTTGTTTGAAATTTTTGGTCAAATTTGTTGGACATGATGGACACTAAGTTGAAGGAGAGTACAACCTTTCATCCGAAAATAGATGGACAAACCGAGGTGGTCAACAGGAAAATCATTCATCTTCTTAGAGTATATTGTAGCAAACATCCCAAGTTGTGGGATGAATAGTTGCATTACATTGAACATGCATACAACAGGGCAAAAAATTCTTCCACAAAACACATCGCCATTTGAGGCATGTTTTGGGTAATTTCCAAGATCGCCATTGGACTTCATCTTTGAGAAATATGTCACCATTGATGGTCATAGTGACATCGATAAGGTAAGGAAGTTCATTGGGCAAATTCAGTTGATACATCACATAGTGCAAGAACAACTTGGAAAGAGTCAAAGAAGCTACAAGGCGAGGCATGACAAATACCATGTCGATCATAAATTTCAAATTGGAGATGAAGTTTGGTTATGTATTAGGAAAGAGAGAATTCAGGGGGAAGGTAAAAAGCTAAAGCCAATCCATTATGGTCCTTTAAAAATTCTGGAAAAGATTGGTAACAATGCATTTAAGCTAGATTTGCCTCCTTATATGCAAATATACTCCATTGTTAATGTTGAGAATCTGAGATTGTTTGAGCCTCCTTTCATTGATGATCAAGGAGAGCATGTTTGGATGCCATCAACAGATGATTTGTCACCAGAATATCTTGATGAAATTCAACAAGATCTCATACTTGACAGAAGAACTAGAACTTCAAAGAAAGGGAATGGTGAATACCTTCGAGTGGGACGCGAGGGACAAAATCCTTTTAAGCCCAAATGGATGCAGATTGAGAAGGTGATGGAGTTTTACCCTCACCTTCTAAACAATTGATAGTATATTTTGGGGTCCAAAAGGCTTCCAGTGGGGGGAATGATTAGGCGATCAATATTTAGCTCAAAAATCAAAGTGGTCAGAATCACTCAAAACCTGAACGACTTCGTCTGTCCCGGTGATATGATCCCAACGCAACTTGTTTCACTCAAAATATATATCGTATGAGGAATATATTGTGTTATGTTCACATTTCCAAACAGAATAATTTTGCAAAGAAGAAGTACAATCACTACACAGTGAACAGTCCATAATGCTGACGTGCCAGGTCAAAGGGTTAGTCAATGGCTAATGGGGTCTTGCTAAGTGGTGCAATCTGGTTGGTCTGTAGTGTGGTGAGTTGGAAATTTCTTATTGGTCAGGGAAGGACCAATGAAGAGGAGACATGTGGCAAGCCTAGAGGCTGTCACGTGTCCCTCCCCCAAAGGTTAGACATTATCAGCATGCAATGGTAAATTTTTTATGACAGGTCAGTGAAGTTGAACCCGCGACCTCGCCCACACAATGCCCACGTCTTACTGTTCTATTGCACCAATAGTTCTTACAATACTATGGTCGCAAAATATATTTGTTATGATATACGTTAACGATTGGGGGAGGAGAGGGCCAAACCCCTCCCATGTGACCACTATTGCATAACCGCTGGCCAACAATTAACATAACCCCATGCTTAATGCGCTAATCATGATTAACACGTTATTAACACAAGTTTATCCATAATTAAATGTGGGATTTAGTTGGCAAAACTTATAGCAGTCCGATAAATTCATATTTTTCTCCAAAATTGGCAAAGTTAACTGGAGTTCCTCCAATTTTAGTGGAGTTTTCCTAGGGGAAACTGTGTTTGCCATAACTTTTGCAATTTTCAACCAAATTGAGCTCAGAAAATGTCATTCCTAGATGATTTTGATGTGATAAGAACATTGAAGTAGGTTTTAGGAGCAATAGAGCATTAAAAACAACACGTTTTCCCATTTTGAGCTAATACAGAGGCCCAAGCCATGGAAGATGGACCAAGGAGATGTAGCCCAGCAGGGGTGAACTCCTTCATCAAAACACTGTGTTAAGTGTTCATTTTGATGCTTTGCTGTACATTTGTTTGATATTGTTCAAAAAATTACTTACATGCCATTTTACTCATGAATTTGACATAAAACTTGACAAAATTTACCTTTTCATACACAAACACCATAAAGGAATCCTATGCACATGAAGCAAATCATAAGAAATTGTTTTTAATTATGAAGTTGAAATTAGCACAACAAAACTAACATTCAAAAACATATCAATCATTGATAATAAGGGTGTGCATGCAGATCCAACCAAGATACAAGTCATTCGGGATTGTCCAACCCCAACCACTCTAACAGAGCTCCACAACTTTCTGGGTCTTACAATTTTCTGCTGCAGGTTCATGTTCGGGTTCTCTCATATCACTTGGCATTTAAGTCAACTCACCAAGGGTAGAGTGAAATAAATGTTCTTTGTGTTGGCCGAGTTGAAGCCTAGCCTTTGATTTTCACCAATGCTCACATTACCAGACCTATAGCAACCATTTGAGATTGAGGCATAGGCCTCCGACTATACTATTGGTGTAGTTCTTACTCAATAGAGGCATCGAGTGGCTTACCATAATGAGAGACTTTCAGTCACAATATAAATGTATCCCACCTATGACAAATAAATGTATTCCATTATGTAGGCTTGTCGTCAATGGAAGAAATATATTATGGGGAAGGAAACAATTATCCACATAGACCACCGACCCTTGCAGTTCATATAGACACAAGGGAAGTTGCAGAACGATTTCCATAAAAAATGGTCCAAATACCTGCAATAGTTCCATTTGAACAATAAGTACAAGAAGGGCATCACCAACAATGTTGTAGATTACCTCAGCTGACCACCAGTCATGGCGCCGATCACTGTGCTTGAATCTTATGAGGATGAGACTTCGGGGTGGCTGCATCTTTACAAGAGATCCGGAATTTGACAACACATACTAGACAATTCAGAGGGTAAGAAAGTTCCAAATTTTCACCTCTAGGATGCACTGTTATGCCACATGGGACACATTTGTGTTCCTTCAAGAAAGCTTGCCAAGATGATTTGGGAGGCGCACTACAGTCGGGTCGTTGGAAATTTCAGAGTAGAGAAAATAGTGGCATTACTTCATAAGTATTTTATTGGTCGAACGTTCGTGAGGATGTTGGAAAGTACATTCGATCCTACACTACCTACACCATTTCCAAACCAATCATCAAGAATTAAGGCCTATATATTCCTATGCCTACTCCTAGTCAACCTTGGGAATCCATATCTATGGATTACATGTCAGGCCTTCCTTGTACTAAGCATGACAATGAATATGCTTTCATGGTCATCGATAGATTCTTTAAGATGGCCATTATGATGTCCTGCAAGAAGAGTATCACAATAGAGGCCACTGCTAAGCTCTTCCTTCAGCGAGTGTGGGTACACTTTGGGATCCCAAAGTCCATTATCTCAGATCAGGACAATGGATTCCTAAGTGAATTTTAGTCAAGTCTCTAGTCGAATCCAGATTCCAAACTTACTAAGTCCATGACTTTCCACCCCCAAACGGATGGCCAAACATAGGTCGTCAACAAGATGATTTTACACATTCTGCGCATGTACAACTCAAAGAATCCACACACATGGGATGAAATATTCCCCTATGTCTAGTACAAATACAACATAAATCTCCATATCTCAACACGCCACAACCCCTTTCAGGTAGGGCTAGGATTTTGGCCATTATATCTTATTGATGTGGCCATACCATTTGTAGCCACTCAAGAAGATTCATCTCACGTCCAGTCTGAAGTTGACAAGGCATTTCATTAAGAACATTTAACACATATTCCAGTAGGTCCATGGTATATTGAACAAAGCCAATGCTAAGTACAAATAAATCCATTATCAGCTTCAGGTGCCACACAAGTTCCAGGTGGGCAACAAAGTTTTTCTACATTTGCAGAAGGAACGCCTCGCTGGACCCCACCCCAAGCTTTCTCGCTTTGATATGGGCCATACACCATCACCAAGGCTATAGGGGATAATTCCTTCGATCTCAACATTCCACCTTTCCTTGGTCTGTACCCAATGTTCAATGTAGACCATCTTCATACTTTCCACCAATGCTGGACACATCCGACATTGCAAAACAACTCACACCAACAAAGTTAAACCCATACATCATAGAACATGCCATAATTGATCGAATCATGGAAACACAGATCAAGAAAATTCACCAGTAGAACATCCAACTATATAAGGTTGTCAAAGTTGGCCAACTCCTGCACCAAGGAAATTGGCTCACCAGGGACCAAGTTTAGTAGAAGTTTACCCATCTCATGGAGGCTGTTATCTCAAAATCAAGCCCTGGAAGGCTGCAGACCAGGAAGACTTCAAGTAACTGTTTCAAACCAATCTTTAGACTAAGGCTTAGCCTCCTTAGCCTGAGAGGGCTCTCTCTCAAGGGTTATTGATTTTGACTAATAATAAGATGGCTAACTCTTGTGAAATAACATTGATAAATATGAAGGCTGGAAAAACGTTAAACAAGTTTCCATTGGGCCTATGGAGTCAATAAAATCTCAGCAAATAATGATACAGCCTTTACATAGAAGTCAGGGCATGTGGCATTTAAATGTTCAAAACACAACTCTTATAAAACCACAGTTCATGAATGTGTACAGGAAATCAGAGCAGCATAAGTGAATTCTGAGTGATTACACATTTATGCAACTGTAAAATAGATCAGGGATAAAGCAAAACCATACATCTTGAACATAGAAACACTTTATGAATCCTGAGAAGAAAAGCAGTTTTATTATATTACTGAACTCTGTTTTTCTACATAAGCCAAAACAGTACTCTGTTTTTATAAAATCTCCAACCCTCATTACATCACTGTCTTAGCTATATATAGAATTCTTATTCTACCTAATTCGAGATTCCTCCTCCAGCATGAGGGGAATTCAATAACTACTTTTTATGACCCCTATCTGCTTTGCAACAAACTATTAAATACAATAAGTGCTAACTGGAGTTCTAAAGAGTTCTAATTTGACTATGACTCTAACTCTATCTTCTTCGTAGAATGATTCCTCCTTGTTCTTTGACACCTGGTCTCCTTTCAGTTTGGCTGAGATGGCTGAGATGATTACTGAGATGAGTATTTAATGCTCCATGTTGGCCTTGGATGCTGAATGCTTTAACTGCTCAGTGATGTTAGGTGATATCCCTTGCTTTTCGGTTCCAGTCCTCCATAACTTCGAATATACAACAACATGTCTTTTAGCCCTTTTAATAACCCAAAAATATAGAACACCACCATGTTCCTGATGTGTTGGAGGCTTCATCGATGGCCAAGTGTGCAAGCCAAAATTCCTTGTATGCAACTCATTCAATACCCTATGACCGGTAATAAAGTGGCTTTATAACAGAAACTTTAAACTTGAGTTAAAGCATTCCACCTTTTAAAGGTACACCTGTCTTGATCTGAATGGTTGTGTTGGCTTCATTTGGTCTCTTACATATCCTTTAGGTGTTTCCTTTTGAAAATTTCCGCACATATTACCAAACTGTTTGTCTGCGTTGAAAACACCACCTACAGCAGTTTCGTAGCGCGCTACGAAACTGCTGAATTGTTTAAACACCTTGTCTTTGCCCTGAGGTATTTACCGCCTAGACATTTGATTGCCAAAACTCCTTTTGATCTTTGATACATATAGCAGGGATCTACATGTCCTCAAAACAATAAAACTAAGCAAAATTTGACAAAATTTGGAACAAAACCTTTCTTTGAACAACAACTTCATTTAGCAGCTAACTGGCCTAGCTGTGCCTTCAAGCCTTCAACTTTCTTCCTCATAGCTTTATTTTCAGCTCTTAGATGCATATTTATCTTTCTGATGAATTTGGCCTCTTTGATTGCTGGAACTGTCCATGTGTAAACATCGGCTACTGAATCCAACTGGTTTACTAGGTTTTCACTTCCTTTCCATACAGCTTTACGATAATTTGCATACCTGACTGTAGACTCCCTAGTGGCATTCTTCACCTTAGAAATCTCATGTTTAGCTACTTCTAACTGGTTCCTTATAGCTATAATATTACCTCCTTGAGATATGATGACTTTTCTATTTGTGTCTTTTTGCTTAATTTTCTCTGCCTCCTCTGTTCTGGGCAATTCCTCGGCTTCCTCTGTTCTGGGCAATTTCTCGGCTTCCTTTACTTGCTTCCTTGTAATAGGTCTTCTGGGTTTGAAAATGAATTCTTCACCTGGCTCATCAAACTTCAACCTTTTTGAGGCCTTAGACTTCTTGGTACTTTCTGGTGATGACTGTGTCAAATCAATATGCACTGGTTCAATTTTTTCAAACTCAATGGCCTCCAATAAATCATTCAGGCTTGCCTTAGATACTGGGCTTTCTTCAACAGCTATGGCTTTACCTTTTTCTTTACTTATTTGGCTTCTTGTCCTTACCCTTGACACTGTTTCAGATCTACTTGTTTCAGGTACAGTCCTCTTATGCTGAGCTTCTTCTTTTGTTGATTGCTGAGGTTGTTCTCTAATGATCAGTGGCTTCACTGGTTTTCTTAGCTGTGACTTGGCTTGCTTTTTATCTCTTGCCTCTTTTTGAAGCTCAGCTATCGTGAGTTCTTTGACTGGTTGTTCTTTAACTGGTTGTGGAGTAAGGCCAATTTTGCTTTGGAAACCAGCCATGAAAATGAACGAATTCCAGTCTCTGCCTATCTTCTGGAGGCCATCTAAAACTAACAATTTAACCAAACCATGGTGAAACAAAGAGGTTTCACAATCCTCTTTCCTCAGCTGCACCTTATCACACATTTTACTCAAACTGCGAAATAAGTAAAAAGGAATGTCTATGGAAGCTTTCCCAGTGAAATGTAAAAGCAGCTTGAAGTGATAAGAGTAGACCTTATTGTATCTTCCTTCACAGGTCAAGTATTTCTGAATACAGGTGAGAAGAAGGGCATAATGCTCCTTGACATAGTTTCTGGGCACTACTTTTGTTAAGTCTTCATTCACATATGCCTCTTTTAAAAACTCTTTGCATGGATTCATATCAAACTTAAAATTTTTAAACCATTCTTGCCGCCCTCTTGGGATCTCTGTTACAACAGCTATTGCCTCCGGAGACACTTGAACTTCCAACATAACTATTTTTGAATTTAAACCGGTGACGTTTAAAGAAAACTCTTTGGTTACCTACGCATGTCCTCCTTGCAGCTTTTTACAAAAGTTCCAGCACCCGGCATCTTTGAATGCTTTCTTCACGCCTTCATCTCTCAATGCTATGTCCAAACCTTCAAGTTCGGTCCTCTGGCATTTTCCAGATCTTTGTTCTTTCCTCTCCATTTTGCTTTTGAAATATTCACACACACAATGACCAACAGCTTCAGTTGAAATGGCGGTTCAGTTCTCTTTAACTCGGCCTCGCTTGTAATCAGGCTCGCTTGAAAACAGCCTCGCTTGAAAACTCAAATACATCATCATACAAGCTTGTCACTTATGCATCGCTTACGATCATCATAAAGATCCATGCACGGTAAAATCCATTGGAATGATATTTCTGTGCATTTCAACAAATCTATTGGTGGAGTAGTGACTAATGAGTGTTTAGACATGCTACGGGAGGTACACAAACTGACATGAGAGGACAGAATTGGTGACTCATCAACAGACTTGACACTTTGGGAAAGATTCGCTGCGAAATGCACGAATCTACGATTTCGCAGCGCGGTTAGTTTTGAATTCTAATAATGCACTGCGAAACGGCTTAACGATAACGCGCTGCGGAATGGCTGAACAATGATTACGCTGCGAAACTGGCCAATAGGATATTACGCTGCGAAATCACGAAAAGAATCAGTGACTAGGATAAGACAATACATGACTTATGAAACCATGATGGTGGAGGATGACCAATAGGATTCAAGTATAATTTAAATCAAACACCTTTAAAGCTCCAACCCTAAGTAAGAAACATAAAACGAAAACAATTTGACACAGACTTTTGACATTGAACTAGGACAAAGGATTATATGCAATTTTTTTTTTTTTAGTTCTAAGTGATAACAGAGGCACTCAACACAATGGGGACCATTGGTTCCTAAGGGTGGAGGACTAATCCAAGTGGATATTGGTGGCCACCCACCTATTCCACTTGGACCCCCACCAATGTCTCTTTCAGTTTTCCAGTTTCCTTAATTGTAGCACTATTTACTATTTTTGGAGTTTTTTTGGGTCTTGAACTTCCATATCCGTTTTGAGGCCCTAAACAACGTTTTTTTGGGAAAACCAGGAAAACATATTATCTAATGTTTGCATTCGAAAATTGTAGTACAATGGCAGATATTTATAACGAGGTATTGTGCATGTCAAACGAAGATCGTGTGCCAAAGTTATGACCCCGAGAAGTTGATGTACCAAGTTACCCAAACAGGGCCCAAAGTTTTGGCGCTTCATCTCCTAGGGTTAGGTTTTTGGATATTTAGGGTTTTCCAATGTTTTTCAATAATAAATAGGCCTTAGAGCCTCATTGTAACACTATTTAGAGGCATGTAGCTGCCACATCTCTCCTTAGAGATAAGATAATATCACTCGAGCTAGATTTACTTCCTTTCTATTTGTAAGCATATTTCAGTGTTTGATATTAATGAAATGAAGTGTTATTTCTATTGCATCTTTGTATTTATGGTTATATCTATAATTTTTTGTGTTCCTATTTAAGTTTGGATCAATTTCCATAACTAAAAACCCATGGGCTAAACCATCATGTGCCACAAACCACTAAATGCGAAAATTGCGTGCCAAAAATATCCAAAAAATAGATGAAAAAACCACCCATTTTTATTTTTTTTTGGGGGGGGGTGTATGATACTCCCAAACACTTGTGTAGGGGGTATTTCACCCCGATGCTAACCCTCCAAGCAAGGGAGAATTACCCCTCTTGCGACCCCCCAGTTGTGACCAATGCAACATAAAACACATGAAAGTAGTCATGCAAAGAACATAACACATACCCAATATTCTCCCACTTGTTATTTTATTTTCACACAAAGGTTTGCAGGAGTACATGATAAAAAAAATCTAGGGAAAAAATGGTCATTGCTTCTATACACCAAGATAAACTCTCAGTGCCCATACCTTTTTTTAATGAATCTACAACATTCTTCAAAGTATCCACCTTCAACAATATCTCTCACAAGGTGATATTAGACATACATACACTTTTTCTTAGAATGATATGTTGGGTTCTTTTCCAAGAAGATTTCACTTTGACTATAACAATCTATCCTCATAGCTCATTGTACTTACCCCAATACCTGAACACAATCTGTTCAACCATACAAATTCCTTTCTTGCATGAGTGGTTTCCATATATTCAACTTCTGTAGTTGAGAGTTCCGCTATAGACTATCTCTTGCTCATCCAATTGATATCTCCTCCAAAAAAGTTAAACATATACCTACTTATAGATCTTATGTGATCTAGATCTCCAACCTAGTTTATACCAAAAAAGCTATGTATTTGCAACACCCTTTCCAACCCTAGTCTTCATTGGTAGCAAAATCCATAACCACTAGTGCCACTCAAATACTAGCAAAAATCATCTTTACTGTTGTCCAATTATCCTTCCCTATTTTGACATGCACACTCAATACTCCCACTATATGTGTAATGTCTGATCTAGTACAAACCATTGCATATATCAAACTTCCAACCACACTAGAATGTTGAACATGGGACATGTTGTCTTCCTCTTTCTATGTATTGGGACATTATTATCCAGAAAAATTTATTCCTGTAGGAATAGGGACCTTTACTAGTTTACATTTGTGCATATTAAACCTCTATAAAATCATCTCGACATATTTCCATTGATTTAACTTGAATTTCCTCTTTTCTCAATCTCTCTTAATTTCCATGCCCAAAATGAAATTTATAGCACTAATATCATTCATGTCAAATTTAGAGGACAACTGAGTTATCACTTCTTATATGAACTCCTTGTCATTTCTAATCAGCAACATATCATCCACATACACCACCAAATAAATAATATTATCACCAACTAATTTGAAATACACATAATGATTTTGTTTGCTCCTTGTGAAGCTAAGTCCCAATATATAGTTATCAATTTTTTTATGCCATATCCTTGGTAATTGCTTTAACCCACACACATACATTTTAATCTTGCATACTAGCTCTTCGTTTCCTTTAACATCAAAACCTTCAAGTTGCTTCATGTAGATTTATTCTTCCAGATCCCCATGTAGGAATTCTTTCTTCACATCCATTTGTTTTCCCTAAAAATCAAAATTAGCAAAAAAAAATAAAATTGTGACATCCCTGGTGAAAATTCCACGCAATAAAAGTTAATAAAGGAGAAAATAATAACCACGGTTGATGGGACACTTATTCCAAGCTGAATGCTCAACAATACATCCTAGGGGGTGTTCATTTGATTGTTTATGGATAAGGAAATTGGCAAAGGAAATGGCTAAGGCTTTGGAAAGACAAAATGGGATTTTTGGCACAATTATTTATGAAAATAATGGAAATTAGGAGAAAAGGGAGATGAAAGGTCACAAGTTGCATGTGAGGAGGAAACCGAAGGAGAATAATGGAAAATGAAGAAAATAGAGGCCTCATTCTCAAAAAGGTTTATGAGGATAATTCGATAACCTTTTGCCAGTTGAGTTTTGGAGCTCTCTCATTATTCTTTCTCTCTCTCTCTCACTCTTGGACACTTAGAGTTCTCTTGTAGCAAGAAAGTAAAAGAAGGCAAGAGGAAGCAAAGATCAATCAGGGAAAGTCCATATCAAGCAGATACAACATGATTCATTGTAGGTATCGATTTTCATGTGTATTTTTCTTGCTAGATTTTGCATGCATGGTATTTCATGTGGTTCTTTTCTATCATGGCATGGGTTTTTCCAAGTGTAACAATGTTTTCAGCCTAGCCTTGCCATTTCTAGATAGCCATGGTGTGATGGGGTTCTCATGTTTTGGTTGAGCTGGATTTCCAGATGGATTCAAAGCTGAGTGGGGTGGATCTCTGAATGATAGAGCACATGGCCTAGTGGTCCCTGAATCAGACTATGGATCATGGTAAAGCCACTGGCCTAGTGAACCCTGAGCCAGACTATGGGTTGCGGTAAAGCCAAGATTGTGTTGCCTCAGTGGGCCTAGGAATCCTTGCCGGTGAATGGAAGGATATACGGTAAAGGCAAGAGGTGGTTTGCTCTTCGTTGGGCCTAGTAATCCTGGGTTTGGGATATGCGGTAAATATTGGAGAGTGGGTCTCGGTTTAGGGCCTAGTGATCTGGGTTTAGATTGCAGTAAAGCCTAAGAGACTAGGAGACATGAAAATTCCTCACGGTGTAGGTGGAAAAATCCGATGGCATCCATGCTTGTTTGGCCTAGTGATCGGGTGGAGATCACAGTAAATCTTGTTATGATGTGTTAATTGTGTCGACCTAGTGATCCAGGATGGATTACGCTAAAGCGTGGTTTCAATTGATGAGGTTGAGGTGGTTTAGCCTCGGTATGCTTTGGTTGGTTCTTTTGGTTTGAGCCCCATATTCATGCTTGGAATATGGCACTGGGGTGAATGAATGAAGAGAGATTTGGCTCAACCATTCTATGGTTAGGTGGAATGTGGAAGTCCCATCTCAGGTTTGGTTTTTGCATGATTAATGAAAGGTTATTTCTCCTTGTATATCTATGAGAATTTTGATGGATTATATGTGGTCTATATGTTTGTACTTTCCTGAGTATTTATGTTGTTATTATGTTGGTGATATGTGTGTTTTATGAAAACAACTATGTATGGCTCTTAGCATGTTTTTTGTTGTAAATGAATGGATAATGCATCTATGGCTTAATAGATGGTAATGCAACAAATGGCATGAGGGAACAATGGATCATAGCGATTCTCAGATAAGTATGAGATCCCTACACTTGATTCAGATTTTTAAACTTGTAAGTTACATCTTGATGATATGTTTGACGAAATGCCTGGCATGGCTAGTAGGGGTCTAATTAAGGTCTTGTTTGACTTTTTTCTTTTGCATCATTGTTTCCCTGTTCTTTTACTGATCTTAAGCTATCATTCCATTATGGGAAGTGACCTGGGCTTTGGGCCTGCACAAGTGGCTCAAAGCCCAGGGTCGCTGGCATAACACTGGAAAATTAGGTCATTGGATGTTGGCAGGCAAGCCTGTGAGAGTAACTTTTGGTTTTTGGATGCTCTCATGCCTATAGCATGAGAGCGACTGAGGCTTAAGATTTCTAGAACATTACTGGGACCCAGGGATAGGATGTTTAAGTGGATGACATGTCTCCTGAGGGTTATGTTGCTAATGTGGATAGGTTGGTTGATGTGTTCCGTCGACTCCACTTCCTTAAGGTCACATATAGGAGTTCGAATCCAATCATAGTAGCCTCTCTTCGCATTTTTACTGGGTTGGAATGGTTACTTGGGTAGATGTGGGAGGAAGGTGTTACAAAAATAAATATAATAGAAGTTAGCTTGGTAACTAAAGAAAAAAATTCACCAAATTCAATTCCGTCCACCCGGGAATAACCTTTTTCTATTAATTGAGCTTTGTATTTATCAACTCCACCTTCTACATTAAATTTCTTCTTAAATACCCATTTGATACCAATAGGTTTTCCTCTCGCTGACAACTCTACGAGATCCCAAGTCTCCTTTTTGTCTAAGGCTTCCATTTCCTAAATCATGGCATTTCTACAAAGTTTTCCATCCTATGAATCCACTACCTCCCTAACAGTTCTAGGAGCATCACTGATAATAAATAAAGAAAATTTTGAATGAAAACCAGGCGGAGTATATCTTTCTAGCTAGCTTCTTTCTCAAATCAATCTCCTCAATACTAAAATATATGGTTATTCTTCTTCTAATTAATTTTTTCTTCAAAGTCTGATTCATCATATTTCAGTTAAAAGTTTATATTTTATGGTTCTTTCTGCCTTGTTAGGACTTCTTGTTTTAATACATCTTTGATTTCTCTAATACTACATCTTGAATATAAAATACCTTCTTAGTTTCTAGGTTCCAAATCTTATAACCTTTCAGACCATCTTTATATTCAATAAAGATACACTTTTCATATTTATTATCTAGGTTACTCCTTTTCTCCTTTGGAACATATACATAAGAATCACAACCAAATACCTTGACATGTTTAAGAGAAGGTCTCTTAGCAGTCCATACCTCATGTGGGATCTTCTCATCCAACGCTAATTAAGGTGATCTATTTACCAGGTAGTATGCAATATCATTTGTATTTTCCCAAAATTCCTATCCTAAACTGACACCACTGAGCCTTGCTTTCTCCATCAACATCCTATTCATCCTATTTGTAACTACATTATGTTGAGTTGTGTATGGAGTAGTATTTTTACAAAGTTATTCAAATTCATTCATGTAGAATTCTTCATCATTATCTATCCTTAGCACCTTAATTTTATTCTTTGTCTAATTTTGCATAAGAATTGTAAACTCTTTGAATTTGTCAAAGGATTTATATTTCTTCATAAGAAAATAAATCAAAGTATTTCTTTAAAATTCATCTATAATTGAGACATAATACATAGATTTACCTAGTGATGGAGCCAACATAGGCCCACACACATCACCGTGCACCAACTGTAATAATCCCTCTGACCTCGTAGCACTAGAGGATAATCTTACTT
This sequence comes from Pinus tabuliformis, assembly GCA_031772625.1. NCBI lineage: Eukaryota > Viridiplantae > Streptophyta > Pinopsida > Pinales > Pinaceae > Pinus > Pinus tabuliformis. Next base: position 481,161,409 of record CM062819.1, read on the forward strand.
GATTATGCTTCCCATATAAACAATGTTCATAGAAATAAAAATCCCGAGAGAAATTAGACATACTTTCTACCATACCATTACCGTGTAGTACTCAAAGGTGTTTCTCTCCAATATGCCACAGTCTTTGATGCCACAACATAGTATTTTCTCCAGAGGATGTAGGAGCTTTTCCTTTTTATGTCCCACTCTCATAAATAATGTAATTGTTGAACACATCACTTACAATTCTTACCAACAACTTATAAATAGTTCCAACCCAAACTTCCCTAAGCAATACCATTTTCCCTTGAACCATCCTGCATGTATCATTTTCACACATTATTTTTACACCTTCATTTCTCATCTTTCTTACATAAATAAAATTTATGACCAATCCTAGATGTGTAGAACACAAGGGAGTGTTATAATCCTTCCAACCATGATATTCAACTTTACTTTTCCTTGTCCTATGATTTTAACTGTTGATTCATCTCCTAAAAAAACACCATCACCATCATATCTTTCATACTCCTAGAACCACTCCTTATGAGGAGTCTTACGAAAGATATGATTGAGTTAACCAACCATGCCTCATGATTTACATATGTAATTAAAGAAGCCAAATGTAATTCCCATCATTCATATGAAGACATTTTTTCTTCTATACAAGGTGCATCATCAAATCGCTTCCCTTTCTTAATAATTTTGGATTTACAAGATTTATTGTAATGCCCTTATTTTTCGCATATCCAACATGCATTTATGAATTTTATTGGGAATTCAGATATTCCTATAGATTTATTTCTCCCACTTGAGGAACTAATTTTATATCTATTATGGGAGAATCCTCTTGCAGAAAAGGAATTTGTTCTCTGAAATTCCATATTTTTCTGTCCCATCTGCTCTAATAAAAAGGATAAGAATATATCATCAAAACTTACATTAGTTACATTACTCCCTATGGCGACAAGCAAAATATCCCACAAATCTAGTAAAAAATCACAACAAAAATATGTACTTGTCTTCTCTTAAATATTAATATCAACAAATAATAACTAACTGAAAAATATTATTCAAGGTATTTAAATGCTTCGTCACAAAGTCTCCATTCTTCATCCTTAGGTTACACAACTTTTTCCGCAAGAACAATTTGTTCACAAGGGAATTAGATTGTGTTCGAAATATACTCACTACTGGGGGGGTGTGAATTAGTAGTGGTGGCCTTTGTATCAATTTTCACCATTTTTTTTCTCCAAGTCTATTATCCATGCACATTAAAAATATTATCAAATAAAACAGATTAGAAACAATAATCTGAAATAATAGCAACATGATAAATCGCCATGAGAAATACAAGCATGCACACACATGAACACAAGTATTTCTGGTGGAAACCCTTTTGGGAGAAAACCACCCTGTTGCTTGTAGGTTTTAACCCTGTACAGAAATTACCTGCATACGAATTCTTAAACAAAGAAAATAAACAATGCGAGAGCATAACCCATAAAACACATATGCACAGAGATTTTTCCCTGGATCCAAAAACCGAGACTACCAACTTGATTTTTCATTATGTTCCTTTCAATGTTACAATACATATTTATACATGCCGAAGCATCCAATACCATGGACCGAAAACCATCGCGTCCAATACCATGGACTGAAAACCATCGCGTCCAAAAAACATGTGCGAAAATCATGCACAAAACCATAGGTGGGTCCGCCCAACCTAACATATGGTCCAAAACCAAAATTTTTCGGGGCGCTGCCCCGGACCCCATAAAGTGGGGTTACGAGTGCCCTTCAAACCCCCTATTAACTACGTGGAAAGAATATAACACAACCCAACAATCTCCCACTTGTTGTTTTCTTTCCACAGGGGGCCACAGGAGAGCTTAGTCATTTTTTCAGCCCTGAGATTCCCATTGCTTCTCTACACCAAGAGAACTTCTCAGAGCTCACAGATTTTGTCAATGCATCTGCAGTATTCTTCAAAGTGTCCACCTTTACCAGCAACACCTTTCTGTCTTCTATCATATCCCTCACAAAGTGATACTGAACATCAATGTGCTTTGTCTTTGAATGATAAGCAGGGTTCTTTGCCAAGAAAATTGCACTTTGGCTGTCACAGTCTATTCTTATAGCTCCCTGTACTAACCCCATACTTGAACACAATCTCTACAACCAAACTGCTTCCTTGCTTGCATGAGTGGTTGCCATGTATTCTGCCTCTGTAGTTGATAGTTCCACTACAGATTGTTTCTTACTCATCCAACTGGCTGCACCTCCAAATAGGTTAAACACATACCCACTTGTAGATCTTCTCTGATTCATATCTCCAGCCCAGTCTGCATCAAAAAAGCCATGAATATCCAACACTCTGTCCAATCCTGGTCTTCCTTGGTAGCACAAACCATAATCACTAGTGCCACACAAATACCTGAAAACCCGCTTCATTGCTGTCCAGTGCTCCTTTCCAGGTTTTGACATAAACCTGCTCAATACTCCCACTGCATGTGCAATGTCTGGTCTAGTACATACCATTGCATACATCAAGCTACCCACTGCACTTGCATATGGAACACGGGACATGTCCTCTTCCTCTTCTTGTGTCTTGGGACACTGTTCACCAGATAACCTCACACCTACAGGAATAGGAACCTTCACCGGTTTACTATCCTGCATATTAAACCTCTGGAGTATTGTCTCGACATACTTCCTCTGGTTTAACCAGAGCTTCCTCTTTGACCGATCTCTTTTAATTTCCATGCCCAAAATATAGTTTGCAGCACCAAGATCTTTCATGTCGCATTTGGAGGACAATTGGGTCTTCAAATCCTGGATAATTTCTTTGTCATTTCCAACTAGCAACATATCATCCACATACAAGACCAGATAAATAATACGGTCACCAATTAATTTAAAATACACACAATGATCTGCTTTGCTTCTGGTGAAGCCAAGTCCCCGTATAAATGTATCAAATTTCTGATACCACATCCTTGGTGACTGTTTTAACCCATACAGAGACTTCTTTAACTTGCATACCAGTTCTTTCTTACCCTTCACCGCAAAGCCTTCAGGTTGCTTCATGTAGATTTCCTCTTCCAAATCCCCGTGAAAAAATGTTGTCTTCACATCCATCTGTTCTACCTCAAAATCAAAAGCAGCAGCAACAGATAAAAGTAATCTAATAGAAGTTACCTTGGCAGCAGGAGAAAAAATATCGCCAAAATCAATTCCCGGCACCTGGGAATAACCTTTTGCTACCAACCGAGCTTTGTATTTCTCGACCTTTCCTTCTGCATTTGTCTTCTTCTTGAACACCCATTTGCTGCCAATGGGTTTCCTTCCAGCCGGAAACTCCACCAAATCCCAAGCCTCATTTTTGTGCAAAGATGCCATTTCATCGACCATGGCCTCTTTCCAGAGTTTTCCATCCTCTGAATCCACTGCTTCCTTCACAGTTCTGGGATCATTATCAGTAACAAACAAAGCAAAATTTGAACTGAAAGCAGATGGACTATACCTTTCTGGCTGCCTTCTTTCTCGAACTGATCTTCTCACAGCCGGAGTTTGTGGCTCTTCATATTCTGATTCCTCCTCTACTGTAGAGTCTGATTCTTCCTCCTTTGGCTGAAACTCTATATTCTCAGGTTCCTTTGGTTGGACTTCATGTTGAATAACATCTTTTACCTCTATGAACAACACATCTCGGCTGTACACAACCTTCCGTGTGACTAGGTTCCAAAGCTTATAACCCTTTAAACCATCCTTATACCCAATAAAGATGCACTTTTCAGATTTACTATCCAACTTGGTTTGTTTCTCCTTTGTAACATGTACATATGCATCACATCCAAATACCCTTAGATGTGAAAGAGAGGGTTTCTTACCAGTCCATACTTCTTGTGGAGTCTTATCCTCCAACACTGATGAAGGTGATCTGTTGATCAGGTAACATGCAGTATCCACCGCCTTTGCCCAGGATTCCTGTCCTAACCCGACACCACTGAGCATGCTTCTTGCCCTTTCCATCAACGTCTTGTTCTTTCTTTCTACGACTCCATTTTGCTGAGGTGTATATGGAGTAGTCTTCTGCCGTGCTATACCACACTTCTTACAAAATTCTTCAAATTCCTTGCTGCAAAATTCTCCACCATTATCTGTCCTCAACACCTTTATCTTCTTCTCTGTCTGATTTTCCACCAGAGCCTTAAATTCTTTAAACCTGTCAAAGACTTCAGATTTCTTCTTAAGAAAATATATCCATGTATTCCTTGAGAAGTCATCTATGAATGATACATAGTACACAGACTTACCCAGTGATGGAACCTTCACAGGTCCAAACACATCACTATGCACAAGCTCTAATATTTGTTTCGTCCTCTTACCACCAGAGGGGAAACTCACCCGATTCTGCTTCCTATATACACAATTTTCACAGAAATCAAAATCCAGAGAGCTATTATTCATACCTTCTACCATACCTTTACCATGAAGTATTCGAAGGCCCTTCTCTCCAATATGTCCAAGCCTTTGATGCCACAACATGGTCTTCTCTCCAGAGACCACTAGCTTCTCTACTCCATTTTCAGGAACCATAGAACTATTGCACCCATCAACAACAGTGCTACCTTGCAGCTTGTACAGAGTTCCAATCCGAACTCCCTGCATTAATATCAGTGCTCCTCGAACCATCTTGCAGGTATCTTTCTCGAACACCGTCTTTACACCTGCATCATCCAACTTGCTTACAGAAATCAGATTTCTGGCCAATGCAGGAATATGTAGAACACCTGGAAGTGTTCTAACCCTTCCACCTTGTAACTTCAACTTTACTTTTCCCTGACCAATGATTCTAGCCTTCCTATCATCTCCTAGGAAGACATCACCACCATTGTATTTCTCATACTCGCAGAACCGCTCTCTATGGGGAGTGAAGTGAAAGGATGCACCTGAGTCAATCAACCATGCGTCATGATCTACATGTGTACTTGAAGAAGCCAAGTACACATCCCCACCTTCATCTCAGGTGGTTTTCACCTTTGCAGAAGGAGCATCATCAGATTCCTTTCCTTTATCAGGAGCTTTAGATTTACAATCCCTTCTGAAGTGCCCTTCCTTTCCGCATTTCCAGCACACCACCTTTGTAGGTTTTCCTGGAGATTTAGATCTCCCTCTAGATTTAGATCTCCCACTCGATGACTTATTTTTGTTTCTGTTCTGGGACCGTCCTCGTACAGACAAGGCATTACCATTCTGGTTGTCCATATTTTTCCGTCTCATCTCCTCCGTCAGCAAGGCTGAGACTATTTCATCAAACTGCAAAGCAGTTGCATTGCTACCTATTGCAATAACCAGACTATCCCACGAATCTGGTAGAGAACACAACAGACTGATGCACTTATCTTCATCTGAAATTTTAATATCAACAGATAATAACTGACTTACCACAGTATTAAACGCATTCAGATGCTCTGTCACCGAGTCTCCATCTTTCATCCTCAGGTTATACAGCTTTTTCCGCAGGAACAGTTTATTCACCAGAGACTTAGATTGGTACAAAGTCCCTAACTTGACCCACAAAGCCTTTGCCGTAGCTTCCCCTGATACATTTAGCAATACTTAATCCGAGACACACAATCGTATTGTGCTCTTTGCCTTCCGATCCAACTTCTTCCATTCTTCATCGGTCACTCCCGATGGTTTAGTACCTGGATCTACCGCGATCCACTGATCTTTATCCAACAACAGATCCTCCATCTTGAGTTTCCACAACTCAAAATTTTGACCATTGAACTTCTCAATCTCTATCTTTCCATTGCTCGCCATCTTCTTTCACCACCAGAATCGATCTCGCAGATCTCCCACTGAATAGGGTCTACCACAGGCCCGAGCGAAACCCCTCAGCAACAAAGGCGTCCCCTTGAAGCCAAAACAGCTCCGATACCAAATGTAGGTTTTAACACTGTACAGAAATTACCTGTATACGAATTCTTAAACAAATAAAATAAACAATGCGAGAGCATAACCCATAAAACACATATGCACAAAGATTTTTCCCTGGATCCCAAAACCGGGACTACCAGCTTGATTTTTCATTATGTTCCTTTCAATGTGACAATACATATTTATACATGTTGAAGCATCCAATACCATGGACCGAAAACCATCGCGTCCAAAAAACATGTGTGAAAATCATGCACAAAACCATAGGTGGGTCCGCCCAACCTAACATATGGTCCAAAACCAAAATTTTCCGGGGCGCTGCCCCAGACCCCATAAAGTGGGGTTACGGGTGCCCTTCAAACCCCCTATTAACTATGTGGAAAGAATATAACACAACCCAACATTGCTATTGTGTTTCTCAAATATTATATTAATCTAATGAACAAATTTACATGGATTAGCTTACAACCATAAGCCAAAAGATTTGGATTCCTCTACAATATACTGAGAACTATCAATTCATAACTTTGTTTCTCTCATGGGTCTATGAACGACATCATCTAGAATCTCCCATGACCAAAAGTCCTTTCCCAACCACCATTGGACTCTCAAACTCCTATTGTATGGAGAAAACTCTTCCTACTACTACATCAGCCAAATCACTATCTACACTGAAGCCTCTACGCCTTCACTTCCTTCATGCGAACCACATTTCATATACTTTTAGACTGGGTTTGAAATTCACTCAACATGAGCAACCCAACATCTCTAGCAGTCTGCGCATCAATTCTGAATCAATTATTTTCCCAGAGAGGGATTTCTTCTTCTCTTATAATCACCACAATCTCAACACACTACACTCAATTCTCCTCCATTTTGCAACCCAATTTACCACTGAATTCTGCATACACACCTTTGAAATATATCTGCAATACAATGTGAGTAGTTGAAACAATGTCTACTCACTCACAATGCCCTGAAAATAGAATAGTCTCACACTCTCACCACAACCAACCAAATGAAATCAAAGCCTTATTCTATTTAAATTTTTTTGAGATGATTAACTCAGTAAATGCAACATGTTATGGAAGACTCAATGAATCTATTCACATGCTTTATATTTTGTCGAGGAAAGATTCTTGACCAAATCAATCACTAACTCCACCAGCCCTTTGATGTATTCAACCTTTATCAACTTCTAGAGGACCCATAAACTTCTTTTGATCATATGCCAAAAATTCCTAATTAATAACATTGCCACAACACCAAAATTGACTAAGAAACACGAGGAATACAGAGAAAAACTCGTGAAATCCTTCAGTCACTCCCTTAGCACTATTCTTTGAGCGACTGGAGCTATAATCACTCCCTTGAGCCTACCTCCATGTGGCTGGAGATCTCCAACTACTCCCTTAACCCATCATGCATGTGATTGGGGCTAAGGAAGGTCAAACATCAGTTAACTCAACTAAAAAACTGCTCAAACCTTTCCTAGAGATTGACAAGCCTATGTAGGTCCTTTGAAAGCTAATGAACCCTCTGCAACATTCCATAAATCCATTACAGTTCTATCAGGTTTTCATGAGAAAAAGGATGAGTTGGTGTAGTGGCAAGGGCATGCAACATTTTCTCAATTGAATTAGCATTAATAGGATAGAGGATTTCTCTAGTAGGTGAGATAATGGCTCTTTGGCTGGAATCATAGGATTCATGGAATTTTCTCATGAACTTTGGAGCTCTGTGTATTTGTGGAAAAATATAGTGAGGTAATTGGGATTCCCAGAGCCCAATTTCATCACTCTGGTCAATTAACTGCTCTTCCCACCAACAATAAATTTCAAATAAATCAAATTGAGAAGAAGTCTCAATGATTTTGCAATCCTTGTCAACTAATGGAGTATGGTGGAAATCAATATGTGGTTGAATTAGAGGATTTGAAACTTCTACAATTTCTTTTCCCTTGGGAGGCATTTTGTCAAACAAAACTACAGATAGTAAATGAAAAAATGGTAAAAGGAGTTACCAGAGTGGAGATAGGTAACTGACAAGTGGACCTAGAAGATGTGCTTGCGAACAGAACAAGTGGTTGAGCTGTATGAGCAGGTGGTCTTGAAGAATAATCTTGGTCGTAGAAGTCAACTATGTAACCTTTGAAATGCATGACATAGTGTTTATAAAGAGAAAAATGGAGTGGGAGGGTGGTGTGGAATATTTAAAAATGCATTAGTTATCCAACAGGTTAATTAACAGACATTTGGTTATGAATGCACGGGAGCGGAAATGAATGGGAAACGGATAGGTGACATTGGATGAGAAACATGAGGTGAAACGTGATGTGGAGGTAACGTGGGGTGGAAATAACGACTATGAAGGATACTGCGTTCAGGGGTAAGACGGAGCGGTTTGTGGTTTTGGGATTTTTTGTCCCGAAAGACTAAAAGGTACTTTTGTGGTTTATATAGGTGGTATTAAAGACTGCCCATTGCCCCCCCCCCCCCTCACTGATAAACTTCGGACGGCGAATGAGGGCTGAAAGGGAGTGTGGGCCGTATGATAGCGGAGGAGTGTGCGAGATGAGAGATGAGGTGGAGGGAGTTTAATGTGTGAGCGGGGAATGAACGGTGGGGTCAAAATATGATAGGTGAACGTGGCGGCTATGGGTCCAGGTGTTTTAATGAATGAAGTGATAGCATATGAATGAAATAACATAAAATCTGAACTTTGGTTATTTGAAAAATAATGCAGGAGGTCAATTGAACAACAAATGAACAACAATTGAACAACAACTAAACAACAATTGAATAGCAACCGGTCCCACGTTGACTTCCCTTTAGAACAACGCTTCACTCTACGTTGTTGATCTCCTCTCTCCAAATCTAATGGTCGGTAGTGACATCACAAATCGCACTTTCTTCTGCCCAAGGTTCATTCATTCATGAATGATGTGATGTGAAATTGATCCCACCGTCAACAATTAGCAGTCATCCAATGGTTGACAACGGTATCGCACAGGGAACTTGTGCGATGCTTACCCGCCATCGATGTTTTGATCTTTAGGAAATAACCATTTCAACATCTCAAACTTTCACATTTCTATCTACCCTTCTATTCCTAACATTTTTACTTATCCTTCCAGAGTGCATTTGAACTAGCAACCCAATATTTTTTTTATGAACAATCTATCTCCATACCTTATTTCTTCCATTGGCTTAGATTAAACCGTTGAGCCAATTTATTTTCTACCTATGAGAACTAATTTAAAACAAATCCAATTCTGATGCAACTGTATAATTGGATAAAATAACCTAGTGTGGCATCTAAACAAACTGCACATAACTATTATTTTTCAAACTGAATTTAGAACAAAGTAGTGGCATTTATATTTGCAACACTTTCAGAGTTGATTTCTTTTTCTTTTCTGTATAACCTAACCTTTTATTTTGCCTTCTTTTGTTAGGGAATCTACCCTAACATTTTCTTTGATATGGACATATTTATCAAAATATTTTCCTAACATTTTTTATTCAATATTTTTTTTGTCCATATCCTATCTTAACATTTTGTAAATACATTTTCATTTTTTGTCTAATTTATTCTAACTTAACAAAACCAAAAAATGCTACAACATTGGCTCCAACTGGGGACTACTTTCTCTTGTAGAATGCAGAGAACCTGCAGATCCATGTGCCTTCTCCTTGAGCTATGGAGTCCTTTTCTGTAAAAAATATCACTGACAGCTTAAAAAGTAAAAGAAACCGGAGTTTTTACAGTGAAAGGTATTCAAAATTCTCATTATTGAATGAAATGTTTAAGAAACCTTCCATTTTTAGGATAAGTGGAATATATGTTACACTAAAATTTGTCACCATGACTATTTGTAGTCAGTATGGCTCCATCAATAGTCATAATGTCCTCCTTGGCAAGTCTTATACCTCTGCTCCTCATGTCAAACTCCAAGAAAGAGAGAAAGTCCTTAAAAATCCATATAACTCTGGTTACGCAGTTCCTCTTATCCTTACCTGCGTGTACGCACCTCAAGTTCATAACACCTGCGTACTTGTACGCTCTGTTTGTAAAGGGGTGGGTGCGTACTCCTGTAAAGGTCAAAAGGCGCAAGTTTTACTCCAAAAAAGTTACTTGTGGTCGATTCTAGAGCATTCTAGAAGATGGTTTGACGTGGATTGAGCGCCTCCGGATGGTTCATGCATCCCAATGAAAGAGGAACTTATCCCATGAAGAGGGGAGCTATCCCATTGAAAGAGGGGCTTATCCCATTCATGGTGGACCTGATTAACTTCCTCCAAAGCACTATAAATACAGGCATTGGGCCAGAGGGAGGGGAGGTTGAAAGCTGAACATTCCTAAGGGTAGATGTTGCTGAAATTAGGACTCCCTTTTAGAGCTTGAGAGGAGAGATTCCAATCCTTTCTTAGCTTCATTTGGAAGTGGGTGAGCTGATAAAAGTAAAGGAGAACTCTTGCTGGACCCTGGGAGGGACCTGCACAACACCAAGGCACTGGTTGTAATGGTTTCTTTTGTTTCCAATTAATGCAATTAAGTTCATTTTTCTCAACAAGTTATTATATATAATTTGTTTCATAAACTCCTTGGTCTTTATGATGAATATGTTTTATTATATGAGTTATTCAGGTGCTATGTAATCGTTTGCTTGTTAGTGAATGCAGGCTTCAAGGAGAAGGAGCTCATCTAGATCAGAGAGGCTGGACTACAACAAACAAGCGTTGGACTAAAGGTAAGCCTTAAACACCTGGTTGCTTTTATTTTAAATGCATATTTCGGGAAAGATAATGCTTGATTGTTTTGTTTGTCACTAGAAAGCATTAGCTTCTAGGGAGGTCGGTTTTGTCCGCAAAATTGACTCTTTCCGCATGACAAAATGGCGACTCCACTGGGGAATCCATGGATTTGATTGATTTCTCTTTTGATTGATACTTTGATTTGAGAAAATATGATTTCTTTCTAGTTTTTGACTGATTGACTGTGAATTTGGGTGGAATAGCTTAGGGTTGAGTTAGTTTTTATTTTTCTTGATTTTGAGAGCAGTACGCACCCTCTGCGTTAAGCACAGTGCGTACTAGTACGCATTTTTTCTTTATACACAGAGCGTGGCCGCACCTGTGCAAACAGGCTGCCTGCGTACCCTGTCAAAAGCCTAGAAAATTTCCATTTTTTCCTTTTTCTCCTATTAGATTTTGTTTATAGCTTATTTTTGCTGCCCAGATCCACTGTTTACCTATCAAAAGTTTTCACCTAAGCTTGTTTCATTAGCGTCAAGGGTTTTAGTGAAGTTCAAAGAGATTCTAGCCCTAGGTTTGATTTTTGCATTAGTCTTGTAGTGACTTTGGCTTTAGAAGTTGTAAAAGCCTTGGATCTCCCTGGTCTTTTCAGTCTTCTTAGGAGTCAGACCTTTCATAAAATCCACCTTTGTGAGAAACCTACCGTTGTGTTGTCTCTTTGCGGAATTTCGAGAAGGCTTGTTTGTTAAGCTGTGAATTTCATTCTTAAGAAAAAGAACAAAAACATTTTATTTTGTTTTTGACTAGTTTATGATTCTGCATGAATTAGTCCTTGGTTGGATTGTAACTAAGTAAAACATCCTGGAATTATATTTTGTAGGCTTTTACCTCATTAGATTTGCTTTTAGGTGAATTTCACTTAGATTTGCATAGATCTTAAGTTGATTTTCGTTTTCATAGATCTTAGATTGATTTGATTGTCATAGATCTTAAGATTGATTTCTGTTAAGTAGTTTTACGTGCTTTGTTAAATAGGAAAAAATACAAAATCTCTTTTGAGCAAAGTTTGTTTTAGTAGCGTTTGAAGTCTTTGAAAAGAGAAAGGAAGTTTTCATGAAATAATTAGTGGTCATGTGTTGTGTGCTTTGGAAAAGATAAAAGAGATTGTTTCTTTGATTTTCATTGCCAAGAAAGTTGTCTTTATAAGTTTTGCATTCTCCAACTCTCTTAGCTAGGGAATTCATTGAAAAGGAAAGATTGTTTTGTTTCATCCTAGGTGCATCTTTTTAGTGGATTTGAGTCGAGTCTACACACCATCAGTTTCATCTCCGCTACCTTTTGTCCTAAAGAAAATCCATAAAAATTAACGCTTAAAGTAAAATCAACTTAGTAACTTTTTTATTTACTAGGGCTCTGAAACACCAATATAGATCAGACTAGTGTCTTGGAGTAGGAGAGTAATTAACTCTCCAAGACAGTAAAACCAAACAAGTAGCTTATCTTGTGGTAGGATAAATCCAACTGTTTCATTTGTACTCTGGGAAAGCTCCTCTTAAAGGAGAAGCACGAGATCGTGTCCGAACCAGTGAGGGAATCAATCCTCCTTCATTGGGAACGACGCCAGATACGCACGTACTACAAACGGTAAACCTCGGATTAACCATTGTCGAGGAGCCTGGGGTCACTTGTCGGTAAACCTTGGATTATTTTCAAGGAGCCAGCAAGGGGATTGATCTTGTTACTCTGCCCTTGCGTGCTATCGGATCGTAGACTGTTCCCCCAGGTATATTTGTTGCTGTTGGTGACCTTAGTGACTATTATCTTTAGGATTCTTCCTAAGGTGACGGTGGAGGGAAGATCCCACTGTACCTGGAGCAGACGTCGGCTAGACTCACTTGGATTTTCTGGGGGGTTCACTTCACTCGAGACGGTTTAAGTGGAGGAACTTGGTCCAGTCTATTCATTAAGCAGGTTGCCGGGGTAACTGTTCCACCCGCCACTTCTGTACTGAATTCAGCGATGTTGGATTTCATCACCAACTAGTGTTTTCGGTCCGGAAGGTTACTGTTTGTGTTTGGTTTGACGCCCTAGATTCTTTAGGCGTATGATTCGAATTTGTTTGGTTCTTTAGAGACTTTAGGTAGTTTGCTTTGAGATTTTACTTTGTTTGCGTGTGCTTTTTAGCTGTGGCTGAATTACCAAGACAGTCCCGTAGACTTCGGGGCCAGTCTCCTGAGGTTGTAACCGTGGCTGATTTGTTGAGGAAGTCCCATAGACTTCGGGGCCAACCTCCTGAAGACGTCCCGGGCCATTACGAAGGTTTGAAAGTCCTTGTAACTCCTAGTGGTAGTAAAGTAGGGTCACCTGAAGAAGGAGAGTCTTCGTTGGTTGTTCATCCAGATTACCAAAGTCTAGAAACAAGTTATAATCCTGAAGCTGTTTCGGTTTCCGAGCTTGCTGGTAGTTTTTCATCTACTAGTGATATAAGCGAAGAACCTGAGATATCTGAACCTGTTACTCCAACATCGGGGTTAGTCTCTCCGGCTTCTAGTGTTCCTAATTCACCTAGGGTAGAAAGAGTCATCACCAAAAATCTTCCTTCTGGTTTGATAGCTATTGAAGAACTTGCTCCGGAAGAAGAAATAGGCGTCCCTATCCCTGAAAATCAACCTACTATTGATCTAAGGGAGCGTGAATCCATTTTTTACAGTCCACCTAGAAGTACTACTTGGTATCTTTCTTTAACTAATTATTTGGACAACTCAGTGTCGAGTTTTTCACCACCTCGTGTTTCTTATCCACCTAGGGGTATTTATACTCCCGTAAATATGTCAGGTCAGTCGTCCATGTTTACTCAATCGCCTGAATCGTTTTTGTACGACGGTCCTTCTTTTCCTGCTGGGTATCAGTCTCTGTCTGGTACTTTTTCAGGAGCATCTCCTCAACCCATTGAACAAAGGATGTTCACTGGAAGCAATGGTGTAAAGCCGTTGAGTGTAGAAGACATTCTTATGATGTCAGGTTCTATTCTCGCTTCTCAACCTCAAGGTGGCCAGTTACCGCCTGGGGGGCAGCCTCAATTAACGCCTGGGGGGCAACCTCAAGGTACACAATTTGCATCTGGGGGGCAACCTCAAGGACAGTACGTGCCTACGGTACATTACATTCCTCAAGGTCAACCCCAGACTCAATATGTACCCCAAGGTCAACCCCAGTATCAATTTATACATCAAGGTCAACCCCAGTATCAGTATATGCCTCAAGGGTATCTACCCCAAGGTCAGTACTCGAGTCAAGGTTTCCAACCACCCCAAGGTCAATCTTATGTTCAAGGTACGGGAAATGTACCTTTCACTTATCAATCCTTCCCTCAACCTGGTTATGGATCTCAATATCCTCAACCTGTTATGGGTCAATATCCCGGAATAAACATAGTGTGGGATCCATCACAAGTTCAACAGGTGTTGCAGCCAAATGTACAGTTGTCATCTCAAACTGGACAACCCTTAGTTTCTGGTCCACCCCAGCAACCAGTCCAGTCTAATATTCAAACTTCTGTACCTTCGGTAGTTTCTCAGTTCGGGACTATTTCGCCTCATACTCCATCTCAAACAACTGCTGCAACTACCGCAACATCTGTTCCATCTACCACATTTACTTCTGGAGTATCGACAGCTCCGTGTTATAGACATTTTTGTGCCTTACAACATTGAGCATGGAATGTCCATAATCTAAGGGATCCAAAGTCCCTAAACATGTTGTTCCTACCCCTAGAGGAACAAGGCTAACAAACCACAACAATTCACAGAAGTTCTCCACCAGAAACTGCTCAAAAACAAGTCAATTCAAGATCAATTCAGTGGCTCCACTAGCTGTTTGCACTGAATGTCAAAGCCAACATTGGCTACCTGCGCTGAGCGAGAGTGGACATGTGGCAAGCTCATTTCTCAAGGTGTCAAAACCCAGGAAGCTTCCAAAATGACACTTGCCTCAGGGAATTCGACTGGTGATGAGTAAGAGGTTCCAAATCTCCAAGTGGAAGCAAGAACCTCCAAGTGGAATCAAGAACTGACAGAGGGAGAGGACACTAGTCAGATCTCAAGCTGACTCATCCTCTCTCCAAACATCTATATATGGATCTCTCCTCCATGAGATCTAGAAGGCTGGAATTTTGTTATTGTAAAGAATTGCTGTTGGTTTGAGATTGGAATCATTGGGTGCTTAATGCTTTGAAGGGGGTGAAGATAGGAATTCCATTTGCTGGGAAGGAGATGCTGGATTGGAGCCCTCTGGGTTGTATCTCTTCCTGAACCTTGTTATTCATCAGTAAAGCTATCTTGGTTTCTCCTATATACTGATGTATTTTTGATGTATGATTGCATTAGTATATTTAGTTTGTTTCTAATCCTGAACTAGTTATGAGTATGAATCCATGTCTTGTGTAGTGTTCTCTTCTTGTGATCTTGCAGAAACCTCTTGAAGCTGGGCGAGTGAGAAGGCAAGTAGCTGGGAACTCTCCAAGAGAAGAGAAACCGGATCGAGGGACAAACGGAAGACACCGGTTAGCCCATCCATCTCTCTTCATTCTTAATTCATAAAGGAAGAATACTAGAATAGCTGTCTCTGTTTGTTGCCAAGGCACTGTCACACCTTAGGTGGATAGGATCGTCCTGCATAGGCATTTTTCCCCACAACAAATTGGCGACTCCACTGGGGAGATCTGTTTAGTCATTTTATTTGTGTTTCTATCATTGTTTGTTTCATAGACTCGACGGCAATAATCGAACTGCATCTGCTATTCCCGGATGCAAAGTAGACAGTTGCTGCTTTGATCCAATCACTGGACTTGTCTATGATCTGAACAATGGACTCACAAATGATTTGATGATCCTTTGTGATAGATCTTAGTACCCCCTCAAAGCATCCCTTTGATTGTACCTTGCTTGTTGTTTTTATTTGGCCTAAAACAGTAGATTAAATAGCAATATGTGACCAGAACCAGTGAGAAACGAGAGTTTCTCCTTCAGCGCAGACCCAGTGAAGGGATTCTGCATTTCAACGCAGGTCCCGTGAAGGCTACCTGCGCTGAATGTCAAAACCCCTGTGTTGAGGTTGCGCTGATCCTGTTTGCCCTTGTGCAGCTGGGGTTCTCTGCTCTGTTTTGCCTTGTTTTGATCTCTGATTTTTGCAGCCTGTAACCAGCATAGGTACCAGTCTGATAACTCCTTTTCTCTGCTTAAATTTCGCCTCCTTTTGTACAAAAAGACTGTGAGTGTTTTTATGTGTTTGTGGCGTCATTTGCAGTTTTCCTTTGCAAGAGTGAAATAGTCATCCTGTAGCCCTTGATTCAGATCTGTTGATTGTGATCTTAGAAGAGAGTTCATTGGCTGTTTGCAGTTGATTATACATTTACTTTTGCATTTGGTTTGAGTTTGTCTCTTTTAAGTGTCGAAACAAGTATTCATTTCGAAAATCGTTAAGTGTTGTAATCTCTTCTACCCTCTCTGATTTTGAAAAAGTAAACTTGTTTGTACTTGTCATTTAAAAGCAAATTCAAAGTTGTACAAAAAGCTTTCTATGTAGGCATCAATACTAAGAAAGCGGAAAACAAACACCTGCATTGTGCATTTGCATCTTGATAGTTTGCATGTCTGATTTAGGAAAGTGCATTAGAGTGTGCTGATTGCTCTTTGAGAAAAGATGGTGTCTTTCTTTTCCCTTAGTAGCTAGGATTTTCAAAGTTGAAAAGATATAAAGCTTGCTTATCATCTTTAGACTGCATTTAGGAATTGTATCATACATCTCGTGGTGAACCTTGAAAGGCAAACTTCTAAAAATATCAACCTAAAATAAATTGAATGAACTTAACAACGCTTTGCAACATAACGCACAACATAGAGGTCTAGGCTAGAGACGTGTTCCGGCGTCGTAAAGCCTGGTGATCGTCGATCTCGTGGATGGTGGGTGATTCCTCCTGAGGGACGATAGTGCCAGTACAGATTGTTCTCCCACGTACCGTCGCGTATATATTGGGAGACCCCTATAGGCTAAAACCTTTATCCTTAGGAAGCCATGTCGGCCGCCTACTGATCGCAATGCACTGAACACAGCATTCAGGAAGATCGACCGCCCGTACCCTAAAAAGTATTCTGCAGTTTTGTGAAACGTTTGGCACACCCTCTGCCTAGAACTCCAGAGTAGTTCCTTTTGGCCTTTTTCAGACTCTATAACGGAAAAAGTCCATCTGAGCATTTGTCACTTCAGGCTCGTTAAAACATCGAAGGAGACTAGAGTCATCTTTAGCTTTTTCTCGACTCTTTAAAATTGAAAAAGCAAGTTGTGTCCAAGCGTCGTTAAAATTTATTTTAAACGGAATAATCATCACCTTTCCCTCGTTGATCTTCGAAGTTAATCTACCTTCATCACAAAGTTCTTGTAGAATCGCTAGAAAATCTTTTGGATAGACTAAATATGTCTGAACAACCGTCGACATCCAGGACTGTGTCATCCGACACAGCAGCGGCAGAGCCTCCTGCCGCTACTCCAACGATGTTCGCTGGTATACCATCTGTCCTGGAAAATTGTCAACAACAAGCTGGATTCCAATCAGAGACAGTTTCGACGACATGGTTAGTTCCTATTTCTTCATCCGGATTATCATCTGGTATTTCTTATGTTGAAACTCAACAAATTGATCCAATGTGTCTTCAAAGGCCAATCTACCCTTTAAGTACTGGATTGCCACCATATGGAGGGCAGTATGCCTTTTCATTGTTCCCCCCTAGAGAACAACCATATGGGAGTTTACAACAAATTTCAGGTCAAACTGGAATTACATGCAGCGGATGGGTACCGATACTGCCTCAGCAACCAAGGGTTGCATATTCAATGCAACCAGTCCACCCTGTGTCGAATGTTGCCACTATACCTGGTATGGTGATTGCGTCGCAAGTACAAGCGCTACCTGTTGTATGTCAACCCCAAGTTTCTCAGTTGCCATACAACAGCCTCTTGTCTCGACAACTCAATCACAACCTCCGGTTAGTGCCTCCTTATCTGGACCGACTCAGGCTCAAACAAGTACTATGACTCCTCATCTTGGTCAATCATCCAGTATTGGATAACAGCAACTGGTCCAACAACTAGAGCTGGTTCAAACTCATCAACCCCCATTCCAGGAATCATATCGAGGACCTGAGCAACAAGTCTTTGTAAGTAATGGGCAATCGCATTTACAAAGCGGTTACCAACAACCATATTATAATGGTTATGCCCATCAACCTTGTCAAAGTTGCCAGCATCAAATACATTATACTGGTATGCAAAGACCCACTGCTCAGGCGATTCCATCTTATCCTAGGTATGCTTCGCCTGACCTGACTCAACAGTTGCCCTTTGTAGCATCTCTAGAATTACCAGATCTAAACCGGCTGACGAATGATCCAATTGCTTATGCCCCTTGGTGGCCAACGATTCCGCATAAACTTCCGTCAGATATTCCTAAATTTAATGGAAATCCGGGTGAAGATCTGTCGAATCATGTGATGACATTTCATCTGTGGTGTTCATCAAACACCCTAAACGATGATTCGATTAGGCTTCGCCTTTTTCAGAGGACGTTAACTGGTCCAACAGCAAAATGGTATATCGAATTGCCTAGAGCTTCATTCGACAACTTGAGTACCCTAGCCACGACTTTCTTAACCCATTTTCAATTACCCATAAGGTATGAAACGGGAACGAAACTCCTAACCAACTTCAAACAGACAACGACCACTCACATATCTGATCATATACATGAGTGGCGATGTCATCGTAGGATGGTGAAAACGTATGTTCCCGATCAGCTATTAGCTGAATGGTTTATCAAGTCATTACTTCGTGCCATCATGGAAGATGTGGCAAAGGGGGGAGTCGTAACGGAAGAGCAAGTCATCGCTTGTGCGCAATATCTGGACTTGGTTTACACTCAATCCGGCACGCTCTACGACAAAATACCTGATGCCCCTAGACCGGAATTCTCAATTCCTCCTCCTCCTAAATCAAACAATGACTCTCATGCCGGCGATGGCGTGATTGGCGCAACAGACATGAAATCGACAAAGGCTATATCTAAAAAGGTCTGTAAGATTTCCGGTCAAAATGCAAATGAGGAACTTCTTGCCTCGGAAGTAAGTGCCGTGTCGGACGACAAGGGAAAACAAATGAAGCAACCAGTGGGCAAGAAGAAAAAGAAAGGGAGAAAAAGGAAACCCCCTACGGGGTGTCATATATGCGATGAGGATCATTGGACATCAGATTGTCCATACAAAGCTGAGCTTAAAAGATTCTTTAAGAGTTCGAAAACCTCAGCTGTGTTGAATGATCCGTTTCCAAGCCCGGGAACCGAACTGGTTGCTAATCAAAATGCTTCCCGATCCCAAGTGCTTATGTTGTCTGTATCAAAGCAGCAAAATGATGCTTTGACGAGGAATAAAGATTACAGGAATCCAAAGCTGTCGAACAACAAGGCTAATGAACAACCTAGTAGTTCGACAACAACTTTGACCGAAGTTGTGCCACCCATCGTTCCTGAGCCAATGATAAAGTCGCAAAAGGGAGCAGTACACAAATCGACATTTAATCCTTGTGCGAAAATAGCACAGATAGAGGACCTGGCCCGATCGCCGTCCGCTATGTCGACACTTGAGGTACCACAAAATTACTTCTCCCAAGAGCAAGCTTTATTATCAGCAATAAGTGCGATTGACCCAATGGATTCCAATCTTGTGGCCTTTGATCATAAAGGATATGACCCTCAGTTACCAGCTCAACTAGCTTTCCTTATTCAAGTGAAAGCCCTCAACAAAACTGTTCATCGAACAATTATTGATGAGGGGGCATCTACATGCATTATGTCGATGAGTTGCTGGAAAACTTTAGGATCTCGAACCTTGTTGCGATCTTCGACGACATTAAAAGCATTCGACGGAAGGACATATACCCCATATGGTATCCTAAGTAACTTGAAAATTGAACTAGGAGGGAAAACAGTAGAAATAGATGTTGAAGTCATCGATGGGAATCTTGATTACAACATCCTGCTAGGAAGACCGTGGATCTATGCCATGGTCGCAGTTGTGTCGACCTACATCAGGAAGATTGCATTTCCCTTCCAAGGAAGAATTACAATCGTCGACCAACAAACTTTTCTCCCCAACAGTTCACAAGTTACGGGAAGCATTCCAATGATCCATGGAAGCAATCATTCGCTCCAAAATATCGGAGTAGGTCTCCTAAAAGACCCTGCTTTAATGGGTACTTTTGCCCTACCGCCTCCAAGTAATCTGGCGGAAGTGGCCACAGTGGAGTATGAAACCTTCTACATCTAATGGATTTGGACTCCGAGGACGGTTCTAATCTCGTGTCAACCTCGTTAAAAAATGAAACAAGGAGTCATGAGGATAGGTAAACCTTCATTCCAACCACCAAGTTGAATGCAATGAAGCTTGGGGGGCATGCACCTCGATTTGCATTGTTATGATGGGGGCATGCAAACTTAGATTCGAGCAGTTTTAGCACACAGTTCATGCTCATTAAAAAATAAACGCAAGATCCGAGCAGTTTTAGCGCATAGTTCATGCTCGTTAAAAAATAAACATAAGATCGAGCAAGTGTTTCAATCCGCGTTTAAGCTCGTTAAAAAATGAACTACCCGGTAAAAAACCACAGTGAATGTAATATCATCAGCCATTAAAGCCTTGGTCGTGTTTGCACCATCACCTCCACTTT
Source organism: Pinus tabuliformis (assembly GCA_031772625.1). Taxonomy (NCBI): domain Eukaryota; kingdom Viridiplantae; phylum Streptophyta; class Pinopsida; order Pinales; family Pinaceae; genus Pinus; species Pinus tabuliformis. The sequence goes on from CM062819.1 coordinate 481,181,868, forward strand.
TCATTTGGCCGATCGTTCACCTCCATATGTTTGTTTACCCATTTTGAGGAACAGCTGCGAAGAGTGATTTCACCTAGCCATCCTTGTGACACTGCCGTGATTGGAAAATTCCAACCTGTACCTGGAATCAGCTGCTAACCCTGTTTATCACTCGTTCCTCAAAAGACGAGTCTTCTTTAAGCTCTTTTCCACTAACTCGTAAAATATGAAAAGATTTCCGAGTCCTTGGCCTTCCAGCTCGTTAAAGGGACAGGAAGTGCTATCCCTCCTCTAGATTTTAATCTTTTTGGACCTGAGGGATTATTGCATAAAAAGATCGAGCGCTTGTTTTGTTCGGCTCGTTAAAACTATCGAAAACTCATCCCTTCTGTATTGTTTTACACTTTTTCTGACTTAAGGGATTAGATGATGAAAAAGGACTTTGGAGTTAACTTTATGTACCTTTTCAGATTCTCTAAAAATGAAAAGGACCGAGTTATCCTTGTCGTTAGACTCGTTAAAATCATTAAATAGCGACAAACTTGTCTTTAGACGAGAACGAGTTTCACTATCGCTAGGCTCGTTAAAACATAGCGATGGGCTTGCCCGAAGGGCAGGTTATAGAACAAGCATATGTTATCCTCCTCAAGATTGACAAAAATAAAGAGGTACTGGTCAGCAATGACTGGGGAAAAATAGGGAGAAACTCAAGAAAACTTTGATGGTAGCAAGTCGCTCTTGAACATGACACTTTTCCTCCATACCACAATCGGGTTGGGTTGTTTCATTCACCGGTCACATCCATGGTCTCGCCATACCATCCATATTTGGGGTAATGCTACCGATCCATCGCATCAGTGTCACCATATGTTCAAGGGAAGTCGTTCAGAAGAGTCAACCGTGTCCCATCCACTGCCATACATTATCCTTCATCCTTTCATGACCGCCACCCTGAATCATATGTCACAGATCGTTTTCACCTCCATCAAAATCATTAGCTCTGTTCCGTGTCACTGATGTGGGATTCATTAAGGCCCTCCTTTGATGGATCGCTTCTTGTCGACATCAGCTCATTATCCAAGAAGTTGATCTAGGAACAACCCCTTCAGTACTTTGAAGCTTGCATGCCTCAATGGCAAGTTTCTCTCTTCCGGCGACAGGTATACATCAATGACCTTCGACCAAAAGATTTTGCGTGGTGTTCAACGCCAAGTCCTTTATTCACACCACGTGAATTGTACTGCAGTACCTTGAGGGTCATTATCATTATCGGTGATTCCTCTCGCGCTTGTTAATGGTTTACATCATTGACCGGTAATCAAGCGATGTCTTTCCATGTTCGACTTCAGAACATTTCTCACATGGATCGACTTGTACTTAGAGTGAAGATCGAATGAGTTTAAAGGCCCCGGATCTAGTTTCTTCCATCTGGGCTGCGATATATATTCAGGAAATATAAAGACATTGACATGTACATCATTGCAGCAAATAATCATCCTACTCAAAGGATGATAATTTCATCAAAATTATCAGTCTACCATCAGACGATTGTCTGTTCTATGTACAAAAAAATGAATTTATAAAGCTGAGCATGGGAATGCCCACCTCAGCTAGATCATGAAAGCAGTATGAAAAATAATGTATTGTATTGTATCTTATTACAGGTCTCCTCCCAGCATTGGATGAACTTCGGATCCCCCTGATAAAGCATTTCACCCGATAAACGGCCTCATACTTTAGGGGGCAACTGTTATAGACATTTTTGTGCCTTACAGCATTGAGCATGGAATGTCCATAATCTAAGGGATCCAAAGTCCCTAAACATGTTGTTCCTACCCCTAGAGGAAGAAGGCTAACAAACCACAGCAATTCACAGAAGTTCTCCACCAGAAACTGCTAAAAAACAAGTCAATTCAGGATCAATTCAGTGGCTCCACTAGCTGTTTGCGCTGAATGTCAAAGCCAACACTGGCTACCTGCGCTGAATTTCAAAGGGAACACTGGCTACCTGCGCTGAGCGAGAGTGGACATGTGGCAATCTCGTTTCTCAAGGTGTCAAAACCCAGGAAGCTTCCAAAATGACACTTGCCTCAGGGAATTCGACTGGTGATGAGTAAGAGGTTCCAAATCTCCAAGTGGAATCAAGAACTAACAGAGGGAGAGGACACTAGTCAGATCTCAAGCTGACTCATCCTCTCTCCAAACATCTATATATGGATCTCTCCTCCATGAGATCTAGAAGGCTGGAATTTTGTTATTGTAAAGAATTGCTGTTGGTTTGAGATTGGAATCATTGGGTGCTTAATGCTTTGAAGGGGGTGAAGATAGGAATTCCATTTGCTGGGAAGGAGATGATGGATTGGAGCCCTCTGGGTTGTATCTCTTCCTGAACCTTGTTATTCATCAATAAAGCTATCTTGGTTTCTCCTATATACTGATGTATTTTTGATGTATGATTGCATTAGTATATTTAGTTTGTTTCTAATCCTGAACTAGTTATGAGTATGAATCCATGTCTTGTGTAGTGTTCTCTTCTTGTGATCTTGCAGAAACCTCTTGAAGTTGGGCGAGCGAGAAGGCAAGTAGCTGGGAACTCTCCAAGAGAAGAGAAACTGGATAGAGGGACAAACGGAAGACACCGGTTAGTCCATCCATCTCTCTTCATTCTTAATTCATAAAGGAAGAATACTAGAATAACTGTCTTTGTTTGTTGCTAAGGCACTATCACACCTTAGGTGGATAGGGTCGTCCTGCATAGGCATTTTTCCCCACAACACTCCGGTTTCTACTGTCCCTGTAACTACTCCTCAGACATATTTACCATCGTCTGGATCCACGATTCAAACTACGGTTTAGATGCCTGTAGGACAACCTGGTTTAAGTACGATTGTCACAAGTCAACCACAATTCACTTATCAACCGTACCAAGGACAGTACCAATTCGGTCCTGCTGTCCAGTAGCCAGTTTACTAGTATCAACCGTATCCTGGGTACACTTATCAACAGTCACAACAACCCCAGTACGGTCCGGTTAATCCTGGTTTTCCAGGAGGATACAATATCCCGAATGCGATTCCTATTCCTAGTTATCCTGGATATCCTCCTCCTGGGGCTGGTATAGTGACCCAGAGTTTTAGGGATCCTAATCGGCAGCTACCGTTTATCGCAACTTTGGATTTACCAAACTTGTCACGCCTAACGAACGATCCAATTAATTATCTTCCGTTCTGGCCACCAATGCCTAATAAGTTGCCCAGTGACATTCCCAAGTTCGAGGGTAAGTCTGGCGAGGACCCGTCGAATCATGTGATGACTTACCACCTCTGGTGTGCCTCAAATTCCATCTCGGATGATTCGATCCGCTTGCGTCTTTTTCAGTGCATTCTCATTGATCTCGTGGCCAAGTGGTACATTGAGTTACCACGAGCCTCTTTTTATAATTTTAGCCAGTTAGCTACTTCGTTTTTAACTCATTTTCAGTTGTCGGTCAGATATGATAATGGCACAGAGTTACTAACTTCATTAAAACAATTGACGTCCACTTATATTTCCGATCACATTCATGAATGGAGACGTCGAAGGCGGTTAGTGAAAGTTTTTATCCCGGACCAGATCTTAGCTGAATGGTTTGTTAAATCATCATTACCGAAGATTACTGAAGACGTAGCTAAGGCCGGAGTAGTTACTGAGGAGCAAGTGATTGCTCAAGCGCAGTACCTTGACTTAGTTTATACTCAGTCAGGTACGTTACATGAAAAGATCCTAGATCTTCCTAAGTCAAATCAAATCGCTGCTGTTCCGTCAGGGTCTCATGCCGCTGATGGCATGATTGGTACGGTGACTACTAAAAGCAAGAAGAAGTCTTCCAAGAATTCTTCTCCTATTATAACCTTACCAGACTCCACGACAGGAGATTCTTCTGCTGAACTCTCCGCCGATATTCACGCTGTAGAGTCATCTACGGCTAAATCAAAAATCGGTGGGAAGAAGAAAGGCAAGAAGAATAATAAAGCAGACAAAACTCCAAAGGAGAAAACTGAAAAGGCGAAATCCAATGATGAAAAGCGAAAGCCTCGTTATCCATTTCTTATTTGTGAAGAAGAACACTTTACAAGAGACTGCCCTCATCGAGCAGAGGTTGCGAAAATCGCTAAGGGTTCCCAAATTCCTACTGTCTTGAAGGACCCATTTCCAAAAGATAGCAAAATGATAGGTTCTTCCTCGAGTGCCACTGAAGAACCCATTTTGATGATGTCTCATGTAAGGATTGCGACTCGATCGCAAGATTATGGTAGTAAAAGTCTTGTTGATGGCAAAGAAGCAGAATCTTCTCATTCTAATCCATCAACCTCAGCTCCTGGTTCCGATCCACTACAGATCGAGAAGCCTAACCCAGACTTAGTAATCAAACCGCCCGCCAAAGTGCTGCAATCGTGCCCAGCACAACGCAAATTACTTTTGTCGGCTATAGGAGCTGTTGATGTTCACGTACCGAACCTAATAATCTTTGATCTAAAAAATAGTACACCGCATTTACCTCATCGAATGGCTTTCCAGATCCCAGTGATAGTAAAAAACAGGCCTATTCATCGGACTGTAATTGATGAGGGAGCTTCCACGTGTATTATGTTGATGCAGTGTTGGAGATCGCTTGGTTCTCCTTCACTAAATCAATCCCCAAAAATTCTTAAGGCCTTTGATGGCTGTGGGTTCCGTCCTTTTGGCATTCTACAGGATTTTCCTATAGGGGTTGAAGGAAAAACCGTTAGTCTAGATGTGGAGGTGGTTGATGCCCCTCTAGACTACAACCTTCTCTTGGGTCGAAGTTGGACTTACGCTATGACAGCGGTCGTTTCATCGGTCTTCCGAGTAATAAAGTTTCCACATAATGGAAAGATCGTAACAATAGAACAACTGACTTACTTTTCATCCGACCCAACCTCTTCAGAGAGTATCCAGCATGTCGGTAAAATGACTATCCCATATAAGGATGTTGGTGTAGGATTAGTTAAAGATGTCGGTTTACTGGGAACTTTTCCTTTTCCTCCACTCAACGCATCATCTTCATTTGCAACCATTCATATGGTTACATCAGACGCAATTTATTACGACGATCCTTGGATCGTTCCTTCTGAATCTAAAATAGACTCATTTGGTAATTCTATGCCGTTGAGTCCATATGAAATTGCCTATGAAGCCGTGCAGTCTTTTTCCGACCCGTGTTCAACCAAAGTCGACCAAATGAATGTGGTCCGTGAGGAATCACTTTTCACATCAACCTCGGCGTTAATAGTGTTTCTCGAAGTTGTGTCATCTGACGAACAACTTCGTGAGGTCCTGTGTATAGATGACTTACCATGGGACGATCTCCATCATAGATCTTCGTTTTTACCTGAGCATGATCGTTTTGAAAATGATTTCTCATCAATTTTTACAGCTGAATATGTCAAGGAAGCTCAGAATCCCATGAAACATCCTGATTCAGAGTTGAATTTGGGAAATATTTCTCGAACTATTCCCATTGACATTTCAGTTAAACCTGGAATTGTTGAAAACATTCATATAGGTGCCTCGTGTACAGATGATGAAATCCAGACATACAAGGCCCTATTTCAAGAATTCCGTGACGTGTTTGCCTGGTCCTACGAGGAAATGCCATGAATTGATCCCGCAATTGTTGTTCATGAGATCAAGACTTACCCGGATGCTAAACCCGTCCGGCAACGTTTGCGTCAGATTCACCCACGAAAAGCTATTGCAATTAAAGTAGAAGTTGAAAAGCTGTTGAAAGCAGGTTTCATTTATCCGATCCCGTTAACAGATTGGGTATCGAATATTGTTCCGGTTAACAAAAAACAGGGAACAATAAGAATATGCATCGATTATAGGGACATTAATCGAGCCTGTCCAAAGGACAACTACCCAACGCCCTATATCGATCAAATCATTGATGATTGTGTCGGCAGTGAAATATTTTCCTTTATGGACGGTTTTTCCGGTTACAATCAAATCAATATTCTACCTGCCGATCAACCAAAAACGGCTTTCATTTGTCCATGGGGGACATTTGCTTACTGCAAATTACCTTTTGGGCTTAAGAACGCCAGAGAAACTTTTCAAAGGGCGATGTCTTATGCGTTTCATGACATCAAACACATTGTGCAACCGTATCTCGATGATTTGCCCGCTCATTCATTACATCGAGCTGATCACCTTGTCCATTTACGAGCAATCTTCATGAGGTGTAGGCATTATCGTATTCGGTTGAACCCACACAAATGTGTCTTCTGTATAGAAGTGGGACGATTGCTAGGATTTGTAGTTTCGAAAGCCGGCATTCGTGTCGATCCCTCGAAGGTAGAAGCTATCATCAAATTGCCTCCTCCTTCGAGTCTTCGCCAACTCCAAAGTTTGCAGGGGAAAGCAAACTTTTTACGATGATTCATTCCTAACTACGCCGAGGTTACAAAGGGTTTTACCCGGTTGTTGAAACAGAACGCTCAATTCTCTTGGGATGAGATAGCTCAGAAATCTTTTGATGCACTCAAACACGCGTTGACCCATGCACTGTTGTTGCATCCTCCCAACTACAACCAGGATTACTTTTTGTACCTTGCCGCCTCCCATTCCACCATTGGCATGGTCTTAGTTCAGGAAGATGAATTCGGGACGGAACATGTGATATATTACCTTAGCAGGACGTTAAATCCCACTGAGCTAAAATACTCACATGTGGAGAAATTGGCATTGGCAGCCGTTCAAGCTGTCCAGCGTTTTCGTCACTACATTTTACTCCGTAAAACTACAGTCATTTCGGATTGCAACCCTATGATTTACATTTTGACTAAAAAATTGCTAGGGGGCAAGTACTCCAAATGGATTGTTATCCTGCAGGAGTTCGACTTGGAGTTTGAGAAATCTAAGTCTAAGAAATATTTAGTTTTTGCAGAGTTATTGTGTGACTTCCCGCGTGCTGACACAGAAACTGTGGCAGAGGAGCCCATTGCGGACGAATCTTTGTTTCTAATCAGCACTTTGGATCCATGGTATGGGGATATCATCATCTATCTCCAGACCCAATCCTTTCGGCCTGAAGCTTCAAATTCAGAACGTCGGAAAATTCGATTCTAGTCCCAACAATACAAAATTATTGGAGATACTCTTTATCGACGTGGGGCGGACTCTATTTTTCGACGTTGCTTAACTCACGAAGAGGCAGAAAGGGTTCTAAATGACTGTCACTCTGGAGCATGTGGCGGTCATATGTCTGGGTATGCCACAGCCCAAAAGATGCATGCTGGCTACTTCTAGCTATCCTTGTTTAAAGATTGTATTACTGCGGTCCGAAAATGCCACAACTGTCAGGTGTTTGATCGAAAGATGCGTGCTCCACCTGCAGCTCCTCTCCACCCTATAATTTCCGTTAGTCCTTTTGCCAAATGGGGTATCGATTTTATTACATGTAACCCTCACTCGGCTGGGGGGCATGCGTATTTTGTCATGCGGAAAGAGTCAATTTTGCAGACAAAACCGACCTCCCTAGAAGCTAATGCTTTCAAGTGACAAACAAAACAATCAAGCACTATCTTTCCCTAAATATGCATTTAAAATAAAAGCAACCAGGTGTTTAAGGCTTACCTTTAGTCCAACGCTTGTTTGTTGTAGTCCAGCCTCTCTGATCCAGATGAGCTCCTTCTCCTTGAAGCCTGCATTCACTAACAAGCAAACGATTACATAGCACCTGAATAACTCATATAATATAACATATTCATCATAAAGACCAAGGAGTTTATGAAACAAATTATATATAATAACTTGTTGAGAAAAATGAACTTAATTGCATTAATTGGAAACAAAAGAAACCATTACAACCAGTGCCTTGGTGTTGTGCAGGTCCCTCCCAGGGTCCAGCAAGAGTTCTCCTTTACTTTGATCAGCTCACCCACTTCCAAATGAAGCTAAGAAAGGATTGGAATCTCTCCTCTCAAGCTCTAAAAGGGAGTCCTAATTTCAGCAGCATCTACCCTTAGGAATGTTCAGCTTTCAACCTCCCCTCCCTCTGGCCCAATGCCTGTATTTATAGTGCTTTGGAGGAAGTTAATCAGGTCCACCATGAATGGGATAAGCCCCTCTTTCAATGGGATAGCTCCCCTCTTCATGGGATAAGTTCCTCTTTCATTGGGATGCATGAACCATCTGGAGGCGCTCAATCCATGTCAAACCATCTTCTAGAATGCTCTAGAATCGACCACAAGTAACTTTTTTGGAGTAAAACTTGCGCCTTTTGACCTTTACAGGAGTACGCACCCACCCCTTTACAAACAGAGCATACAAGTACGCAGGTGTTATGAACTTGAGGTGCGTACACGCAGGTAAGGATAAGAGGAACTGCGTAACCAGAGTTATATATATATTTTAAGGACTTTCTCTCTTTCTTGGAGTTTGACATGAGGAGCAGAGGTATAAGACTTGCCAAGGAGGACAGTATGACTATTGATGGAGCCATACTGACTGCAAATAGTTATGGTGACAAATTTTAGTGTAACAGATTTCCCCCTAAAGTGCGAAGCCTGTAGTAGATTAGGGTTTCATATCATCTAGGAAGGGTGAAGTACTTTATCATTTCAAGGATTATCTTGTGGAGAGCCCAGTCGGAACCTGCAAATATTCAACACAAAATACATGTATGAGATCATATCATCGCTGAGGTAGGCATTCCCATACTCAGATCAAAAACTTTAACTAACAAACTAACTACTGCTCTGATATAAGAATGATTTCGCAGTACATCATAATCATAGACTCATGTAGACATAGTATGGATGCAGCCATCTGTTTATAATTAGTCTACTATATAATGAATACAAAACTCCTTGCAGCCTGGATGGTGGAAACTAGATCCAGGGTCTTCATTTATACTTCCCGAAATAGTACGATTCTATCCATGCGAATAAATGAGTTGATGTCGAACATGGTAGAAACCACTTGATTACCAGTCAATGATGTAAACTGTTAACAAGTGTGAGAGAGACCACTAGTGATGTCAATGGTTCTCAAAGTACCCAGTACAATCCATGAGATGTGAATGAATGTGTTGATGTCGAACATGTCACGGAATCCTTCGATTGAAAGTCAATGATGTAAACTGTCGTCGAAGGCGAGAAACCTGCCATTGATGCATGCAGATTTCAAGGTACTGACGATTTCTAGATCATCTTTCTAGATAATGTGCTAATGTCGATAGAAAGAAATCCGTCGTAGGCAAGCCCACAACACGAAATCATAAATCAAGTTGAAGAAATGTAGCTGTAAGGACTGACTTAGGGATGGTCAAGATGGATGGCAGGTATTTTGCAGATGAATGTTTTATTTGCAGTGACCTCTTGAACACATAACGACACAATAGATGGCTTGGTGACAATTGACTCAAATTTAATACCCAGAACCCGGCTGAAAACTTTCAATGTGGTTTGATCAACTATGAGGCAAAGGATTTCCCAACCTAGGTGAATGAAAAGTGTCGTGTTCAAGAGTGGCGATAAGGTTTCTCTGAGACAAAGGATAAAAAATAGGCTCATTTTTCTCTCTTTTCGCCCACCATTTCTGGCAAGTACCTCTTTATTTTTTACAAGCTTGAGGAGGATAACATTTGCTTGATTATAAGCTCATCCTTTGGATGAGTCAAACTTAGTTTAGTTTTGAACCCTAAGAAGGAGTGGTCCGTTCTTGTTTGTAATCGAACAGGTCCTTTACTGTGAAATTTTAACGAGTCCAGTATAGGAGAAACTCGGTGTTTTTCAATTTTAGAGAGTCTGAAAAACTTAAGAAGACTCCAGGGTTAACCTTTTTCGTAAGTTTGTGTCTCCCAAGCCCGAAAAAGTATAAACTAAATACTTGAGAGAACCACTTGATCTTTACGACCAAGGAGTACTTTCATGATTAGTGTCTTTGACCTGAAAAGTAAAAAGCGATCAAGGACACGTCGTTTTATTTCCAATATCAAATTTGAAACGACAAAAATCTGGCAATCTTTTCACGTTTTTACGGTCAGAAAAGGGCTATAAGAGGACCATCTTTTAATTCCATTTTAACGAGTGTAAAAGAAACGCTCAACAATCTTTTCATGTTTTAGGAGTCAGAAAAGGGCTTAAATATGACTCTGATGTTTTTGTTTGTAAAAAATGACAATTTTCCCTGAAAATCCTTTATCCTGCACAAAAACCAGCACATTACTTATACCTGTTGACGATAGATAAAAATACTTTGAAAAATACCTTTTCATGGTGAAAAATAAACAAATTTACCATTTATTTACCCAAAAAACCTATAAAAAGGGCTTTTACCAATTCATTTTTACCATTTTACTATTGAGGAGAGAAAAAGGGCTTTTAGCAAGAAACTTCCCGTGGACATTGCGGAGAATCCGACCGTCGAAACCGAACGTCGTCTCTTTCAGGTATTCACAATATCCTCCTCTTCATTTTCATCCATTTGGAATTCATTTTTAGGCCCTAGTTTCATTTTTTGGAGGCTTTGGGGTTTCAAGATCCGCCTTTCGGGGTACGCAGGTGCTCCACTGGTGACCCGCATACCCCGACATTTTCGCAGTTGGGAAAATGTCGGGCGTACGCACCTTGCCTTAAGGGAACCTGCGTACCCACGCCCTGTTCCTAAAGGCGGGGTGCGTACCCTGCAAAACGAGTTTTCAAACCCCAATTTCTTCAAAATGGACCAAATTTTTTTGATTTCATTGAATCTAACAGATGTTTTTTGGTGTGTAGATTGCCCACCATGCTTGATTGGTGCGAGAGAGAGCACGAAGATGTTGATTTGGCCGCCATTAATCATCAATCGTCAATTGATGCTTTGAAGGCATGCGGCCTTTATAAGTACTGGGCCATACCTGACATGAGGGCCCAAGTGAGATTCCTAGTGTGGCTGGTCGAAAGGTGGAATGTTCAGGAGCAGTGTTTTTATATCGGAGGGCACCAGCTCGAGATAGAGCCCTCAGATATTTACTTTCTCACTGGTTTGCCCAAGAGAGGCGAACACTTGACTCTGTTCGGGACTAGGCCGGGTGGCCAGTCCATCGCTAGTCTCCAACTAGAGTGGTGTAACACTCAGAACCAGGAGAAGGGGATAGAGATCAAAACTTTATCCTGACCTGAACTTATGGTGATTGCCTTTACAGTTACCAGACTTTGCAGGGCTGCCGCTTTGCACATTGTCACTGGGTCCCAGATGCGAATGGCAATTGATTGCTATCGAGGTACCATTTTTAACTGGTGTGATGCTGTGTTGGCCAATGTAAAAGGCCAACTGACTCGAGCCAAAAACGGGCAGCTGAAGACTTTTGGTTATGGGCCTTTAGTTGTGAGTTTTGGCTTAGAGAGGGTTCCGATGCTGATCCCACAACAGCTCACTGTTGGTGTTGGGCTTCCTCGAGAGCCCAAATTGATACGATGGGTTGCAGTTATGGCCTGTCATCCTGATGAGGGAACTGATGTTTTTCGATTTACTGCGGAGTACTTTCACTGGTTAGAGGACCAGGTATTTTCTATACAAGATTTTCTTTATGCCGGCGTTGATTTTCGTGGAGATCCGGACATGATTCTTCCACCGGGAGAACAATGGGATGATACAGGTAACTTCATTTTCTACAAGTTTTTAAACTATCTATTTTTTTTTGTTTTTATATCGTCTCAAAACTGACAGTAACAATTTTCAAAATGCAGATGTAGGCTCACATCGACCAACCAATCTCCGGCTTTTCGAGAGGAGACTACCAGTTGCAGCGGCACTGGCCCCACAGGACGAGGCCACAGAGACTTTAGCTGAGTTGGAGCATGACCTAGAGCGTCTTACAGCAGACATACCAGAGATTACCATAGATGATATTCCTATCAGGCTTCAGCGCTTTGTAGTCGGGGTCCCAGGACCTTTTAGGAGGTTCTTGTGTAGAGTAGCTCGTGCAGTGGTGTCATATAGAGATCATCACCAGTGATTGGATGGTCGTTTTTGTAGACACATGTGACATTTTGGTTTTTTGTACTTATCATTTTTGCCGATCATAAGGTGTTTTTCAACCTATGATCGAAGACGATGTATTTTTTGACACACTCCTATCTATATATATCATTATTACCGGCTTATTTTGTAAATCATGTTATGGAATGGTTTTAAATTTACATGTATAATTATTGCAAATGTCTATTTAACATTCGAGAAGCAATTGCATCTGCCAATGTATTTAAAGACCTTGGAATATGTTGATATTCAATGTAATCAAACTCACGTTCCAAGAAACGCACTCTCAAAAATAACCTTAATAACACTGGATTTATAATGGCATACACTCTATTAAGCTGTAATACAACGAGTGCAGAATCTAACCTCACTATCAAACTTCGAATCCCAAATGAAATGGATTCAGACAATAACTCAATCACTGCACTGTATTATGCAATGTTGTTTGTTGTTTGACCGAGGCTCACCCCAGGCATAGAAACTAACTTGTCAGAGGGCGAATAGATGACCCAAGCTGCAGAAGAGATATTCTGTGTACTACGACAAGCACCATCAGCGAAACCAATGTATGTTTTGAGAGGCATCAACATCTGCGTCATCAAGAGTAAAACCAAGATAAGTCAGAATAATGACGAAAACACACTTTCTAAGCTAAGCACACTGTCTAAACTAACAAACACACCAGCTAGAAAGAAAAACCTAACCTAACTAAAATCTCCATACCCATATTTTAAGCATAATACCTCTTTAGGTAAAGTCCATTTCTGGGTTTACCCAAAGAGTCCCCGTCAAAGTCTACCAGCTCATAGGCCCCTTTTGCTAGCTTTCGCTTGACAATATAGGGCCCATGCCACATAGAAACGAATTTTCCAGCACCTAATTTATCATTAGCTTGATCATATAATAACACTAGGTCTCCTTCCGAAAAATTTCGAGGGGTCACATTTCGATCATACTGAGCTTTCATCCATTTTGCGTGAGTCTCGATTGCCAATGCAGCATTACGTCGATTCTCATCTAATTGAGCTAAGTATAATAAACGCTTCTCCTCTTCGGAAGTAGCTGGAAGCAACTCGATGGCCATTTGCAGTGACGGGATTTCGCATTCAATGGGTAGCACAGCTTCCAAACCGTAAACTAGTTGGAAAGGAGTGAACTCTGTTGATGTTTTCACTGAGGTTCGGTACGCCCAAAGCACTGAAAATAACATTTTGTGCCAATTCGACCGATGAATACCAATGATTCATTGGATCATGATAACTAAAACTTTGTTGATAGACTCAACCAGACCATTTGCTTGTGGATAATAATGAGTTGAACTATCGTGACGCAAACCAAGCTGGCCCGTAAGTTCTGTCATCATAACGTTTCGAAAATGGTGCCCATGGTCAGTGATTATCGCTTGTGGGACACCAAACCTAGCAATTATGTGATTGAATACGAAAATTGCAGCTGTCTTGCCGTCTGTCTCGAATGTAGGCATCACCTCGGCCCACTTAGTAAAATAATCTATCGCCCTGCAGATCCATGTGCCTTCTCCTTGAGCTATGGAGTCCTTTTCTGTAAAAAATATCACTGACAGCTTAAAACGTAAAAGAAACCAGAGTTTTTACAGTGAAAGGTATTCAAAATCCTCATTATTGAATGAAATGTTTAAGAAACCTTCCATTTTTAGGATAAGTGGAATATAGTCCCTCAAGATTTTGTAGCACAAAAGTATTGTTACCCTTTACTTCAGCAATTGCTAAAGGACCAAACCATAGGTTATCAAACTTACCATGCTTTCCCTTTTCCTCCCTCCTAGAGTCCCATCTTAGAACTAGGTCACCTTCCCTGAAGTCCATTTCCTTGGCTCTTCTGTCAAATAGGATTTTCATTTTATTATCATATTTCTTCAATTTGTATTGAACTTCATCTCTTTTTCATTTATTTTAATAATCTGATTTATCCTCTCGAAAAATCATCAGGTTCATCTGTTGAGTCCTGCAAGAATTTTATAGCTAGGAAAGCCAAATTGGTGGAAAAATTACATCTTTCCCATAGACTAACTAAAAAGGAGATTTCCCAGTAGATATTTTTGGAGTTATTTTGTTTTCCCATACTGCATAATTTAAATGAGAGTCCCAGCTCTTTTTATGATTTGCTAGGGTCTTTTTTATTACCTTTACCAGAATTTTATTTGAGGATTTTGTGAGGCCATTACCTTGAGGGTAGTATGGAGTTGAATGATGTAACAGAATCTGGTATTTTTGGAAAAACTCAATCACTTTAACACTAGAGAATGCTACTGCATTATCTGTGACAATTTGATTTGGGAAACCAAACCTAGATAAGATATTTTCTTTAATGAATTTAATTACTACCGAATCGGTAGCATTTCTTACCGGAATTGCCTCTACCCATTTAGTGAAGTAGTCTATTGCTATGAGGATCCATATGTGATGATTACTTGAAGTGGGATGGATTTCTCCAACAAAATATAATCCCCATTGAAGGAAAGGTGATGAAATTATTGATGGTACTAGTGGAAGAGCTACTAGTTTCTACTTACTAGCAAACATCTGACAAGGAACACAACCTATGACCTTTGCCCCGACTTGTAAGAAAAATGTTGGCCAATAAAATCCTCCCCTTAGTTTCTGATTCTGTTAAACATAATAACAAAATACTCAGTGGATCTTTCGAGTACAAATTTTCATTTATGATGCAATACTTGAATGCTTTCAATTTAAGATTTCTACACTAGGCTTTGGAAAATGATGTTGGGCATTCAAAATGGAGCAGAAAATTTACAATGTCTTGATACCAATCTGACACTAGAAATTTGTCATCAATATGTAAAAGGCTAATATGATCTGAAGGTAAAGGTTCTTTTGGATTCTTTTCTTCAGGTTTAAGAGAAGGTTCTTGTGGATTCTCCCCTTGTAAAATTAGGAAAGGTTCTTTTTAATTCTTCCCTTGTGCAAGGATAGAAGGTTCTTGTGGATTCTTCCCATGTACTTCTAAAATAGAATTGATTCCAAGCAATTTGCAATTGGATTCTGCTAGAAGCTTGGCTAATCCCTGGCCTTTTACTAGCTTTGTGGTTTTGATAGTTAGATCAAACTCAAGTATTTGAGTGATCCACCTACCTCTTTTCCCATCAGTGTCAGTTTTAGTTAAAACAATTTTTACAGCACCATTAGGAACATAAGCAGTAATATTTGAATGTAGGACATACATCCCGAAATATTTCAAGGCTTGAATGAGGGCATATGCATGCTTCTCGATCATGGCATACTTAAGCTCGAAATCTCTCATAACCTTACTAAAAAAGGCTATGCGCTAGTCATGGGAATCTTCATTCTTTTGTAATAGAACAAGAGCAAGGGTTGTTTCTAAGGCAAAAGAAAAGATACTGAATGGTTTAGTATAATCAGGGCTAGCCAAGGCGGGAGCTTTGGAGATAGCTTTCTTGATCTGATCAAATGCATGCCTAGACAGTCTATTTAACTTCATGATCCCTTCAAAGCATGTTAGTTATATCCTTTACAATCACTGCATAATTTGGGATGAATCTCCTTAAAAAATTAATCTTACCTAAAAAAGCTTGAATTTCTTTCAATGGAAGACACACGCTTGGGATCAATTACCACTCCTTCCTTTGAGATTATATGGTCCAATAGTTTTCCTTCTTTGATAGCAAACAAGGACTTTTTAGGGTTCATTGATATCCCAAATTTCCTACACCTGTCAAAAACCTTCATCAAGTGCTTTATATGTTTCTGATCAGATTTAGAAAAAAAGTAATGTCATCAAGATAAATAACCACAAATTTGTTTGCTTGACCCATAAAGGAGGCATCCATAGCTCTCTAAAATGTTGCTCCAGCATTTAGCATACATAAATGTACCCCAAGGTGTAGTGAAGGCTATATTTTCCCTGTCTATTGTATCAACATTCACTTGATTATAACCTAAAAAACCATCAAGCATAGAAATTCTTTGTGCTCCTAAAACCATTTGAAGTAACTGATCCATTTTGGGCAAAGGGTAATTATCCTTTAATGATGCTTTGTTCAAATTTGTAAAGTCCACACAAAGTCTGATTTCTCCATTCGTTTTCCTAACAGGAACTAAATTTGCAACCCAATTAGAATATCTATGAGGGAGAATGATCTGGGCATCTAGCATTTTCTTAATTTCCTTTTTGACAGTTGGTAGAAGGGCTAGATTAATCCTCCTAAGTTTTTTTTGATAAGGTACTGCTTCTAGCTTCAAAGGGATCTTATGATGTATTAATGAAGTATCGTAAGTTTTTAGATCAGCATAGGTCCAAGAAAAACCATCCTTATAATTTTGAAGTAACTTAAGATATTGAGTTTTAATCTCAGGGTCTAGAGATGCATAGATTTTGATGCTTTTGAAATCATCATTTGTTTCAATGTTAATTTCTTCTATGTCCTCTTCCGAAGAAATGGATTGAGGATTTCAGAGGACATCATTTTGATCAAACAATTTTTCTAAAGGTATCAAGCCTTTGGGAATAAAATTGTTAGACAATTGAATAATATCATGATCAACAATTTTTGAACTGAAATCTAAAGTATATTTTTCTTTTGATCAAGTAAGAGTAGGACCTTCTATTAAAATTAGCCAAATATACATAATTTATGAGAAGCCGCCCCCGCTCTGTGAGATTTCAACAGACAACTGGGCAGGCCGAACCAAAGCAATCATCCAAAACCAAGAGAAACCTAAACAGGAAAGCTGGGGAGAATCGCCCAACAATTAAGGAACAAGGTCATCTGGTAGTGCTGCCATGCATCGAATGAGCCTAGTATTCCTTGGAGGGCTAGTCCATTGAACTGGAGGACACAAAAGGCCACAATTGATTCATCGTGCGTCCACCAAAGGTCCCACCACAAGCCAAGCTAAAAGCTATCAAACGGACTCGACGAAAATTAAAAGTGTAACACTATAATCTTTTTTTGGGTCTGAGCAACAAGCACAAACAAATTGACACTATTGATCAACTAACTAAGATCCAATGGTCTTCGTGAATATCGGAAGGATGAGATGTGCGAGAGATAACCACCCAATGAGGGTGGTTTTCTCTCTCCTTGCTCTGCTATGTGTCGCTCGAAGAGTGGAATCGAAGCCAAACTCAGAAAAACCAGAAACCATTTAGACCCCGCCCGATATACCGCTTGTGGTATTGGCACAGTTGACTTGTGGAAAAAACCAACATGTCCTTTCACCACATGTTGTCCTTCAATTCCGTCCAGCGGGCAATTCTTGAGCCAATCCCATCCACCTGGATTCTCTATCAAACACCACCTAAGCCATATGAAGAAGGATACCTCATCCTATGGAGCTATCCAAGTCAAACCTTTCATCACTCAATCAAAAGGATACCAAACTTTGGAAAGTAACCGAACCAAGGTGGGTTAGACTGTGTGGGGTTCTCCAACCTCCCGCCGGTCTTCTGGGTCCCTTTGATCCATATTGTTAGTCCATAGTTGTATATCCTGGGTTTCTTGACAGAGACAGTCCTCTCGCAATTTTCTTGGGGGTAGCAAATTCCAAGCATACCTAGAATCCCTATCCCTATTTGTGACTCCTTCATTCGCCAATCGACCCGCTAACATATTCGCTTTCCTTTTCACATGAGAAAATCTGACGGTTTTAAGGGTTTGTAGGTGGGAATAGATGAGGTGAAAAACTTGCAAAAGCTTCCAGTGCTTCGACACTTTCTCTGGAGAGGTTCCATTGCTAATTTTCTTAGCCACTCTAATAATTAATTCCAATTTCGCTTCAATTATAACATTGTGTGAACTTGAATTCACCAAGATTTCCAAGCATTGCTCTAATGCCATGAGCTCAGCCATGTTATTAGTGGCCTTCCCCAAGTGGCCATGGAATATTTCCTGTATTTGACTGTGATCATCCCTTATGGCACCCCCAAATCCCACTAATCTTGGGTTTCCCTTAGCTGCTCCATCAATGTTAACCTTTAAGAAACCATAAGGAGGAGGCTTCCAAATGTTAACACACTTGTTTATAAGGCTCACTGCCTTTGTTATTCCCAGAGGACTGATAGACTGGAGAACCAAGTGAAGAATAATTCTCTCCTCTTGGGGCAAAGGAGGATCTTTAGGAAGGGTCCTCAACAAGCTTCTTACTGTGTCTTTGAGCTGCCTTAGAACTTGCTCAATTATGTATTGGGGCTTGTTTGTTTTTTTTTTTTGAAGATTCAACTGTTACGTTATTTCCACACATTTCAGGTGACAAAACCTGGAATCAAAATCCATGCTTTATTAACTATCTCATTCCCTAAGAAGTTTTTCCTCCAGTTATTAAGAATATTGGATATGCTGAGACTATCCCTATAAGTTTGTCAAAAAATAGAGGCCACATAGTCCCACACCTTTGAAGTGAAAGGGTAGAGGTTGAGAAGGTGTTCAATCATCTCCACAAGAGCACCACATAGGTAACACTTGGAAGGACCAATGAAGCCTTTCTAAAGGATATTCTCCCAAGTTAAGATCTTCCTTTGATGCACTAGCCTGATGAATAACTTTATTTTCATCCAATGTGGAATTTGACAAAGTTTCTTCCAGACTTGATCAGGATTGACAAAGTTAAATCTTGTGACTTCCTGTTTAACCTTTTTGAGGTTAAATTTACCTTTAGTGTTATTTCCCCATCTTAATTGATCCATTGAGGAAGAAACTAGAATCCTTCTATGCTCTATCTCCTGGGTGAGAGCTTCGGCCTTGGTCTTCAGTGGGTTTTCATCACTGTATCCTAGATCCTTCCACTTCTTCCATTTTCCATTATTCCTTCCCTGATCCAAAAATTCTTTTACCAAAACCATACCTTTGTTGTCTGTGTTACTTTTGAGAGCTGCAAGTTCATCCTATAAAGGTTGGGTTCCTGTTGCCAGTTATCCTCCCAAAATCGAGCAAGGTCCCCTGCTCGAATTTCCAAAAAATAATGTTGCTGAACAATATTTTTATTATCCCAGGCAAGGTTCCAAATATGGGAGCCCCTTAGTTGCTCTAACATTCTAATATGATCCTTCTCCTGCCAATACTTGGCATACTTCTGTTTCCAAAGCTTAGCCCAGGGGGCATTTGGTTCCTTAATCCATCTCCACCAAAGCTTGGCTCCCAAAACTCTGCTGAGGGTCTCAGGATCGTGAAGCCCCAATCCACCATGGCTCTTGGTTTTGCAAAGCTTGTCCCAAGCTACTAAAGCCCACTTTTTTTCTCTTCTCCTCTGCCCCACAGAAATTCCCTTTGTATGCTTCTTATCTGTTGCTTAATACCTTGAGGAGCAGGAAGAGCTGAAAACATAAAAATGGGAATGGCCTGCAAGACCGCTTGTGTGAGTACAAGGCATCCTGCCAAATTTAATGACCTGCATGTCCATTTTTTGACCTTGTCCTAAAGTTTATTTAATATTGGCTCCCACATTTTCTTGCTTAGAGGTTTGTCAGTAAGAGGAATGCCAAGATATTTGGAAGGTAGCTAGTCCCTTTGAAATCCAAGAATTCTGGTAATGTTTCTCTGAATAGCAATATTAGTGTTAAAGAAAAAAACTTTGGACTTGTTAAGGCTTAACTCTGTGCCCACTGCCATAGCAAAGTCATTTAAGATGTTTTTGATTGCTCTGGCTTCCCTAACTGTGGGTATGCCCTGCAACATTGTATCATCCACAAATTGTTGGTGAGTTTTTTCCTCTCCATCCATGGTAAGTTTGATACCCTGAATTTGTCCTTCAACATTTGCCATTTTAATCGCTCTGCCTAGCCCTTCCATCTTGAGGATGAAGAGGAACAGTGAGAGCGGATCTCCTTGTCTGAGGCCTCTGGAGCGTGTGAAGGTCCTTGATGGAGCTCCATTAAGCAGTATGGAAAAACTGGTTGAGGCAACTAATGCCATGATCCATCTTATCCAATTCTAGTCAAAACCATAGGCTTTTAGAATTTCTCTTATGTAAGACCAGCTCAAATTGTCATCGACTTTCGCTAGGTCCAACTGAATGATCATACTAGCTTGTTTGTTGCTTTTGAGAGAATGTACCACCTCATGAGATTGGATGATATTGTTGAGGATTTGTCTTCCCTCCACATAGCCTATTTTCTCCTCCGAGATGAGAGAGGGTAGAAATGGTTTGAGTTGATTGGCTATCACTTTGGAGATAATTTTATACACCATATTACATAAGGCTATGGGTCGAAATCCATCCAGAGTCATGGCATTTTCTTGCTTTGGAATCAGAGCTATGAAGGATGCATTCATAGCCTTCAATATCTTTTTGGATCTTCTTGAGTCTTCCACAACCTCGAGGATATCATGTTTGACAGTTTCCCAACAGGCTTCGAAGAAGTCTACATTAAATCCATCCGAGCCTGGTGCTTTTCCATTCTACATTTCATTAATCACTTCACTGACCTCCTCTTCCGATACTGGCTTGTTGAGATTGTGGTTGTCCTCTCTAGTAAGCAGCTGAGGGATATACTGAGTGAAATGGTCAATGAACCTAGATCTGTCCTCCAGTGGTTCCTTTGCAATATTGCAAAAGTGCTGTACAAGGACCGATTCCATATTATTGTGAGAAACAAGCTCAATACCTTGAGAGTATTTGATCTTTGTGATTCTGTTGTGTGCCCTGTGAGCCATGGTAGATTTGTGGAAGAATTTTGTGTTTCTTTCTCCCTCTCTAATCCATTGTATTCTTGGTTTCTGGCTCCAGAAAATTTCTTCTTGTAAGCATCGATTCTCCCATTCTTCTTGCAGAGAGCCAGTTAGTTTTTGCCGCTCTTTAGTGAATCCCTCTGTGATGTTGATCTGATTGATCTCCTAGAGCTTCTACTCAACTTCTCTTTTGGCTTTGAATATATCTCCAAATTCCTTTTTGTTCCAAGCTTTAAGACGAGATTTGATATGCTTAAGTTTTTGCTGGAGCAAGTACATTTTTGTGCCTTGAATATTCAACTCCTCTCTCCACCATTTATCAATGTTACTAGTGAAATTAGGGTGTGATAGCGAGTAATTTTCAAACCTGAAAGGCTGTTTCTTGGTGTGCCCATAAAGGTGGCTTCCAGCTATATAGGC
Source organism: Pinus tabuliformis (assembly GCA_031772625.1). NCBI lineage: Eukaryota > Viridiplantae > Streptophyta > Pinopsida > Pinales > Pinaceae > Pinus > Pinus tabuliformis. Next base: position 481,202,977 of record CM062819.1, read on the forward strand.
TAGTGATCTGATCCTCCAAAGGGCATAATGGAGGCTATCATTGCAGGTCCTGTGAGAAGGGGGTCCTCTAAAATAATGAATCTATCAAGTTTGGAAGCAACTTGATTAGCCCCTCCCCTTTTGTCGTTCCAAATGAAGGTTCCATTATTTGTTTCAGTATCCACTAGACCCATGTTCATAATGAAGTTCTGGAAGACCATGCAGTCTCTTCCTAGCTATCTAGTGCCTCCTTTTCTTTTCTTTTTTCTTTTTTTCTGAAAGAGATCTTATCATATTGAAATCTCCTGCAACTATCCAGGGCAAAACGGGATGTCTTGCTCTTAGATCCTCCAGGGAGGTTATCAACTTGAGTTTGTCTACTTGCTTTTGAGGTCCATAAACATTTTTAATCATGTATATCTCTTTGTTCCCTACAATTTGACATTTCAGGGAGTGACAGTTCCTGGTTGCTTCAACATCTAGAATTCCAAATTCCTATGTGTCCCACAAGGTGAGAATCCCCCCTGCTGAATTGTTTGCCTTAACCTATAAATACTCATATTTGAATAACCACTTATTATGAATATCTCTTATCTTTTCCATCGAACATTTTTTCTCCTAAATAAAAACCATGTCTATTTTTTCTTCTTTCATTCTGTTACTAAGATTTCTTTGTTTCCTCCTATTCCCTATGCCTCTAATGTTCCAGGTTGTGAACTTCATTAAGAAGGGTTAGTAAAGGAATAGCTGGTAAGATATTTCACCTTACCTAAGTTGATCAACAGTTTTCCACATTCGTTCAGCAGTTCATTCTGTCTCTTTCTTCCTATTTTCCTACCTATGTTCTTTGGATATTGTGCCTAACAATTCTCCATCATCTTGACCCCACTTAGCTCCTGGCTTTCATGATTTCTTTTGACTCCAGCTCCCTTCGCTTATGACCTCCAAAGAAAGAGTTGATGTACTCTATCATAGTCCTCTTTTGGCAGGGAGTCCACTCCTTTCTTTTTTCCTTGTTCCAGAAATTTCTCTAGATCTAGATTTTCCCTATCCAGAATCTCCCATAGCTCATGGTCCTCTATTCCCACTTCACTTGGAGTCATCTCCTAGTCCCCACTGATCTCCATCAAGCTTGGTAGATCATCATTTTTCCGGTATTTTACTGTGATATCCTCCATGTCAGCTACCTTATCCTACTCCTTTGTTACATTCTCCCTCTCCTGAATTGTCTCCTTGTTCCCCTCTTCTTCCTCCAGGATCTTGAAGCTGTTGTGTCTTGTATGTCTTTCTTTATTTTCATTCTTGTGTGGACACTTTCCCCCTTTCCCTTTACTCCCGACCTTGGTGAAACCCTTGTGATCTCTCTCCACAGTGGTTTTCTGGTTGCCTTCCCTATTGATTGCGGGGCAGTCTCTATATAGATGCCCATGTTCATGGAATTTGCATCATCTAAATGGTATGTGCTCATAGTCCACAATCTGCACCCACTCTTCCCCATATACTTCTAAAATTATCGCTTCCAAAAGGGCTCCAGATAGATCCATTTCCACACATATTTGGGCAAAGGAGGTATACCTTCCTTTTAGAGTTGCCTCTGAGATCTTTAGAAAATGACCCAACTTGTTGCCTATGGCTTTCAAGGATTTTGGTAGCCAATAATCCAGAGGAAGGGAATATGGTCTGATCCAAACTGGTACTGATGTGAATGTTTTATGTTCTGGGACAAAGTTCATCATCCATGGCCGCATGTAGAGTCTTGTCGCAACATAGAAATAGGGCCCCCCTTCAAACACTCTATCCTTTTCCTCTAGCCTGTGAACACTACTGTGAAAAAGCCCTTAGATCCTAGATGTAAATTTATTTCTCCCTTTGGCTTCCAATGGCTCCTTATCCAGACTTGTAATGCCCTCACCGTTGGCCATAACCCCATGAACTTGCATATGATTGCATGCTTCGTCAAATGATCCCTATGTGCCTGTATTGTTGGGTCACTCAATATGACTCGGGGAATAATTCCTGACTTGGGATTGCAGACCCCAGTTGTCTTTATGGAAACCTATTGTTCACTGCTACCTCCATTCTCCTTTTATTTGCTAGTTTCTTGTTGATTTCCTTCCTAATCCTGATCTCCACTTCTCCCAAATGTCCCCTATCTTCGTGCTTTTGAAATCTTCTCCACAGGTTTTTTGAAATGTTTCTTTCCCGTGTCCTTACTTCCTTCTATGATTTCTCGACTGTAAGTGGGAGTAGCACTCTCCCCTGCACTCCCCACCATAATACCTTGAATCAAAAACCATGTCTTCAACTTCAACCCTAGCTTAACTAGAATCTAAAGTATCATTCTCACTTGTATTTTCATTTATTTCGGATCTATCTTCATCAATTTGTAGAATAGAAAATTGATCTACAACTTGCATAAAATATTTCATGTGTTCATCATCTTCAAATATCTGCTAGTGTTTTAGATTGTCTGGGATAGATGGTCTATACTTGACTTGTATTTGGTAGAGTAAATTAGTCTGATCGGGAATTTTAAATGAACTAGTAGAAATAGCTAAGGCATCTACATGAATATTCTGATCTCTTGGAATATAAGTCAAATTAAAAGCATCAAAGAAGTTTTCAACTGAATCCCATACTTCATTTCGGTAAGACCTAAGTCTAGGGTGTTTAGTTTGGCAAATATTTCTCACTTGTTTGACAATAATTTCTGAATCAGTAAAAACACTTAAGTTTTTAAACTTTAAGTTTTTGGCTAATTTCAATCCCAAAAGGAAAGCTTCATATTTAGACACATTATTTGTAACTTTGAAGTCGAGCTTACATGATTGGGTAATGTTTTCTTTTTCTGGTGATATTAAAACTACTCCAGCTCTTGATCCATCTTTTTTACAGGATCCATCAAAGAATAGTTTCCATACATTAGTTTGATTTGGTACTGAACTTTCAATTACATCTTCAATTTTAACTTGAGTTTCATGCACTTGGTCTAAAGAGAGTTGAAAGCAACCAAAATTTTGGTCAATTTCATAAATGGGATGGTTCCTTGGCTGGTCTGTTTTGCAAACAGTGTGCACAAATCTCACCTCCCTATATAATCTTAGTTTTTCTCCCCCATAAACTAGAATAGTAGCATAAGACATATCCATCTAAAGAGTTCCCCCTAATTTGGCATAGCAAGACCTTGAAAGGAGCATTCCAAATTTCGGAGGGATATCTATGACAACTATATCAAGTACTACACTTTTCACTGGAATTTGGGCAAGGGTGACTACTAAATCCTTAATCAATCCTACGCAAGGCACCCTTTTAGAATCAAAGGTGTACAATTCATGATAGGATCTAGTTATGTCAAGTTTCAAATGATCCATTATAGTTTTTGGCATGAGATTATGTGATGCTCCAGAATCAAGCATATAATTATACAACATTGAATCATTTGTCTTAAGAGTTACATAGAAAGGAGGCACTATTTCATCTATCATATCTGAGCTTGAGCCAAAAAAAACTGTTGGTTTTTCATCTTGCAGACTGATGATATCATCTTCAGCATCAACCGAGGTATTTTGTATCCATTTGGAGACCTGATTTTTATACCCAGGGTTTTTAGAAAGTTGTGAAAGAGGAATTGAGATTTTAACTCTTTCTAACTCTTTTTCAACATTAAATGTAGTCAATGCATTTTTGTCATTTTGAGGAGTATCAATTGACTGATCTAATGGTTGCATAAAATTCGTTTGAGTTTGAGCAGTTTTGGCATGAGGCTCAATTATTGTAGTTTCCTTAGGAGGTCTTTCAAGGCCAGGTCTAGGCCTAAGGTCATATCTTTTGCTCAACTCTGCAATTAAAAATTTAGAGAAGGCACGGTATTTAGAAACCTGTGAAGATTCTTGATCTTCTTGAACCTGATTTTGTTGTGTAAGAGGAATAATAACTGTTTGATCAGAGGAAGTATCCATATTATTTATATCTTTAGTGATGGTCATAGTATTATCATCAGGTTGTTGATCATCTATCAACAAAGGAGTGGGAATCTGTTGATCATTACTAGGTCTCTGAAGAATTTGTAATTGTGGATTTCTTTTATACTGACCTTGATTTTGATTTTGGGGTTTGGAAACTGTTTGTTGAATTGTCCTAGGTTGAGTCTCAATCTTGGAAATTCTATTAGATAGATTTCTAAGAAGAGAAGTTATTTCATCTATTTTAGAATCTTCAGTTTTAGTCTTAGAGGAACTAGAAGCCTTTGGTGTCAATTTGAGTTTTCTTTGGGCCTTTTCCTCTTTAGCTTTCAAAGAAGTTGAAGCAACCCTATTTGCTTCTACCTCAATAGCATTTTTTTCATGTCTTCAAGAGTTCTTGAAGTTCTCTCTCTTAGTTGAACAACAAAATCATCATCAAAGGATTTAGAAAATCTAGACTTTGTTGCTGCTACAGGGGGTTACAATCAGGGGGCATTTTATGATAAAGCTTATTGAATCTTTTGATAGTCTGACACAAGTTCACCAAAATTTCTTTTAAGTTCATCAAACTCAGTGAGAAAGTAAAGAGGATCTTTTTTCACACCCCACTGATTTTTAAATATATTTTTAAGTTCTTCCCAATTTCTAATGGAATTTGCAGGTAACTGCCTAAACCAAATTCTTACATTTCCTTCAAGCGATTGTACAAACAACCTCATGTAAACATTTTCTTGTTCAATATTCATTTTATCTTCAAAGTCTAAAAAGACTTGAAGATGGTCTTCAGTAGAAGGACCGGTTTCTTCATTATACCTGGGAAGGTATTTCAAGTATCCAGCTGGGAATGTATCGAGATTTGGAGGTAAGACTAAAGCTGCATATCTAGCCTGTATAATAGGTCAGAAATCCATACTGGGAGGTGGTGCATGAGGTGTTTGTGTGGATGAAGAAGTTGAAGAAGATGAAGAAGGGGTCAAAGAAGGTGATTGAGGGGGTGAAGAACTAGCTGGAGGTGAAGAAGGAGGGGATCTCTTGAATGATTTCAAAGGAGTCTTAAGACTAACTTCTAGACCTATGGATGACTACCCTCCTTTGTTTCAAAGAGTGTATTTGAATAAACAGATAAGGTCCCTTCAGGATATTCAGAAGTAGAAGCTTCAGGTTGTCTAGAAGTTTGGGGAAATGAATAAGTGGTAGGGGATATGAAATCTGTTGGTTTGTATTATGGTAGATTAACACCCAAGTCAGACTCAGTTTTAGGTGATCCTGGTGGTAGTGAGGGTTCTGGATGAGATTTAAATGAATGAATGAGAAATGTTGATTTAAAATCAACTCTCCTGTTTAAGAGTTCAGCAACCCTAGGTGATAGGTGGGAGTAATCTGGATTGGATGGAATGTTACTACAAGGATCAAATCATGCTAAATCTTCAGACTGCAAGACTGAATAAGAAGAAGAAGATGGTTGATGTCCCCTTTTAGAACTGGCTTTTCTCATAATTTTTTCAGGGTCTGACAGAGGATCAACTAAGTCAGCCTTTGAATGAGATCTAGTGTGCTTAAAAGGTGCTAGTTTGGGACAGTGGAGTCGCCAGGTGAAGGATTTTAACCTTTATAGACCTTTAATCACCTTAAAGGAATAGAATACATATAATTTCCCCATGAAAACTTAATGAAATTCGAGTCCCCAACAACAGAGCCAGTTTGATGTTGTACCTCTAAGATAGTAATGGTCAGTTATTATGCCAGAGCATCTAAGATAAATGTTTTGGGGTTTTTGTTTTAATTTGGGAGACCAATGGATGAAACAGATATAGAACTAATGTGCCTAACCTCTTGAATAATATCAATATCTTAGCAGAGGGCTGCTATAAATATGTACATAGTGAAATAATTTTTATGATGATGAGAAGAAACATAAAAGTAATATGATTGCCACAGTTTTCAAATTGAAAGCTAAATAATCATAAGTATGAAAACCTTTAAACTATGTTTAAGGGTTTGAGGAAATACACATGAGCTTATAGAAGATGTTGATGATTAATTAATTTTGAGGGAATTAATTAAACAAATAGTTCATTAATTCATTCTCTTTATAGATCATCACTTCAGAAATCTTATAGGAATATATTGAAACACAATTATTCCTACCTAGTTATCTTTGCAAGACACAAGTATATGAAGAAAAAACATAATGAATGACACTGAAAAACTTATAGGAAACACAAACTGTGTAAAAAAGAATTCAGAAACCTTCACTTTGCATTAATGATCCAAAAATATTCATTACATCAGATGTCTAGAAATGCTTCTTCAAGGGTGCAACCCTTAATAACTCGCGAAGAGAGTTATTTATTCAACAGTAGGATGAAAAATATCCTAAAATTCTTTTACAAAAATAGATTATTTACACAATCAAAATAAAATCGTCTAATGATCTGGCACTGCTTTGGTGTTGCGTTGTTTGATGACTATCACTGAAAAAGTTGAAAAGTGGTTGAAGCTAGCTGACTGTTCCCTCAATAATTGAATGTTGTTCAATAATCCTTAATCAAGTAAATCTGTTAATTCTTCCCAACATTCCTTATCTGGGATAGAAATATTTTTTACCCTCCTGTATATTTCATCCATCTCAGTATATTTAGTAAAAATGGGTTTTACCAAAAATATATGCTTGATTTCATCCAGGATGAAGAAATAATCTGTGAGTGTTTTTACTATGAGAGTTGGTGTTGTTGATCCTTTGATATTGGCTACTGAAGCTACATGGGTGCCCACCTCTTTTAAAGTTTTGATATAATCCTCAATTGCTATCAATTTATCATTAATAACCATCATAGAAGGTAAACCTTTGCTGATAAAAGGTTCAATTTTGTTGAAGAATCTCTGAACCATGTTGTTAACATTGTTGCAATTTTCTTGTAGCTGAAGGTTGAGATTTCTCTTAGTGATAATATTCTTTACTTCTAATATTGTTGTAGTTCTGTCACTTATCCTTAACCCCTCAAGCTCATAGTCATCCTTGGAATTCAGAAATTTGATTATATCAGAGACAGTCTCTGGCATATCCTCCAGCTGCTTAGTTATGGATTCCACTGCTTCCTGATCTTTCTATAAGAGATCTTTTTGATTGAATATTATCTTAATGGAGGGCCAAATCTCCTTGATTGCCTCTATGATTGCTTCCCACATAATTTCTTTTACTAAACCCAACTTGTTTCCTATGAAAGAATCTGTGAGTTCTTTCTTCAATATTTCCACTTGGCCTTTGAGTCTGTTTGTTTCAGTTGTGTGTGAATTGTCTGATATAGACTTCATAAGCCGTAACTCTTTGAGTTCATCCTTTAGTTTCTTGATTTCTCAAGTCTAGATAGACAAGTTCTGAATAGCTTCAGTAAGTTGTTCAGCTCCTTCTGCTATACTTGTTGCTTATGTAGTGGCTGTAGTAGAAACTATAGTGATGGGAACTGCTACAAGAGAGAATACATCCACTAAAGTTTGAATGTTCTTGATAGCTTCCTCCTTCTCTTTAACCAATTTTTCCATCTGCTCCTCCATTTGTTTTATCTGCAAATTTTTTTCTATGATGAGTTTCATCATATCTAACTTTTGATTTTCTGTCTCCTCGATTTATTTGGCCATTGGATCCTCAGATGTTGGTAATTTCAGTTGCTTCTTTAATGCTGCAACCTCGGTGTTCTTTTTCTTAATGAGCTCCTCTATAGAATTTATGTTTGAGGGAGCATATCCCATCCTTAACACTAGATTTTCTAAAGTCTGAATCTTGGTATCATTTTCTAATGAGGAGACCTTCTCCAACTTTAATTGTGACTGAAGGTTGGCCAATGTAATCTGCATCTTTGACAAACTCATAGCAGTGTTTGTCAAGGTTGAAGCAATCATCTGTCCAGTTTGTTTGTGCATCTCAATTTGATCAATTGGATGCAAAACCTTAACATTAAATTCAAAAGAAGTGTGTTTATTATATTGTGCTGCAGTCCTGGGCTGAGGAACTTGCGTCTTCAAGAAAGCCATTTGCATCTTCCCCTTCTCAGAATCGAAGACTGAAAGAAGCCTTGCTTGAGAGCTGGAAAAATGCTTCCAGAACTGGGTGTAAGTATTCAACTTCGATTCCTCATTATTTTTATTTTTTATTTCACTAAAGACATGGAAGATGTATTCCTCTTTATTCTCTGGAGTGCTTCCAACAACTTGGACTATCTGTTGTTCATGAGAAGAGGTAGATTGAGTTGGAGATTGTATACACTTTTCACTAGACTGTGAATCAATATTCATAGAGACCCTTTGTTTCTTTTTCCTATGAAAAACCTTGAAGCCTTGGCTTTTTGCCTCTGTTATAGGTGAATATTTTTCTTCCCTCCCTCTCTTGGTTGTCTTTTCCCGTGCAATTGAAGTTTGCATATTTGATGTAGAGACTGCCTGCTCCTCAACCTCTTGGAGGGTATTCTTTGTCCATTCCAACTGGTTCTTGAACTGTTCTATCTCAGGCCTAGCTATATGATGATATGGTGTGAATTTATTTTCCACCCTGAGTTTGGAGATGACTCCCAATGGGTCATATGACCAAGAGAATTTGACAACAAATTTCATTTCCTTTAGCAACTTATCAGCTTCCTCCCCTGCTACCCTGGTATTACAAATGAAGGGACCAAATTGAGCTTTGAGCTTAAACTACGTTTTTTTTTGGCAGCTACAAAATATACTTCATTTGCATTCAATCTTTTCCATAAGTACTCCAGTGCAAAGATTCTAATAGGGAGGTAAATTGGCAGTTTGTAGGGTGGAAGCTCACAGCCAAAAACCCTGATTTCTATGTAGTTTTGGTAGCAATACCAATCTCCTGTTGCAGATTCATCTATGAACTCAAGTTCTTTGACGATATCATCATTGATCCTTGGTAATGGAGTGTTGCTCATAAGGTTAAGGGCTAGATGAATAAACAGTTCTATGAACTGCTTATATGTGAATTCTTCTTTCTCCTTCATCCCCATTGAAGTCCAAAAAATCACTGACTGTGGCGATCCTTCTTCATTAAGTTTCTGCAAAGAAAATGGGAATTTGTCTCCCTAAAAATATATAAAAAGATACACAAGTACTGAAGCATACTTGAATACTTCTTCAGTGTTAAATTTGACAAACTACTCATGTATGGTTTCAACTATGAAATGACTGAAATCATAAATAACAGTAGGCTTAGAATCAGAAGAAAATATGGATAAGAAACCAAGGATGGCTTCATTGATAGACTGATCAAAGTGATAACCCAGCAAATAGGACATGATAGTAGTAATATGCTTGGTTATATCAGGAAACATAGATGAATCATAAGGGGGATTTCTCTTTGGTAGAGGACTACCAATTGCTAAAAATAGTTCCAGGGTCTGGGATCTCTTGGTAAAGTCCAATTTGTTATAAGATTCTATCAGAATTTCATGAGAAAAAGGATGAGTTGGTGTAGTGGAAGGGGCCTACAACATTTTCTCAATTGAATCAGCGTTAATAGGACAGAGGATTTCTCCAGTAGGTGAGATAATGGCTCTCTAGTTGGGATCATAGGATTCATGGCATTTTCTCATGAAATTTGGAGCTTTGTGTATTTGTGGAAAAATATAGTGAGGTAATTGGGATTCCCAAAGCCCAATTTCATCACTCTGGTTAATTAGCTACTCTTCCCACCAACAATAAATTTCAAATAAATCAAATTGAGAAGAAGTCTCAATGATTTTGCAATCCTTGTCAACTAATGGAGTATGGTGGAAATCAATTTGTGCTTGAATTATAGGATTTGAAACTTTTGCAATTGCTTTTCCCTTGGGAGGAATTTTGTCAAACAAAATTTAGGACTGCAATTGACAAAATGATAAAAGGAGTTACCAAAGTGGAGACATGTAACTGACAAGTGGACCCAGAAGACGTGCTTGCGAATAGGACAAGTGGCTGAGATATATGAGCAGGTGGTCTTGAAGAATAATCTTGGTCTCAGAAGTCAACTGTGTAACCTTTGAAATGCATGACACAATGTTTATAAAGAGAAAAATGGAGTGGGAGGGTGGCGTCGGACATATAAAAATGCATTAATTATCCAACAGGTTAATTAACAAACATTTGTTATAAATGTGCAGGAGAGGAAATGAATGGGAAATGGATAGGCGGCAGATGATTGGACAAGAGACATGAAGTGAAACATGATGTGGAGGTGACATGGGGTGGCGGTAATAGCTATGAAGGATACCGCGTTTTGCGGTAAGACAGAGCGGTTTGTGGTTTTGGGATTTTTAGTCCCGAAAGACTAAAAGGTACTTTTGTGGTTTATATAGGCAGACTGCCCATTTAGGCCCCCCCCCCCCCCCCCCCCACCGATAAACTTCGGATGACGAATGAGGGCTGAAAGGGAGTGTGGGTCGTATGATTGCGGAGGAGTGTGCAAGATGAGAGGTGAGGTGGAGGGAGTTTAATGTGTGAACAGGGAATGAACAATGGGGTCATGATATGATAGGCGGACGCGGCGGCTGTGGGTCTGGGTGTTTTAATGAATGAAGTGATAGCATATGAATGAAATAACATAAAGTCTGAACTTTAGTTATTCGAAAAATGACGCAGGAGGTCAATTGAACAAAAATTGAACAGCAATTGAACAACAATTCAACAGCAACTGAACAACAATTGAACAACAACCAGTCCCACGTTGACTTCCCTTTAGAACAACACTTCACTCTACGTCATTCATCTCCTCTCTCCAGATCTAACGGGTGGCAGTGACATCGTAAATCACACTTTCTTTTGCCTAAGGTTCATTCACTCATGAATGATGCGATGCGATATTGATCCCACAATCAACAATTAGCAGTCATCCAACGGTTGACAACAGTATCGTACAAGGAACTTGCGTGATGCTTACTCGCGCCCCTTAATGTTTTGATCTTTAGGAAATAACCATTTCAGCATCTCAAACTTTCACATTTCTACCTACCCTTCTATTCCTAACATTTTTACTTATCCTTCTAGAGTGCATTTGAACTAGCAACCCAATATTTTCTTTTTATGAACAATCTATCTCTATACCTTATTTCTTCCATTGGCTTAGATTAAACTGTTGAGCCAATTTATTTTCTACCTATGAAAATTAATTTAAAACAAATCCAATTATGATGCAACTGTATAATTGGATAAAATAACCTAGTGTGGCATCTAAACAAACTGCACACAACTATTATTTTTCAAACCGAATTTAGAACAAAGTAGTGGCATTTAGATTTGCAACACTTTCAGAGTTGATTTATTTTTCTTTCCTGTCTAACCTAACATTTTATTTTTCCTTCATTTTTTAGGGAATCTACCCTAACATTTTCTTTGATATGGAAATATTTATCAAAATATTTTCCTAACATTTTTTATTCAATATTAATTTTGTCCATATCCTATCTTAACATTTTTTAAATACATTTTCATTTTTTGTCTAATTTATTCTAACTTATAAAAACCAAAGAATGCTACAACAACTGGTGCGAATGAGGTTGAGGAGGAGGAGGACCTGGTAGAGGTCGATGACAAGTTATTTTCTATAATTTCATAGTACCAGGACACTGCATGCCGGAGTGTACGAGCCAGACATGCCCATCATGTCGGTATTGTACTCAGTTTGACCACGCCATAGAAGAATGCCCTTTATTAATAGTTGAGATGAAGGAGAAGAAGGTGTAGCCTCAGCAACCTACTCAAAATTTATAGATGATGAGGATCGAGCCCCGCGAGGAGGATCCCAATTTGAATATTGGGCTGCGAAGCAGAATGATGACTGGTGATGATAAAGGGAAACAACCTGAAGAAATTGAATGGGTCCGCAAGGCTCCAGAAAAAGAATTTTGGTTTGACCTAGAGCGCATGAAGGAACTTTTCATGGAAGCAAAGAAAAGCTTCACTGAGGCCTCTACCTCAGGAAGTCAGGACAAGATTTGTGAAAATGTTGACCCCTCCATGCCTACTACCTTCTTGGAGACCTGTATGAAGTTGTTGTATGATAGGAAGGCTGTAAAAGGGCTACAAGAATTGATAAATAAGTGTTTTGTTAAGGATAGTTCTCCTGAAGGACACCGCGCAATCTGAAAAATAGGCAAACACAGACGAGAACAGGGTGCGATATGAGACTCATCGCGCAAATAGGAGACTATGAGATGGATGAAGTTATTTTGGATCTAGGGTCAGATGCAAACATTTTTCCTAAACAGACATGTGAAAGAATGGGGAGACCTACACTGCTGTGGTCCCCAATTCAATTGAGGATGGCAAACCAATAGAATATTATCCCTATGGGGTGATTGCATGGAGTGACCATAGATATAGGAACAAGTGTGCTAGCTGATTTTGAAGTGATATAGATTGTTGATAAAAACAATCCATATCCTGTGCTCCTGGGAATCGATTGGGCTATCGACATGAACATGGTAATCAATTTGAAGAAGCAGACAATGTCATTTGAAATGAAATCACTCCGCATGGTAATCCCACTAGACCCTGCAGAAGGACCCCACTATACTGAACCAATCCGCGACTATGACAAAAGTGATGATGATTTGGACTAGATTTATAAGATAACAACTTGAGACCAAGACTAGGTTAATTCGATAACTGATGGACGAATTGCATGGGACCACGAAAGTTCCTGTACCTCGGATTCAGATGAAGAATTGGAACATTGGCAAAATAGGCTGCATGAAGTATCCACATTACACTGCAACATGATGACCAAATCGTTGCGTTGTGTGTCGACAGAGGTAAGAAATTTTCCTTATTATGATGGTTTAACTGACGTGGATAAATTTTTGGATGCTTTTGAAAGATAAGTTCCAAAGGATTATCACTTTCAAGCATTGGACTGGGCACTGTGCGCTATGCTTGCTCTGTGGTGGGGTACGCACAAAGAAATCTTTGATGAGTGGCGCGACTATAGAAGGATGATGAGAATGCAGTGTGGTCGACCTAAGGTATGGGTAACGAAGAAGTATGATGAGAGGAATGATCCACGTGATCACTTGGCCAAATATACTAAGGTTTATGGAATGGAGCTGCATCCATAATGGGTGCATTTATTTTGTCACACTCTGGATATAATCCCTATGAAATGGTATTTGAAGACGGAGCTCCACCATGACATCGCGGAATGGGATATCTTAAGAGAAGGATTTGTGAGGACCTTCAGCTTTGAAGATGGGTTCGAAAGCATTGATGAGGTGCTACAGAAGGTTAAGGCAGTGATCTTCCGAATGTCGCAGGATCCTTTGGAATTGATTCAACCAGATTAGAGCACCCAACTACTCCATGCACTAGAATGCTATAATGTGTTATGAAACCAGCTCACAAAAAGATATAAAAGAGAGATCCACGCCTTAGAATTCAGCCTCTTCGAGGGGGCAACCTCCTTTACATTACATAAATGAACAATTCTTGTATGATACAAATGAAAATACCTCCTTTCTATATATAGGAGTCTAAGTGGTCCCAATACAATCAAGGCCTACATAACAATAATATTGTAGGGCACAACAATAACAATGGTGGGCTTCTATGTGGCATAATAGTAACAATATGGGCACTACATGGGTACATCAATATAATAAGTGGGTTATACTAATAACAATAAGGGGTTACACTAGTAGTATAGGGGCCTAACATGCCCCTCTCCTTCAAAAAGCGTTGTCCTCAACGCTTGAGTAGTTCTTGATGCTTCTATATAAAATTCTTGTCCTCCCATGTGGAATATTCAGCGGGTAAGTTCTTCCACTTGATGAGATACTCTGAAATTGATCGATTTCGTAGCTGTCGGGTTCTTGTTTCTGTGACTGCTCTAGGTTCCAATATGATTTTTCCTTCCTCTTCAATTTCTGGCAATATTGCTTGAATTGGGATCTTTTGCAACTTTTGAATAAGTGGCCATACTTCTTCGTTCTTCTTCCATTCATCCGTTGCTTCGTTTATCCAATTTGGTTGGATAATATAAATAGCACAAAACAATGCTTCCACATCCTCATCCTTGAAGCATCTTCCCATTCGGTAAGGTCGCCATTTTTTAAGTGCATGTAGTATTGCCAACATTTCCTTCTCATAAATAGCTTGCTTGAGATGTAGCAGTAAAAATACCCAATCACTCACATCAAAACATTTTTCACTACAATGTTGATCTACCTGTTGTTTCCTTTGATTTTGCATCGAAGTGGCGTTATCCTTTGAAATTTGGAGAACTTGTTGTTGATGCTTGATGTGATCTTTCACTGCTTGAACATTTTTCTTCTTGGTATGTCCTTCTATCTCTAAAGTTTGAGGAGTGGTAATTTCTTCCAATCCTTTACAAGATATGGTAGGATTCATTTCTTGATGCTCGATGTGATCTTTCACTTCTTGAATATTTTTCTTCTTGATATGTCCTTCTATCTTGATAGTTTGAGGAGTGGTAATTTCGACCAATGAATTACAAGATATGGTTGGATTCATTTCTTCTTTATCGATGTGATATTTCACTTCTTGCACCTTTTTCTTCTTGATATGTCCTTCTATCTTGAGAGTTTGAGAAGTGGTAATTCTTTCCAATGCTTTACAAGATATCGTCTGATTCATTTCTTCTTTCTCTGGGATGGGGTCCTGACACATATCTTCTTCTTTTGATGTTTCTTGATCCTTTTCTTCCTCCTCTTCATATTCTATGTAAAATAATTTCTTCTCAGCACACCTATGACCTTTAGTGCATTTGCTATCACAATTGTAACAAAGCCCTTTTTCTCTTTTTTCTTCCAATTGTTGTGGTGTAACCCTTGTAGGTTGTGGAAGGCTGGGAGAAACAACACTTCCATCTTTATAGTTGTGAGGGGTATGCTTCCTGGTTTCCATAATTTTGCTTTCCATTATGTCACAAAGCCCTTTTACTCTTTCCAATTGTTGTGGTGTTTCTCTAAAGAAGGTGTTGCTCTTTATATCCTCATAATGTGCTATCATTTCCTCCGTGAAAATTGACCACGTAACAAATTTTTTACGAGAACAAAGCCCTTTGTACCATAAAAATTGATCTGGTTCTAAATATGAAGATGCAATACATACCTTTTGTAACAGTTTTACACCATGTATATCAAAATATTGCTCCATCTGAAGTATCCAATTTACCGGATCCTTGCCATCAAACTTCCTCATCTTGCTTTTTCTTGATTTTAGGAGCTCTACCTTGAAACGACTGTAACTCTGTACTTTCGGATCTTTAAGTTCTGAACTTGTGACCTGTAGTAGCCCTCTGTGTCCTCTTTCCAATGCCACAAGTATGATCCAAATTGGATTCTCCAAGAAAACGTTATGCACAATCTCCCGCAGTGACCTGATTATAGACTAGTTCATTAGAGCGAACTTGTATGAAGTGCCACGTGTCACTGTTTCAACCTTTGACTCTGAAAAATATATAAACAGAAACTAAAGTCCGTCCTCTTTCTGTACCTTCTTACGAAATTTCAATTTGATGCTCAGAAAGAAAGTTATGACGATTTTCCCCAGGTCACCTGTTTTGAGTGTAATTCCAGAGTCTGCAAAAAGACCAATTTCCGAGGATAATATCTCCTAAAATATCGTGCGAAAAGATCTTAAATTTGGACCCAAGGTTCAGCGCCAATTCTTCTCAAATGGGTTTTTTTTGTGACTTCTGAAATGTCACAGAAAAAAAGTTATAGCGAAAATGCCACGATGACCTGTTTGGAGCAGCGAAACCCTAGAATCCAAAGCTCTGATACCAAATGTTATGAAACCAGCTCAAGAAAAGATAGAAAAGAAAGATCAACGCCTTAGAATTCAGCCTCTTCGAGGGGGCAACCTCCTTTACATTACATAAATGAACAATTCTTGGATGATACAAATGAAAATACCTCCTTTCTATATATAGGAGTCTAAGTGGTCCCAATACAATCAAAGCCTACATAACAATAATATTGTAGGGCACAACAATAACAATGGTGGGCTTCTATGTGGCATAATAGTAACAATATGAGCACTACATGGGTACATCAATATAATAAGTGGGTTATACTAATAACAATAAGGGGTTACACTAGTAGTATAGGGGCCTAACATAATGTGACTACCGCAAGGTAGGGGGATCACAGATAGAGAATCCAGACATCATCACACCATTGAAAACTAAGCAAGTAAACATTGGCACTGAGACAGAGCCAAATTTAGTGAAGATTGGGGATTATTGGGATGATACCACAATAGATAAGGTCATTGAGTTGCTCCATGAATATCAAGATTTGTTCCCTACAAAATTTTCATACCTAAAAGGTATCATAGGAGACTTGGGCATAATGAAGATTACCTTGAAGTCAAATGTGAAGCCGATTAAGTAGAGGCTGTATCACTTTAATCCCAATTACAAGGAAAAAGTCTGCTTGGAGTTGGACAAGATGCTTGAAGTAGATGTTATTGAACCTGTGGAGGAGTCTGATTGGGTGGGTGCAATGGTAATTCAGGAAAAGAAGCAAAAGGATGAAATAAGGATCTTTGTAGATCTTAGGAAGCCTAAGGATGCCTGTGTTCATGATCCTTTTCTGACACTATTCACAGATGAAGTATTGGATAATGTTGGAGGGTAGGAGGCCTACTCATTCATTGTTGGGTTCTCTGGATACCATCATATTGAGATCACGCCAGAAGATAGGATTAAGACCACCTTCACGATAGAATGGGGATGTTTCCAATATATAGTGATGCCTTTTGGACTTAAGAATGCATGGATGATCTTTTCACGTGTAGTCACTATGACGTTTAAGGAGTTCATTCACAAATTCTTGGAAGTGTCTTTCGATGACTGGATAGTGTTTGGGCTAGTAAAGCGCCATGTAGCCAATTTGCGCTTGATGTTGGATACATGCTGAAGGTATCAGATTGCACTAAACCTGAAGAAATGCTTGTTCTACATCCCCTTTGGAATCTTGCTGGGTCATGTGGTGTGCAAGCAAGGATTAATGGTGGACCCTGGTGGAAACAGCTATGCGCAACACTGGGTCATACTAGATACTATCGGAAGTTCATCAAGGGTTATGCTCAGATTACCACGCCCATGGAAAAGTTGCTAACGAAGGACGCTACATTCTGTTGGAATGAAGAATGTCATCACAGTTTGGATGTCTTGAAGGAGAAAATGGTTACCACACTGATCTTGGTCTTCCCAGACTGGAAGAAATAATTCCATGTGCACGCTGATGCCTCATGTATTGTGTTGGGAGCCTATATCATTTTCAAGCAAGAAGCTATCAAAATCTAAAAGGGAATTATTTGACGACAGAGCGCGAAGGGTTGGCTATGGTGTACGCACTCCAAAAATTCAGGCATTACCTACTATGTGGACATTTCTAGATGTACATAGACTATTATGCATTGAAGTACCTAGTCAATAAGCCTATGTTGAAGGGGGGGAGGAATATGCATATGGATGTTGTTGTTTCAAGAATATGATTTTTAAGTAATTGTGAAGCCAGGAAGATTGAACACGGGACCAGACCATCTATCATGCATTGAAACAGGAGAGGAGCATACCAATTTGGAGGAAGGGTTGCCTGAAGTGTAGCTCTTCGTTGTGTGCTTAGTGGATAATCACTTTGCATACATTATCCACTTCTTGACTACAAGAATGGCTCTAGAGGGATATACCAGTCAATAGAAGAAAGAATTAGTGGTGCGCGCGACAGACTTTTCGTTCATTGCAGGCCATTTGTATAAGATGGTATTGGAAGAAATACTTCGATATTATGTGCCTCATTTTAAGCGAAATATTCTCCTTGCTGAAGCTCATGGAGGAGCTGCGGGAGGGTATTATGCAAGGAAAGAAACAACGTAGAAAATTTTGCATGTTGGGCAATGGTGGCCGACGCTGCATAAAGACTCTAAAGCATATTGTAAGGCATGTGATGCATGTCAGAGGATGAGAAGGCCATTGCAGAGGGATGAGCTTCCCCTAAATTCGTAAGTGTCATTGCATCCATTTTAGAAATGGGAAATTGACTTTGTAGGACCAATTCAACCCCTAGGCAAGAAGAAAGGTGCGCATTATATCATCACTGTGACTGAATATTTGACCAGACGGCTGGAGGCATAGCCCATGAAAGACTGTATAGGGGAAAAAACATCAAAATTTTTGTTTGAATATGTGTTGAACAGGTTTGGTTGCCCAAATTTTTTGATGAGTGATCGTGGTACACATTTTCTTAATGAAACGATCAACACGCTGATAGAAGAGTTCTAGGGTTACCATCAGAAGAGGATGCTATATCATCCTCAGGCTAATGGAATGATTGAGGCTTTTAATAAGGTATTGGAGAATACACTAACAAAGTTTTGTAACGCACAGTGGAATGATTGGGATATGCACATCCCGATAGTATTATGGGCTTACATAACTACTTGTAAAAAGCTCATTGGTCAGACACCTTTTAGGTTGGTATATGGCATAGAAGCTATGATGCCTATGGAGTATATTGTGCCTAGTCTATGCATAGCATCTTTCACAGGAATGGTGAACTGCGGAGCCTTAGAATAATGGCTCGCACAACTAATGGAGCTCGAGGAATATAAATTTATGGTTGGATTCCATCAGCAAGCTCACAAGGAACATAAAAAATCTTGGCACGATTGACACATCAAACTGTGCACCTTTAAGGTAAATGATTTGGTTTTATTATATGACAGTAAGTTTGCTAAGTTTCCAGGGAAGTTTGAGATGCACTGGCTGGGACCATATGTCATCAAAGAAATTACAAGTGGTGGATCAGTTCAGCTCGCGAAGTTGAATGGAGATCCATTTCTAGGAAGGGTAAATGGAAGATGATTGAAAACATACACGGGGGATTCGGCCCAATGACTACATGATGGTAGAATAGTCTTAACGCCCCAAGAAGCTGCAAGGAAGTGCAGGACTATAAACTACACTGCCCGGCTGGTCAAACTATGTAATAGAGGGGCTGTGCAAAAAGGGTTAATGTCACAACATCAGAAGGCACGTGAAGGGAGTTGTGCTCTAAGGGGAGATACCACACAACACATCCAGAAAATGACCGTTACAATCACTGTTCATGATTTCATTGCCAGGAGATGGTTAAGAGCAGAGGGGGGATGGAATTTAAGGAATTTAAGGCTGAAATCTTTGGAGATCTACTGCCAAATCATCATTTATGGATGGATTTTTGGGAGACAGTCGAATTTGAATTCGAATTCACCTATAAATTACGCGTGGTTGTCCAACGGAAAACACTTTTCATCCTTAAAGATTTTATTGAGTTGTGTTATTGATTGCATATGAATCGCTCATATTGTGAGGATTTATTCGCGAGCCCTGCATTTGCCAAGTTATCAGAGATAAATTAAATATTCATCCTGGAAAAGATGCTAGGACCAAGCCCCATGGAAACTATGAGTACTGGTGGAGATGTCGCTTTTGAGGGAGCAATTCCAGAAGTTGTGAGCATGGAGGCTCTAGCTACTGTGCCTATGGCACCAAGGTCGCCTAAGCCAAAACCTACCTCGGTGCAAGATGTCCCCAAGCCTAAGAAAGACAAGAAAAAGAAGCGCATGCCGGTGTGCGGGTCACCGAGGAAGCATGTTGCTACCCAGGCCCAAAGGAAGGAAAAACAATCAGCAAAGGACAAGGCAAAAGTGGTAGATTTGGAGGTTGAAGAGGGTGCGGAGGATATAGATGTTGAGGGTGTGGAGCCTATCTCCAAGTTTCTGGATTATATCCCTCCATGTAAGGGAAAAGTGAAGGTCCCTAAGGGCCCAAATGCAGGAAAATTCCTCCTAAACACACCACTGCTACTGGAGGGCATCACCTTTGAAGGTCCGCACTTGGCACAGATTCCCCATTTAAAGATGGAAGACTGGGATTTGGCAAACCATGAGAGGTTCCCCCACCTTGCAACAGAGAATTATATGAAGAGGGTATATTACAAGGAATTAGGTGTCATTGTGTTGGAGCCTGCGGAGTGGATCTGTGGAGTGAATAAGTTGGGGTTGCTAAACCTACTATGGGTGCCCCCCTACCACCTGCCCAACATCAATCTCATTGTTATCAAGCAATTACTGACCTTGGTGCATGACAGATGTTTGTGGCTAAGCGTGCCAATCCAAATCACTGATATGATGATCCATCAGATCACACTATTGCCGCACTTAGGGTTGAATCTAGCCAAGGAGTTTGGTAGAAAGACGAGTGAGAGTAACCTCGCAGAGAAGATGAAGGAAAAATTCAATCTAGTGAAGAAGCCGCGTGGGTACTCCATCACATCTATCACCGACCCTGCTGTACAAGTTGCTACACAAATTCTAGCTGGGAAAGTCATGAGAAAATTTCACGCAAACAAGGTTCCAGCGCCAGTAATTTCATTGGCTACACAGTGCATAGAGGGCGGGCAATTCAATTGGAGGCACAAGATGAGAGAAAAACCTTCCACTATAGGTGGTTATTACTCTCCATCGTGCTAGTGGCTTGGGACCTACTAGAGGATAGTCAATTTCCTCCTATGGACAAAGGATTGCTAGAGGCTGCCTAATTTTCCTTCCTTTGGGCCATAAAGGATGTTACGCGGGTCATAGTGAACAAAGTCTTCTAGGTGCTGATGGAGGTGAGCATTCATATGGACATCAACCAGAAGCCACGGTTATCCCCAATATTGTTTGAGCAACTAGCACAATATGCAGAGTTTAAGGCAGGTTTCCACTGCATATATATCAGGGAGCGAAAGGATCCACAACAAAAATGGTTTCATCTACCTTACTTGACCATGGACGACACCATCCAGGAAACTATCAAGCACTGGTTGGCAAATTGGCATTCTCCATCGATCTGGCCGCAGGCACCAGAAAATCCATGGAGAAGAAAAAGAAGGAGGTAGCAAAGTAGAAGGTCTAGCAGTTGGCTAAGAAGTGCAAAAAAGAGGCCGAGGAGAAGGCCTGGGTGAAAGAGGAGCACGTCGCGAAGCAGCAGGCCAAATAAGAAGAGCGTGACTCTGGGTGGAGTGGTAAGCCCCCTTCACCCCAAACAGGGAAAGAGGAGCAGTCCAAGCAAGGTGGTGGTAGTCAAGAGGAGCAGAGGACTCCCTTCCAGGTGAAGCGATATAGGGAACAAGAAAAGGAAGGGCCCCAAAATAAATCCAAAGCAACAAAGTCATCATTGGATCCAATCACTATAACAGAAGGTGACCTTGATGAAATTGGAGATAAGGTGTGTGATACTATAGTGGAACTGCTCCAGCAGTTCGAACAACAACAACAGTAGGTGCTAAGTACCATTCAGAAGGACCTATGTGAGATGCAGATTTAGATGAGTAGGATCTAGGTGGGCGTAGGGCAGGGAAGTGTCACATAGACAAGATTGGCACTCGGGACTAATCAGGCAACAGAGATAGTCAAATCATTGGATCTCTAGGTAGTCGTGTTACCAGAAGGATCCTTCAGTGTAGAGGAATTTGGTGACAAGGTCGTCTTAATTTCTCTAAAGAACATCGACCTCAACCTGGCTACTCCCCAATGGGTACCTTCACACATTACAGCTAGGTGTGACATCAGAGCTAAGAGCACGGGAGCAGTGCGCGCTTAGCCTCATAAGCGAGTATCGAGTGAACAACGAGTAGATGTTCACCAAAAAGATGGAGGCCTTGAAAGAAAAAGACACAATCCAGGTGTAGAGCACTCAGTTAGCTACCACGGTGGCAGAAGCATGCAAGACGGTGCCAAAATTTCATATCTATGAGGAGGCACCACTGGAGGAAAAGAACAAAAAACTTGTTGCGAGCGTGTGGGATGCCAAGGCAGAGGTGGTCAGAGTTCAGTTCAATTTGAACATGAAGATAATAGAATTGGAGCTGAAGTCACATCCATCAACCCTGCCAGAGGTAAGGGAACAGCACGAAGCCACTGTCAAGGATGGATTTTCTATGATGTATGCTACCGTGGTGGACTGCACCGTGCTATTTGAGTAGGATATGGAAGTAGTGACAAGCCTACGAGAATATCCCACCATGTAGGTATTGAATATAGAAGTTCGCAAGCTCCAACAGAAATACGATGAAGTGAGGGTGGTGGTGCGCACCGTTGCTACATCACAATGCCTCACCAAGCTTCAGGTGGCTAAGCAGTTACATACACAAGTGGAAGCAAAGCAGAAGAAAGAGGTAGCCCTTAAGGCTAGATTGGGGCCTTGGTTGTATGAGGCCTACTTAGTCTCCACCAATATTCAAGAAAAGTTGGTGAAATTGCAGAGTATCCAACAGAAAATTAAGTAGGACAGTGCAAGACCAACCATAGAGTAGCTGGTAGAATAGATCAAGCAGGCAACCACGCAGAGCGTAGCTGAAGTAGTGGTTGCACAGGTGGCACTGGGGGATCTTCGTAGCAATATCTTTGTGCAAGCGGAGTGCCTCCAGGGCGAGTCACGATATTTGTGTTGGGGGCCTATTGGGATGGGGTCCCCTAGGGTCAATATTGGGGCAAAAGCCCAATTTTTATGTAAATAAATGTAAAATTATCCACAAATTGTCATCGCAGAGCATGTAGATAGTTAAAGAGTCAAAAAGGGTTTTACCCTTCTTTATGTAAGGTAAGTCAACTTTTTGAAGAACTACCAATGGTCCGTGAACCATGGGATTGTATAAATAGGTGTGTCTTAGGGATCCTTAGGCAAGAGGATATTGATGAAGACAAATGTGATGGGTCAATAGAAGGAAGATCGTAGAGGTTTTAGAGGAGGAAAAGGCTCTTCAATTGTGTGTGCAGAGGCCTAGAGTAGAGTTCGCAACTGAGTGCGTGGAACCCTCCAGCTAAGTGCACAGGGAAGTCTTGAGTTTGTAAGCTGAATTGAATATTAATAAAGAAGATTATTACAAAAATTCATGTTCTTTACCTATGTACTTATGTTATGTATGAATGTGCTTTATGTTGTGATGAATGATGGGTTTATGAAATAATGTTGTATTGATGCATGAATTTACTGGATCTATATTGTTATGTGAACACAATTGACATTAAGGGTTTACACGAAGATTATATCATTTTATGTGAGAGTTATCAAACACTTAAGCATATTTGAGTAAATACTAGGTTAAGAATAATCTTGGATGCACGTAAGCAGTTAATTTACCTATTCAGGGTCAGCGAAAGCCAGTCATAGACCTTCGTGGAGGTATAGAGGCTAATTAAAGGAAGTCACATTGATAAGCCATAAAGGTTTATTGATCTGCGTGAATGCAGATTGAGGGCATAAAACAAAATCATGCTAATCTCTAGGTGCGGAAACTTGGTTCCAGCATCCCCCCATATTGTGTCGGGTAAGATTTCAATCCGCACTCTGTGGATTGATGCCAAAAGGGCGAGTAGTGTAGGGAATTTTTTGGCACAACTAACTTTGAACCTGGGTCAGGACCCACTAAGCCAACACAGAGCCATGAAATAGCTTCCCATGGATGACTAAGTTTCTCAGAGGATGAGCAACACCTTCAAGAGGGGGGTGATGATGAGACCCATCAATAGGTATATCTTGAAGATCATTATGCCATCCTCCAACCTTAAAATTACCATTTTCTCACACTAATCCACATTTTTGGTTATAATATTCTTAGTAATAAGAGTAAAAGGTGTTTGTCATACTATGTGGCATAATGTGGTTTAATTGCAGGAAAAAGAAACATTTTTGAGGAATTTAATATGCAGGGGCTTGATGGAGACAACAAAGAGAGAATCTAGTGGGTTTTTCCAACTCCTTAACTCCCTAACTCGACTTGGGATCACAACATCCTCTCTCACCAGCTTGAATTCATTGACAATTAAGTAACTCCTAGTACAAGTGAAGCTCAAGAGGGACCAAATCCACCATTTTTGAGATAAAGGAGGGAATCACTCCTATTTTGAAGGGAGATGTTATTAACTACCCTTTTGTATAAATAAACAAGATGAAAATCTCATTAGGATTTGGAGTTTTGATTCACCTAGGTGTAGCTATTAATCTCAAAGCTTGACATTGTTATATTTACTTTCATGTGATGTATGAGACTTTTACTTCCTGATAATGACAAGTTGGTTATTTAGTTGCACCTGAGTTGGTTTTAGAGGGTTGAGACCCTTGGGTTTGGGCCCAACCCATAGGCTTTGGTCCCTCTTTGGTACTTTTGTTTTGTTCTTAATTCTAAGCATTTCATAGTTTTTTTTCATTACAGTAGAGATTAAGCTATAAAAACCTGTGATTTCAAGCCTCTACATCACCTCTCTTTTGGGAGAATGGTTGGAAGGATTCACAATATCAGCACAAAAACATTGTGTTTATGATTAATTGGAAATAGATAGATGTTAGTTTTCCTTCTTCATATCTACTTTTTGTAACTTAGGAGTTAGTTTAGTGATCAGAGTAGTGTTATTGCATAAAATAGATGGCAAATTCAACTAATATTTTCTATCATAGTTTATAACATTGTGTTAATGATCAATGGATGTATGTATGTGGCTAGTTGCAACGTTGTGTGTATATGCAGGGAAGGACACCTTTTTCACCTCCATTTTGGACTTCTCCATCTTCTCTTTCCATCCCTCAATTCTTCCCCCAAAAATCTATTTCCATAGTGACTCTGAATAGGAGATTTAGGACACCATGGGTGTTGTTACCCTTCCTCATGTGCTTCAAGAAATTGATAAATCAGAGCCAGAGTTAAGAGTTAAATTTCCTTTTAAAAAACCTCCTGAATCATGTGGAGAGCCTCCTAAAGTCACAGAACAACTAAATCGATTATGGGGGGCACTATCAGGGCTTGGAGATGTGTTGGAGGTTTTGACAGTGTAGTAGCCACCTATTGGACCCCTATCAGGAATGCACAATAGGGTAGAAAGACAATTTTCATGCATGCGGGTTTTGTCAGTTAAAGTTCAGGCATCTTCAAGGTGGATCATCGTCAATCTCTACCTGAACCCCCTCGGAAGCATTTCTAGGGTGGGGACCTACTCGGGTGTTAAATGAGCACCCACCTCCTAGAATGGATCCACAGATCTAGATCCGACGATCCATATTTATTCTGGGTGGGGGAACACAGGGTCCTCCCTCTCTCTATCCAACCCGCCAAAGGATGGCTAGAGTGGGGACCACCCACCACTTGGACCAATCTCCAAGCAACATTGCAAGTGAGCATTAATTTTGAAGAAATGGTAACTCCACTCGCCCCTGCTCCTATCTATCTATCTTTGCCATCACCCAACCACATCCTTCCGGGTGTACCCTCCATGATGTCACCCCACATCACCAAACCTTTTCTCCCACACCAATTATAAAAACCTTCCTGCCTCTCCATTTTTAAACCTGTTTTCACTCTTGCGTCACTCTCCCACTAGTCACTCATCCAGAATGTTGTTCAAGGTCTGTCGACTAAGTACCTCCACCCCAACATCATTTTCTGCTCACTTCAATACAACCAGGTAATCCCAATATTTGTTGTACAACTATTAATTCATTCAAGGGATTAGTAAGATAAAGAAAGCGACCCCCAGACCCTAAAGTCCCAAGAGGTCAAAACCTATACCAATGTGGAAACACTCACGGACACAAAGGCTAAAATAGTTGACGCAACTTGTGCCTATCACCTGGCTAACCTCCACTTTGACCTATATGACAACCACATCAGGGGGGAGGACCCATTCCAGGTAGTGGATTCTGACCTGTATTATCAAATCATACCCACTATGCACCATTTTCCATAGTTTGTTTCCTGGCTAGCCACAACAAACATTGATGAAAATAATTACTTTTTTTCTTCCTCTAGAGTAAAGATCATTGAAGTAACCCCATAATTAATCCATAGAGCCCTAGTTTACCCCAGTCCTCTAGAGCTCTAATAGTTCATTGATGTCACCCTAGTGTATCAGTACTCAAGCCTCCAAGATGATGAACGACAATATTTCCTATAGATGGTATTGGCCCCTAGCCTACAAGCACTACCTATAGCTAAAAACTTTCCTATCACGATATTTTCTGAGCCTATTCAACCTATCCTGTCTCTAATTTCCCATCTTCTGGGGGTGATGATACCAGCATAGACAACAAATCCACCTTGGGGTTTTTAGGACAAATGATGCAGCATGCCCACTTATTTTATATTCCAGCCTACCTAGCTGAGGCCATAAGGTTTCAACTACACCATTTTTCCACTACATCTGATTTCAAGTACTATTCTCTATTGTTATACTTTTTTGTTTATACCCATGTGGATGAGCTTGAGTATCTAGGCCTCAGCTTGGTGGATAGCAACAAGCAGAGGAAGTATGTTTTTGAATGGGACATTACTATTAGAGAAAGGACATATGTTGATGGATACTCCCAATTAATATCCACCTAGATGGCCATCTCATACAAGATTATTCATGGCTTTTCTCCCCCAGAGTTCTTCCCCAGCAAAGAGAGCTTCTCGAGCTCACCAAAGATACAAAGGTAGGGGTTTGGTGCCTTTTTTAGGATCATACCAAGATTAGGATTTATGGATGTGAGATTCCCCCTTACCATCAACCCGTGTTCATGCCTATGAGGATATTTTCCTTGGAATTTGTCAAGTAGATTCTCAACACAAACCAGCTCCACTTTTTCCCTGCAAAGAAGGGACATATGTTCAAATTGGGAAATCTCGTGTGGCCCTTTTTTGTCAATTCCAGGTAGGTCTTCAAGGCAACTGAATCATTACTGAAGAAAATGAATTTTGAGCTAGGAGATGTCTGGCACTATGACCCTCATGGTGTCATTTCTCAAAGGAGGGAGAAGATCAAAGCTTCAACCTATGAACATGAGTATAGGCCTAAAATTGAATGGAAATATAACCTTGATTCATGGCCTATGGATACATAAATGGAGACCGAGCCTTCAATGGTCAAGGAAAAATCCCAAAATAGGACCATGGACCAGGCTGGAGATATAGAGATGGAGGATGTACATGTAGTGAAGAAGGCAAAGACCTAAGAGACAGAATAAGACGAACTTGAAACCAAGATAGTGGAGGCAAGGCCCAATCAACTAGGTTTCTAAGTGACCTTGGAGGAACCATCACAAGATGATGCCTCATCCTCTTCTAAGGTAGTTGTTCTAGGTGCACAAGGAAGTGAAGTTGCTACTGGATTAAGCTGGTCTACTAGAAAGGCAATTAAAGAAATAAATAAGAAGGTGAGAGAGGATATTCATCAACAAATGGCATCTCACTCAGTTCCATACTAGACCAGATTGTTGGCTGCTATGGATTTAGAAAGAAATCAGATGATTTTTTTCACTTGAACATCCATTGGAAAAGTCTCTGCCTTCAGGTTCCCAGATTAAATATTTGGATGTTTCATTGGAACTAACAAGTGTTCCCTTGCCAGACAAGATAAACTTTCATAGGTAGGTTGGAGAAATGATGTACAACGAGCTCAAAATAAATTCCATGACCATCAACAAAGCTGAGAAACCACTGGATTAGATCGAAACTAGGTAGAAGCAAGAGAGAGCCAACTCAAGGGCTCTCCACATGAAAAATGAGAGCTTCAAGGAGCTGGTCATGAAATTAGGAGTGAACCTTGAAGATAAAATAAATTTTGAAGCTCTCCTCCAAATCTCCCAAATAGAAATCCAGGAGCTGAGGCATAAGTTGAATATGCAAGCTAGTGAGAATGTCTAATCCAAGGAGCTTGCACAAGTATAAGAGAAGGAGTTATTGGCCAAAGTGCTCATTGACATGAAGAAATAAATAGTAGTTCTAAATAAACAAGAAACAAAGATGCAAAAGGGGATAGATGCACATATATGTGCAGTGATATATCCCGAAGACCCTTAAAACCCAACTGGACAACCCACTAAGACCCTCACTGAACTCCAGATTTCATTTTGGAAGCTTAAAAGGGTGCAAAATAATCTAGATGTTTCCCAGAAAAGCTTGAAACAGTAAGAGAAGAAGTTGGAGACTACCAATACAAATGCATAAATCATTGGCAAGAATCTACAGGCAACAAACCAAGAGATCACTGAGCTCAAGGAAAAGCTAAAAGGAAACATGTCCTTGCTATAAGTCAAGACCAGTCTGGGATGAGATCACTGAAGAGATGAAGAACCACTAGGAATACATAGCCTTAATGGATGATCAGAAGGTCGTTATCAAGGACTATGAAGGCTTTATCCTATTGGCCAAAGAAGAGGAGAAAATAACTCCCACATTGGTAAAATGTTCATTCGGTTTGTGAATGAGAGGCCGTTCAGTGAACTGAGGCCCATAGATGTGGTGGACAGAGTAACTACTATCATGGAGATCTCCATGGTTGTCTAAAAGGAGGAAGCCAAGATAAAAGCTGAGGAGTACTTAGAGGTGGTGTCAAATAATGTGGATGCCTTCAACACTGAGTTTGAAAGGATTGTCAGAGCAAGTTTTCCTAACTGATGGGACTATGGATAAGTGCTAACCAATGGGGAAAATACATTGAGAGACTAGTGGAGGCCAAAAGCAAAGTATACTCTTCTCATGAGAAGACTGCTACTCTGAAGGGAAAGACTGTGGTTAACTATCTAAAGAGGGAATTTCAACTACTAGGGATGGTCAAAACCTTGTTTCACCCTAGATTGAGCTACACAGACTTGACCAACCTAAAGATTGCATATCAATGATTCTTCCGACCTCCTTTTCCAGCGCCAACACTGTAGCAAAGATGTGAGTAGTTCGTCAACCCTCTTGTGCTCTAGATCATCGAGTCTTCCATGAAACCTCCACAACCTCCTCATCGTGATCACTAATACTGCATATTACGTCGATTATGAAACATTTTATTTCCTAGTTATGTAATATTTTATCTTCAACCAGCCAGGTAGGGTTTAAGTTAGTACAATTGTGCCATAGAGCACAGTAAGGATTTTTTATGATTTTCCATTGTAATGAAATAAATAAATAATATTTTGTAACAACTTCTCCCTTTGAGGCGGGCCTATAAAAACAATTTTATGAGACTGAACGAAGGGTTCAGAATTTTGTGATCCAAGAGAGAAGCTTTGTTTACTTTCGAATGAAATGTATTCTTTGTGGAAGATTAATACAACATTTTGGTGATTCTAGCTCATCTTAATCTGTAGTATGTGCTCCTTCTATGTCTTTTCCATATGTTTTCATTATTCTTCTTAGATTACATGTAATATTATCTGTTGGAAATGTTTTCATGGATTATGGATTCATCTTAGTCTAATGTTGATGAGAGATTCTTGTACTGATATGAGAGCTAATCCTTAAAATGCGGTCCATGTGTCTTTTCATTCCATTCAAGTCTTTGTTCTAACCACTTCACTCTGAATTTTGATGCATCATATTATTAACAATTAAGCCCAATGTATCGATTTTCCTTCTTGTTACTGTCTTCTACCAAAAATACTATAACCACTAAAGAACTACAAATTCATGTGATGTTGGCCGCTATAGATCTAATAGTAATGCTTCTTTGATTAACTATTTGCATCAGGATTTGTAATCCTCCTCTTAAGGATGGTTCTAGAAAATTTTCCCTTTAAACATTAAAATTTGTGTGTGATGTTAATTTTAGAAAATATTTAAGACACCCATCAAGATGTCCCAGGAACTGGTCTCTTTTCAACCCAGGGGCTATCTCTACAAGCTACAACAATGGGCACTCATCATGGTGCAAGACAGACCTCTAAGAGGTCATGGGCTAGGCTAAGAGGTGTCCCTAGCCTTCATTCACTGTCTCCAACCTCCATATACCTATTCATGCCCTCAAGACATCATCTCTACCCTAAAAAGGCTCTCAGAACCCCTCTTGTAGCATTACAAGTTCTCCTGAAGCAATACACGACCTTCTGTTGCAGGCCTGTAGCACCACTTTTCTTCACCTACTTTTCTCCGCACTTCAACCTTAGCTTGGTAAAGATGAATAATGACCCCAAGTTGTGATTTGATTATCAAGAGGAGCTCCTAGCCCACTTCAACCATTCCTTTTCCTCACTATAAAATAGAGTAGAATTAGTGTTTTTCAATCACAAGAATTATGCAAGTTAGGTTTCTGATTTTCAAGCAAGTGTATAATAGATAGATGATACATGCAATTATGTTGTTGATTTGATGAATTATGAAAGAGAGAGTAGTTATCCTTCTACAAGTACATTAGCTCTTTCCCTTTCATGAAATGATTAATTAACATCTACAAATTGAACAAATGGCAATTTCACTATCATAGCTAGAATTATTTTCAATTGTGATTTCATCAGCAAGCTTTCACTATAATTTAGTAGGAGGAATGGTTTTTGAATGCCTTGATCTAATGTCATGAATGAGGGTGGCATGAGTAGAACCAAACCTATTGTGCATATAGCATTGTCACCTCTAAGTTTGTATGAACCTTGGGTTGATAATTTGGGTTGAGGATCACTTGGGAGTTGCAAAATTCTTGGTGCAATACTAGGGCTCACCACTTATTAGTGCATGTGTTGAACATGTTCAATAAAAATTCTTTCCTTTCCAGTTTCAAATTGAAAATGTGCATATTATGTTTGTGTAGTTGAAAGAGGCATTGCAACATCAATGGGACATAATGGTTGAAATCCCAGGTCCACCTGAAAGGGGATGTGGCATGATGAGATATGGAGAGCTTTGTTGTAAATGTATTTCACATATGGGAGACTCTCATCCCATGTTCATGGATACATAGAGTTGTACATGCATAATATATGCACTTTCATCCTGTTGATGACCTTTGTTCGACCATTATTCTGGGGTTGGAATGTAGTCGACTTGGTGAGCTTGGTGTCCAAAAATGACTAGAGGCTTGACCAGAATGCAGTTAGGAACCTACTATTTCAATATGATATAATCGAACATGGTATCCCAAAATGTACCCATATTCGTTCGAGGAAGAGATTGGTAGTGGCTTCTCTTGTGATACTCTCCTTGTAGGTATCCAATATGGCGATCTTAGAAAATATATCAACAACCACAAACACACAATCATTACTATGCTTGGTACAACAAAGGACAGACATATAGTCCATGGATATGGATTGTCAAGGACAACTAGGAGTAGGTATATGTGTACAATACTTTCTTCTTAATGTTTGGTTTGGTGATGGCATAGGAAGTACATGATCTAATATATTTTCCAACATCATGTGGTATTTTTGGCCAATAAAAATACTTCCGCGGTACTTCTACTATCTTCTCCAAAACAAAGTCTCATGTGACCTGGTTGTAATGCACCTCCCAAATCAACTTTGTAAGATCACTTGAAGGAATACAAATATGCCCCAAATAGTACAACAATCCATCCTGAAGGTGGAAGTATTGAACTGGATTTCCAGAAATCAACATTGTTGGTGGTAGTAAATTCCAAGTCATTTTCACATAGTTGCAACCATCTAGAGATCTTGTTCCCACAATATTTGAGAAATATGCTCAGTGCTAAAATATAGGGCTGACTGAGGTAGCTACAATGTGATTGGTGCTACACTTATTGTGTTTAATATTCAAATATTTCTAATGGAGATTGTTCTGAAACTTTTCATGTGCCTGCATAAATCAAATATCTGAGTGATCCATGTGGATGATCATCTCCTTCCCTAGAATATAATGATTCCATTGCTAGAAGGCCTGCACAATAGAATACATTTCCTTATCATAGGTGGGATACCTTCAAACAATATCAAAGCGTGTCTCACTCTGATAAGCCACTAGATGACCTTGTGGAGTGAGGGTTGCACCAATAACATACTCGGAGGCATTTGTTTCAACCTCAGATGGTTATTGTAGGCACTGAAAGGCAAGGAATGGTGCAAAGTAAAGGCAGTTTTCAGTTTAATCAATGCCTTATGTTCGGACTCTAACAAGAAAACAATTTATTTTGTTCCACCCTTGGTAACTTGACTCAAGTGTGAAGTGATATGAGAGAACCCCAACATGAATCTTTCATAAAAATTAGTAAGGCCCAAGAAGCCACGAAGCTCTGTTAGATTGATCGGGGTTGTCCAATCCTGAATTAATTGGATCTTAGCTAGATCCACATGCACTCCTTGCTCATAAATTATGTATCCCAAATATTGGACTTGGTCCATTCCAAAGGAGAATTTCTCTAGGTTGGCACATAGCTTGTGCTACCATGGGGTTTTATGGACGTACATAATATGTTGCAAGTGCTTTGCCCAACTCTTGCTGAATATGAGGATTTCATACAAATATACAACCATGAAAAAGTTGGTGAAAGGTTGTAATATGTCATCCATAAACCTCATAAAAGTTGTAGGGGCATTTGTCAACTCAAAGGGCATGGACAACCACTCAAAGAGACCCTCCTTAGACTTGAAGGTGGTATTTCACATATATGTGGGTTCTAATAGAACTTGGTGATATTCAGACTTCACGTCGATCTTATTGAAGCACTTAGCCCCCTTGAGTTGGTTAAGAAGGTCATCAATCTATGGGATCAGGTATCTATTCCTAACTGTGATTTTTTTATTTCCCAATAATAAATGCAGAGTCTCCAGGTATCATCATTCTTTTGCACGAGTACAATTGGGCTCCCACAAGGTGAGGAACTTGGTTGGATGTACCTTTTTTTGTATAAACTCCTAGATTTTCCACTTGATTTCTTTTTTTTCCATAAGAGAGAAGTGGTAGATTGGCCCATTAGATAGAGGTGCACCAGGGGTTAGATCAATTGAATGCTTGACCTGACAGTGCAAAGGTACCCTCAAGGGTGAGGAGAAGATGTCCATGTACTCTTCCACGACCCTATCCATTTCATTTTGTTGCATGACATATCCCTTTCTAGTGGTCATGGATGTAGCCATGATCTTCCCCTTACTTTGATAGGGAATTAAGAAGAAAAAAAAATTCCTAAACTGTGAGATGATCTTACTAGATTGCTTAGTATAGATCAAAGAAATGTTGGCAAGTGGATCTACCTCAGGTATCCTATATAGTTTTATGCCCAAAGTACTAATAATAGTACAAGGTCTAGACTCATACAAAACATGATGCTTCCACAAGTATGGTTGGCCTAATAAAACATCATAAAATTCAATGCTAGTAACATCACACAATACCTCATCTGCGAAAGGCTTGATGTTGTAGGCCAGGCGACACTCCTGGATAATGCGGAGATCTCACCCTTAGTGGATCCACTCGATGGGGTATGGTTGTGGGAGTGGTGTTTTCAACATGCATAAATTCTTAATGAAATCTAATGAGATGAGGTTCTTTTGGCTCCCACTATAAACAATGAACTGTAGCGGAGCACCCTTCACCCACATCTATGAGTGGATGAGATGCTTACCCTCCTCTAGATCTTCGGGCTCACTTTTCTTAACCTTGGTGGTGGAAACAGTGGTGCTATTTTATGCATCATTGATTCTTTCCCCTTGTCGGGTTCTGGCCCAAATTTGGAACATGTGTCTAACTCTGATGCTTTCATCTTGACCACTAGTGACTAATTTTCGCAACATTCACTTATGTTGTGAATGGGGCTCTTGTGGAACTCACACCACTTTCTCAAGTGTATTTCTTCATTTTCCCTTTACTATTATTTGCTTCTGTCTTCGACAGGTTTTCCTATGCCATTCCAAATTGGTTATGTCATATTTTCTGTGGTTTGGGGTTTCCCTTACCCTGCTTCGAATTTTCAAATCCAAAGTCTTGCTTCTTCTATTTAAATTTATGCTCGATCTTAACAATGTACTAATATGCTACACCAAGCGAGGATATGTCCAGGAACTCCATTTATTCCTATATGTATTTTAGCAGACAACCATGGTAATTGAGCACCATATGTTGCTCAAAGTCTTTGATACCTATCTTCATGTGTAGGGTATGAAATATATTCGTGAAATCTGGCACTTATTGGTCCCTTTCCTATGATAGTGTGTTGCACTTTATGTATTTTTCTTCATATCTCCCAATAGGTTAATATTGTTCCTTAACATCATCTCGAAAGGAGTTCCAAGATGGTGCGACTAAAAATAGTGAGGATTCCTCCTCGAACATTTGCTCACAATAAGTTTCCCACCAGTCCTTGACATGGGGGGTGGCCTTAAGGAGTGAAAAAGTAATATTTTCTCTATCAGAAAAATTATGGACCAAAAAATATCCTTCTAGTAGATTTAACCATTTATCTAGAGCATATGCGTCTATATATCCTTCAAATATGGGAATGTCAAAATTAGCTTATACCTTAAATGGGACAACACCTCCGAATTGATTGTTGGATGAATATGCTTAACCCATTGGTATCTGCCAAAGGATTTGGGAAAAATTATCCATCATCTCATTCCTTTATTGCTCGAGGGATTTTTTGAGAAAAAAATTGATAGGATCTCCTACTCCCTTGTTATTCTTTTCTTTTTCCATGGGAGGTCGTCAAGGTCAGTGAGGACGGTATTGGAAGGGTTAAAGAAGTTTGAGTCCCAACTCCTTGTACCCTGACCTCATTGTGGACATGAACATAAAAACAGACAAAGAGAAGATCGCTCTGATACCACTGATCTATATTTATGAAGGAAACAATGTAAACTTTGAAACATAAACTATAAACTCAAAACGAGAAATCTGGCCAAAAAACCCCGTAAAAACATAAAAAATAGTGCTAAAAACGAAAAGTGTTGATGCCGGAATAACAACTTTTTTTCTAGTGTAAATTTTCAACATGTTTTAAATATGGCGGTGAAAACCAATTTTTTGTGAAAAATTTGTCCAAAAAACACCCTCAAAATGAAAAGTGTTGATGTTCGAATAACACTTTTTTTTTCAATGGTAAATTTTGTGCAAAAAGCACCCTCAAAACGAAAAGTGTTGACGCTGGAATAACATTTTTTTTTTCAAGGGTAAAATTTCAACATTTCAAAATAATGGCATAAAAGATTTTATCATGACCTCGAAAAACATTAAAATTTCAAAAGAATAATGAAAACATAAAATAAAATTTAAAAATTAAAAATTAAAACAATGAAAAAACACAAAACAAAAAAAAGTTAAAAAAAACTAACAAAACATAAATTAAAATATATACTACAAACAAAACATAAAATAAAAATAAAAAACCAAAAAAAAATCAAATATATAAAAAAAAGTTAAAAAAGAAAAAATCAAACATCAAAAAAAGATAATCATAAAAATGTTAAAAAAAAAATTAACCTATAGAATATAAGAATTAAAAAATTAAAAAAAACTTAAAAATTATAAACAAATAACTAATAATAAAAACATATTTAAAAGAAAAGGAATGGAAAAAAAAATATCTTGTAAACCATAAAAAAAAATTGGCAAAAGAAAAAAAAAACACAAAAATATAGAAAAGAAAAAATAAATAAATAAATAAACTATAAAATTTAAGTAAAAATTTAAAAATTTAAAAAAACATTAGGAAAAACCTAAAAAAAAATGAAAATTAAAAACAATATAGATTTAAAAACAAAAAATAAATAAAAACAAAATTTAAAAACTACTAAAATTAAGAGTAAATTTTTTTAGAAAAACCTAAAAAACAAAAATATACTCAACTATATATATATATATAGAGGCTTAATAAAAAATAAAAAATCTATGGCTTAAAAAAAAATAATTTATTTATTTTTTTTAAATCAAAAATATATTATTATTATTATTATTATTATTATTTTTAATTTGAAAAGATATATTTATTTTTAAAATTTTCATGTTTTTTTAATATATAATTTGAGTTTATTTTTGTTTTTTTAGTTTTTTTTAAATGTTTTTAATATTAATTTTACAAGTTTTTTTTTTTTTTTTTTTTTTTTTTTAAATCAAGTTTGTTTTTAATTTTAAATTTTTTTCTAGTTTTTGCTAAAGTTTTTTTAATTTTTCCTATTTTTACTTACTTAATTTTATATATATATATATATTTTAAATTTTGTTTCTTTTTTCCAAATTCTTTTGTGGTTTATGAGATAATTTTTTTTTTTTTTTGTCTTTTATAAATAAATAAATAAATATATATATATATATATATATATATATATATATATATATATATATATATATATATATATTTGTTTTTTTAAGTAATCAACTTTTAAAATAAAAAATAAAAATAAAACAACTTGAAAATTTGTTAAGTAATCATAATTTCAAAAAAAATGGACATAATAAATTTTAAAGTGTGAAAAATAAATCCTCTAAAAAAAAGCTATGCTGCATCAACACGTTTCAAAATCAACGTGAAAATCACTAACATTTAAAAACAAATATTTATATTTGATACATAATAAAATTTGAAGTGTCAAACATATGCTCCGAAAAAAAAGAAGTGTATTCTGCATGGCCACTTTTCAAAATCAGGTCACTTTTTTATTACCCCTACGAAACGAGTAATCGTATCGGTTATTTAAAGTGCCAAAAACTATGCTCTAAAAAAATATGTGTTCTGCATCGCCCCTTTTCAAAATCGGGTCACTTTTTTGCTATCTCTACAAAGCAGGTAACAATATCAGTTCTCATTTCAAAGTTTACGTTGTTAGGAAAAAAATGAAATAAATATTTAATACATAAGCACACAGATACAATGAAACTAAACTTTAATTAATAAATAGCAAATGCTAAAAATTGTTTACATGTAGAACGAAGGAAAACTAGCTACGACGGTGGTAGATTTTCTCTAAGAAGAGATGTGACGATCATGTGCTTTATAAATTGTGTTACAATGAGGCTTGGTAGCCTTTTTATCATGAAAAAAATGAGAAACCATAAACATCAAAAAACCTAACCCTCGGAGATGAAGCTTCAAAATCATATGGGCCTCGATGGGGTTAGTTGGAACATCAACTTCCCAGGCTTGTAAATTTGGCATAGGATCTCCATTTTGTGTGCATAATAACTCATTAGAAAAGTCTATCTGAGGAAAAGAAATTTCGTCTACAAACATGTAAATCCATGTTTTCCTATTTCCCAAAACAAATGTCATTTAGGGCCTCAAAATGGTTCTGGAAGTCTAGGAACCGAAAACTACCAAAAATAGGGAATTGTCAAAATAGGAAACTATGCTAAAACATATGAAAATGACAAAAAATAGTATCAGGGGTCCAACTGGAATAGGCGGGTGGTCACCAATATCCACCTAAATAATTTTAGTTTTACTGATTCACCACATTCTCTCTTAAGAAAAGCAACACAATTTCCTACTAGAACTGATCATTTTCTTGGCCATGTCATCCCTTACTAGAGATATTAGATTTACCTTTGTGTGAATTGATGATTAAAAACTTCCCATCCCTAATATAGTGGTAATGGTTTTATCTGCTTATGAATATTGCATCTGTCATATACATGTAGAGGCTTCCAAACACTACACTACACACATCAAGTAGTACTACATCTACCTCCATTTCATCAATATGTTCTACACATAAAATATTTGATCTTACACTATTTAGCACCCTTGAGATTTGCATCCTTATTTAGCCTTCCCAATGGGTATGGGTTAAGATTATCATGAGCTTCCAATCAAATCTTGTTGAATATA
Organism: Pinus tabuliformis; assembly: GCA_031772625.1. NCBI lineage: Eukaryota > Viridiplantae > Streptophyta > Pinopsida > Pinales > Pinaceae > Pinus > Pinus tabuliformis. The sequence continues at coordinate 481,240,452 of CM062819.1, forward strand.
TCTTCTTCTATGAGGTTAGCCTATCAACTAGAATCAAATAGAGCATACACCTTATTCATTTTGACAAGAATCTTAATGTGGAAAGGTTTATTCATTTCCTTCTCTTACTTTTGATGAAGGCTACATACATTCACCTACACTATAATGTAGAAAATATTTTAATCCACATCCAAACTACTCTCTACCATGTTTCCTAAATCCATGGTTAGTAGGTTCTTCTTCATTGCATCCTTATTATGATTCTTTGGATTCACTTTTGGATATAAATTTCAAAATTTATATTTGGTGCATCCATTGATATTATAATTGTTGAAATGGTTTTTTAGATCTTTGCACTTATGTGTAGTGGTTATTTTCTACTTCTCCTTTCCTTTCCACTTCTTCTTACCCTCATTGGAATCATCTTGGCAGTCTTTTTGTTTGAAAGCACTTGACTGTCCTTGCTTATGACATATATTTTGTATAAATTGTGCTTTCACATAGGCCTCATAACTATACTAGGTTTAAAGAGAATCACTTATTTTTTTAAATGACCATGTAGTCTGTCTAGATACTTGAGTAGCATGTATAGGTTCTTGGGAGATAAGACCAACATAACTTCCATTTTTCGGAACTTGGTGGCATATTCTTGCACACACTACTCTTTCTTTTACTTGAAGTGATGCCAACATATCCACGAGTCTTATAGATGCACAATAAGGTAGAAGTGGTACTTAATGATGTTTTTAAACGCTTCCCATGTAGTTATTGATGGTTGACCATCTATACTAAGTGTCTCTATGTGGCTTCCTCATTGGGTTAGTTCATGGACCTCTCATTTTAATTTGCGAAATGAACTATTTTTTTCTTTCAAGTTCTAATTTTATCCTTTACCTACTCCTATAACCTATGTATTATTGTCCCATAACCATCAGGATCCTCAATTTCATTAAGCTCTCTTAAATATTCTTTTCAAATATGGTGTCAAAGCTATTTTCAAAATTGAGTAAACAACACCATAGTTCTTTGTCTTTGTAATCCCAAGCGTTTTATTTTATTTTCCTAAATTTGAAGGAATAGTTTATTGTGAAATGTTTTGGTGAGAAAGTAGGTTGTCCTATTTGTCTTTTTCCTTTACCTCTATCCATTTGTTCACTTTTCTCTCCATAATCTCTCCTATGAGTTGGTACACAATGATTTGATCAACCCCCTTCTTTCTTATAGGATTTGATTTGTGTCTTGTGAATCATTCAATAATGCGTTCATCAAAATTTCTCTCTACATTGTTGGCTTTGTCATTTTCCCACACTCTCTATTGTTTGTATTGGGATTCACCACCCCATGATATATTTCAAGAGTCCTACCACTATGTATATTGTTTCTTCATGCTCACATTATTTTCTTCACTCCTTTATTATAAAGTTAGTAGCCTTGTGTTGTAATTTTTTTTCTAGGCCAATAAACTTGACTTCCTTAGGTGTCACCATCTCCTTCTCCTACCATCCTTCATCAAGTGCATGTATCTGTACCTATGTTCTATTATTTTTTTAATTATTATTTTAACATAGTTTTTTCTTATTTATCCCTAACCAACAATTTCTTGATTTCATCAATTACATTATTGTCCCATTTAATCTCTTCCTCATCCAATGATGGACCCATCTATTCTTGATAGTGATATTATTCCCACTATTGTTTTATTATTTTTTCTGAAGTGTTGGCTTTGTAGCTCAATTATTTTAATTTGTATTTCCATCATTTAGATGGTTGTCTTTTCACCTTGGGCATGTATTCTACATAGTAAGTTATTGAACTATTCTAGTTTCCCCAAGTGAATTTCTAGGTCTTTAGTGCTATTCAAGTGCTGCAATTTTTAGTCATAATTCATTTACTATTTCTTGTAGAGCTTCAATTTCCTTTCATAAAGCCAAAATAGTTTCCTTTGACAATGTGTGCAATAGAGTGGTGGTTGGTATGTAGGATACTTCTAGTGATTCCTTTTTCCTTTTGGCATGATCAATGTTGACATAATTTCCACCATTTAGGCCTTTCCTTAACCCATATCATAGTGGATATTTGTGGGCATGGCATTAGAACCATCATAACCTCTTAGTGTTTTCCTTATCAAGTCTCACTTTTCAACAATATTTCTCTCCATTTAAACATATTTATAGGCATCATTGGTATAAGTGTGCATTCTTCATTAAAAGCACTAACATTTTGAGTTGAATTTATTAAAAAGAATCTTCATATGGATATCTATTGTCTTATTGATTTTCCCAGATCTATTTGAAATATTTGAACCAGTGTGTCCATTCATGGATTGATCAACATCATAATCCCTTATTTAACCTTATTGTTCAAGAGAATCTAAAACAAGACTTTGTTGAGACATAATACTTGAAAGGATCTTGCATGTTTGTATGTTAAACAATGCCAAGTTTAAATTTTATGTTCTATTCATTCAAAGAATCCCTTCTCTTTTCTTTTCCACCAATAGTTGACATTGCATCAGTATAAATAGATTCAGATACTAGTTGAAACTCTACACCAGAACTAGCCTCCTCATTGTCAGCCAAATTGTTGTCATGAGCATGGCAAACATCCTTGTATCATTTTGATCAATATATAAATTTTCACAACCAAAGAGAAATGTTTCCTCTATCATTTTTTTCAAATCATCCTTCACATCCTTCATGGTTATTATTTGGCTCTTGTAGAAATTTGACATAAATTGCAACTACTCAAGATTTCTATTTGAAAACAAGAGACAAAATTATAATCTACTAATATGCGGAACAGAAATCACAATTTATAAAACCATGCATAGACATGCAACAAGAAAAACCATAAGTACATAATGATTTCTAGGGGAACCCAACTAGGAAAAATACCGCGGGTGGCCGGGAAGTAGCGGGGGTCAATTTTTTTTAAAATAAAAAGGACTTGTTTAAAAAAATATATATAATTTTTTTAATTTTTAACTTTTTTTTGTTTAAATAAAAAATCTAAGGCTTAATAAAAAATAATTTATTTATTTTTTTTTAAATCAAAAATATATTATTATTATTATTATTATTAATTTGAAAAGATATATTTATTTTTAAAATTTTCATTTTTTTTAATATATAATTTGAGTTTATTTTTGTTTTTTTAGTTTTTTTTAAATGTTTTTAATATTAATTTTACAAGTTTGTTTGTTTGTTTTTTTAAATCAAGTTTGTTTTTAATTTTAAATTTTTTTCTAGTTTTTGTTAAAGTTTTTTTAAATTTTCCTATTTTTACTTACTTAATTTTATATATATATATTTTAAATTTTGTTTCTTTTTTCCAAATTCTTTTGTGGTTTATGAGATAATTTTTTTTTTTTTTTGTCTCATATATATATATATATATATATATATATATATATATATATATATATATATATATATATATATATATATATTTGTTTTTTTAAGTAATCAACTTTTAAAATAAAAAAGAAAAATAAAACAACTTGAAAATTTGTTAAGTAATCATAATTTCAAAAAAAATGGACATAATAAATTTTAAAGTGTGAAAAATAAATCCTCTAAAAAAAAGCTATGCTGCATCAACACGTTTCAAAATCAACGTGAAAATCACTAACATTTAAAAACAAATATTTATATTTGATACATAATAAAATTTGAAGTGTCAAACATATGCTCCGAAAAAAAAGAAGTGTATTCTGCATGACCACTTTTCAAAATCAGGTCACTTTTTTATTACCCCTACGAAACGAGTAATCGTATCGGTTATTTAAAGTGCCAAAAACTATGCTCTAAAAAAATATGTGTTCTGCATCGCCCCTTTTCAAAATCGGGTCACTTTTTTGATATCTCTACAAAGCAGGTAACAATATCAGTTCTCATTTCAAAGTTTACGTTGTTAGGAAAAAAATGAAATAAATATTTAATACATAAGCACACAGATACAATGAAACTAAACTTTAATTAATAAATAGCAAATGCTAAAAATTGTTTACATGTAGAACGAAGGAAAACTAGCTACGACGGTGGTAGATTTTCTCTAAGAAGAGATGTGACGATCATGTGCTTTATAAATTGTGTTACAATGAGGCTTGGTAGCCTTTTTATCATGAAAAAAATGAGAAACCATAAACATCAAAAAACCTAACCCTCGGAGATGAAGCTTCAAAATCATATGGGCCTCGATGGGGTTAGTTGGAACATCAACTTCCCAGGCTTGTAAATTTGGCATAGGATCTCCATTTTGTGTGCATAATAACTCATTAGAAAAGTCTATCTGAGGAAAAGAAATTTCGTCTACAAACATGTAAATCCATGTTTTCCTATTTCCCAAAAAAAATGTCATTTAGGGCCTCAAAATGGTTCTGGAAGTCTAGGAACCGAAAACTACCAAAAAAGGGAATTGTCAAAATAGGAAACTATGCTAAAACATATGAAAATGATAAAATATAGTATCAGGGGTCCAACTGGAATAGGTGGGTGGTCACCAATATCCACCTAAATAATTTTAGTTTTACTGATTCACCACATTCTCTCTTAAGAAAAGCAACACAATTTCCTACTAGAACTGATCATTTTCTTGGCCATGTCATCCCTTACTAGAGATATATTAGATTTACCTTTGTTTGAATTGATGATTAAAAACTTCCCATCCCTAATATAGTGGTAATGGTTTTATCTTCTTATGAAGATTGCATCTGTCATATACATGTAGAGGCTTCCAAACACTACACTACACACATCAAGTAGTACTACATCTACCTCCATTTCATCAATATGTTCTACACATAAAATATTTGATCTTACACTATTTAGCACCCTTGAGATTTGCATCCTTATTTAGCCTTCCCAATGGGTATGGGTTAAGATTATCATGAGCTTCCAATCAAATCTTGTTGAATATATCTTCTTCTATGAGGTTAGCCTATCAACTAGAATCAAATAGAGCATACACCTTATTCATTTTGACAAGAATCTTAATGTGGAAAGGTTTATTCATTTCCTTCTCTTACTTTTGATGAAGGCTACATACATTCACCTACACTATAATGTAGAAAATATTTTAATCCACATCCAAACTACTCTCTACCATGTTTCCTAAATCCATGGTTAGTAGGTTCTTCTTCATTGCATCCTTATTATGATTCTTTGGATTCACTTTTGGATATAAATTTCAAAATTTATATTTGGTGCATCCATTGATATTATAATTGTTGAAATGGTTTTTTAGATCTTTGCACTTATGTGTAGTGGTTATTTTCTACTTCTCCTTTCCTTTCCACTTCTTCTTACCCTCATTGGAATCATCTTGGCAGTCTTTTTGTTTGAAAGCACTTGACTGTCCTTGCTTATGACATATATTTTGTATAAATTGTGCTTTCACATAGGCCTCATAACTATACTAGGTTTAAAGAGAATCACTTATTTTTTTAAATGACCATGTAGTCTGTCTAGATACTTGAGTAGCATGTATAGGTTCTCAGGAGATAAGACCAACATAACTTCCATTTTTCGGAACTTGGTGGCATATTCTTGCACACACTACTCTTCCTTTTACTTGAAGTGATGCCAACATATCCACGAGTCTTCTAGATGCACAATAAGGTAGAAGTGGTACTTAATGATGTTTTTAAACGCTTCCCATGTAGTTATTGATGGCTGACCATCTATACTAAGTGTCTCTATGTGGCTTCCTCATTGGGTTAGTTCATGGACCTCTCATTTTAATTTGCGAAATGAACTATTTTTTTCTTTCAAGTTCTAATTTTATCCTTTACCTACTCCTATAACCTATGTATTATTGTCCCATAACCATCAGGATCCTCAATTTCATTAAGCTCTCTTAAATATTCTTTTCAAATATGTTGTCAAAGCTATTTTCAAAATTGAGTAAACAACACCATAGTTCTTTGTCTTTGTAATCCCAAGCGTTTTATTTTATTTTCCTAAATTTGAAGGAATAGTTGATTGTGAAATGTTTTGGTGAGAAAGTAGGTTGTCCTATTTGTCTTTTTCCTTTACCTCTATCCATTTGTTCACTTTTCTCTCCATAATCTCTCCTATGAGTTGGTACACAATGATTTGATCAACCCCCTTCTTTCTTATAGGATTTGATTTGTGTCTTGTGAATCATTCAATAATGCGTTCATCAAAATTTCTCTCTACATTGTTGGCTTTGTCATTTTCCCACACTCTCTATTGTTTGTATTGGGATTCACCACCCCATGATATATTTCAAGAGTCCTACCACTATGTATATTGTTTCTTCATGCTCACATTATTTTCTTCACTCCTTTATTATAAAGTTAGTAGCCTTGTGTTGTAATTTTTTTTTCTAGGCCAATAAACTTGACTTCCTTAGGTGTCACCATCTCCTTCTCCTACCATCCTTCATCAAGTGCATGTATATGTACCTATGTTCTATTATTTTTTTAATTATTATTTTAACATAGTTTTTTCTTATTTATCCCTAACCAACAATTTCTTGATTTCATCAATTACATTATTGTCCCATTTAATCTCTTCCTCATCCAATGATGGACCCATCTATTCTTGATAGTGATATTATTCCCACTATTGTTTTATTATTTTTTCTGAAGTGTTGGCTTTGTAGCTCAATTATTTTAATTTGTATTTCCATCATTTAGATGGTTGTCTTTTCACCTTGGGCATGTATTCTACATAGTAAGTTATTGAACTATTCTAGTTTTCCCAAGTGAATTTCTAGGTCTTTAGTGCTATTCAAGTGCTGCAATTTTTAGTCATAATTCATTTACTATTTCTTGTAGAGCTTCAATTTCCTTTCATAAAGCCAAAATAGTTTCCTTTGACAATGTGTGCAATAGAGTGGTGGTTGGTATGTAGGATACTTCTAGTGATTTCTTTTTCCTTTTGGCATGATCAATGTTGACATAATTTCCACCATTTAGGCCTTTCCTTAACCCATATCATAGTGGATATTTGTGGGCATTCCATTAGAACCATCATAACCTCTTAGTGTTTTCCTTATCAAGTCTCACTTTTCAATAATATTTCTCTCCATTTAAACATATTTATAGGTATCATTGGTATAAGTGTGCATTCTTCATTAAAAGCACTAACATTTTGAGTTGAATTTATGAAAAAGAATCTTCATATGGATATCTATTGTCTTATTGATTTTCCCAGATCTATTTGAAATATTTGAACCAGTGTGTCCATTCATGGATTGATCAACATCATAATCCCTTATTTAACCTTATTGTTCAAGAGAATCTAAAACAAGACTTTGTTGAGACATAATACTTGAAAGGATCTTGCATGTTTGTATGTTAAACAATGCCAAGTTTAAATTTTATGTTCTATTCATTCAAAGAATCCCTTCTCTTTTCTTTTCCACCAATAGTTGACATTGCATCAGTATAAATAGATTCAGATACTAGTTGAAACTCTACACCAGAACTAGCCTCCTCATTGTCAGCCAAATTGTTGTCATGAGCATGGCAAACATCCTTGTATCATTTTGATCAATATATAAATTATCAAAACCAAAGAGAAATGTTTCCTCTATCATTTTTTTCAAATCATCCTTCACATCCTTCATGGTTATTATTTGGCTCTTGTAGAAATTTGACATAAATTGCAACTACTCAAGATTTCTATTTGAAAACAAGAGACAAAATTATAATCTACTAATATGCGGAACAAAAATCACAATTTATAAAACCATGCATAGACATGCAACAAGAAAAACCATAAGTACATAATGATTTCTAGGGGAACCCAACTAGGAAAAATACCTCAAGCCTCTTTGTATTAATCAGTGGAATATAGAAACTATTACAATTTCATGCTCCATCTCTAAGCACCACCTACAAAGGTAAAACTATTCTCCCCAGAATGAAAAATTATGGCCAACACTTAGCCACTTTATGCCTCCTCCAACCTCTTATTTCTTTGTGCAAATCTAAGCTAATTCAAGATCCTAAAGAATAGGGAAGTCCCCATTTCCTTGTGTAATTCCCAAGGATTGATCAATTGCTGCATGCAAAATTTTGTACACTCCACTAGTGTACAAATAATTTTACATTAGCCTTAATTCCTCCACTCCAGCTAAGGAATTAAAATTCCATGCATGCATGAGCTATTTTGGGCTGATTGATTAGTTAACTGACAAATCTCTAAGTTAGCTTGTTTTCCCACTGCATAACTAACCTTCAACTGACTCTATTGATTGTTAGAGGTCAGTTAACTGAGTGCAAATAAAAATAAATTAACTATATTGCTAAAATTTAGCAATCAACACATGCATGACTGAACTCCAAGCCCACTAACTTGAATTTTTTGATATAATTGAGTGAAAAGAGCCATGTCACACTAGTTAATTTCCTCCAAGTTGTCTTGTTGATGTGGAAATTCAATTTACTCGATTTGACTAAAGCTAAAGTCAAATTGAGCCTTTCTTGCTACACTTTCTAACACTCCCTCTTAGCATGAAATGGATATTGCAGTACCCAAATCCAACACTTGTGGAATGTACTATAGCACTACCTCTCACTGTTGATGCTGCTACTACAACAACTGTAACTGAGAAGCATCCAAAAACACTGAATCAATTGTGTCTCTGTAACTTTCTATTGGGAAGACTACAGTGATGTTGATTACGCATTGTGCTTCCTGCACTTCTATAAACACTCCTATGTGCTCCTCAACATCTCACTACACCAAATGACACTAATTCTTATATTATTGAACATTGTGGGCCCCTACAATAAGGTAATGATCCATGAGAAAAGTATACTGCAACTGCTCTCCTATGGATCATGCCCAATTATTTACAATTCTAGGGTTAAGGCTCGACATTGCCCCACCTCAGTCTTAGAGGTGTAGTTGAATGCATGGGAAAATCTACCTCTAGCTTGTAGATATTTTTCACTCTAACTCCAAAATTCTTTAATTTCTCGATAGCTACATTTTTCAAAAAGGTTTTCCCCTTACTTAAAATAGCATCATAGCCTTTATCCTCCAATACTGCTATAGAGATCAAGTTCTTCTTCATCCCAGGTATAAACATAACATATTTGAGGTGAATATGGAAGCTTGGTTCCCTCTTAAATGTTACAATACCAATTCTTGTAGCATTGTACCTCCCATCATCCCCAAGTTCTATATGCATCAGGAGATCCTTCTCCTTTAGGCTACTGGAAAATTCCTTGTTTCCTGTCATATGGTAAGAGGCACCAAAATATAGGTACCATTCAATCCCTCTTACTGTGCTTTCCAAGCAAGAAAGGAGGGTGAAATATAGCTCGAATTGAGGTGTCAATGCATATCCCCTTGCTCCTGTTGCAAGCTCCTTGGATTTCCCGTGCGGACACTTTGTGACATAATTCCCATATTCATGGTAGTGAAAACATTTTATCCTTCTTATGTCCTTCTTCTTTCGATTGTTCTAGCTAGACTCAGCCTCACCTTGGGCCTTCTTTCTCTTGGCCTTGATTCATTTTCCAACTAGAACAAAGTCCTCTTCCTCTTCTTTGGATGTTACTCCATATATCGTATTTATCCTGGTCTCTTCCTGTACCAAATCAAACCACAACCTTTCCCAATTTGGTAATTTCCCCTTCTTCACATGTTAATTTTTGAAACTGTAGTCAAATACCACCTTGGAAATATCAAATGACTGATATAATGATTTTATTAGGTTCCTCTTTTCGATAGGACCAAAATCGACCTAAATATCACCTTTTTTGGTCAAGCAGAAGTTGAGTTTTGAATTATTTTATTCATACATGTATTATGGAATGGGTCGGACCTAACCAGATGTGTAACTGCTTAGGTCGACCTCAACCCCAAGTGGAGCCTTAGGAAAGCCTATAAATAGAAGATATCTCAATCTCATTTGGACACATTGATGAATCCATCTTCTCTTCTCTTATTGTATTGGTTCGCACAAGTCTGTTGGAGGAAAGTTCGCATAAGGGTCTGCAATCTCAGGGTCGAAGCTCACACTGATCTAGGGTTTTCTAGTTCCTGGATGCTAGCACATAACTGGGAATTTTATTCCTTGGATGCTTGCACGCAAGCTTGTGAGAGTGTCCAGAGACCCATAGACGCTTTCATAGAAGCTCATGAGAGCGTCCAGGGTTTCAGAGGCATATTTGAAGGTATCGGTTCCCGGACACATGTATAGCAACTGGAAGAGATAATCCAAGGTTTTTGAAGCAGAAATGGTGAGTTTGACCCCAGACACATGCATAGAATGGTTTGGGAGCATCTAAGCTACCATAGATGTTGGAATTTAGTTCACAAAGAGCGTCCAGATCTACTATAGACACTCACACAACTCCTCCTCCCCATTTCCAAGACTCAAAGATAATATTTCAGTATTCTGAATATTTTGCACAATGTTTAGTAGTGTTCAGAATGGTGACAATAGTACCCAACAGTTGTCTATAGTCACTGACAACATATTATAGTCATCAAAATCAGGATTTTGTTTTCAAGCATGATTAGATCTATTTCATGGATATCATAGTTGTTTTGTTGCATAGATAAAGTTATGGATCATTGTACTCTCCTTTCCTGAATCATTTGATGGTGATCTAAGAAGAAGAAGGTTTGAAAGGGTTTTCCCAATAGTGGGTATCGCCTTGGTCTCGGACCAATCCTGGTGTCTTCGTGTGTGCATGATTTTCTTCTACTGCTCCTTTATGTTCCACTACATTGATGATGATGATGATGTCATTATTTCTATTTAATTGCATATGCTAATGAATAATGGTATATATATGAATAATGTAATGATGATATGGAGTGAACTTAATATATTAATGAATAAATGCAATTATCAAAGGAAAGAACAATGTAGCCCTATGAAAAATTAACATGGAATTAGAGCTGGGATGAAGAAAGTCCATGGAGATCACCCCAATGATGACACCTTTGATGCAAGAAAGAAGAGGATGGTGGAGACCTAAAATAATTCTAGGGTTTGAATAAAACCCTAGTAAACTTGATTATTAGGGTTTGATGGTTTCTATGAAATTAGGGTTGGAGAGAAACCCTGGTTTATGGAAACGATATGAGATATGAAACCTAGTATGGTCAATGTGAAGATACTCAAGCACTTGTGGGAGATTTGATGAAGCCCTAGATGGGACAATCCCTAGTAGACCTGGTTGGACAACTGAAGACAACATTTGAATATGGACCATGTAAATTGATGGCTCTTGAAGATTGGTTCAAGAGGGATTGCATCACCTCTCATTAAAGAAAAGTATTTCTTGACTTATGATGCCTCTTACTTGTGTCTAGATTTATAGATCTGATGATTATGTTTATTGATTATACTTCTTGCATATGTATTTGAGTATATGGATGTTTCTCACCTCCTTGATGAGATGTGATAAGTGGATCCCTATTAAGGATCATTGGAGATGTAGGAAGGATGGCTATATATGGAAAGAGGTAAAGGTGTACTTGAAGAAAAGGTGACAAGCACTACAAGCTAGTTATAAAAAGGTGCACAAATATTTGAATACCACAAGGTATGCATGGTATGTTGTATTTTAGCTATAAATTTAGATGGCTCGATAAGCCCTAAGGTATGATGAGAATGTATACATGCATATGAAAGTAACTTGGATCTATGTTTCCTATGATGAAATGATGCACTTGGTGTTGAACATTTTGATCTTATTAAATTCTATGAGGCTATCTAATGTTGATACATTGATACACTTGATGATTGGCTAACATCCTTCCGTTGGAAATCTTGATCCTATAAATAATGCTAGCACCTTGACTCTAGTAAATGATACTCTTGATACTTGTCATGATGGATTTCATATAGAAGGATAGATCATTGACTCCTATACTTGAGTCTGTTGATAATGCTTGTGATATGCATGATGAAAGCATATGGAAAGAGAGCTTGAAACTCTCAATGTTTTGATGAAGTTTTATTGAATGACCTTACATGATATTATTGATAACAAATAACATGGTAACCTTGATGTTAGAGGTATAAGTGTAAGATCCATATCTAGATCTCTTACTAACTATGGTCATGTCTTGATGTGATGAGTAACTATGGCATATCTGATCGACCGAACTTGTGTGGTTATCTTGATAGAAAGTGTTATTTTGCTTACACATGTTAGTTGCTCTAATGTTTCAAGTCTAATAACTTGATAAAATATGGATGACATGATGTTGATGACCATGATAGATATATGTTTATGATCTAATAGCTCCGTTGTTGCATGACTGTAGTAAAGACAGATTGATGACATGAATAAAGATGAATGAAGTGGATTCCTAGTCAGAGGGAGAACCTCTTCTCAAGATTCTTACTCCCACAATTATTTTCATTTTATACTACTGCAGTATGATTTATGTGCATCTTACAGTATTGATCTGCAACAGGTCTCAGATCTAAACCCCATACATAAATTAGGGTTTCTACTTCGGAAGTAGTCACATAACTAGGAAATCTCATCCTTGGACATATGCATGCTAAAGCCCAGAGAGTGTCCAGGAAGCTAAAGACGCACCCATGCTAACTTGAAGGGAGCATCCAGGGGTTTGACTACAACTGACCATCATCTAAATATTTCTGAAGCTATTTGAACTCTGAATCAAGGTGTCTCTAACATATTTTGCCACTGTAATCTGATTTATGAAATTGTTGTGTTAAATTGTTGATCACTATGCATGAAATCAGATGTTCACCTGGGTGTTGTCAATCCTACATATGTGTCATAGATAACAACAATATCTGCAAGTAGGAAAAGGTTGAATGTTTGCCATAATATGAACATGAAAACTGAACTTGTGTTTTTAGGTGACCGGGACATACATATAGATATGTCAATATGTTTGTGCTACAAGAGGTTGGCATGATTTTCTTGATTGATATAGATGAGCAGGGTTTTATCATGATGCTTGAAAATAACTTTGAATTTATGATTGAAATATGCTTTGACTATAGATCTCTCTACGATAGCAAATTTGGAATTGACCTGATAATTTGATTTTATGACTGTTGATTTGTCATGACATCTATGTTATGTGGGCATAATGACTTATGTGGGTATTCAGAAAAATGATTTTGTATTGGCCTCCTTGTTCCTAGCACATTTGTTGAAGTATTGATAGTTTTGATTCAGCATGAACTTGGAACTTGCATAACTCATCCTTGGTGTATGCATTTGCATCTAGTGACAGAAATGACTTATGCTATGATTATGACTTGATAAAGTTTGGATTGGTATTGCATAAATAATTAAAACTTTTTGGCATGATGAAGTCATGATTTGTTATGAGCTCCACTTGTCTCATGGTTGAAAGTAGTGATACTATGATAATAATGAATTTTATTATTGATCCGTTGGATCAAACATATGCTCAAAAATGAAAGTTGACGGAATTGCTCAAAAGTGGAATGACTGGATAGAGCTCATCATTCTCAATATGGCACAACTCATTTCATTGAAAATGGACGATGTTTTCTCCCATAAATGAGTTCTGATCAATTTGGAAAATAGGCAAAATTTTGTGTAGGGTTGCCAAGTCAGAAGTTTGTGTTGCTGACGTGGCATGCTAATTAGGCCTACTAACTATGTAATATGATTGGGCTCCAAGAGCCAATGGTAGCTCGACACTTGGTAGGATTTCACTGGTGTTGAGTTGGAATATTTTTATTGGTTTGTGGTGTTGGTGATGTGACCCAGCCAGAGGCTGCCATGTGGCACCTCGGTGGCCACTAAAATTGGGGTAAGGTTGGATTAGCAACTCCTTGGGATTCGAACCGAAGACCTCACATTAACCAATTGTAACCTTTGCCACTACACTACACATGTTCCTTGTTAAAACGTTGGCGGAAATACATTTTTATATTAAAGGTTGGGCACATGTGGCATGGGGGGTTGGGCTAAGGTGTAGCCCCTGGCCACCCCAGTGCCATGGAACTGCAAGCACTGGGCCAAGGGCTAGGCCCTAGACTAGCCCTGTAGCCTTTACCGTGGCATTAACTTAACACTGCCCATGTGACATGGTTGGAGATCGTAGCATAAATTGCACAATTCCAAACCATTTACCTCCCCACGACATTAACCATTAATCGCCCATGTGAAAGCCCTTTTACTTAACAGTAGCACTCACTTCTAGTTAAACTATTAGGAATTAACCTACCATGTGAATGTGTTAACCTGACCACTGAGACTGCCAAGAAGACCGACAAGGGAGGGGGGCCAACCCCGAGGGTCAGCCCTAGGTCCCATGGGGACCCTACATGACCGAGGGTGCGCAAAATTGTGGGCTTAGAGCTCATTTTAACGATCCTACAAATTCACCCACCAAGCAGGATTTGTACCAGGTTTGTAGGTTAGTTTCTACGTTCAAGGCGCTCATGCTAGGTTTGGGCTGAATTGTGGGGAGTTTAGCTGTAGAATTTGGGAAAAGGAGGAAATATCATAACTTTCTCAGTTTTTGGTCTTTTTGGGAGCAGAAAGAGGCTAGACAGGGGTTTCTGATAGCTCTAAAGCTGTTGGATTGGGTTTTGAGTCAATTTGAGAATTCTAGCTCATGCTAATCACCTTTTTTTTTATCATAATGAAAGAGGGCAAAGCATTGGAAGCTGGACCAGGAGACGTAGCCCAAGAAGGGTGAACTCCTTCATCACTTGTTGTTTTGTGGTTACTGTTATGGATTTATTCTCTGAAATTTTCTGCAATTTATGAATTAAATTCATGTTTAAATGTGTTAAAGAATTTAACTCAAGCACCATAACAACTCATTTCATTAACTTACAATTTACATAATCCTTAATTAGTTTCATATATAGATCAAGTTTTCAATTTGGAAAAAGGACAAGGAGATCACATTTGCCACAATCTCCACCACAAGTTTCACCTCAAGTTGTTCCTGAAGCTTAAGTCATCGTGTCTCATGAAGGAGGAGCTGATAATATGTCAGAGGATGAGAAGTCTTTTAGAAAATAATTCTTTGACATGACTGAGATGGTGAAAGTTCTCTATGAAGAGAGAAACACAATATTTCAAAGTGAGAGCTCCAAGCCTGCATAGGGAGAGGGTTCTTCAGGGGGAAAAGGAGGAGATGAGGACAAGCCTCTTAAAGGGAATGGTGATAAACCACCACCTTCTCCACCTTCATCTTCATATTCACAATCATCTTCATCCTCTTCCACAACTACCCCTTCACAAACACCTCCACAATCTCCAAAGGGACGTGGTAAAAATCCCTTATTGAAACTGTAGAAAATCTATGTGTAGGTTAACCCGATAATGCAATATAAATCAAAGCATAATACTATAACCTACTTCTACTATTAATTTTCGGAAGCTTAAATATCGAGCTGAACAATATAACCAGAAGAAGAATCAATGCACAATACACAAGAAAATACTTTGGGGAAAACCTCAGCTAAAAACCCCACTATTTGTATTATCATACAAAGTGGAAATACATAAGAATTATACAAAGCCTTATCTCTCACAGCTAGCCAGCTCTTAGTACAATCCTCACAGATGCTCATAGACAATCATGTCTTCTCACAAGCCTTCCTCTTTGTCCTCCAAGCTCATATTTCATTGTGTTGTTTCTCCTGGGTGATCCTCCTGTTACCAAGTGGAAAACTGATCTCACACCTTGTCAGAACTGCACAATCCTCAAGGAATGTTTCCTTATGCATGCATGAGTTTTCTTTATAGGAAAACACATGCAACTGATAGTACACTATCCTTGAAATTTAGTTCAACTTTGTCTTTCTCAGAATAGACATGCATGAGTTACTGATGAGGGAATATTCAATTATCTGGAGTACACTGGTTGAGTGCATGCATGCATCAACTGACCGATAACTCACAATTAGTTCCTCAAATAGTTTGGAACTAAATTAACTGGACTTAACTTAGTAAATTGAGTTAAATAATTACAACTCAAATATAACTCAATCTTATCTCCTTAATTTAAGGGATAACTATTGCATGACTTTAGAAAGACTTCTAACTTGAATTTCTCCAACAAATTAATCCATAATGAACTAATTAATTATTTCCAAGTAGCTGGTGAGACTAAATTCGATTTTAATTCACAATTTTAATTCAAAGACAAATAAAAATTGGAATATTCTTGCTGCCACATTTCAACACTCCCTCTCAATAAGAAATGGATTATCTACCTCCCCAATCATGTCTCTATGGAACTGGAATTTACACTGACAATTCCTTTGTCAAAATGTCAGCATCTTGCTCCTCTGTCAAAATATACTGCAGCAACATGATCCTCCTCGCTACACAATCTCTGAGATGATGATATCGAATGTCGATGTGCTTGGACCTATCATGAAATACTGGATTCTCAGAGAATTTGATACAACTCTGATTATCACAATAGATCATAGTTGGATCCATCCTCTGATCAAAAAAACCAACTAGGATTTTCCGCATCCAGATGGCCTCACATGCTGCCTAACTTGCAGCCATGTATTCAGCCTCTGCCGAGCTGAGTGAAACTGACCTCTGTTTCTTGCTATACCAAGAAACCGTCATTGACCCAAGGTTGAAAATCCCTCCTGATGTGCTCTTCCGATCTGATGGACTCCCTGCCCAATCTACATTAGTGAAGCCCTATAGCTTCACTACCTCTATCCATCTATACCATAATCCTTACTGAGATGTGCCTATGAGGTATCTCAATACATGCTTTGTCACCTTCCAAAACATCTTGGTAGGCTGAACCATGGCTTGACTTAACTGGTTCACGACATAGCACAAATCTAGTCGCGTGTTCACTAAGTACATCAATGAACCCACAAGCTTCCTGTACACAGTAGCCTCCACTACTTCTCCTGAAGTAGCATCCTCCTTCCTCCAGCTACTAGCTAGAGGAGTTTACATGGGCTTGCACTTATCCATATGGAATCTCTTGAGTATCTCATTGGCATACTTTCCCTAAGACACAAACAACTCCCCATTCTTTTGCCACACTTCCATGCCAAGGAAGTAATGCATGAGACCCATGTCTTTCATCTCGAATTCTCTTGCAAGGTCCTCCTTGCAAGACACGATCAACTGATCATCACCAGTCAATATGAGATCATCAACATAAAGTACGATGATCAACAACTTACCTTTCACCACGATGTTGTACAGGTTCACATCCGCTTCACTCTTTGTGAAGCCCAACCCGGTGAAGTAGTTTCCTATCCTAGCGTAGCAAGCATGAGGTGCCTCCTTAAGCCTGTACAATTCTCTCTTGAGTCAAAACACATGCGAATCACAATCGAAGGTCTCAAAACATTCCTACTGCTCTATGTACACCTCTTCCTCAATATTTCCATTGAGGAATGCAGTCCTCACATCCATCTGATGGATCTTCCAACCCATTTATGTTGATAGTGCCAAAATCGATTTGATAGATGAGTACCTTGCGATAGAAGAAAAATTCTCATCATAGTCAATCCCCTCAACCTCTGAAAAGCCACGTGCAACAAATCTTGTCTTATGCTTCTCCACACTACCATCAAAAACTTGCTTTACCTTGTAAAGCTAGTGAGAACTCACAACTGACTTGTTCTCCGGTCTCAGAACCACATCCAAAACACTGTTATGAGCTATGGAGTCATACTCCTCCACCATAGCATCAACCCAAATCGACTGCTACATTGCTTCCTCAAAGGAAGATGGCTCAGTCTCAACACATTCCCCAACAAGGGTCATGTATCTAGTGCACCTCTTAGGTGACCTCCTCTGTCTGCACTAAGAAGATGGTGCTCCCACATTCTCTCTCGCATCCTCCAACAATTTGTTAGCTTCTCTTATGCATTTTCGTCCATCTCTGGAAGACTCTACTTGAGTGGATGTCTCCACTCATGGAACCTCTACATGCAGCTACTCCTCATCAGTCTGAGGCTCCTCCTCCTTAGGAACCAACAATTCCTCCACAGCTTGTAGTTGGAGCTCCCTCTCAAGGGAAACGCGCATGGCCTTCTGCTCATCAAACTTGAGATCTCTATGAACAAATGTCCTCCCACTCGTAGGCAAGTACACCCGATAGTTGTGAGGTGTATCAGTGTACCCGACAAGTATCCCCAACTCTGTTGTCGGCACAAGCTTCTTTAGTGCATCCTTTGTCACATGGCAATATACCGATGAGCCAAAGATCCTAAAGTGACCCACATCTGGTCTCTTACCAGAAAAGGCTTTCTCTGGTGTCTTCATCCCAATTATGCGATGCCAGCTTCTATTCTGCAAATAGACTGTTGTGTTGCATGCCTCAACCCACAAGTGAAGTGGTAGGCCTTGGTCATGCAGCATCACCCATGCTGCCCCTACAATAGTTCTATTCTTCCTCTCAGCCACCCCATTCCACTATGGGTTATGAGGTGTCATCAACTCTCGTTTAATTCCTTCCACTGCACAAAAGCCCTTCAACTATTGAGAGACATATTCTCCATTGTTGTCACTTCTCAAGGCCTTGACCTTTTCTTCCTTGACTATTTCACGACCAAAGCTTTGAACTCACAAAACTTTGTGAAGGTTTGGTCCTTCTTCTGCATGAAATAAATCCAACATTTACGAGAAAAATAATCAATGAAAATCACATAATACCTTTGCTTCGATGTGGATGTCGTTGAGAATGGTCCACACAAATCAGTATGAACTCGCTCTAAGATAGCCTCTACTCGACTGTCTCGATCATGAAAGGAAGACTTTGTGTACTTTCCCAAGGTACAACCTTTGCATGCGTCAAATTGCTCAAGTTTACCTTTGGGAAGTCCTGTAGATATCTATTGCATTATCTTCAAAGCCTCATGATGCAAATGGCCCAACAGCCTATGCCACAACTTGCCAATATCTTGGCTTTGCACCAATTCTGCTTTCGTACTCAATGCTGCACAATCATCTACCTCTAGTTTACAGAGATTCTTCACTCAAATCCCTATCCTCTTGGTCTGACCCGTGGCTATGTGTCTTAGGAACGCCTTTCCTTTACTGAAGACAACATCATAGCCTTTGTCCTCCAACATCGCAACCGATACCAAGCTCTTCTTCAGTCCAGGCACATACATCACATCTGTCAAGGTGAGAGGAGCTCCATGCTCCCTCTGAAAAGCAACTGTGCCCACTCGAGGGTAAAGTTCATTTCAAACTGAGAGGCTAGTGCCTCACCTTCCGATCCTTTCGAGGATCCCTTCTTGGACTTCTTCGATGGGCAATTAGTTGCATAATGTCCCATCTCGTGACAATTAAAGCATCTCACTTTAGACTTGTCAACCTCCTTCCCTCCACGAGAATAATTCGATTTGGAATCAAAAGCCTTCCCCTTCCCTTTCCTTGCCTTACTTGCTAAGGCTAGATTTTCTTCATCATCATTCTTGGATGAAGAACCATCTCGTGTGCTCCTCCTAATCTCCTCCTGCATGAGATTTGACCACATTCGTTCCCAATCCGACAGTTTCTCCCTTCCATTCACAAAGTCCTGGTAGTTATTTTAGCTCTTTGGAAGGCCAAGGAGAGCGTGGCTCACCATATCATCATCGGTAGTGGTTATTCCCACACTGCTAAGCTCATCTCTGCAGGTGGTGAGCTTGTTCAGATATGTGGAAATAGTATTGCCCTTCTCCATCTTGATTCTTTGAAGCTTATCCTTGAGCGCCAATTTCGTTTGGTCACTACAGTTCTGGTAGAGGTCCTTCAATGTATTCCACATTGAAAATGGAGTATCCTTCCCATGGATACTCGAGACAATATGGTATCGAACTCCCTCAAGGATGATCTATCTCACCTTCTGATGAGCCCCAATTTTTGGTACAATTTGGGCTCATTTGGCCTACTTACCTTGCTCAACCATTTATCTTTTATCACTTATGCATTCATTTCTTAGTATATTCGTGTTATTTGTAGGAAGAAGGGCAGGCATTATATCTATGTGGCTAATACATGATGATTTCAGGTTTTTGGCATTAAAGAGAGCAAAAGACCACGCAAATGGAGACAAGGAGACAACAAAGGTGACATTGCGGGTTCATAGGGAGGTTGTCCACAGTCTTGATGACCTTCCTCGTGATTTTCACCTTAACTCTGAGCTCCAACAACTCTCCCCATCGAGCTTAAAGGCAGCCAACGGATTCTACAGGATCAGCAGTTTGACTTTCAGTTGGACAGCCAAGCTCCACGAATGGAGGAAGCCAGCTACAGCTTGGTGTTTGTTTTTGTAAGCCAGTTTTGGCATGACATTAGACTCTTGATTATGAATAAAGGAAAGCAGATTTGGATCTAATTCTGAGCTTTTAAGGGAGCTATAGCTCTCAGCTTAGGGCCCAACCTGAGAGCAATAGACCTCCTCTTCTTTGTAGTGTTATTTGCCTTTCTTTTCAGCACTTTGTTTCTTTGTTTTGACATGCATTTCAAGAACACAGTCTGCTGATTTGATTTCTTTAATGAGATTGAGTAGGATTAGCTTATGGTTAAATTGATTTCAGTTGCTTAGGTTAGAATAGGAAGATTGTAATTCAATGGAGCTCCAAGAAAAGGTTGATAGTGCCTTCACTCCCATCTCTGTTTAGAGGTTGGGGTGCAGTCTGTACCAACCACCAAAAAAAACGCAGTTTTTCTTACTTTTATGCAAGCTGCAACACAGCCATTTTAATCATAGAACCATCCATGCACTCTGATCTTGAGCCATACTTCTTCATTACAACTCCATGCACGACTTCTCTTCACGATTTACATTGCTGTTCATTGGTTTAATAACACAGGTAACACAGGTTAATGGATTCTCGTTTTTGGTGCAAGACATAAGCAATTTGTTTTATTTACACTGCTCAGTATCATTCCATTTCCTTCTTCTTCTTCTTAACCACGCCTAAAGCCACCTACTCGACCTCTGTTCAGCTCGTTTATCTTCCAACTCTTCCATTGCCCACGTAGCTTCATTTTCTTGACCTTTCGTTGCTTCCATCCTTCTATCCACCAACCAACTTCGTGCACCCTTTCTCCATCTTATTTCTCTGCCCCTGAGCCATCACAAGCTCCATCTCCATCTCACCTATCCACCCATACCGCTCCATCACTTCACCATCACCCAAAACTCCCACGGTAGAACATCCTGTAGAAGTTAGCAGACTTCCTGTAGAATTCCTGAGTTTCCTGTAGGATCCCCTGCAGACATCCTGTAGAAACCTGCAAACTCGGTTGCCGAGCACCTGAACGTTGTGGACTTCTGTGGACTGATGCTAGGGATCCCCTGGGACCTCTCCTAGCCCTCCTAACCTTTCCCAAGCTTTCTCTCCCTTCGCACCACCTCTGCACAGCCAAACCCTAATAAGAAACAAAACCGTAATCACTCCAACCACTTAAGCAAAAATACAAAAAAAATGTTCTTTTTAATGGAAGTAGTTTAAGTTCATGCATTTCATATCACTAGCAGTAATGGGCATCATTCTTAGACATTTTCACTCCCACCATTGCATCATAGAGATTAAGCTAGTCAGATTAGGGTTTACTAGGGTTTCCTTGTTTTGGTTGGCTTTCAGCTCATTGTTGCAAAATAGATTAATTTCCTTTGAGATAGCCTTCGTCCATCATTTAGAAAGCTTCTTCTGAGAGCATATAGAAGTTGGCTTGAGCCCTAGCGGACTTGTGCCAGCTGACCAAGTGACAGCTGCGACAAGAGCTAGTACTTGTGCATACAGCACCGTCGCTTCCAAGTTTGTACGAACTACCGGGTTGATAAAATTAGAGATAGGAAGCCCCAGGAGTTGTAGCATTATTGCTACAATACTGGAGCCCACCATCTTTTTGGCGCCGTTGCCGGGGAGGCGTCAAAGTATTAGTAATTGTTGCTTTTCTTCTATTTTCTTACTCTTGCCTTCTGCTAAGTAGTTTATTTCATTTCCATTCTGCAAAAGTAGCATAGACATTTCCTGCTTTCGTAGATTAGCATTTCCTGCTTTCATAGATTAGCATTTCCTGCTTTCATAGACTAGCATTTCATTTCTGCAAGTGTAGATTAGTGTTTCAATTCTGCAAGCGTAGACTAGCATTTCCATTCCTGCAATTTCATTTGAGCAAAGTAGATTAGTTCTTTCCTGCTTTCAGTTTAATTCTGCATCTTTATAGTTAGTTGTAGATCAATATGTTTTAGTTTTGTAGGTACCACAGAAAAACAAAAGCAATAAAAAAAAAAGTATTTCCATTTCATGCCTCGTAGGAATCGAGATAAAACAGGCAAATTCTTACCCAACACCCCCACCACATCACTGAGTCACCCTTCTCTCTTCTTTGGTGACAGTGATCCAGAAGAACCTATAGGTGAACCTCCTGAGATATACGAAGATCCTATAGTAGAAGAAGAATTAGAAACCATCCCATCTGAAGCTATGGCTGACAATAGAAGAGAAGATGAGAGAATAGAAGGTGCCTTCCCCATCCGAGAGACCAATGGAGAGATGAAAATGAAGAACATTAGCCCCTCCGCCTTACCTCACTTCCATGGACTGACTACTGAAGATCCTGATACCTTCCTGTTTGAGTTTGCTGTCCTTTGTAGAACCTATGACTATATTGAAGATGAGCAAAAGCTGAAACTCTTCCCTTCAACTCTTAAGGATGCAGCATTACGATGGTTCATGGGCTTACCTGGGAATAGTATCACCACTTGGGCTCAGATGTAGCAAGCTTTCAATACCAAGTACATGGATTACTGTAGGTCCAAGGAAACCAAGGGAGAAATCTTTCGGATGACCATGGGAAATGATGAGTCCTTAGAGGATTATGAGGAGAGGTTCCAACTTAGCTATAAGCGGGCCAGGTGCACACTTGACCGTGAATCCCTCAAGTTGGTCCTGCTCCGAGGAGTCCCTGAAGACCTCTTAGATACCCTTCACATGTTAGCTGGGGGGGACATTTACCAACTGCCTTATGAGGACATCAAGACTGTGTTTAGAAACCACTCCAGGGCAACACGGAAACGAGGTAGAGGAAACCTCCTCTCAACTAGTGTCCCTTTCTCCAAACATGAGCTTGCAAATCAATTAGAAGATCTTAAGAGTGAGGTGAGACAGACCATTGCCATGCAGCTGGACACATTCAGGATCCAGCAGAAGAAAGAAGAAGCTTAGAGAACCTTGGCTGTCTTCTACCCTAGGTGCACAAGGAGACACCCTAAGAACGAATGCCCATTGCATTCGGTTGAAGTATGTTTCATTTGTGAGGAGGACCATCCCACAAATCAGTGTCCAACCTTACCTGGGTTTAAAGCCATGTACCAAGGGACAGAAGCTCCCACCGAACCTCTCTATTACCTCAACCAAAGGAGGCCACAAGGACCTAGAACTTACCAGCAGGGGATGCAAGGGGCACCTCAAGCTTATTACAGCCCCAACCAATCGACTCCTATGCCTTCCTGGGGCCCCCCTGCTCATCCTTCCTGGTCCATGCCTCCTCCATGGTCTTATCCACCTCAGTACCCTACTCAACCTACTTCTCATTCATATCATTCACATGCCCAGCTACAGCCTCAGTGGAATGCACCTCAGTCGGGGTGGAGGCCCCAGTACAATACTCCTCCCGCCATTTTGCCTCCACCACTAGTTCAACCTCAGCCATTACCTCCTGCTCCTCCAAGGCAACCTCAAATGCCTGCTCAACCGAACCCAAACCCCAACAATAGACAGGCCCAACAGGTATACACTGGGGAAACCTCATGCCCTACCTATGCTGTGGAGATCCAGGAGATCAATCATCGATCTGGAAAGACTCTACCAGATCGCCAACCTCCTCCCCCAGAGGATGAGGAAGATAAACAGGAAAGTAAACCAAAGGCTATTCCACCCTTTCCTGAGAGACTAACAGCCACCACACAACCCAACCCAGAGGAGGATGAGCTTCTGGGTGAGCTCAAGCAGTTGTGTGTAAAAATACCACTTCTCCAAGCCATCAAGGATGTGCCAATATACAACAAACTGGTTAAGGAAAAGTGTTTCAAACACCCAGGCAGGCGGAAGAAAGATGCTTCAACCATCAATGTCATAGGACAACTGTCTGACCTTATGTTAGGGCAAGTCATCTGCCCAAAGTACCTAGATCCTGGAATTCCTGTAGTAGATGTCCACATCAATGGCACCATCATACCACACACCTTGATTGATCTGGGGGCTTCCATTAATGTGATGACCAGGGATACCATGCTCAAACTCAATCTTCAGGGTTCCTTGAGGAAGACCTCGACAGTACTGCAATTAGCAGATCGCTCCACTGTGACTCCCGAAGGGATTGTGGAGGATGTCTTGGTCTCTATCGACTCTTGGGAATACCCTACAGATTTATTGGTTCTGCAACCCAAGGCAAAGCTTACTGGATATCCTCTCATTTTGGGAAGGCCTTGGTTAGCCACTGCAGATGCTTACATAAGTTGCCGTGCAGGAAATATGACCATCAAAAATGGTCCTATGTCCAAGCAGCTAGTCCTATACCCTCCTGCCCAACCCTCCTTAGAGCATGACTTACCACTCTGGTTGGAGGAAGGAGAGGAAGACGAGGTGTACTCAGCACCTCTGTGCACCCTAGATACCACTAGAAGAGACCCCCCAACTGAGGATGACTTGATCGAGACCTTGATCCAGAATCCACCTTCTAGTACACTATCCTTAGAGAAATTGGTGGAGGATGCCCAAGCTAGCACCTTAGTGGATCTTTGTACAACCAACCCTGTCACTCCCAGAGTCAAGACTGTGGAGTTCGGCCCTGAGAGAACGTTAAAGATCAGCTCCTCCCTATCTCCTTCCCAGGAAAAGGAACTGTGTAGCCTGTTGGCCAGTCACCTAGATGCTTTTGCTTGGAGCTATAAGGAGATGAAAGGAGTCCATCCTTCGGTCTGTACCCATCACATATACATCAAAGAGGATTGTAAGCCGGTTAGGCAACCCCAGAGGAGAATGAATCCAGCCCTTAAGGACATTGTCAAGGAAGAATTGCAAAAACTGTTGGATGCTGGATTCATCTACCCCATCTCAGATAGTGAATGGGTGTCCCCTCTGGTGTTGGTTCATAAGAAAAATGGGAAATGGAGAATCTGTGTGGACTACCGAGAACTGAAAAAAGCTACCAAGAAAGACCATTTCCCTCTACCTTTCATAGATCAAGTGTTGGATGGACTGGCAGGAAAGAAGTTCTTCTCTTTCCTGGATGGGTTTAGCGGGTACAACCAAATCCAAATCAGCCCGGAAGACCAAGATAAGACCACCTTCACTTGTCCTTGGGGCACCTTTGCCTACCGAGTCCTTCCCTTTGGGCTATGCAATGCTCCTGCTACCTTCCAGAGAGCTGTCTTAAGAATCTTCTCGGAGCTGGTCCATGATGCAGTGGAAATCTATATGGATGACTTTACTCCTTATGGGGCCAACTTCCAGGAAGCATTGTCCAATCTGGGAAAAGTCCTAACCAAATGCATTGAGATGAACTTGTCCCTTAGTCCTGAAAAATGTGAATTCCTAATGACTGAAGGGACCGTGCTAGGCCATACCATTTCTCGCCAAGGGTTACAGGTGGATCCTAACAAAATTGCTCTCATCAAGAAGGTTCCACCTCCTCAAAAGGTAAGGGATGTTCGGAGTTTCTTGGGGTTAGCAGGATATTACCAGAGATTCATTAAAGACTTCAGCAAGCTAGCCTCGCCATTGTTTGGCCTGTTGGCAAAAGATGTGGAGTTTAAATGGACTGACAATTGTCAGAGGGCTTTGAATGAATTGAAGGACAAGTTGGTGTCAGCCCCAATCCTGAGAGGTCCAAACTGGGCCCTACCTTTCCACATCCACACTGATGCCTCGAACAAAGCCATAGGTGCAGCTTTAGGACAAGTTGAGCAAAAACTTCCATATGCCATTTACTTTGTTAGCAAAAACTTGTCCAAAGCTGAGCTGAATTACACTGTAACCGAGAAAGAATTCTTGGCTGTGGTCCATGCACTGAACAAGTTCCGACATTATATCACTGGCTATCAAACTTTTGTACATACAGACCATGCTGCAATTAGATATTTAATGAATAAACCAAATGTGAATGCTCGTATTATTAGATGGTTACTTTTATTGCAGTAGTTTGATTTGACCATTGTTGACAAACCAGGTAGAGAAAATGTTGTTGCTGACTTTTTATCTAGATTGGATTTGTCTGCAGATGAGGATGGAACAGTGGATGACCAGATGCCCGATGAACATCTGTTTGCTATTTCAGTACTCTCTCCATGGTTTGCTGATATAGAAAACTACCTTGTTTCATCACAGTTCCCTCCGCACCTATCTTCAAGAGAGAAGAGCAGAATCATCAGAAAAAGTGCCTCATTTACTTGGATCGGGGGCAATCTGTTCAAGCTTGGCCCCGATCAGATCTTAAGGCGTTGTGTAAGGGAGGAGGAAGTCTCAGATATCCTCCTCACCTGTCATGATGGGCCTTGTGGAGGACATTTTGCAGCAAAGAGAACTGCCTTCAAAATCCTGCAGGCAGGCTACTATTGGCCCACACTTCATCAAGATGTCAGAAGATATGTCAGCCAGTGTGACCAATGCCAAAGAATGGGGAAACCGACCCAAAGGGATGAGATGCCTCTCCAACCTCAGGTGACTCTTGACCCATTTGAGAAGTGGGGTATGGACTTTGTGGGCCCAATCAACCCTCCTTCGAGGCAAAGGTCTTACATCATTATGTGCACTGACTACCTGACAAAGTGGGCAGAGACCAACGCAATCAAAGCTGCAACCGAAGAAAAGGTGGCCGAGTTCCTAAGAGAAAACATCTTCTATAAGTTTGGCTATCCAAGAGAGCTGGTCACCGATCAAGGGAGCTAGTTCACCTCCAACTTGGTTGAAGATCTACTAGCTCATCACAAGATCAAGCATAGGACTTCCACCCCCTATCACCCTCAAGCAAATGGGCAGGTGGAAGTCACCAATAGAGCATTAGAAGGGATCTTGACTAAGGTGGTTAGCAGCAGCAGAAAGGACTGGGTAGATCGCCTGATTGAAGCCACATGGGCTTACAACACCACTTGGAAGACCACCACCGGTTTCACACCTTATGAGCTGGTCTATGGGAAGAAAGCTTTGCTGTCCATTGAATTTGAATACAATACGTTGAGAATGGCAACTCAGCTAGACCTAGATCTCGGCCATGCACAACAAGAAAGGTTATTGCAGCTGAATGGACTGGATGAGCACCGAATGCAGGCCCTCCTTCACTCAGAAGTGCTTCAACTTCAGAGAAAGGTGTGGCATGACCAACATCTCCATGACAAGCAATTTCAGCCGGGAGATTGGGCTTTGTTGTATGACTCCAGATACAAAGATTTCAAGGGGAAGCTGAGAACCAGATGGCTAGGGCCATATTTAGTGGAAAAATGTCATGACAATGGATCTGTTCTTATTCGGACCATTGATGAGGAAGCCATCCCCATGCTTGTCAATGGGCATCGATTGAAGATCTACAGGAAGCCTCTCTCAAGACAAGAGTTCATCAAAACTATGGAGAAGGCAGTGTTGGTCATAGAGAAGGGTTCTGCCTCTGCTTTGGGCATACCCTGAAGAATCTAAAAATAATAATAATAATAATAATAAATATCCTTGGGTGAAAACCTTTCTGAGGCGCCCAAGGCAGGTGGTAGGGGTGAAAACCTCATGGAGGCACCCCTATTGTCTTTAAAAAAAAAAAAAAAAAGAGATTGGAAAAAGATCCTTGAGTGAAAACCTCTTTGAGGCGCTTAAGGCAGATGGCAAGGGTGAAAACCTCAATGAGGCGCCCCTGTTATCTTTCAAAAAAAAAGAGAAAAAAGACAAAAAAACAAAAAAACAAAAAAAAAACAAGGTCAGCATATTCATTATGTAAAATTGCATGCAGGTTGCAGGTGTTCTATGGAGGAGAGGAAGCCTCTCAACTCAGAGCTCAAGATCCTTATCATGCTGTCAGGAGACCTCACCAGCACCTCCTCCAAGAATACTCATTTTCTCCAAGGTATGTGCAATTTTATTACAGCTTGAGTCTTCTATAGGAAGACGCAGATTTTCTACAGGAAGATGCAGATTTTCTACAGGAAGGTGCAGACTCTCTACAGGAAACGCAACCTTTCTACAGGAAGCTCTGTATTTCTACAGGAAACTTCCTACAGAAGCCCAGGACGATCCAGAATCCATGTTATGAGAAGATCTAATGACTGAGGATCGGTTTGGACGCATGCAAACTATTGTTATCTCCCTTGCACATTGTTGTCACCTCGCCCTGCCATCATTGTCGACATGAAACGAAGTTACCTGCACCAGCAAAGTAGATCAATGAGTTCTCAAGAAAAAGCAAATTTTAAATGAAAAAACGTTGGAGATCTCACACCATATTCATCCCAGTCATCCAGAAGCTCCGGGAGCGTGATCGTGAGGCCAGATCCTTCGTCGTGCAGCATGCACCCAAGGAGGAAGAACTGTTACAAGACATCCCGCGGGAGTCCTGTAACAGTTAAGCCTGCTAGAGTGGATACCATTCACAGCGCCGGCCATATGCAATGAAACGCGGGCGCATGCAACCAAAGCATCCAATCCATCGTCGGCATCCTGTAAACATGGACCTCCGAGCCTGTGTAAGTTCGCCAGCAGCAGGTAAATCCACTCATCAGCGTCCAAAAAACCCAAACATCGTGTGCAGCCGCGCAGGTAAGTGTCTCGACCCTTCCTTCCATCAGATTGCATGAATTTTACTTTGAATTGATTGCACAGTGTAAAGGTGAATGGGTTGAGCGGCCGTATGGCCATTTGGCCGGCCACGTCGGCCAGTTAATGGTCTAGTTGGATGTTTGGGTGGCGGCCATGACAAAAAGAATGGGCAGCACGCACGTGAGAGCAATCCCGTCGGGAAAAAAAACGAGTTTAACAGAAGAGGCGACAGCAGATCTGCGGGAATTGATGCGGTAGCAAGTGAACGCGCAGTTGAATGATGGGATGACGTCACCCAACGGTCCGGCGGAGACAACTCACCCCCGCGCCACGGATTCCGCCGATTCAAAATCTAATCGGCTAGATTGCCCTCATGCATTTATCAACCACCATTTTGAACTCGAGTGGCTATCCTGATCTTTCTGCAGTTCGATACGCCGAGCCTTTGGCTATCAGAACGCTTGTGAAGCACACCCAGAGCGCAGACCAACTGCAGTCTTTCCCGAAAATCGCGTGCTGCTTCTATAGGAACGCAGTTTCTACAGGAAGGTGGGTGCCTCACGTAAAAAGGTGGAAAATTAAAAAGGTAACCCTGAACTCTTCATGCAACTGGTTTTTAAAGGTGGCAGAATCGTCGTCCACAGTCTGGTCATAGAAAAGTGGTGAAATTGTTGTCTGTTGTGCCTATACTGTCATTCTACAGGATGTCAGGGTAATTAAACTGTGTTAAGTTCCTCAGGGATAAGTTTTGTGGATTATGTGCATGACAGAAGCGTAATCCTACGCTCTGTCTCAGTAGACCAAATTTCTTCCACAATCACCACCTCTGGTTAAGGAAACTGTTTTATCATGCCGGGTGGGTTTATTAGACGAGAACCCACTGATTCAACCAAGTTAAGGGAAAACCAGGAGGTGGTGGAGCTCTTCACACGGGTTCAATGGATATCTTTTTGTGACAAATTGCAGGGTTACGACGATGAAGTGGCAGAAGAATTTTTCCAGGCTCTGAGGCCGAAATCCAAGACACTGGCCACAGTGAACTTCAGGGGCCTAAGACTCAAGCTCACCCCGCAATATATCAGTCGAATTACTGAACTTCCAATGGGTTTGCCATGGGATAAGGAAGAAAGGAAGTTGAGCCAGCAGGCCAAGAAAGAATTCTTTCCACCTGAGGAGGAATTCTCGGAGGACAAAAATGGGGTGCGAAGAACCAGCTTGCTGCCACCATGGAATGAATTTAGCCTGCAAATCATGAAGTATATAAACTGTGAAGGCCGTTTTAGCATCGTGTACACGTATCACTTTCGGTTGCTCACTGAATTGAGGCACCGGATTGATCTTCCTGTAGAAGAGAAACTGAGCATTCCTTATTTCCTGCTACAGTCTCTAATTGAGCGTGCCACAAAGTTAAAAGAAGGCATACCAGATCAGGTAGCCCACCATGGGTTGATCAAACTTCTTGTGGAGGATGCACTTCATTCATATAAGGTTCCCCTCTCATGGGAATCATTCAGAAATTTGACAAGAGATGGAGACATAAGGATGTTGACTGAAGAAACAGGTTCCTCCAGCAGTGAGGAAAAAGAAGCAGTGGCCGCAGAAAAGAAAGAAACAGGCCAGAAGACCCCGACCACAGTGCAGAAGAAAGAACAAAAGAAGAAGCATGAGAAAAAGGATGACAAAGAAAAAGGTGACACACCCATCTTGTCAGCAAGAGAAAAGAGGTTGCAAAGCAGAACAGACAAAGCTGAGGTGGTCCACATCAGCCCAAGTACCTCATCAGCACTCGCAACCCAACCAAAAAGCAAAACCCATGCAGCAAAGCAAGCCAAGGTGGCGACACCCGTGTCTACAGGAAAGCAGAAACAGGCTTCTACAGGAAGCCCGAAAATCATTGAAAAAGGGGCTTCTACAGGAAGCCCGAAAATTACCAAAACAGGGGCTTCTACAGGAAGCCCGAAGTTGGCTAAAACAGGGTCTTCTACAGGAAGCCCTGAAATGGTGAAACCCAAGGAGAAGAAGGTGGACATTCTAGCAAGGGAGGCAGCAGCTGTACTAGCTGGCCTCAGCACGCCACCTAAGCCAAAAGAAAAGAGGAAGAGGGAGACCCCTCTATACTTTAAAGCTCGAAGAAGTGCTAGGATAAAGACGAGCAAGCCATAGCCTCCGTCCAGCAGCCCGATTTTCATCGAAGATACCCCTGCTTCTCCCAAGGAAAAGTCCCCCTCAAAGATAACAGTCACCTATGAGAAGGGGAGTCCAAAGAAAAATACGTGGCAAGAAAGGTTAGACCTGTTGACTGAAAAAGCTCGGCTACAGGAGGCTGAAAATATTCTATAGGACACTTTGGCCCGGCTACAGGAAACGGAGAAGAGGGAAGGAGAAGGACCCTCATCACCACCAAGGGAGGGTGAGGTAGAGCCACCTAAAGAGGCAGAAGGAGTACATATACCAAAGCCCAGCCTTCAGCCTAGTCTGAGTTCATACTACACCTTTTTAGAGGCGGGCAAAATCATACCACAGAAATTTACTGTACCCCTATTTTTTTCATTGGAGGAAGAAAGAGTCTGTACCCACACATGGATGCAGATCGCCAAGTCAAAGGGTGTGGCGGACATAGGTCCCTTACAAGAGCAACTCAAGGAGGTCAGGAGTGAATTCACCATGGCTAAACATGTGCCTAATTGCCAACGTGTGCTTCTACAGGAAGAAAACCAGAAGCTGAGATTGCAGCTACAGGAGCTAAGGGAAGGGGCAGGAACATCCTCCAAAGACACCACAGAAGAACAACAAGGCAAAAAGGAGCTGACCACCAGTCTTGAGGAGCCAATGACACTTCTACAGGAAATAGAACAGCAAGCACAAATTGAAGTGCAAGCTCCAAAAGAACAGCTGCAGCAAAAGGAAGCACAATTGGCCTGCATGGCCAGCTGGGCCATGGAGGCAATACAGTGCAAACAACCTGCAAAATCCTATGGTTTGTACTTAAAAGATCAATGGCTGCAGTTCCAAATAAATACCTTGGCACAAAGAGGTATTTCTCAGATCCAAAACCCACAACAATTTTCTGAATTGTGCAGTACTAGTTCGTCAGAAGACAAAGCCAAATTAGCAGAGTTCTACCTCCACAATTTGGCTTTGCCTAATGAAGTCTCCTGGGATCCCAATATTGCCTTGGGTGATATGCAATTGATGGCGTTTGCTTCATGATTGAACCATGAGGATCAAAGAGCAGCTGAAGCAAAACCGGTCATGAACCGAGAATTGAGCGAGCCACTGTTCATTCGAGCAGAACCAGAGGATCCGGTTGCACTCATCTCAGCACACCAACAGTTGTCTACTGATCCCACAGCTTCCTTGAGATTTATGGACCAACGGGCCCAAGCCATAGCTCATTTTGAAGACATGGAAAGACTGTTAGGAGAAAGTGCTGCCCAAGCATGCACACGCAGATGGAATACCTTGGCACACAGTTTGAAAATCCGAGAGTACCATACCCCAACTCGGATGAGGGAAGCTTTTGTAAGGGTAGAACTTTACAAGAAATCCATGCAAAGCCTCCAGGCTAGCTGGATTGGCCTTAAACTCAACCCACCACTACTGCTAGGGTTGACTGAAGGCAATACATAGGAGGATGACAGTGAACAATGGGAAGAGGTGAACAGGAAAGCTGGGTTTCATGTCAGCAAGGAGGACACTACCACAAAGGCTTGGGATGTAAGGGAAGCAGTAAAAGCAATGAAGGATGAAGATTTGGACTAAGTTGCTCAAGGATGAGCAAATATTTTAGCTGAGGGGTGATGATGAGCCCCAATTTTTGGTACAATTTGGGCTCATTTGGCCTACTTACCTTGCTCAACCATTCATCTTTTATCACTTATGCATTCATTTCTTAGTATATTCGTGTTATTTGTAGGAAGAAGGGCAGGCATTATATCTATGTGGCTAATACATGATGATTTCAGAAATTTGGCATTAAAGAGAGCAAAAGACCACGCAAATGGAGACAAGGAGACAACAAAGGTGACATTGCGGGTTCATAGGGAGGTTGTCCACAGTCTTGATGACCTTCCTCGTGATTTTCACCTTAACTCCGAGCTCCAATAGCTCTCCCCACCGAGCTTAAAGGCAGCCAACGGATTCTACAGGATCAGCAGTTTGACTTTCAGTTGGACAGCCAAGCTCCACGAATGGAGGAAGCCAGTTTGATCTTCATTGTGTATAAATATGAAGGCCGTAGCCTTTGATAGGATCTTTTTGAACTTTTGAACTAATATTGTAATTTCTGAGCACGAGCTACAGCTCGGTGTTTGTTTTTGTAAGCCAGTTTTGGCATGACATTATACTCTTGATTATGAATAAAGGCAAGAAGATTTGGATCTAATTCTGAGCTTTTAAGGGAGCTATAGCTCTCAGGTTAGGGCCCAACCTGAGAGCAATAGACCTCCTCTTATTTGTAGTGTTATTTGCCTTTCTTTTCAGCACTTTGTTTCTTTGTTTTGACATGCATTTCAAGAACACAGTCTGCTGATTTGATTTCTTTAATGAGATTGAGTAGGATTAGCTTATGGTTAAATTGCTTTCAGTTGCTTAGGTTAGAATAGGAAGATTTTAATTCATTGGAGCTCCAAGAAAAGGTTGATAGTGCCTTCACTGCCATCTCTGTTTAGAGGTTGGGGTGCAGTCTGTACCAACAACCAAAAGAAACGCAGTTTTTCTTACTTTTATGCAAGCTGCAACACAGTCATTTTAATCATAGAACCATCCATGCACTCTGATCTTGAGCCATACTTCTTCATTACAACTCCATGCACGACTTATCTTCACGATTTACATTGCTGTTCATTGGTTTAATAGCACAGGTAGCACAGGTTAATGGATTCTCGTTTTTGGTGCAAGACATAAGCAATTTGTTTTATTTACACTGCTCAGTATCATTCCATTTCCTTATTCTTCTTCTTAACCACGCCTAAAGCCACCTACTCGACCTCTGTTCAGCTCGTTTATCTTCCAACTCTTCCATTGCCCACGTAGCTTCATTTTCTTGACCTTTCGTTGCTTCCATCCTTCTATCCACCAACCAACTTCGTGCACCCTTTCTCCATCTTATTTCTCTGCCCCTGAGCCATCACAAGCTCCATCTCCATCTCACCTATCCACCCATACCGCTCCATCACTTCACCATCACCCAAAACTCCCACGGTAGAACATCCTGTAGAAGTTAGCAGACTTCCTGTAGAATTCCTGAGTTTCCTGTAGGATCCCTTGCAGACATCCTGTAGAAGCCTGCAAACTCAGTTGCCGAGCACCTGAACATTGTGGACTTCTGTGGACTGATGCTAGGGATCCCCTGGGACCTCTCCTAGCCCTCCTGACCTTTCCCAAGCTTTCTCTCCCTTCGCACCACCTCTGCACAGCCAAACCCTAATAAGAAACAAAACCGTAATCACTCCAACCACTTAAGAAAAAATACAAAAACAATGTTCTTTTTAATGGAAGTAGTTTAAGTTCATGCATTTCATATCACTAGCAGTAATGGCATCATTCTTAGACATTTGCACTCCCACCATTGCATCATAGAGATTAAGCTAGTCAGATTAGGGTTTACTAGGGTTTCCATGTTTTGGTTGGCTTTCAGCTCATTGTTTCAAAATAGATTAATTTCCTTTGAGATAGCCTTCGTCCATCATTTAGAAAGCTTCTTCTGAGAGCATATAGAAGTTGGCTTGAGCCCTAGAGGACTTGTGCCAGCTGATCAAGTGACAGCTGCGACAAGAGCTAGTACTTGTGCATACAACACCGTCGCTTCCAAGTTTGTACGAACTACCGGGTTGATAAAATTAGAGATAGGAAGCCCCAGGAGTTGTAGCATTATTGCTACAATACTGGAGCCCACCACCTTCGCCACACACTTCTTCCACTCAGCCAACTCTCGTGCATTATTTGAAGCTGGCTTTTGGATTTCTTGATCAATGAATTCCTTCAAGCCATTGTCTTCTAATACAACCTCCATGCGATCTTTCCATGCTATGTAATTCGAGCTACCTTCCAAGGCATACTTGAGTCTCAAGCCATTGAATTCCATTGGCCAACCTTGAAGTATGATAAGAATTGGATTTTTCATCTGCAACCCCGAACTTCAAACTTCGAATTCTCTTCTCTGTATATTGTATACCATGTAGAAAATATGTGTGTAGGTTAACCCGATAATGCAATATAAATCAAAGGAGAATACTATAACCTACTTCTACTCTCAATTTGTGGAAGCTTAAAGATCGAGTTGAACAATATAACCAGAATAAGAAGAATCAATACACAAGAAAATACTTTGGGGAAAGCCTCAGCTAAAAACTCCACTATCTGTATTATCATAAAAAGTGGAAATACATAAGAATTTTACAAAGCCTTAGCTCTCACAGCTATCCAGCTCTTAGTACAATCCTCAGAGATTCTCACAGACAATCCTGGCTTCTCACAAGCCTTCGTCTCTGTCCTCCAAGATCCTATTTCCTTGCACTGTTTCTCCTAGCCGATCCTCCTATTACCAAGTGGAAAGCTGATCTCACACACTAATCTCACACCCTATCAAAACTGCACAATCCTTAAGGAACCTTTCCTTTTGCATGCATGAGTTTTCCTTATAGGAAAACACATGCAACTGATAGTACATTGTCCTTTACATTTAGTTCAGCTGGGTATTTCTCAGAATATACATGCATGAGTTACTGATGAGTATCTGGAGTACATTGGTTGAGTGCATGCATGTATGCACTAACTCATAACTCACAATTAGTTCCTCAAACAGTTTGGAACTAATTTAACTAGACTTAACTCAGTAAACTAAGTTAACTAATTACAACTCAAATATAACTCACTCTTATCTCCTTAACTAAGGGATAATCTCCTTAATTTAAGGGATAATTGTTGCATGACTTCAGAAAGACTTCTAACTTGAATTTCTCCAACTAATTAATCCACAATGAATCAATTAATTATTTCCAAGCAGCTGGTGAGACTAAATTCGGTTTTAGTTCAAGGACAAATTAAAATTGGGATATTCTTGTTGCCACATTTCAACAGAAACTTGATATTAAATTTGATTTTCCTATGTATGATGGTGAAGTGAATGTTGAAATACGTGATAATTGGGTTCGTCAACTTGAAGATATTGCAGGATTCAAAACATCAAGGATGATGGAACAAAGATTCAATTGGCTTCATGAAGGTTGGAAAGTGATGCTTTGATTTGGTGGGAAGCCAAAACACAAGAGGTTTGATAGATTTTATTGCTGCACTTAGAAGACAGTTTTATCCCTTAGCTTATATACAGAAAGAAATTATGGACTAGCAGAATTTTAGACAAGGAAAAGAACAAAGTGTTCAAAATTATACTCAAGAGTTTAGGAGAAGAGCACTAGTATTGGGTGTAAATTTGTCATCTCAAGACACTTTGTTAAAATATATTGGAGGTTTACATAGCTACCTTAGGCACACTATTCTCATGTTCAATCCCACAAACTTACATGAGGTTTTTGTTCAAGCCACACATCTAGAAGCAAGAGGGAAACATAGTCCAGAAGAGAAAAGTGAGAGTTCCCTTGAGTTTAGAGAAAAAGGAAAGGGTAAGCTTAAGGGAAATGGGAAGAAGAATGCTTCTATTAAAATGGAAAAAGAAAAACTCACATGCAAAAATTGTTTTAAAAATGGCCATGATGAAGATCATTGTTGGAAACTCCATCCAGAGTTGAAACCCAACAAACTTAAAAACAAAGAGAAGGAGAAAATAACTGCAATTGTAGAACATGACTTAGGTTCAAATTCAGGAGATGAAACCAAGATTACAACGATGGGTTTGAAAGGTAAGAACATAGCAAGCACTAGTTCTTCAAATTTTTCTAATGATACTCAAGATGATGAAACAAGAATTGAACTTTTCCACATTAGAGTTGTTTCAAAGCATACCAAAATTGACACACTATGTGATAGTGGTTCTCAAGAAAATTTGATTTCTGAAGACTTAGTAAAGAAGTTAAATTTAGAAACCATTTCACATCCAAGACTGTATCCTTTAGGATGGATATGCAAAATGAAAGTTTGCAAGTGACAAGGAAGTGTATCCTAAGATTTGCAATCAATGCAAACTTTCTTGACAAAGTTGAACTTATTGTAGTTCTGCTTGAGATTTATGGTATTGTTTTGGGAAGCCCATATCTTTATGATAGGAGGGAAATATTTCATCTCCATGAGAATAAGTAGCACTTGTTCAAGAATGGAGATGAGTACATAGTTAGAGCACATAGGAACAATATAAGTTTGTCTCTTATGCATGTAGGACAAATGAAGAGAAATGTGAATGCAAGTCAAAAAATTTCTTTGTTAATGTTCAAGCATAGAGATGTTGTGAATGAGGCCTTTCAAGGAGATGCATAAAATGAACAATTTGATTTCATTGAAGTTGCTAATGGTTGTAATAAGTTGTTTCAAGGCTCTAAAATGTTTCCTTCTAAAAGAGGTAAACAAGATGAGGAAAAATTGCAGCAACATACATCATTGTTGAACAGTGATGGGAATAAGATGTCAGTGCTAAAGAGTGCAAAGGTCAAAGATCAAGTGCCAAAGAAATTTGAAAAATAAGGCATATGTTCCACATATTGTTCTTGCTGGTTTCAAAATGGTACATGGAAATGGAAAACAAACTTGGTCAAGAGTCGAGCCAAGTACAAGGCAAGACAATATAAACATCTTCATATCGACAATGTTCGAGGTGAGAAGGATTTCAAGTTGTTTAAGTTTCCTTTGATTGACTATTGAGGAAGGAACATGTTTTTTCCTTCAAGGACATTTCTTTTTTTCTGCAAATCCTGGGAAATTGCAGCAAGATGGTATCTACAACAGCAAGACAAGATAATCCAGAATCAAGGGAAAAGATCAGTTTTAATGAAAAGCTCAAATTGTTGAATTCAGGCAAATTCGAGTGGGTTGAGATTGGAAGGGTGATGGGCTTGTACCCTCATATAATTATTCATTAATAAAGAGATGTTGGGGTCCAAAATATTCTAGTGGGGAGGAGTGATCTGTTGGATCAAAAATATGCTAAAAAATGAAAGTTGTCAAAATGGCTTGAAAATGGAATTACTGGATAGATCTCGTCATTCTGAATCTTTCACAACTCATTTTGTGGAAAACTGATGTCGTATGCTCCCAAAAATGAGTTCTGATCAATTTGGCAAACAAACAAAATTTTGTGCAGCACTACCTAGTCAGCAGTCTGTACTGCTGACGTGGCATGCTAATTGGGCATGCTGACTGTGCAAGATGACTAGGATTTAAGAGCCAATGGCAGCTCAACGCTTGGCAGGATTTCATTGGTGCTGAGTTGGCATATTTTTATTAGTTTGTGGTGTTGGTGATGTGGCCCAGTCAGATGCTGCCACATGGCATCTCGGTGGCCACTAAAATTGGGGTAAGGTCGGATTAGCACCTCCATGGGATTTGAACCGAATACCTCGCATTAACCAACCACAACCTCTGCCAGTACACTACACAAGTTCCTTGTTAAAACATTGGCAGAAATACAATTTTATGTTAAAGGTTGGCCGCATATGGCATGGGGGTTGGGCGAAGGCCTATCCCCTAGCCCCTAGCCACCTTAGCACCACAGAACCACGGACAGGGGAGCCAAGGCTAGGGTCTAGCCCAGCCTTGTAGCCTTTACATCGGCATTAACTTAACACCGCCTATGTGAAATGGTTGGAGACCATAGCATAAACCACACCATTCCAAACCATTTATCATCCCCGTGACATTAACCATTAACCACCCATGTGGCATCCCTTCCACTTAACCACAACACTCATTGCTAGTCAAACCATTGGGTGTTAACCTTCCATGTGAATGCACCAGCCCGACCACCAAGACCGCCAAGAAGACTGCTAGTGGAGGGGGGGCAACCCCAGGTCCCATGGGGACCGCACATGACCGAGGGTGCACAAAACTGGGGGATTATAGGCCATTTTAATGGTCCTACAAATTTTTCCACCGAGTGGGAATTGTGCCAGGTTTTGAGGACAGTTTCCATGTTCGGGGCACTCATGCTAGGTTTGGGCCAAATTGTGGGGAGTTTAGCTACAAAATTTGGGAAAAGGAGGAAAGATCATAACTTTCTCATTTTTTGGTCTTTTTGGGAGCAGAAAGAGGCTAGACATGGGTTCTTGATAGCTTTGAAGCTATTGGAGAAGGTTTTGAAGCTATTTGAGCATTGTAACTCATGGTAATCACCTTTTTTTTTTAGCATAATGAAAGAGGGCCAAGCATTGGAAGCTGGACTAAGAGATGTAGCACAGCAAGGGTGAACTCCTTCATCACTTGATGTTTTTTGGTTATTGTTATGGCTTTATTCTCTATAATTTTCTACAATTTATGAGTTAAATTCATGTTTAAATTTGTTAAAGAATTTAACTTAAGAACCATAAAAACAAATTTCATTAACTTGCAATTTACATAATCCTCAAGCAGTTTCATATAGAAATCAATAATGGTCATGATCTAACTTCTAAGATTTGATAATCTAACGTTTCTGATGTGATGGTACAACATTGATTTATGTAAGGCTGATTATGATGGCTTAGAAAGACATTATTCTTAGAGAATAGCATGAAGCAAGATACCCAATCCTGATATGTCTATATTTTACAATTATTTGATGAACTCAAAATGATGAGTTCCAAGGTATGGCTTTGATTTTGGTTATGGTTTTGGTTTTATACCCCGATGATATACTCTTGACAGGTGATGAGCCTCTAATGATTTAAATCAGAGGGAGATAGCTTCTTATGCTTGAAATGATGTATCATGGCATGTTGAATCAATTTATGGAATTTGGGAAGAAAATTCCATATTGCAAAGCTATTGGAAAATGTTTTTGAATAATGAAAATGAAAATCCTTAGATATTCCAATTTTAAGTTCAAGATGTTGTTGAACTTGACATGGCACCCTACAATTGTTTGAAACATTTATGTTCCATTTTTAACATCCATCTGTATATGTATGATGTGCATAGAACCCGAATAAATTCATGATTGATCTGCTTCACTCACATAGAGTTGCCATCAAGCATCGTTTGAAATATCTACATGAGATATTCTATTTTTAAGACTGAGATAATTCTCCTGCGATATGTGATTGCATGGATGAATTGTTATTAATAGATATTATTGTGAAGCACATTTGGATGCTTCTTTAGCATGAGATCTTCCATGATATCTTGGACAAAAGGTCCATAGTACGATTGTGGATGAGTACGATGTTTCTAGCATGGCTAGTTGTGAGGCACGATGAAGAAGCTCCTTAGAGAGTTTTTGAGCATGATATGGATATGACATGGATACTCTCATATATTGAGAAAGTGTAGCTATTCGAAACAAGATCAAGCTTGTGGTTGGCACCTCCTTGAGAGGGAGGATGATTATGGTATCCTTTTGTGATTTATATGATTATATATGATCTGACATGATATTTGATTTGATTTTCCGTATGAACAGGAAACAACTACTATTGAGACAAGCATATACCAAATTTGAGTATGATGAGAGCAGCTCTGATCGAGGCCACTGAGCCAAATCTTCCTGTTTGTCTGAGCTCCTGGGGTGAGGAATTCAAATGGAGGGCGCCTGGGGTTGAGGGAACTCTGGAAAATAGGGCGTTATCCCTATCTATTACCCATAGGGTTGGAGAATGTTTCTCCCCTATATTCATAGTGTCGGAGAATGTTGCTCCCTTATTTTGTCTTTGCAGAGTATTCCCTAGTTGGCATGATAGCCACAAGCAAGTAGACTTGTCAGGAATACCACTCCTCATTTAGCCAACGAGTTGAGATTGTACTTGGGGTGTACAACCCAAGTCGATTATGATGCAAGTGTTCTACCACATGACTATTCAGGGTCATCGATGGGAAGATCA
The DNA here is from genome assembly GCA_031772625.1 of Pinus tabuliformis. Lineage (NCBI taxonomy): Eukaryota > Viridiplantae > Streptophyta > Pinopsida > Pinales > Pinaceae > Pinus > Pinus tabuliformis. The sequence goes on from CM062819.1 coordinate 481,281,104, forward strand.
ATAGGAAACAGGATGGGTGGAGAAAACCGTATGTGATTCCAAGTTGAGATTGATCTCCCTGATGTGATCCCAGGGTCGAGATGTGCTCCCCTGTGTGTTTGGATATCCTATTTCTAGATATGGGGTTTTAGATGTATAGCTCCCCCATGAGATTTTGGGTTGAGATGTGTTCCCCGATGTGGTTCCAGTTTGAAATGTTCTCCTTGATGATATTGTCTCCAATGACGGTTAATGATGATATTCCAAGTAGTAGCTTGCTTGTAGAGATTCCAGGTAGTAGCTTGATGGAGAGGGTGGTAGCTTGAGCTCCCCTCCGGTAACAAATTCTTCTTCTTTTAGATTCGAGAATGTTTAGGATGCGAGTAAGAACAATCAAGAGATAAGTAGGAATAAAAAAAGGATAGATCGAGATGTAAAATGATGATGTGTGATGACACTTGAAGATTCCAGAATGGCATATTGATCAATGGATAGATATTGGCAGTTGGAATTCTTCCTAGTTGAGAAGGAGTGTTAATTTTTTCAACTGCAGTCAAATTACTCCTTAAAAAACTCAAATGACTAAGATAATGATTGCATTAGATTCTTATTTTCGATAGGACCAAAATCAACCTAAATATCACCTTATTTGCTTAAGAGGAAGTTGAGTTTTGAATTATTTTATTCGTACATCTATTATGGAATGGGTCAGCCCTAACCACATGTGTAACTACTTAGGTTAGCCTCAACGCCAAGTGGACCCTCAAGAAATCCTATAAATAGAAGAGATATCAAGCTCATTTGGACACATTGATCAAGACATCTTCTCTTCCCTTCTTGTCTTGGTTTGCACAGGTCTGTTGGAGGAAAGTTTAGATAAGTGTCAACAATCTCAGGGTCGAAGCTCGCACTGATCTAGGGTTTTCTAGTTCCTGGACATTAGCACAAAACTGGGCATTTTGGTCCCTGGACACTCGCACACAAGCTTGTGAGAGAATCCAAAGAACCATAGACATTGGCACAAAATCTCATGACAGCATCAAGGGTTCTAGAGGTAGATCTGAAGGTATCAGTCCCTGAACGCTTGCATAGAGTGGTCCTAAGATCATCTAGTTCATCCCGAATGCACACATGACAACTGTAAGAGAACGTCCGAGGGTTTTGAAGCAGATTTGGTGAGTTTGAGCCCAGAAACATGCACATAATGGTCTGGGAGTGTCTAGGCTGCCATAGATGTTGACATTATGTTCATAGAGAGCATCCAAATCTACTATAAATGCTCGCACAACTCCTACTTCCTGCATCCAGGACTCAAAGATGAGATTTCAGTATTACGAAGATTCCATATAATTTTCAACAGTGTTCGACATAGTGACATTAGTACCCAACAATTTTCTACAATCGGCGACAACATATTACAGTCATCTGAATCAAGGTTTTGTGTTCAAGCATTATTATATCTATTTCATGGATATCATAGTTGTTTTGTTGCATAGATAAAGTTATGGATCATTGTACTCTCTTTTGTTGAATCATTTGATGACAATATAAGAAGAAGAAGATTTACAAAGGTTTTCCCCATAGTGGGTTTTTCCCTGGTCTCGAACCAATCCTAGTGTCTCTATGTGTGTGCATGTTTTTCTTTTATTATTCCTTTATGTTTTGTTGCATTGATGATGATGATGATGTTTTCCTTTCTATATATTTGCATATGCTGATTAATAATGATGTATATTTGAATAATTTAATGATGATATGGGGTGAACTTAATGTATTAATGAAGAAATGCAATTATAAAAGAAAAGAATAATGTAGCCCTATGAAAAATTAACATCACAGAGTCCTGGTAGTTGTGCTAGGATTTTGGAAGGCCTAGAAGAGCTAGGATCACTAGATCATCTTTTACAACATTCACCACAACCCCTCCAACCTCATCTTGAACTTGTGTGAATCTGGAATATATTGTGCAATGGTATAATTTTTTTGCATCCTAATGTTTCAAAGATTTTCTTTTAGGGCCAATTTTCTATGGTCGTTGTTATCTTTGAATAGCTCGGTTAGTGTCTTCCACATACCATATGGTGTTTCTTTTCCATGGAGATTTCAGACCACATGGTATCTCACACCTTCCAGGATAATCCTGATGGCTCTGGAAATGTCCTTCTTCCACTGGGCTAACTGTTGTGCATCTGATGTTGTTGGATTTTTAATGTCATATTGAGTATATTCAAGCAATCCATTATCATCAAACACTACTTCCATCTGGTCCTTCCAGGCTATGAAATTCAATATACCCTCTAGGGCATACTCCAATCTCAATCTGTTGAAAGATATTCTTCTGAATTCGAGGAAAACATGCTACACTGAAGCTTCAAATTCAAAATTCCTAAGGAATAAATTTGAAATACTGGTTCTAATTTTCTTTTAGGTCACTAATACCATGTATAAATTTGATAGAAATTACAACTGATCAAGGTTTCGAACTAAAAACAAGAGACACAATTCTACTATACTAATCTGCGGAATAGAAATCCCAATTTAGAACACCATGCATAGACATGCAACAAGAAAAACCACAAGTACACAGTGACTTCTAGGGGAACCCAACTAGGAAAAACCCCTCAACCCTCTTTTCATTAATTATTTGAATAGAGAAACTATTACAACTACATGATCCAACTTTGAGCACCACCTGTAAGGTACAACTGTTCTCCCTACTGAAAGAGAACTTTTGGCCAACACTTAGCCACTTTATGCCTCTTCCATCCTCCTATTTCCTTGCAAAAATATGAGCTAATTAGATATCCTAAACAATACATAATTCCATATTTCTTTGTGCAATTCCCAATGATTAATCAATTGCCTTCATCCAAAATTTTGTACACTCCACGAGTATACAAATATTTTTACATTAGCCTTAATTCCTCCACTCCAACTAAGGAATTCGAATTCCATGTGTGCATGAGATATTTTGGGATGAATGATCATTTAATTGATAGATCTCTCAGTTAAACTGTTGTCCCACTTTACAACTGACCTTCAATTGACTCTATTAATTGTTAGAGGTCAATTAACTGAGTAAAATTGAAAATAATTGAACTAGATTGCTAAACTTTAGCAATAAACACATGCATGATTGAAATTCAAGCCCACTAACTTAAATTTGTTGATCTAACTGAGTGACAAGAGCCATGCCACACTAGTTAACTGCCTCCAAATTGTTCTGCTGATGTGGAAATTCAACTTACTCAATTTGACAAAGGCTAAAGTCAAATTGAGCATTTATTGCTACACTTTCTAAGATCTCTTGAGTTCATCTTTTAGTTTTATAACCTTCCATTTATCCAAATTTTAATTTCTTAATTTTTCCCATAGTGTGTTCATTCCCTAGAGCCTCTCTTGGATTTTTGTTGTTCCCATTCATTAATATCCCCAAGTTTTGTTCCACACGATTTTCCGCAATTAATTGTATGTTCTTGTGGACCCACTTTTAAATGTTTTATAAAAGTGATGTTGGCTATGGAAAAATTTGGAGCCATGATGTTCATATGGTGCCCCTACATTGGATGTGGTTGCATTATTTTTTCTCTTTTTCTTTCTATTTGTATCACTATTTTTCCTCCTTACTTATATCAAGTGCTTGAATGGGATAATTTGTCAAACAATTTTCTGATCATCTTCAATGTACTTTGAAATATCGAAGCTATAGTGAGACAAGAGAATTGAGCTATAGCAAATATCGAAGCCTTAGGATAGGCCATGTTTAGGATAAAATTATTGGTGACTTAGTTATTGAGATCGTAGTAGGTAAGACCAATGCAATTATTATATATCTATGTCTATAAAGGTCCTTGAGTAAGGAAAGACCCATCCTCAGTGAAATATAAACATATTATTGCATGATAATGAGAGTATAGTGGCCCTTCAAATTTCAAGTGGGAATAATAAAAGAAAAAATAATGTTTTCATAGCCTAAGTTTTTAGAAAAATTTGAAGAAACAAAAAATTAAAAGTTGGAGCACTTAGGTCCATGGAAAGAATAAACAAGGAGCAATTATGGAATACAAAAGTCAATGTGAAGTCTATGTTTCTACAATAGTAATAAAAAAAATGAATTCGGTCAAGGAGAAACCAAAATTTAGGAAATGAAAACAAACCGTTGTAAAGTACCAAGTCATTTAATGGGATGACTTTCCTAGGTGAGATTTAGGATGGTAGAAATGTCTAGATCAAACATGACATGATGTGAGGGAAAAACATATTAGATTAGTAGAAAACATGGGTGTAGGAATTTAGTTTTATGTCAAACAACTACATATGCCATCTTTGATGCACATGTAGGATATGATGGGTGGGTTGACTTGGAATTTGGGAAGCAAGAGAAGTGTTTTTTCTCACAAAATATGTGAGCTTTGACATGCACTACTCACAAAATGTAGTTTAGATTTTATTATAGTTTCATTAACAAACTAAAAAGTTACAAAACGTTAAGTTGATATGTTATAGCATGGATTTGTAGGAAAAAACGTCAAATAAAAGGAATATTATAGATAGATGAACACCACTTTTGAAAGAGTACATGAACATTGATCAATTTATGAATTAGTGGATGTTGTTGATTTTTATTTAACGAGGTTTATTATGATTATAGGTTTTTTTGGTTTGGTATAGTGGAGATGTGTAATTCCATTCTAAAAAATAGAGTTGATAGATTACATTTAAAAATATAATAAGATATTAATAACCAAAAAGATGTTTGAATGTTGGCTTCAAATAGAAAACAAAATTGTATTTCAACATGGTTTTTTGACCAAAAATAAAATATTAAAATATTTATTTGTATATAAAGTGATTGTAATAGCCCTAAGGTTTAACTCAAAGTTCATGAGCCAGATTTTAGACCTCTTATCTATGCCCCAAAATTGGGGAGATCTTGGGTTCACTTTCTTGATCCTATTAAGGTTAGGCTCCATAATGGGGGTTGATGAGTTACCACATTACTTTCCATGGATCATGGAGAAATACTTAGAGGGTTTTCCATGAGGATTTCATTGGAAAAAATAAAATATAACATAATTATGGGAAGATATTTCCAAATAACTTTAGTGAATTGTTTGAATGTATATATTAAATATTTTCATAATAATTGTTTCAATGTCTATAATGAAGAAGTTTCTTAAAAAAAAACACTACATCTCTTATTTTTCCATTAAAATCATATGACAATAAGTTAAAACTCTATATTTTTGCACCTTCAAGGATTGGATCTTAATGAATCTTGAATTAAGATGTATCTACATTGGTTTCTTAGTCTCAAAGGAGATCGATAATGAATACATATGACTCCTCATTTTTGCAAAGTCAAATTGGATTTAGAATATTTTTCAAGTATGACACAAATTTCATTATAATTCATGTTCTATGTATGATATAACTTTGGCTTTAAAAGTTTATTCTATTTTTGATTGACCCAAATATTTGAAAAAATGATTAAAGTTTAAAATTGATAAAAGCTCTACTTTATTGAGAAAAAAATATTGCAAATATAACTAATAATCCAAATTAATAAATCACAATACTTCTGACCATGGTTGTGTTAAAAAATATAGATAGATTTATTATTATTATTCCTTTCCAAAGGATAAGAACTAAGCAATATGTTGCATGCTGACTTTCCATTAGTTTGACTATAATTTTTTATTTTTTTGATCAACTCTAATATGAACAGAGGGAAATATAAATAATACATTTTATTACAATTAAAATAAATTTTAAACTTTACTTCTATTACATACTATTGTATTTCAACTTTGAAGTCTTATTACCAAGGTGGTGGTGACGTTCTTGGTAATATATCCCTTTTTAAATCAATTTGCCATATATTAATTAAATTCATGTTGGTTAATTATATACATGTCAATGGCCATGCCACCATATACCTTCAACTTTGAAGTCTCATTACCAAGGTGGTGGTGACGTTCTTGGTAATATATCCCACTTTAAATCAATTTGCCATATATTAATTAAATTCATGTTGGTTAATTATATACATGTCAATGGCCATGCCACCCTATACCATCTTTGGCTCTGCAAACCCCTTTGGTGGTGGAAATGTTTATATGTCCTTGTCTTTCATTGCAACGAATGTCTATATACCTTGCATAATGAAAAGGGCATCTCTGAAGGAAGAAAATATATGTTCACTAAAAACAACCACATGTTTTTAGCTACCAATCCCACTAATGCACTCACCAACGCCTTGCATAGAGCGTGGAAAAATGAAATCTGGAGGTAAATACATAGAGTTATTGAGAGAAAAAACGAAAGGTTAAATGATATAAACATAAGTATTTATCAATGAGTAGAATCATTTCCTATGAATTCTTACCTACCCAAATTACAAAGACAATAAATGTTAATGTTAGTGGATAATTATAATTCGCGTGAACATTCTTGAAATTAAACTAGGAGTACTTCTACAACCTTATCTTTCATTTCAATAAATGTCTACATACCTTTCTATAATAGTCTATAATAGTTTTGGTTTTTTTTGGTTGAAACTAGGATGCAATGGTTCCTACATTGCATAATTAATTGTTTGTTGTGCTTGGTAGGTGCTATCTAATTAAGAATGAAAGTTCTACAATATGTTCCCAAGCCCAATATATTTCTATGACCATAGACATAACTTTTAAGTTTGTTTGAAGATTGATTCCAAAGCATATTCTAGTTGTTGGTGCTTTTAGCTTTGGTACTAGTGATGTTGCACTTGCATTTACATCATGGTCATTCAGATCTAGATAAAACCTACAAAATAATGAAGTTCAAGCCCCGTATAGCTTATCTTATAAGTACATTCATGCCACATTGACATAAAGAATATGAGAAATCAATTCAAAATAGCCAAATCCATTATGGAACAAAGCAATATCATAATAATAGAAGCACTAGTTGAGATTTAAGAGTACATATTGTTTTTCCAATAACTCAAATTTAATAATTATATTAATTCTCAATGAATATATAGTGAGAAGGAAAGGCACTTAGTTGATAAGAAATAAGGAAATAGTCTCTCAATTTCCATTCCCTTAGCATTGCACTAGTGTAAGGTTTCAATACTTAAATTTGTCTCAGGTAATAATGTATGGAAATGTGTTTGCTTCATGTATGAAAAGATGCATTCTTAGCTAATTGAATTTCCCCTTACTGGTATCAAAATAACACTTTCAATTTATCTTGTGCAACTCCAATATCAAATCTATGCACATGCTACAAAGAAAGTAGCTAGAATGGAAAGGATCACCATTAGCACCAACTCTATGGATTTTCTATCCATACAGTTGGAAATTACCATAGTGTGTCCATGGTTAATGGGGGTGGTGATAGTGAAGGGCTATTGTGTTTAAACACCATAATTGGAGCCTAAAACAACCACAAATGGTCTCATGATCCTCCACCACTAGAGTTATGATATTCCTAGCCATCAAGAACTAGGGTAATCAAGAATATTGTGGGAATGATTCTGTTACCAACTAGTTTTTCTTTGTCGATGTCCCACAAAAAACATTATTGGTACCCTTTATTTGTCTCTACAACATGTAGAAATTAGTAATTACTATGCATGTTGTTCATGTAGCATTTCTAAAATATGTAAAAGACCTGGATTTCCTATTCAGAGTGTATTGACATGTAAGAATAAATGTGCACCACATGAATGCATGCCTAACACTTATGATGAGTAAATGTGCATAAGATTTTGTTTATTTTCTTAATCACATGGACGCTTGATAGTTTAACTAAATTTCCCTAGGTATCTATTGGTGATATGGTCCTTAAGGAAATATGTGCTCCACCTCCTAATGCTAAGTTGAATAAATTATTAGCTAGAAATGGCATGCATATAGGTTTTACTTCTTGGGTTATTATAGATAGACATGAGCCAATGTGACAACTCTGGAAAATTCTGTCAAGTTGTAATTATTATCCCTATTTTTTTCAAATTGAGAATGCTCAAGAAATTGGGACATAGATTCTAAAGTTTGAGGAAGGAAATTGATTTAGGAAATGGGTTGATATACATGCCAGATGCTTTGTCTTTAAATGAACCGATTTCAAATAAATTCAGCCAAAAAAGGAGTGGTTGGGAACCATACATAACCCTCTTAAAATACATGAGAGAGAGAGAGAGAGACCCAATTTTAATGAATTATGGCCACACTAGTAGCGGTAGGATGCAACCTTTAGTGGCTAGTGTAAATGAAGAGAATTCCCTTTGTGTAACCTTACGAGGCAAGTATATTCATGCATAGAAGAGTCATGATAGTACGCAACCTGAAGGGTCAACCAATGAAATTAGAGAAGCCTAAAGCATAATTACTTAAGAAGGTGATGCACATGGGCAAGGGAGGGAGTTTTTGTTTTGTCCATATCAAGTTTTGTTTTGACTGAAAGTGTTCCCTCAGTAGTAGCAGAACTATTGAACCCACTATGTGTGCCTTGCTAGCTGGGACAAAATAAATTACAAAGTAAGTGGTTTTCCTTGAGGTTGTTGAACCCACTATGTGTGGCTTTATCAAGTGCTGTTGGACCCACTAGGAAGCTTTCAAATTGTTGAACCCACTAGCCAGAAGTTGGAGACACCCAAGTACTTGAAGGGCTATTGAACTACGAGTTGTGTCCCTGAGTTCGGAACACTGGTTCTTACTCTCAATGGAACTACCTGGATGGGTGATCTCCACACTCCCATGGTAGCTTGTTTGTTGTTGAACCTTCCTCTAAATTGAAAATAACTATTCTCTTGTTATTGAACTCTAGTGGGTGAAGGTGGTGTGTCCTTGGTACACTCTGTTACGACTAAAACTATTGCAATGTTTCTTTGGAAGAACTCCTCCTCAAGTTTTCGAATACGACTCAAGGGTGATAGTTGTAAGAAAGGCTTGGGTGTAGCTTGTCTAAGGTTGGGTTGAGAGTTAGAGTCCTAATCTCAGTTATTAGACCCTTTACTACAAGACAAGTATTTCATATGTCTCATATGCCAATAGATGTTTAATGTTCCATTTAAATTTTATTTGAATATATGAAATGTTTGTTTCCTGAAAGAATGAGAATGTTGAATCCTTATGTAATATTTGAGGAACAGGTTAAGTTATTATGTTTTCTTAGTGCCTATATTATGAGTGTTGATTTTTTGTGTAATGTATTTTCTGGGAAGTTAATGAGGAATGGTTAATTCCTATGCATTTGATATGCCAATGTTTGTTTACGATTCTTATACTAATCATTATATGTTGGTACATGGTTGGTAATCTGTTGGACTAACATTCAGGGTTGTGATTCTGGCAAAAAAATGTGTTATTGCCATCTTGAACATCTTCTTGTGAATGGAGTTGTTCCTGTAATCATCCTAGGTCTGTAAATTGGTCGAAATGATTTGGGAATAGAGAGATAAACTATCCTTTCCATATTAAGTTAAAGTTTGACTAAAATCAATTGGCTAACAAGTCGTAACTTCTAACTTATAGGCACGAGAGAGGTAGCTTTGTTTCCACAAACACACATACACACACACACACATATAAATTCATAAGATCGAGGTTCGACTAATCTTAGGAAGGATATATCTAAGGGGTTGTGCCAACTATATCTATATATGTTCATATATGTATGTGCAATTGGAACCTTAACACCTATTGATGGCCCGAAATGACCATTCAACATCATAAGGGATACCACCCGGTTAGGAACTTAAATAAACTCCTTTTCCATTTGGAATGGTGGTTTTGGCTGGTTCAATTGGGTCTAGTTGCCCTCTTTCTTTATATCTCTGATGGCTTAAAATATGTCTTTAACTCACTGTTGAAGCCCTGAAAATCGAGTCTACAACAAGGGGGATACCCGCCCGGTCCAGACCTTGGTTGGCAGCTCCTTATCCGTTTGGTATAGCGGGTCTGACTGGGGATATGGGACTAGTTTCCCAATCTATGAGTGTGTGTGTGTAGATTTTGATGTTCCTGATCTAACAGTTCCTAATTGAGATATTCTAATTCTAACTTTAATCTCATGCTATGCTATTGTAATCTAATAAGCAGCAACATCTAAGTCTATACTAACCCGAGATGTAATTCTTCTATTATGCGATCTAAAAAGATTTGAAATAACAATTGGTAATAAAGATCATTCAGCTATTATGAGAAAAGAAATCAATAAGAATGAACCACTTCGCATAAAAAGTTAGACGAAACAGTTGTGAAAAACATATCGCATAATGAGCTATTCGTACATTAAGCATAAATAAATAGCTATCACCGTACAAAAGTGCCAAATGATAACTCATGCATTCATGCAATAATACATAAACAACTAAAAACTGTATATCACTTTAACACATGGTCAAGAGATAAAAGTACCATTTATGACTAGTCCTACTCATGAGCTTCAAGCGACAATGTTTTATCTCTCTTTGCTCTAACATCCACTAAGAGTACAGAAGTGCAACATCAGTAGCAGATATCAAATGTAAACATCAACAAATCTTGTTCCATTCATTCACCAAAACCTCCTCTGAGGGTGCAAAAGTGCATGTTCTGAGGACAAGTTTTTGATAAATTTCTGGACCTTTCTCTAAATGCATGAGAAGGGTTTAAATACTACTAACTAAATAACTTAATTACAAAGATTTAGGATATGGTTTAAATGACCACCTTTTTTTCTAAGCAAAAATAAAACAAAACTATTTCTAAAAATTAAATCTAATATCTAACTATTTCTGCATTTGCTCCTTAACGTTGCAAGCATTCAGTATTTGCCTGAGTAAAGTCGGTTGACTGTCTTCCGATTTTGGTTGAGCTAAGCAAACATAATTGGCAAGAGCTGGCACCATCTTCTCAGCAAAATCGATGATATACTCGAGAGTCATCCACTGACTATGTGGCTTTACCGCGTATGCCCAGTAATAATCTCAATTCAACTTGGTTAACCCTTTGGATTGCTTCTGCCTTTTCTTTAGCTTTCTGTTTCCAGTTTGTTTTTTACCATTGTTTTCTTGCAATTTTCGGGTTTACAGGTGACTGAGCAGTTAGAGGCTTTCCTTCTCGAGCAATTTTCTCAGCGATGTGCGATTAGCGCTAGGCGGAAACTGCCTTTGTTCTTTGATCCGGGCTTCTCTAATGCGTTTTTCGCCTTTTGCACCTCTTCATCTTTATTGGGTATAAAGCTTCAAAATTTGTAAAAATAATGACCTCGTGAGCTCTTGACCCTGAGCATTAAACTGCCTATTGATATCAGCATCGCTCAGTACCACCATGGCTGTCTATGAAAGATCTGTAATGGATGGCTCAGCAGTATTTTGTGAATCTGCGGCTCTGTCGCATGCGGTATTTGTTTATGAGGGCACCTTTTCTCTGTCTTTGAACATTGGAGCTCTAGCCTTTTCCCCATAGCTTCTTGCATATTGCTTTGTGTAACTTTTGTTCTTCGTTCCTGCAGTTCACAAGTGAGGAGAGAGTAATGATAATAAATAATGACAGGAAAGCTTTAAATGCCACGGATATGCAAAAACATGCCATCTGACGTGAACTGGCTCTTCGAAAAACACAAAACCATACTTTATTAACAACTGGTGTGTAATTCATTAATTATCATTAAGGCGCGTATCCAGTTCTTGGTTTATGGAAAAAAAAATTCTTGAATATTGAGCCAGGAAAATCTGCGATGGAATGTTTCTGCGATCTGCATCGCAGTATCGCATTTCGTTGTATCGCATTACCGCAATTTCATCACGATGTTCTATCGCAAGGTTGCTTGATCGCACTATCGCAAAGATCGCAATATCGCAAAATCGCGGATCGCTTAATCGTTTAATTGTTATGTGCATTTTATGCGATTTTGCGACATGCGATATGCGATATCGCATATCGATGATTTCAAGGTTTTCCAACGTGAGTGTTTATTAATGCATGCGATGCGATGGAGTTCATGTCGCAATCTCGCATTTTATCATTTTGACCCATAAGAAAATTCCCTATCGTTCTTGGCGCGATGCAATATTTTTTTAAGGAGTGACATATAAGCATTAATTGATTTTTTTTTAAATTTAAGGGTCCCCACTTACATAGTCTTATTGCTAATACTAAATAAGGAGGGGGGTTGTTGGTGGCCACAACACTCACCAACAAAGAAAGATAAATCGAATTAGCCTTTTTGTTGTGCATGAGCAAGGAAGAAAATATTTAAGTTGATTTAAGGCTCAGCCAAACCACAACTATGGTCTTTCCTCTTTTAGAAGAGGAATTCTAGAATGAAATATTTAATTTAAATAAAAATTTAATCTATAATGCAAGCAAAAAGAAAACTATGCTAAGCCTATCTTGATGGAAATAAGGATTAATCCTTCTTTCAACCAAAAGAAGGATATTAAAATAATTGGGATTTTAACATGTCTGACTTAATATGAATATGTAGCTAATGAATTAGCTCAATTAACTAATATTATAATTAGCAAACATGTTTTTCAGAGATATATTAACAATGAATGATGAACCAATAAAATTAGGAAGTAGTTCACATAATGCCAATGGAAATTAAATCAGAACTAGATGGCAGATTTCTGAGTAAATAGTTACTCATAAATCTAGTTTTAATATATCAGAGCAAAAGATACAATTGGCAATTGATTCATGAGACAAACAAATTATATAACTAATCTGTAAGACATGAATTCATATCGACAATAGTTCACAATATAAATCCAATCAACATAATTTTGCTATCAAGAATGAAATTCACATTAAAAATAATAGTATTTTTAATACAAATTTATTTGAACTTGTTCTCATGCTCTATTTTTTAAATCTAATCTCCTACAATCTCCTCCAAAGCATAAACTTTGTTGTTAAAAGAAAGAGTTGCAATAGTGCAAGCTCTGCCTCTCATATAGAGTTCACAATGAAAGGAGACAAATCCCAATAATTCCCAGATTTGAGATTGATCCTCTCTCACTACAACATGAAACTCCTATTACGATAGTGCTTTAAGAACTACATAATTGCAGAAGTGAGAAGTCCCCCCCCCCCCTTCACATTCTCTCCAATCCAAATTTATAATTACAAAGTAAAATCAAAATGAGAGAACTGTTTAGAAAGCGAATTTGCTCCCACGAATTTGAATGGCTACCATTATTTTTCCTCTCTTGTTGGAGCAATACCATTGATCCAAATCTTCTCTTCCTCCTCTCCTTAACTGTTCTCCTGTTAAAACCAATAAAAATTAAATTAAAATGTACATTAAAATAAAAAATACCATATCTGGAAAACAAACATCTCCAATCAAATTTTAATTAAATAAATAAATAAAAAGAAATGTGTTCTTCGCATTGATCCATGTAAAAATCGTATTGATTAAAGAGGACATAATCGAATGGATCTGTAATCAAGAGAGACTTTGGGCCAATGAAAATGCAAAAAACTAAACTCAAAAAATTAGTTTTGGTTACAAATTCGAAGCTTAATTTTCTGCTAAATTTCAGACTCATTTAATGATTGAATCTGGCCATGAAACCACTTCATAAATGTTCTCCACGATTTTATCTATCTAATGAGTCGTCTTGGGCCTAATTTGTCCAAGTAAAACTCAACTTATGAACTTTCAAAGTTAAAGTGTCAAAATTGTGAGAATTCTGGAAAAATAATTGTCTCAGCTGAAATTAAAAAAAAAAAATTTAATTATAAATTAAATTAGAAATCTAATTAACTATTAACTAATTAATTATTTCATTAATTAAATATATACGATTTAATTACAATTATAAAATTAATTAATTATATACCATTAAAATTCATTATAAATTAGTTAATTCAGAAATCAACTATATACCATAGTTAAATAAACAAAATTTTAATTAAAATTTAATTAAATTAAATAAAAGTTAAATAATATTAAAAGATTGTATTAAAGTAATATATTTAAATATTTAAATCAAACTTAAAACCTAACATGTTACAAAATCAAAGTAATGTCACAAAACTACACGTTGATCATTATATACAAAGTCATAGAAAAACAAAGTTATGTTTGACCTGGTTTGCAAAACCGGGTTTCATCTCATTTGGTTTGACCTAGTTTATGAAAACTCAGTGACTGAGGTGGCTCAAGTTTTCATAAAGGAAAGCGTAAGATTGTATGGAGTTCCCAAGAATATCGTCTACGATAAAGATGCCAAGTTCACTTTAAGGTTTTGGAAAGAAATATTTACACGCTTAGGGATGGAAATAACTTTCTACACATCTCATCATCCACAGATAGATGGGAAAATAGAGAGGACAAATAGGATCCTCAAGAACATGTTGAGGATGTATGTGATGCATTAGTAAAATAAATGGGAATAATACATTCTGCTTGTACAGTTCACATACAATATTGGGTACCAATAATATCTAACGATGAGCCCTTTTGAAGCACTGTATGGGAGGAGTGACAACACTCCTATCAGTTGGAGTGATCCAATCAATAGGGTCCTCATTGGGCCTAATATGTTAAAATAAATGGAGCAAGAAATGGAAGCTATTAGAAGGAATTAAAAGTGGCACAATACAAATAAAAAATCTATGTAGACTACCATAGGACACATAAAGAGTTCAAAGTTGGAGTGCATGTATACCTGCAAGTTAGACCCAAGAAAAGCTACTCAAAATTTGGGTCATGTGCCAATATGGCACCATAGTTTCGTGGGCCATTTGAAGTGCTTGAAAGACTAAGGTCAGCAACCTATAGGTTGGCATTGCCTCCATTAGTAAAAATTTCACAATGTTTTCCTTATTTCATTTCTTAAAAGGTATGTGCTAGATTTTAATCATATGATTAAGTAGTTTATGCTATAGTTGGAACCAAAAGGAGAATTCCAGTCGAAACCTCTATGCATCTTGGAATGGAAGCAGCCCACACTCCATAATAGAGTAATGGAACAAATCAAGGTGTAGTGGAGGCACTTTGGGCCCAAGGAAGCTACATCATAAATGACTAATCAAATGTGGGAAACATATCCTTTTTTGTTTACTGAATGAAGAAAATGTAAATAAAGTTGTAAATAAATGTACATATAAAGCTCCAAATAAATTTTGTTTTGGCTTAAGACCCCTTTTTTTTTTTGTTATAGAACAATAAGGATGGTGTTCCTCCAAAGGGGAGTGTTTGTGAAAACCCTTGAAAATTCCCTTCTGTTGTAATTATTATCTCTATTTTTGTCATACAAATGCCTAAAAAATTGGGACACATATTCCATAGTTCGAGGAAGGAGAATTGCTCGAGGAAATGGGTTGATATAAGTGCCAAATGATTTGTCTTTAAATGAACCAATTTAAAAAAAAATCATCTAAAAAACCTATGGCAAGGAACTATACAAAACTGTCTGAAAATATCTACAAGAGACAGAGAGAGAGTTGAATTTAATGAATTCTAGTTGTGCTGGTAGACAGAGGCGGTAGAACACAACTTGTAGTGGCTAGAGTAAATGAAGGGAATCCCCTCTCCATAACCTGAAGAGGCAAGTATATTAGCATCCATAAGAGTCACAACGATATGTAACCTAAAGGGACAAGCATTGGAATTAGAGAATCCTGGAACATATTTACTTAGTAGAAGGATGTGTAGGGACAAGGGAGGGTGTTTTTGTTTTATCTTAATCAAGTTTTTTTTTTTTACTGAAAGAGTTCCCTCTATAATATTGCAGTTCTTGAACCCACTATGTGTGGCTTGTTGGCTAGGATAACAAAAATTACAGAGTGAGTGGCTTGCCTTAAGGATGTTGATCCCACTGTGTGTGGCTTGCTCAAGGGCTATTGAACCCACTGGGAAGCTTGTAAATTGATGAACCTATGAGCGAGGGGTTAGAGACACTTAAGTACTTGAGGGACTATTGAACCCGTCGGGAAGCTTGTAAATTGATGAACCTACTAGCCAAGGGTTAGAGACACTTAAGTACTGGAGGGACTATTGAACCACTAGGTGTGGCCCTGGGTTGGGAAAAATGGTGCTTGCTCTCTATATGGATCTACCTGGATGGATGATATCCAGACTCCCATGGTAGTCTGTTCTTTTTTAACCTTCCCCTAAATTGAAAATAATTCTTCTCGTGTTATTGAACTCTAGTGGGTGAAGGCATTGTGGTCTTGGTACACCCTATTGCATCTGAAAATTTTGAATTGTTGCTCTGGAAGCACTCCTCCTCAAGCTATGGAATCTGGCTTGAGGGTGACAACTACAACAAAGGCTTGGTTGTAACTTGTATAAGGTTGGGTGGAGAGTTAGATTCCCAATCTCAGTTACCAGAAACATTACTACAAGATAAGTATTAATTATGTCTCATATGCTAATGAATGTTAATATATTTTTATTGTGCCATTTAAATGTTATTTGAATATACAAAATGTTTGTTACCTGAAAGAATGGGAAAGCTGGCTCTCTATGTAATATCTGAGGAATGAGTTAAGTTCTTTTTTTTGCTTAGTGCCTATATTATACGAAGGAGTGTTGATTTTATGTGTAATGTATTTTATGGGTAGCTGATGAGGAATGGTTAATTCCTGTGTATTTGATATGCCAATGCTTGTTTATGATTCTTGTATTAATAATTATATGTTGGCACAAGGCTGGTAATTTGTTGGACTAACATTCAGGGATGTGATTCTGGCACAAAAATGTGTTACTGGCATCTTGAACATCTTCTCAGGAATGGGATTATTCCTGTAATCATCCTAGGTCTGTAAATTGGTCCAAATGGTTTGGGAATATAGAGATAAACTATCTTTGTCATATTAAGTTAAATTTTGACTGAAATCATTTGGCTATCAAGTCTTAACTTCTGACTTATAGGCATGAGAGAGGTAGCTCTGTTTATATATATATATATATATATATATATATATATATATATATATATATATATATATATATATATATATATATATATATATATATATATATATAAGAATCGTGCAGGGCCAAGGTTTGGCTAAGCTCAGGAAGGATAGCTCCAAGGGGTTGTGCCAACTATATCTACATATGTTCATATATGTATGTGTGGTTGGAACCTTAGCACCTTGGAGGAAAATGAGTCAACCTCATTGTAACCATCTGAATTATGTGTTCAGGTGCCTTGATTAAGGGCGCGAGTGGAAGAAATTTGGGACCATCGATGGTCATCTTATATTTTCCACCATTGGATGACCTAGGAGGTTATACTCCAAGGATTTCAAAAGGAGGCCCATAGAGAACTCCTTCGATTAAATTACTGAGGTGGCATTGCATGGTGGCCCATATACGATGGACTACACAAAGGAGATATGGACCATTGATCTGGGAAAAGCATTATCGTCATTGGACCATCCTAGAGGCTTTGCACCCCAACATTTGGCTTTTTCGATGTCACACTAGATCCCCAGACCATGGAGTTTTCAAATGAAGGGCACAACAGATTCCCGAGATTTAATCTCCAGGATGAGATGGTAGGGGGAGGGGCCCGCACCACGTACTACACCAATGATATATGTGTATTGTGTAATGGGGTGTGCTAAGGGAGGTTTAACAAATATGAGCGGGTTGGTAGTTGCCATGTGGCCATGACTTGGATAGCGATGTGGGAGCCACATGGGGACTACGCTAGCACCATGTGGCAGGGAGATGGCATGACACTAGCTAATTGGTCAAGACTATAATCGACCTTATATTTTTATCCGGGAGTCGGATTGAGACAAATTCTATATCATCAGAAAGGTATCGATGATATAGATGCAATGGAATTATCCACTTTAAGTTTTAAGGAAGTCAGGAAAAAAATTGAAAAATTTGGACCCCATTCACATAACTAGACCTTGGAGATTGGATCAACATAGTAACTGCCTCATTCTAACCTTAGTAGGGCTAGGGATAGAAGGGGGTATGTTACAAGAAAATCATTTTACCTTAACCGAAACAATATTTCTCACCAGTGTATTTGAGTTTTGACATATAGTGTCCATTAAATCAAATCTTGGGGATGGTTCAATTAGTGAGGATGTGCTAATTACAAGGTCTTAATTTCATGAATACTCATTTCATTTTTGTTAATTTAAAGATAAATGTGTGCCTTGGTTGTATATTTTGTTCTTTGTTGATTGCAGGTCATCTTCCCCACTTTCTTTAACCTCCTCTTACCTCCTCTTAGCTATTAAATTTCAACATTTTAAATTAATAAAAAAAATTAAATCCATTAAAAGAAGATAAGTGGCTTGGAAAAAATATTACCTTATTTTAAAGGCCTAATAGACTCTTTTACATTAGCATTAGGGTCAATTTAGTGTGTAACAAAACAAAATGCTTCTCTCATGTTTACATAATCATTCCCACGATTGTCACATAAAATTGAATCAAATAACCGAACAATTCTCTTGATTATTACCTACCACTAAAATGAACAAATTTCTAAACATGGATGGAGTTAAAGTCATTCCCTGCAATCCAAATACATAAATAAATACGCAGGTCTTCAAACCTTATGTCCTAGTACAAGTCTTACAAGTCTTACAAGTCTTAAGTTTCATTAGGCCTTTCAACATTTGATATAGTTTTAAAGGCCTTTCTTACTCCATGTGTGATATTAACAAAATAGTTGATGGACATTATCTACTTTCGTTTATTTTATGATCCTTTAACCCATTTAATTTTTAGAAACTATGTTATATTTTGTAACTCTTAAATGAAAATTATATTATATATCCCAAAGCATCATGTCATAACAAGGTTTTCTAACATAATTTAAGTCACTAGTCACTAAACTATGGAATCCAAATTAACACTGGAAATGGAAACAAAATTTGTGATATTTGCAATGATGAGAAATAAATTTGTCAATAACAATTCAAACTAGAGCTAAACTCAAATTTAAAAAGCATTTTTTTAATTGCAAAATCCAAATCAACACTAGAAATGGAAACAAAATTTGTGATATTTTGAGAAATAAATTTTTTAATAACAAAACCTAAAGTTAAACTCAAATTTGGAAAGCATTTTTTTAATCGCAAATTGAGTTGACAACTTTTATTTCTTCAAAATTTTGAAAATAATTATAGATGTGTATATATGAATAAGAAAAAAAAAAACATTTTCCTCCCATTATGTTGAATGTAAATAATTCAAATTTTCCTAACATGTTGTTATTTTAAGAAAGTTAAAAATAGATATTCTAAAGAACCATATCATATTAAGGTTTTTTAAGTAGTTAAAGTTACTAAACTATGAATTCCAAATTAACACTTAGAATGGAAGTAAAATTTGTTGTTGCCATTGATGTCAATAGTGATGTAGCAAGGCCTTGATTTTTGAGAGAATCTAAGTGAATGTCTTACAAGTTGATGATGTAGGGAAATTATCAAAGAAGAAGCAATACGAAGGTATTTAAGATTATTAACATCATTTATGTTGGCTTCTTCCATAAAACCTACATAATTGCGTTAACCAATAATGTTCATATTACATCATTTATGCAGGGTTCCCCTCTATAGCCTACATAGATGTTGGCAGGGAGTGAAAAAAAATTACCCTGACCAACGCCTCAAAAACTAGGTCTACATTGTTGGTATTCTCTCATGGTTTTATGTTAGCTTGATTCTCATCAAATCTACCATGGTAAATACCCATGGTAGGAAGGTGTTGACTTTGAATCGATCAAAGGATCGAAGTGTATTTATACCCTTAACGAATGGCAGCTTTGGGAGGCCATATGGATATATCTTCTTATATAATCACATGGTATCTATCCTTTGGTCTGATGCATATGTGAGCGAGATTTGTTCTACTGTAGGTGTACGGTCGTATATGACGGTGTAGAATCTTGATTGGGTCTAGCGCAATCACATGTCTAATTGTAATGGTTTTTGTTTCTTTATTCTGGCATGATTGGGGTAAATGTGTGATGAAAGGTGTGAGGCTATTTCTATGTCTATTGTTCCTGATTCAATGCATAAGGTAACTAATTATTTTGGTCTAGGTGTGCCACTTATGATACAGACTTGTGTTTAGGGCCTCAAGCCATTTTCCAATACATAAGGTAGGTAATCAAGAAATCAAAGACTGATAACAAAAGTCAATGGTTGAAATTTTGTGTTTCTCTTTTATTTTGGCATAGGCATTATCTATGATATGGTGTGATGCAATGTGTAGAAGTAAGGTGTGATATGTGCATTGCCTTTTCGAATCTGATGTGGTCTCATCTTACCTAATTTGGCATTGAATCTAGAGTTATCATAGTCTGACTGATCTCTTGTTCTAGTGAACCAGTATGGTTGTATATCTAACTGATCTGACAAAAATAGCGTGCAGACAAGAAGTGTGTCTCATACCTAGTGCGTAAGGTGAGCGATTGTGTGCATGATTTTATCTGGTGCGATCAATGGTGAATTTAATGATTTATATGTGTGTTTAGTGTGTGTGATTTATGATCCAATGTGAAGAGTCTATGAATATAATTGCTCTTACAGGTCGATTCCATTAGCTTTATGCCTGGTAATCAATGATCTCTAATTTATTTCTATAGAAGGGAATTGTACCGAAGAGTGTTTTCGGGTTAGTGTAAAATCATGATTGTTGAAGTATAACAGAGGTATGCAGAGCTAAATTACTATGTGGAGATTTAGCAAATTACTACTATTACATGATGTCTAAAGTAAGTGTAGGGTTCTTATAAGGGACTTTCCATGTGGAAAATGTTTGTGTGTTGTTTTCCCTTGTTCCTACTATTGCATAATGTTTAGTGTGCTACCAGATACTTAGACCATTTACATTGAAAATTTGTCTAGTATCATTATTGCATCACATTGTTAGGTTCTATAAATCATAAATCACTATATGCCTCAAAATGAAATCATGGTTTAGGTTCAGACCTTGTGTGTAGGACAAAATTGTGTATGTAGTATGTTGTTATAAGTTGTCATAGAAACGGTATGGTTTAACTTGGTGAAGAATATTTGAGGCTATGAAATACTTGTTGGTTAATTTGCTCACTCCACTATATTATTTATGTACTTGAAGCATATTCTGATTAGTATATCACTCATAAATTTATTGATAATATGTTGTTGATGTCGAGAGCTCCAAGAAGGTTTTGTTAGTTATCAAGTGATAGTGTTGATGTTTAAAGAAGAATTTTTTTTGAATGTTTTTTTGTTGATTCTAAAGTTTATATATTGAAGAAAGTGGATCTAGTTTGAAAATGGATGGAATGGAGGTCCATGGTGGTTTTAGGGGTCAGTGCCTCCAGTTGGTTGTTGCTACAAAATTGATTTGAGGGAGTGTGTGCAAGCAAAATTATGCAATGGGAGTGGGTGCTTTCCGTTGGTGGGTCTAGTAAAATAATGCAAGAGAGTGGGTGCTTCCTGCTAGTGGTTGCTGCCAAAACTTTGTAAGGGAGTGGGTGCTTCCAACTTGCCGTTGCCAGTGAACGTATGTAAATATTGAAGAAGAGAAGAAGAAGAATTGTGGTTTTCTCCTTTTATGGGTTTCCATCTTAAAAAATATTTGTGTCTTGTGTATTTCTCATGTCATTTTTCTTATTATTTTGAATTTCATACATAGTGTTGTTGCTAATTTAATAAGTATTGCTTTAAAAGTAAATTGATGATCAAAGTGACTTTATATTGATTCACCCCCCCATTATAAATAATATTTCCACAATTGGTAGTAGAACGCGTTTCTTCAAGTCTTATCTTAATTGTTAAAAGAAAGAGCCTATGCAAATGATTAGTCAAGAGGAAGTATTTTCACTCAAACTCCATCTATTCAATGGAACAAATTTTACATTTTGGAAAATAAGAATGAGATCATCCGTAAGGTCTCTTTGAGTAGATGTCTAGGAAGTAATAGAAAATGGGTATCAATATCCAGGAACCACTCCAACAGATGAAGTAGGAAAGAAGAAATATGAAAATAATGTTAAGGCAATGAATGTCATCCGAGGAGGACTTGCTAAACTAGAATTTGTGAAAGTAATGTAGTACAAAATTTCCAAAGAGATGTGGGAAAAAATTTTAAATATATATGAAGGGGACACCAAGGTAAAGAATGAAAACTTCAAACATATCGAATACAATATGAAAATCTGAAGATGCATGAGTATGAAAGTGTTTCCAATTTTTTCCTCATAGTAGATGTAGTAAATACTATGAAAAGTATTGGCAATAAGTTCAAGGATTCTACAATTGTTCCAAAGGCACTAAGATTGCTAACTCCCAGTTTCAATTCCAAAGTTTTAGCAATTGAGGAAATTAAATATTTAAACTAGTTAACCATGGAAATTCTCCATGGAATCCTGTCTGCCTATGAAATGAGTACAAGAGGAGACCAATTTGAACTCAAAGAAGTTACTTTCAAGGCTAGAAGCAAAGGCAAACAAAATCAAGGACAAGAGAGCTCTAGCCACATCTCAGATGACGAGGAGGAAAACTTTTTCAGAAAGCTATAAAAGGGATGGGGAAAGTACAAAGGTATGTTTCCATTTAAGTGTTTTAATTCTAGAATGATAGGACACTTTGTTGCTAAATGTACATACAAAGATATTGTTGATAAGGAAAAAGGAAAGAAATTCCCTAAGAAAAGTGTCAAGAAGAACTTCTCTCTCAAGAAAAGTTTTATTCATGAAATAATGAAGTAGATTATGAATATGACTCTAACTTTCATGCAAAGATTCTCATGGCTCTTGAAGATCAATTTCCTAGTATAGATAATAGTGAATTAAAATATTTTGATGAGAAATATGAATCGTTAGATGCAATGAAAGAAACAAGTAAGCTCAGGAATATAAATAAAAATTAGAAAGAAGACATTCAAGCATATAAGGAGAAATAGAATAATATTGATGAAGAGATGACCCTTTTAAAAGTCCTCCTAGAAGAATCTAATAAACTGGAGGAATTTCTAATGAAACAAATTCAAGAGAAAGAGAAGCATTGTGAGAAATTGGAGTCATAAATTGTAACACTAAGGAAAGATCTTGAGAAGATTAAATCACAAGTAAATTTGAATATAAGTTTTGTTAAGGGATTTGAAACACTAGAGAAAATTATTAGTGATAAATGGTCTACATTATTTAAGATAGGCCTCATATACAATGGAAAACAGAATCAGGATAAAAAAGATTAAGATCCCAAGACTTCAATAAATGCATAACAGAAAAGCTATCTTAATGATCTAAAGGGAATCAATGGTCAACAAAATGAAGTTAGTAATAAATATAATATTCATCAAAATCAGAATGAGGGAAGCCACACAAATCATAGACAAGCAAGGAGGAAGCCAAGATCAGAATTCCATCCTTTTTATAGCCAAGGGCCAAACATTCGAAGAAGATTCTACATTCCTAGGTACTCAAATTTATTCTATGGTCATTTTTTTGTTTTCCATAACTTTGGTCACAGGTTTGTTCACTGCTCAACATGCAAAGCTATCAAGACTAGAGAATCAATGGTCAATTCTAATTTGAATAAATCAACAAAGTCTAATATATCCTTCAATAATGCATTTTCCCTTCTTATGGATGAAATTGAATGTTCTATTTGCAACAATTTTGGACATGAGGAAAGTGAATGTATAAGTATATAGTTATCTTCCTATCAACTTGAAAGAAAGAAAGATCCTCCAAACATATAGAAAATTAAGATTCCATCTTCAAAAAACTGTGGTTTGGTTTTATATGCCGAAAATCAAGAAAACCAGTGGAACATTCATAGTGGAAGTTCGAAACATATGAAAGGCCAAAACAATAAATTTATTTCCTTTGATGAAGTTAAGAATGGAAATTTTACTTTTGGAAATACTACCACTTCATAAATAAAAGGTAAAGGGACAATTGCCTTGAAGAAAGGAAAAACCAAGGCACAAAGTGTTTTATTTGTAGATGGAATTAAGCATAATATGTGGAGTGTCAACTATATCTGTGACCAGAGACATGAGGTAATATTCAGATCAAAAGAGTGTGTGGTCAAAGAGTTGAATATGGAGGAAACCATAATCAAAGCAACTATAACTTCAGATAATGTATATATCCTAGAAGTTGACAATGACAACTATTGTTTGGGAACAAATGAAGAAATTTGACTATGGAACAAGAATTTAGGACATATTAGTTTCAATAAATTGGTTAAAATAAACAAGAATGGGGATTTTCGTGATATTCCCAAGACCATTCCACTTGAAAATATTGTTTACAAATCATGTCAGTTTGGTAAGTAGTCAAGAGTTCAATTCAAGGAAAAATAATAATCTACAGAAATCCCTCTCGATTTTACCCATAAAAACATATGTGGGCTAATGAGGAAAATATCTCCATGAGGTGAGCAATAATTTATGTTGTTAATTAATGACTACATAAGAATGTGTTGGGTCAGTTTGTTGAAATTTAAATATGAAGCCTTTGAAAAAATTAAAATATTCAAGGCCCTTCTAGAAACCCAAATGGATATAAATATTAAGTTTGTAAGGTGAGACGGAGGAGGTAAAATCACATCAGATAATTTCTTTGGCTTCTATGAACAGAATGGGATCAAGAGACAATTTTCGATATCTAAAACCCCTCAACAATATGGAGTTGTTGAAAGAATGAACCAGGTAGTTCAACAAATGGCTTGTGCCATGCTTGATGAATTAGGAGCACCTCATACCTTTCTGGGGGAAGCAGTGAAAATAACTGTTAATATTCTCAATAAATCCCATGTGATGGTAAACAATGATAAAACATCATACGAATTGTGGTACGGAAAACATGCTTGAGTAAAGTATTTTAAAATATTTGGAAGAACATGTTATATCAATAGAAATGATGATAGGTTTGACAAATTTGAACCAAAGGAAGATGAAGGTATTCTACTTAGCTACTCTTCCAAAAGAAAGGGTACAATTGTTACAAGAGAAGACCTCACAAAATTGTTGAAAGTATATATGTAAAAGTAGACAAGGCTTTATTTGTCCCAAAAGACAAATACATTATGATGAATTTAGAAATGATGAATAACTAAACAATGACATCAAATAAAATGAAGGGGAAGAAGAGCATGAAGAATCATAGGAAGAATATAGAGAAGAAGTTGGTCCAGAAAAGACTCCATCCAGGTATGTACAGAAAAATCATCCTGAAATCCAAATTCTTGGAAATGAAGAAGTTGGTGTACAAACTATAAGGAAGTTCATTGGTTCATTTAGTCATGCAAATATAGCTTTTTTATCTACAGTTGAACCTCAAAATTTTAATAAATTAAGTCAAGATAAATGTTGGATTGAAGCTATGAATGAAGAACTTAATAAAACAAAGAAAACCAAAATTGGGATCTTGTTCCAAGACCACGGAATAAAAATGTAATTGGTGTGGAAATAACACGAAATTTGTAGTTGTTAATGAAATAAAACTGAAATCAATAGACACAAATTTCTTCTACTAAATATATGGAATGGAAGACATACAATAGAAACGCATGCAATCATTCAATCAAAATGAACATCATATTTTTACTGGGGAACCCAACTGGAAAAAATCCCTCCTTTGTTTGTATCATATCAAATGAGAAAATGATCAATCACTGTTAGGCTCCCAAATTGTCATAATTCCATTAACCGAAATATCCATTTTACATCATTCCATTCATTCATTGTTAGCATTTTTAGCCATATTCCTCAATAAAACACACCAAATTTATGCATACATGTTTACATGGTTTATTATTATTATTTCCATTATTTTTAATGAATTGAGAAGAATTTTGCATGGTTTTACTAATGACAGTTTAGCAAGTTCAAGCCACTGCAGATTTGTCAAGTTTCCGTAGCTACCTCCATGGTTGAGGTAGTATCACCACTCTAGAATGAAATCCAACACATGGAAAATGTTTCTAGAAGCTCCAATATGGATTGTGATTGGTAAAATTCCACCCACCTCACACATGTGGACCTCCAGGCAAAGATCAAGGGGAAATCGCAGCAGTTTTGACTAGTCAACGTCAAACACTTTTTCTGAGTAAATGAAAGCGAATATCGGAAAACGAAAACATGGGTTTTGTTTAGAACGGACCCAATTAAGTTAAAATGAGTGGTATTCCCAAATTTTTTTACCATTTGGGAGATATTTCAGGTTATTTGTAGCCCTATTTTGCATGTTGCGTGAGCAAATGATGCACACATGTTTCAATAAATGGCTAGTCAAACAAACAGAGGTTGGAATGGAGTCTGATTCATCGAATTAATGGAATTTAGGTGTCCATTTAGTTCTGATCTTTAGCCATATGAATATCCATGAAATTACATTGTAACCCCTATATAAACACTTCATTGAAACAAAGAGGAAGGGGTTAATTTTGATATGCAGTAGTATTGATTTGAAATATCTGTTTCTTTTACTCTATTAATGAAGAAGACATCTTGAAGTTCCAATGCGTGGCTGACTTATTTTTTAAAGCTTTGATATCGTCTGTTTATGGAGGGCCCCTGAAAATAGTGAAGGTTTTTCATTTACATGTCTTTTTTATTATCAATTGTTGTAGTTTTTATCATGTTTTCATTATCATTTGATGTAGTTTATGTTTTCTTTTATTACAGTCATTTACATGCTTTCTTTGATCATTAGATTTAGTCATTCACATGCTTCCTTGGATGCAATTATTTATATGCCTTCCTTTCATCATTTAATGCAGTCATCTAATTACGTTCACGTGCTTTTCCATTAGCATTCTTAAGTAGATTGAATTGATAGTTGTAGAGTAATGATTTTTATCATAGGATGCTTCATAGCTTTGTTTCAAATTAAGAGTGATTTTCCTTTCAGCACATGAGTGAATTTCCTTTCAGTATATGAGTGTCTTTCTTTATGAATTTTCATTCCTAGAATGTTTCATTTTCAAGCATGAGTTTTTAGAATTAAATTTCATCTTTGGGTCTATGTAAGAATGATAGATCAATAGATAGGTAATTATGATTTTAGAAATTTAGATGTGTGCTGCAATAGATCAATTCAGTTTCTTTAATAAGATAGTGTGAATTTTCTTAATTTCATTTTGCAAGTGTGAGTTAATTTAGTTTTTATTTTTGCAAGTGTGAATTTATTTTAGTTTCATTTTGCAAGAGTGATTTTATTTTGCAGGTGTGAATTCTTTATAGTTTCATTATGCTAGTGTGATTATACTATGGTTCCATTTTTCAAGTCAGAAGTTTTCTTTAGTTTCATTTCACTATATAGGAATGTTGATTTAATTTTGAAATAAGAAATATAAAACAATTCTTAGAAATAAAATTTCAATAACTCAATCATTCATATTAATAATTCAATTTAATAAAAAGGGCTTCTAGCATATATTGTGCACTTTCACTTCACAAGTTTACCAACTCCGCTCGATAATTTATGTAATCAATTTAAGACAAGTAAATTGACTAAACATTTTGGTGCCATTGTCGGGGAAGTGTAAATAGGATCCTTTTACTTTCTTAAAAAAAAACAACAACAACAACGACAACAAAAATAACCTTCAATCACCTACCACCCCCACTATATCACGTGGTGCAGTAAGAACCACACATCCACATCATGAATTCTTATTTTTGCAGGTAGAAGAAGAGATGACAAAGGAGGTTGAAGAAATGGATGGAGATGATGACAATGAGGAATATCCTTTTGGATTTCCCATTCAAGAAACTGATGTCAATGTTCAAATGAAGAACATCCCTCCATCCATACTTCCTAACTTCAAAGGTATGAGATCAAAAGACCCAGAAACTTTTATTTTTGAATTTGAAATCATTTGTAGATCTTATGGCTACTCATTACACATTCAAAAATTGAATTTGTTTCCAACAACATTGAAGGATAAAGCTCTTAGATGGTTCATGACTTTAGGAACAAATTCTATAAGGACATGGAATTATATGAAAAGAGTATTTTTGGAAAAATATAGGGATTATTGCATACACCATGACCTTAGAAATGAAGTCTTCAAGATGATCCAAAAAGAGGATGAAAACCTAGAAGACTTAGTGGAGAGATTTACTTATAATATCAAAGTATCTAAATTGCATAATTTAGGATCAGACATATTAAAGACTCTCCTACTAAATTATATAAAGGGTGAATGGATTGATGTTCTTACCCTGGTGGGAAAAGGAGATGTCTCTCAATTTCCATTTCAATAGATTTGTGAACTGTGCAAGAACATATCAAGAGGAAAAGAAAAGTATGTAAGATCCCCTCAAGATCCATTTATGGCAAGAGTAAGTAAATTGACAACAGGATTGGTAAGTCAAACTGAACTTAACAATTTACTAAACATTCTTGGTAATTTAAATGAACAAATTGACATGCTAAGAAAAAACTTGAAAATGTTGCTTTATTTTGCTCTAAATGTGCAAATAAACATTCTTTGCATGAATGTCCACTTGATAACATTAAAATTTGTAAAATTTGTGCGGGATCACATACTACTGAAGATTTCCCATCATTACGAGGGTTGAAGCTGGTAGTTTACCAAAAGGATAATGGAGTGGATCAAGCAAAATAGCAACTATGTTATGTAGCTCCAAGAGGACTATGGAAGCCTCATCAACCCAATATGATGCAATATCCTTGTGCAGAATTTCAGGGTTATGCACAACAATATCAAGGTAATTGGAATACACCCTTGCCTTTCCAACCTTGGCCATCCCAACCTCAAAACCAATCTTGGCAATAAAGTTGGCAAAGGGCCTACAAAGGAAATCCACCATATCCTCAATCTTTTCCTCAATATTCTCAATACCAACATCAATGCTATCCATAACATTCACCTCCACCGCAACATCAATATCACCCTCGGTTGAAAAAAATTCAACCTTTCCCATTACCACCCACAAAAGCACCCCAAAAATCCATTCCCACTCCACTACCTGCACAAACATTTCATATCCCCAACAATTAAACACCTCAATCCTTTACAATGTTGAGGTATTTCAAAATGATTCACCAACTACCATTGAAGAACAAAAACCAAAAGAAGAAGGTTTAGATAAGGTCCAAGAATCATGGATGCCTGTCGATGAAGAGAAGTTGTTGTAACTTGAGATTGAAAAGTTTCATGCATGCCTATCACCAAATTCTATGAATTGGAATCACATCTCTAAAGACTTGCATGGCACGATAGCAAGGAGCCAAGGAAGGCAAGATTACATTGAATCTTGGTTCAAGATAGTCATTGGATCCCAGTACTCCATTCTTCAGTATCTTCTAACATCATCTCAATCAAGGCGGTTGGTCTCTCATATACTGGTACATATCAAAGAGTATATTCAAACCTGCATATGAGTTTATCTATCATCTTGTTACGAACATGGTTCCATTGGAAGTATTCATATACTTGAACGAGATTTATTTTTCAAGCAAAGTAGGACATATTAAAAAAAAAAGTAAAGAGAAAAATAAGTCATATTGTGAAAACTAGCTTGATGGCACAATTGGACATGAGCTTTGCTTGAAAACCAGGCAACTGGCGAGAAAAGTTCACAATAATTTTTGTAATTTTATGATGGTTTCAATCTTTTATTATGGTTCTTCAAATCATTTTTGGTTCTATGCTCAAGTTGGTTGATGTGGGATTCCTTAAGGCCCACCTTCCAACATATCTTGTCCCATCAACCTCAACACCTTATCTAGGATCAAGATCAAAGATTATTTGGAGTGCCTTGGAACTTGAATACATCAATGGCAAGCCTCCTCGTTGACAACAATAAGAATACAACAATATCTCTTAATTGTTAGATCTTGTAGGTGACTTGCCTTCAACACATTCATTCGTCCCTGTCAAGATGCACTCAGGTACCTTGACACTCATTTACATTATCGGTGAGTTTTCTCGCATTGGTTAACGATTTTCATTAATGATCAGTAATCCAATGATTTCTTTCCATGCTCGACTTCGGCACATTCATTCGCATGGTAAGAATTGTACCATGATTTTTGGTTTTGGATGAAGACTAATGGTTTTATGGAATCAAAAACAACTTGCAGCAATATATTTTATTGGTTTCTTGTAGCAGCATGTTCATCTTGTTTTTCAACAGCACCATGATGGCACCATTACAACACTTTTTCATTCATTTCATTTTCAAGCAAAACAATAAAATTGGGCCTATTTCAATCAATATGCATTATGTTTCATGGTTTCGACTTCAACATGCAGTACACAATCCAAATCAGAAGTTCAAACTCGGAGAAAACAACTCTCTGTACAAATTGACATTTTCTACAATAGCTATGGAAAGTTGCAGCTTCTACAGTTATTGCTATAACAACCTATTTTCGTTTTAGCAACTTGTTCCAGAGGCAGTTTTGGCACAAATATTGTAGGAGATTGGAGCAGAAATAAAAAATTATGAGCTTCTAGGTTTTCTAAGAATATGGTAAATTGAGTAATATGTCGAAAAAATTCCCAAAAAGTGCATTTTTCTAAGAATTTTCAGTGGGATTTTAAGACAGATTTTCATTTTTCACCATTATGGATAGATTAGGCCAGATTTCGGTATTTTTGCACAGTAGAATCTTTTCTTCATCAAAATGGGATTCTGAAGGCTTGAGGCATTAAAAAAGGTAAAAATACACCATTTCCTTTTTGAATCACTCAATTTGGCCTTAAAATGAGTTTGTGGCATATGTTTTTGTTGCAACATTGGGCAACGTGAAGGGTGAAACAGGGCAGAAATTGATTTGACCATATCTTGAAAACCATGCATCCGTTGGTCCTAAAATTTTTATGGTAAATGCATTTAGGTAGGATAAATAAATACACAAAATTTCAAGAAATTCCAATATGTATTTTTCAAGAAATTGGTCACTTTCACCTACATCTATTTCTCAATTTTCTTGAAATCCGTGCACCCATTGGCCGAGATATTTTGTGGGAAGATGCATAATATTAATGGTAACAATCTCAGAAAAATTCAAGAGAATTTGATTTACCATTTGAGAGAAATGGGAAAAACAAGTCTGCTACATGAAAAAGATACATTTTGTGGAGCAAGGTCAAAGTAGAGGTCAATGCATCATGGAGCATAGTACTTGAGCCAAGTCAACACCAAATCAGCCATCAGATCGTGTTCCCTTCTCCAATTCCAAAAGATAAACTTGAGGTAAAATTAGCCTTTAACTTTTTAGTTTGTTAAATTTTTTGTAAATTGTAATAAAAAAGCTATTGTAAAACATGTGATCTATGTATTTCACCCTATCATATCCACATTCTTCAAACCATTTTCTCAATCCTTCATTCATATTCTACTTTGCATGCATAATCAATCCCAATAATTGTTTCCAACCTTCATTCCTTATTGGATACTCTACAAAACTTGGTATGGTTGAACCCCATCCCATGATTGCATAATCTTTTCCTTCATAAGACCTTATGTTTGCCCTAGTAATAACATTGTCTTCCGCCATTCTCATGTTTACATCTCTTCTTGTTGCAATATAAATTAATTCATATCTTCTTGATGAACAATTTGACCTTTTTGGCCTTCATATGAGACTAATTCAAATGTGGAGATGATTTTCTTAATGAACCATCATAGTACATGGTTGTAGCACATGATCAAAAAGTAGATGGTGCATTTGGATTATATGTCATATTGTTCATCTTCGTATTTCTAATGGAAGCCAAGAAATGATGAGTACAAAGCCACAAGAAGAACAATGTTGCAAGAAGGCTTTGTTCACACTCTTGAAATCACTTGGAAGTATATTTTAGGCTTTCATAAATTGTACAACCCTCACCTACAATTCTTACTTTGTGTTATGTGCAGCTCATCTTGTCAAAGCTTCACATTAAAAATTCTTCTTATTTCATTAGTTTGTGAGCTCTTGAGGAAACTATTTGATAACATTGTTGAAGTAGGATTAGTTGCTATAAAAAAAAAAAATTCTACGCATGGATGATAAGAAGAAAAGCATTATGGGTTGCAATTTATGATCATTTCCAACCATGCTAATGAGATGAATTTCACAAGGAGGGAAAGCACATTATATGGATGTAGTAAGAGTCTTGATGTGTTCTTCACAATATGACATTCTACCAAGGATTGAACAAATTATGCATAACTCAGTAGTGACAAGAACCTCATAAAGAAAGTGAACCTTGGAAAAAAACATGGGTTTTTTTCAGAACAGGCCCAATTAAGTTTATATTGAGCATTTTTCCCAAATTCGTTACCATTTGGGAGATATTTCTGGTTCTTTGGAACCTTATTTTGCAGGTTGCGTGAGCAAACGATGCACACATGTGTCAATAAAAAGCCAATCAAACAAACAGAGGTTGGAATGGACTCTGCTTCATCAAATTCATGGCAATTAGGTTTCCATTCAGTTATGATATTTAGCCATATGAATCTCCATGAAGTTACATTGTAACCCCTATATAAACACTCCATTGAAACAAAGAGGAGGAGGTTAATTTTGATATGCAACAGTATTGATTTGAAATCTCTATTTCTTTTACTTTGTTAATGAAGAAGACATCTTGAAGTTCTAATGCATGGCTAACTGATTGTTTAAAGCTTTGATACTGCTTGTTTGTGGAGGGCCCCTACAAATAGTGAAGGTTTTGCATTTACATGTTTTTTTATTATTATCAATTGTTGTAGTTTTTATCATGTTTTCATTATCATTTGATGTAGTTTCAGTTGTCTTTTATTACAATCATTTACATGCTTTCTTTGATCATTAGATTTAGTCATTTACATGCTTCCTTGGATACAGTCATTTATATGCCTTCCTTTCATCAATTGATACAATCATCTAATTGTGTTCATGTGCTTTTCCGTTATCATTCTTAAGTAGATTGAATTGATAGTTGCAGAGTAATGACTTTTATCATAGGATGCTTCGTAGCTTCATTTCAAATTAAAAGTGATTTCCTTTCAACACATGAGTGAATTCCTTTTAGTATATGAGTGTGTTTCTTTATGAATTTTCATTCCTAAAATGTTTCATTTTAAAGCATGAGTTTTTAGAATTCAATTTCATCTTTGGGTTTATGTAAGAATGATAGATCAATAGATAGGTAATTATGCTTTTAGAAATTTAGATGTGTGCTACAATAGATCAATTTAGTTTCTTTAATAAGATAGTGTGAATTTGCTTAATCATTTTTCAAGTGTGAGTTAATTTAGTTTTTATTTTTGCAAGTGTGAATTTATTGTAGTTTCATTTAGCAAGAGTGATTTTATTTTGCAAATGTGAATTCTTTATAGTTTCATTCTCTTAGTGTTATTTTACTATGGTTTCATTTTTCAAGTAAAAGGTTTGCTTTAGTTTCATTTCACTATATAGGAATGTTGATTTCATTTTGAAATAGGAAATATAAAACAAATCTTAGAAATAAATTTTCAATAAATCAATCATTCATATTAATAATCCTATTTAATAAAAAGGGATTCTAGCATATATTGTGCACTTGAACTTCACAAGTTTACCAAATCTGGTCGATATAATCAATTTAAGACAATTAAATTGACTAAACAATTACAATGAAAAATTCAATCCTTGAAGCTCAATCTGCACTACAATATTGATCTCCTGCTGTGACCAACAATTAGCCAAAATATGCCTACAACTTCTTCCTATTTCCCTATTCAATTCCTGCTCCTAAAAAATAGGAATCCCCTATTTCCTTGCACAATTCCTAAGGAAATTAGCTCACTTCAATTACACAAACTATGTACACTCACTAGTACACAATAATACTTACATTGATGCATTTTTCCTCCATTCAACTAGGAAATTCGAATTGCATGCATGATTAGGGATATTTTTAGTAAATTGATGAGTTAACTAAGAGATCAATGAGTTAACAATAGTTACAACTACTCAACCGAACTCCTATTGACTTTATTCATGACTAGAGCTCAGATAATTGAGTTTGACTAACTATAACTCCACTAGATTGCTAGATCTTAGCAACCAACTCATGCACAACTCTACTTTTTTCCCACAAACTCGATTTGACTAACATAACTAAGTGACTTGGCCATGTCACTCCTATTAACTACAATTCAAGTCATCCTACTACTGTGGAAATTCGAATTTCTCCATTTGACTATGGCACAAGTCAAATTAAGCCTTTTCCTGCTACAATTGAACACTCCCTCTTAGCAAGAAAAGGGTTTTGAACAACCCCAATCCCGCTCCTATGGAACTTGAACTTGCCTATTGAAAAATCCTTTGTTAATATGTCTACATCATGCTCTTCTATAGGAATGTATTGCAACATAACAATCCTCTTCTACACACAATCTCTCGAGTGATGATACCTGATGCCTCTATGCTTGGATCTATCATGAAACACTGGATTTTTAATGAGTTTTATACAACTTTGGTTGTCACAGTGAATCATTTTAGGCTCCATCCCCTGACTAAAGATACCAACAAGGATTTTCCTTATTCAAATTGCCTCACACAATACTTGACTAGTAGCCATATTCTCGGCCTCTGCTAAGCTATGTGCTACAAATATTTATTTCTTTAGGTTTTAACCCCGTACAGAAATTAACTGCATATGAATTCTAAAACCATAAAATAAAAAATAGTGAGAGAATAACACATTAAACAAATATACACAGATATTTTCCCGTGGATTCCAAAACTGGGACTACTAACTTGATTTTTCATTATGTTCCTTCCAATGTTACAATACATATATATACAAGCCAAAGCATCCAATACCGTGGACCGAAAACTATCGCACCCAAAACCATGTGCGAAGATCATGCACAAAACCATAGGTAGGTTCGCCGCGCCTAATATAGGGTCCAAAAAAAACTTCCCTGGGTCGCTGCCCCAAACCCCGTAGAAGGGGGCTACTGGCCCCCCTCAAAGCCCCTATGACCCCCCCGCTGCGTAATCAACGCAACAAAGGGGGGGCTCCACCCTCCCCCCTCTAACCCCCCAGTTAACTACAGTAGCTAGTCGTGGAAAGAATATAACACAACCCAACATTCTCCCACTTGTTGTTTTCTTTCCACAAGGGGCCACAAGAGAGCTTAGTCATTTATCCAGCCTTGCAATGCCCATTGTTTCTCTACACCAATAGAACTTCTCAGAGCTCACAAATTTTTTCAATGCATATGCAATTTTCTTCAAAGTGTCCACCTTTACCATCAACACCTTTTTGTATTCTATCATATCCCTCACAAAGTGATACTGAACATCAATGTACTTTGTCTTTGAATGGTACGCAGGGTTCTTTTCCAATAAAATTTCACTTTGGTTGTCACAGTATATCCTTATAGCTCCCTATACTAACCCCATACTTAAACACAATCTCTACAACCAAATTGCTTCCTTTCTTGTAGGAGTGGCTGCCATGTATTATGCCTCTGTAGTTGATAGTGCCACTACAGATTGTTTCTTACTCATTTAATTGACTGCACCTCCAAATAGGTTAAACACATACCCACTTGTAGATCTTCTCTGATCCATATCTCCAGCCCAACCTACATCAACAAAGCCATGAATATCCAAAACTCTGTCCAATCTTGGTCTTCCTCGGTAGCACAAACCATAATCACTAGTGCCACGCAAATCCCTGAAAACCCGCTTCACTGTTGTCCAATGCTCCTTCCTTGGTTTTGACATAAACCTGCTCAATACTCCCACTGCATGTGCAATGTCTGGTCTAGTATAGACTATTGCATACATCAGGCAATCTACTACACTTGCATATGGAACACGGGACATGTCCTATTCCTTTTCTTGCGTATTGGGACACTTTTCAGCAGATAACTTTTCAGTGGTTTAACCAGAGCTTCCTCTTTGCCCTATTTCTTTTAATTTCCATGCCCAGAATATATTTTTCAGCACCAAGATATTTCATGTCGAATTTGGAGGCCAATTGGGTCTTCAAATCCTGGATAATTTCTTTGTCATTTCCAACCAGCAACATGTCATCCACATACAAGATCAAATAAATAACATGGTCACCAATTAATTTAAAATACACACAGTGATCTGCTTTGCTTCTGGTGAAGCCAAGTCCCCGTATAAATGTATCAAATTTTTGATACCACATCCTTGGTGACTGTTTTATCCCATACAGAGGCTTCTTTAACTTTCATACCAGTTCTTTCTTACCCTTCACTGCAAAGCCTTCATGTTCCTTCATGTAGATCTCCTCTTCTAGATCCATGTGAAGAAATGATGTCTTCACATCCATCTGTTCTACCTCAAAATCAAAAGCAGTAACAACAAATAAAAGTAATCTAATAGAAGCTACCTTGGCAACAGGAGAAAAAATATCACCAAAATCAATTCGCGGCACTTGGGAATAACCTTTTGCTACCAACCGAGCTTTGTCTTTCTCCACCTTTCCTTCTGCATTTGTCTTCTTCTTGAACACCCATTTTCTTCCAATGGGTTTCCTTCTAGCTGACAACTCTACCAGATCCCATGCCTCATTTTTGTGCAAAGATGCCATTTCATTAACCATGACCTCTTTCCAAAGTTTACCATCCACTGAATCTATTGCTTCCTTCATAGTTCTAGGATCATCATCAGTAATAGATCAAGCAAAATTTGAACAGAAAGCAAATGGACTATACCTTTATGGCCGCCTTCTTTCTCATACTGATCTTCTCACACCTAGAGTTTGTGGTTCTTCATCTTCTAATTCCTCTTTTGTTGTAGAGTATGATTCTTCCTCCTTTAGCTCAAACTCTATCTTCTCAGGTTCCTTTGATTGGAATTCATGTTTAATAACATCTTTAACCTCTTTGAACACCACATCTCGGTGGTACACAACCTTCCTTGTTACTGGGTTCCAAATCTTATAACCCTTTAAACCATCCTTATATCCAATAAAGATGAACTTTTCAGATTTACTATCCAACTTTGTTCTTTTCTCCTTTGGAACATGTACGTATGCATCACATCCAAATACCCTCATATGTGAAAGAGAGGGTTTCTTTCTAGTCCATACCTCTTGTGGAGTCTTATCCTCCAACGTTGATGAAGGTGACCTATTTACCAGGTAACACGTAGTCTCCACCACCTCTACCCAGAATTCCTGTCCTAACTCGACACCACTGAGCATGCTTCTTGCCCTATCCATCAATGTCTTGTTCATTCTTTTTGCAACTCCATTTTTCTCAGGTGTATATGGAGTAGTCTTCTACTGTGCTATACCACACTTCTTACAGAATTCTTCAAATTCCTTACTACAAAACTCTCCACCGTTATCTGTTCTCAGCACCTTTATCTTCTTCTCTGTCTGGTTTTTCACCAGAGCCTTAAATTCTTTAAACCTATCAAAGACTTCAGATTTCTTCTTGAGGAAATATATCCATGTATTCCTTGAGAATTCATCTATAAATGATACATAGTACATAGACTTACCCAATGATGGAACCTTCATAGGTCCAAACACATCACTGTGCACAAGCTCTAATATCTGTTTTGCCCTCTTACCACCACAACGGAAACTCACCCGATTTTGCTTCCCATATACACAATTTTCACAGAAATCAAAATCCAAAGCGCTATTAGTCATACCTTCTACCATACCTTTACCATGAAGTATTCAAAGGCACTTCTCTCCAATATGTCCAAGCCTTTGATGCCATAACATGGTCTTTTCTCCAGAGACCACTATATTTTTTGCTCCACTTTCAAGAACCACAGAATTGTTGTACCCATCAATAACAGTGCTACCTTGCAGCTTGTACAAAGTTCCAATATGAACTCCCCGCATCAATACCAGTGCTCCCCGAACCATCTTGCAGGTATCTTTATCGAACACTATTTTTACACCTGCATAATCCAACTTGCTTACAGAAATCGGATTTTTATCTAATGCAGGAATATGCAGAACACTCGGAAGTGTTCTAACCCTTCCAGGTTGCAACTTCAACTTTATTTTTCCACGACCAACTATTCTAGCCTTCCTATCATCCCCTAAGAAGACATCACCACCTTCATATTTCTCATACTCACATAACCACTCTCTATGGGGAGTGAAGTGTAAGGATGCACCTGAGTCAATCAACCATGCCTCATGATCTACATGTGTACTTGAAGAAGCAAAGTACACATCCCCACCTTCATTTGAGGTGGTTTTCACCTCTGTAGAAGTAGCATCATTAGATCTCTTTCATTTGTTAGGATCTTTAGATTTACAATCCCTTTTGTAGTTCCCTTCCTTTCCACATTTCCAACACACCAACTTTACAGGTTTTCCTGGATATTTAGGCCTCCCTCTAGATTTAGATCTCCTACTCAATGACTTATTTTTGTTTATGTTCTGGGACCTTCCTCGTATAGACAAGGCATCACCATTCTGGCTCTCCATATTTTTCTGTCTCATCTCTTCCTTCGGCAAGGATGAGACTATTTCATCAAATTGCAAGGCAATTGCATTGCTACCTATTGCAATAATCAAACTATCCCATGAATCTGGTAGAGAACACAACAAACTGATGCACTTATCTTCATCTGAAATTTTAATATCAACATATAATAACTGACTTACCATAGTATTAAATGTGTTCATATGCTCTGTCACTGAGTCTCCATCTTTCATCCCCAGGTTATATATCTTTTTCCGTAGGAATAGTTTATTCACCAGAGACTTAGATTGGTACAAATCCCCTAACTTGTCCCACAAAGCCTTCATCATAGCTTCCCCTGATACATTCAACAATACTGAATCTGAGACACACAATTGTATTGTGCTCTTTCCCCTCTAATCCAACTTCTTCCATTCTTCATCGGACACTCCCGTTGGTTTAGAACTCGGATCTACCGCGATACACTGATATTTATCCACCAACAGATCCTCCATCTTGAGTTTCCGCAATTCAAAACTCTGACCATTAAATTTCTCGATCTTTATCTTTCCACTGCTCGCCATCTTCTTTCACCACCAGAATCGATCCCATAGATCTCCCACTGAACAGGGTCTACCACAGGCCCGAGCGAAACCCCTCAACAACAATGGTGTCCCCATGAATCCAAAACAACTCTGATACCAAATGTAAGTTTTAACCCCGTACAGAAATTAACTGTATACGAATTCTAAAAATAGAAAATAAACAATAGCGATATAATAACACATAAAACAAATATACACAAAGATTTTCCCCTTGATCCCAAAATCGGGACTACTAGCTTGATTTTTCATTATGTTCCTTTCAATGTTACAATACATATATATACATGTCGAAGCATCCAACACCATGGACCGAAAACCATTGCACCCAAAACCATGTGTGAAAACCATGTACAAAACCATAGGTAGGTTCGCCCCACCTAATATAGGGTCCAAAAAAATTCCCCTGGCCGCTGCCCCAGACCCCGTAGAGGGGGGCTACCCGCCCCCCTCAAACCCCCTATGACCAGCTCGCTGCGCAATCAACGCAATGAAGGGGGGCCTCTGCCCCCCATCTAACCCCCCAGTTAACTAGGGTAGCTAATCATGGAAAGAATATACACAACCCAACAATTTCTTGTTGTACCAAGAAACTGTTGCTGACCCAACATTAAATACTGCTCCCAATGTGTTGTTGCTATCTAAGGGACTCCCTGCCAAATCTACATCCATGAAGCCTCGGACCTTCACTCCATCAATCTGCCTATACCATAAACCAAAATATGTTGTGCCTCTGAGTTATCTAAGAACATGTTTTGCTACTTTCCAGTGAAGATTGAAAGGTTCCACCATAAACTTACTAAGACGGTTCACTTCAAAATAAATGTTGGTCCTTGTGTTCACCAAGTACATCAAGGACCGTAAAAACTATCTGTAGATAGTGGAATATACTTCTTCTCCTATAAAAGTGATGAGCCTTAGTATTTCATCAAGGATTTTGAAACTCCCAAGGATCTCAACTTAAATTATCAACTTGGGGTTCGTACAAACTTAGAGGTGACAATGTTATATGCATAGTAGGTTAAGTTCTACTCATGCTACCCTTGGTCATTAGATCAAATTAAGGTATCCAAATACCACTCCTTCATCTAGCTACAAATATAAATTCCTATGAAATCATATCATGATTGTAAGGAGATTGAACATGATTCTCACTACTGAGATGAAAATGCCATTCATTAAATGTAAAGTCTAGTTGTAACTGCATGAAAGGAATAGACTAGTCTAGTTGCAGAAGTAAACCATGCTACTCTACTTGCAAACCAATCAAATTAATATTCTACTTGCGTGAATCATTTATCTAATTTCAACTTGCTTGAAAAGGAGTAATTCAATCTTCAACAAAACTATGGAATCCAAAAATACCAAGTCTAATTCTACTTGTCATTTTACGTTTGCAGTGAGGAAAATATAGGGTTGGAGTGGTCTTGGAGTCTCATTAATCATGAAATCAAATCCTGGGGACCATTATTCACTTCAAAATGAAAGATTCAAGGTCTGGAGAAAATCTGGTTGGATTTAGGCAGTGCAATAGGACTGCTACAAGAAGTGCTACAAGAGGCCCTATTTTCCTATAGGAGGCCTTGTTTTACTACAGGAGTGGGTCCAAGGGATTTCTGAGGGAAATTATGGTATCTTTAAGGTGGAGGAAGGTGGATGAAGGTGAATTAAGGGTGTGGAAGGTCTTTTTCCAAGCCTAGTACCCCTCATAGGCCTATCTTGCACAAAAATTCATGCCCACGGTGTCCTTCATTGGCCTTGTAAGGTTGATCTCGATGGGAGAGTTTGAGAGAAGTATGAGGTGTCCAAGAGGAAGGTGGAATGGCCTAAGTGGATGTGGATGAGTGTTCTAACCACTACAAGTCAACAAAAATCCCTACATACTAATCAAGTACATGCATTAAATGATCAATATTGTAGCAAAATGAATCAAAGTGGAAAGAATGAGTTGAATTTTATTTCTTTAAGATCTACTCTATCCTACAACATATACCTACTCTAATTTCCAAATCAATGCTACTAACTTCTAAGTTGCAGAAACCAAGCATGTAGAAGAGTTACAATCCAAAACTTAACAATTTCCAAGAAATCATAAACACATGTTTTTGGCTTGTGGTTGTAGATCCTCCAACCACACTTCCCACAAGAGAGGTGGTGGTCAAACCTGCAACTACAATTTTTGTAATATAATCCCTACTTAAACAAGGAAATAAATACAATAAATTTAACAAGAACAAGGAAATAATACATGAGAGGGAGTAAAGCCTTTGGGTTGGGCCCAAACCCAAGGGTTTCAACCCTCCAAAGTTAACTCAGATGTAGGCCAATAGTAAGTTTTTCATTGATAGAAAATAAGAGTCACATACATCACATGAAAGATGAAAATAACAGTATCAAGCACTAGGATCTTAGTAGCTACTCCTATCTCCAACAAAAGTTTGAATCTTATTGAGCCTTTAGGATTATTTATTTATACAAAAAGTAGCTGATGGGAAGCTCCCTTGAAGGGAGGATTGCTTCCCTCCAAAATCTTGAAATTGGTGGATCTAGTTCCCTTCGATATTCACACACACTTGAGTTCCTCGAATGCTAGTGAATTAGAGATTTTGGTCAGGAATATTTGATCTCGAGCTGAGTTGAAGAGTTAATGTAGTGGACAGGCCTCCTATATTCTCTCTAGATGCCTCCAACAAGCCCCGTCATAGTAAATATCTCCAAAAATGCTTCTTTTTCCTACATATTAATCACATTAGGCCATGACATGTGAAAAACACCCTTTACTATTCCTACTAAGAATATTGTGGCTAAAAATGAAAATTAATGTGATAAAATGAGATTTTTAAGGGTTGGAGGATAGCACAATGGGCCTCAAAATATACCTATTGATGGGACCCATCTTCACCCCCCCTATTGAAGGTGTTGGTCACCCTCTGAGCAACTCAGTCTCTGATGTGAAGTTCATTCATGGCCCTCATAGCCTCTCTGACATCCCAAGTCATTTCAAATGGTGTGTCTTCCTGTGGATAAAACCTTGCATTTGTTTCTATGTCTGTCCACTCGTTTTGTTCATTTGCGTGGTCTCTTCTTTCCTGTAGGTCCAATAATAAGGGAGGACTGAGTTTGATTCCTATCCAATTTATCTTCAACCTTTGCATGGTTCTCTTGTAGAGTGGGGTTCTCTCCAAGGCATTCCTTAGTCTTTCTGGAGGGTGATACTCTCTGATTTTCAAATTGTGAGGAAAAGCATGCCATCTTCTTTGGAAAGCCTACAAACTTTCTTTCCCCAACATCATAAAGGTGTCCTCAAAGGATAGTTTGTTCTTGGGATTCCATATACAGAAGTTCCAATTCAGGATCAGTGGAGATGAGGTTGTGGTTATTGATGACAGCCTTGGGGCTCACTAATTCTTCTATGATGTATAAAGGATACTTCTCTTATTTTGTCATCACCCTCCTTACTTCTTAAACTCTTGTTTATTCATGGGTGAACCAAGAGGGTAGGTCCATTAGTTGCATGTCCCCCAATCTTGAGTTGGGTTCCCAAAAGTTCATTTCTATGAGAAACATATTGTGCATGTTGAACTCATCCAATTTGGCTCTATCCTGAATACTTTCCTTTTTGCAAAAGTCAATGAATTTTTTGTATTCTTAGAAAGGTAGAGAGGCATATTGTGCTAATGTCTTTATCTATAATTACAACCACTTCTCCTTGAGGAATATGGCATAGGATTTGCATGGTTTTCCACATTGTATGACTTCCATGGATAAACTTGCCATAGTGGCAAGTTGTATCTCTTTTTCTTTTAGTTGATCTCTTAGAATTGTGTTCTTTGTTTGTAGTTGTTGCTTCATGACTAACTCCCTTAGCCTTAAGTTATTCAATTCCTTTCTCATTTCATTCACTTTTTCCTCCATGAGATCCACATATTCCGCCTTCTTTGATCTTGCAATTTTCATCCATCTATGAGTTCTACCTCTTTCCCTTTCCACCTCAAAGAAGAGTGGTATTGAAAATTTCTCGGGTATAATCCTACCTCCCTCAACAAATTTGTAGTAGGATCCAAGGTTAAGTTGTGGATCAGACTCCTAGATTTCTTGGTGACGTTCTTATTTTCCTTTTGATGTCACTGCCCCTTCCTATAGCATCTTTTATTGCTCCTGTAGCAGCCCCTATTTCTCCTATAATTGGCCTTTTTCTCCGTATAGCATCCTTGTTTTTGTCTGTCTCCTTTGTTTTATCTTGTAGCAG
This sequence comes from Pinus tabuliformis, assembly GCA_031772625.1. NCBI lineage: Eukaryota > Viridiplantae > Streptophyta > Pinopsida > Pinales > Pinaceae > Pinus > Pinus tabuliformis. The sequence goes on from CM062819.1 coordinate 481,324,262, forward strand.
GTAATCTTGTGCTTTGAGCCTCTTATATGTGACTTCTCTAGTGCTGGACCCCCCTATGGGTGGAAAAGGTAGTTTACCCTTAGGTTCAGGGGAGGTAACCTCCTCAATTTTTCCTTCATCAGGTCCCACTTCTTCTCTTTTGTTGGTTTATTCATCAATTGTGATAGAAATTTTGAAGGAGGTTGAGGCTTCCCTTTCCTTATCCTGGTGCTCTTTCTCATTTTAAAGTACAAGGGGCCTTGCCTGGGATGCCTTCTCTTGGGCTTGACAGGTGTGCCAAGTGTGGCCAATGTGGCAGCCACCTCTTGTTATGTGTTTCTTGGTGAGAGGCTTATTTTCTTCCCTTATCTTGCTATCCTTTGAGGTTTGTAGGGCTCCTTAGGGTTCTCTTCCTCTTCTCCTCATTTATCTCCCTATTTTTCCTTTGTTTCTTCTTTCTCCTCCTCTTCTTCCTCTTTTTCTGCTTCTTCCTTCTTCTATTTTTGTTTTCTCATTCTCTTCTTTCTTGGTGTTTTTTCTTGTTGTGTGAAGGTAAGTGCGTGTGTTTCAATGAATACCTCCTTGACCATGCCCAGAAATCCATTCCATAGTATAGGGTTCCTTAGGTCTCTTAAGGCATCCATGACAATGAGCTTGATGAGGCCATGATGGGAAATGTGTTGGTGCTTCCCTTCCCTCACTATGATGGATTGTAAGAGAAAATGTGGAACACTGATTCTTTTTGGAATTGGTAACTCTATCTAGAACCTTTGCTCATAGAGTAGCCTAAACTGATAGATATACACACTGCTCAACCTCCCCTCATAAGATATGTACTTGAGGATATGATAGGCCACTTCATCCCAAGGGTAAGGGAGGCTCTCTATTCTTACTCCATTTTTGTCTTCCACGGGCTTCTCTTTATGGAGAAAGAAGTTTTTCTTGGCTGTAACACCTACTACCTTATCTTCCTTTCCCCATTAAAGTCCTATGGTTATGGTGGTTACTTTTCTTATGCGTTCTTCATTCAAATGGACTTCAAGTCCTATAACAACAATAGTGGCACTATTTTCTCCCTGAGAATTGAGGGCCATGGAAAATTCATGGACTACCTCATCATCATACCCCTTTAATTTCTCAAAGAATCCCATCCATTGATGTCTCAAAATAATCTCCATAATAGGAAGATGTTGATGGATTCTTTTGGTTTCTGTGGGTTCTCTTCAATCGAAACATCCTCCCATTTCTCTTATTGCTCCTTCTCTAAGTTATCTGAGTGGAATTTTCAATATTTTTCTTTGAGCAGTCTAGGGTGCAGAGGTAGTAGTTAATGATTTTCTCTTTTGGTTAGAGGAGGAGAAAGATGATACCCTTAAATATGGTAAGAACCACACTTGTTGGTTCGAAAAGCATTGGCAAAAAAATTCTCTCATGTGATTTCTACTAAAAGACTTTGTTTAATTCATTATGGATCACAAAAGCTTGAATACAAAAAAAAACTTTCCTCTACTCTTGTCTTGCCTTCTTATGCGATAAACCTTCAAGGGAAATTACTTGCATAAGGGTTTGCTACAGGGTACTCGTAGTAAGAAAAATTATTCATGCAACTATATCAAAATTAGAGAGGGAGGAGACCACTTAACCATTTTAGGATGACTCTTTCATGCTCATTGGGGCTTGAGGAAACTTTTTGGTGGTTTTGGTTCCTTTTCTCCCCTTAATTCATCCTTGTAACTTCTCTTTTGCGCTCCTGTATCACTTCAGGTCCTCCTGTAGTAGTGGTATCCGGTCCTGTAACACCTGCAAACTCATCCTGTAGCAATTCAATGGCACCCTAGGTAGACTCTGGTAGCATCTAGCTCATCCTTTGGTACCTTGGTGGGTCTCTCCAACTATTTTTTGGAATGAGAAATTGTGCAAGTGGAATCAAGCCTTGTACTTTTATTCCCTTTTGTGGTAATGGCTCAGAGCACTTTGGTGAATTGGGTCTTGCACAAACTTCCTCTTTTAATCGTTGTCTCCATTCCTCGTAATTATCAGCCCCCTAAATTGACTTTTCCACATTGCATGAGTGGCTGAGTAGACTGCAGTGTACTAATCGAAGGTGGCCAAGTTTACTAGCCACCTCAAGCCCATAAAAACTCCATTCTCGGTTATTAAACACATTTTTTTACCATTATGTGCATAGGGAAGAGGTGAGGGGTGTCATATCTGAGCCTACCTATGATGTTGAATTGTTGGAGATGCATGCATGTTGTTGTTGAGATTATGATCGATCAACTCTCCTTTGGAGGTGATAACTTCCCTTGTTTGTTTATGCATAGGTCTTCACAACATAATGATGTAATCGAACAATGATATCTTTCTTCCATGCAGGCCTCCTTCCATTGTTATATCTGTTGTTGTTGGAGTGGATAGATGACCTTACAAATACTCCTCGGGAATGGTGTGACTTCTCTATACCTGAGGAATGACCTCTTCATGCCTCAGGGTGGCCAAATCTTCATTCTGGAGCTGCAAAATTTTTTTGGTACATGGTCTTGTTGTATCTATGCAAGTTGCTATAGGACTGATCTCCTTCTTGTAGAAGTCACTAAGTTACTCCTCAAAAAATCATATTGAATTCAGGGACTTGGACAAATCATGGTGGGTCTAGGGATAGGAAAATAATATTTAGAAGGTGGTGAAAGTTTCTGGAAAAGAAAAAGGTGAAGGAAAAGTCCTTTTTCTATGTTTTTTTATATGTGGGCAGAAGTAGAATCTCGAGTATGAAATTGGATAAATGGAGTGGATGAGGGGTGAAGGAATTTGAGCGGATCTCTCCCAAAATTTTCCAAGGAAAAATATAACCTTTTGGCCCCTTTTTCCAAGTGGATCTCCTCCTATATCATTTCAAGTTTCTCCTATAGCAATTTAGGATAGTCCTATAGCACTTCAGGACAATCTTGTAGCGTTGCAAGATTGAGGCAAAATATGGTTTGGTTTTTCTCTAGATGATGGAGAGAGGTAGGGAGGTGGATGAATAATGATGAAAATGCAATGGATAGTTGGCGAAAATGGAGAAATGGACTATGGACCCTATTCTATAACCATTATCCCTTTGACTCTTTGGAGTCCCGCAAAAGAGAAATGTTAGCAAAATTGATGTAAGGACTCCTCCTTGTGTCTTCTTATTTTTTATTTTCTCTCTTTTTTTGACACATGAAGACTATCTCTGGAGAGGTTTTCAAACTTCATGCCTGCCCTAGGCACCTCAGAGGAGCTTTTCACCTGGGGATATTTTCATTTTATTTTTCTTCTCTATCTTTTTATTTTTCTTGTTTTTTTTGCTCTTAGGCTACCTCACAGAGGTTTTCAACCCTAGAGTTGGCCTGATATGCCTCATTTAGGTTCTCATCTAGGCCCTTTACTTTTATTTTTTATTTTTTTATAATCTTGGTGGACTGAGGGATGTGAGCCTCCCCATCATATTCAACTCCTCACTAATTGAATTAATAAACTCTTCTTTAGACATAGGCCTTTTGTACAACTTTAACCTGTAACCATTAACAAGTAAGGGAATACCTTCCTCATTAATTGTTTTGATTTGGATAGAACCATTCTCACGACATCTTTCCACCAGATAGGGACCCAATCATATTGTCATTAATTTTCATTTGAAATACTTGAATCAGGAATCATATAGCAAGACTGAATCACCTTCTTGAAAATTCCTCTCCCTAATGTGTTTGTCATGATAAATCTTCCTTTGTAGTTGGATTACCTCAGTGTGCAGGAGAGATTGCAGCTAGAATTCATCTAAACCATTGAGTTAGAGAAACCTCTCTTGTTGTGCTGCAGTGAATTCCACGTCTAATTAAGATGTCATCCTTAAGGTATTGTATTCAGATTTAATGGACAACAGGGACTTCTTCCCATAGACTAGTTCGAATGAAGTAAATCCAATAGTGGTCTTCCAAGTGGTGTTGTAGGCGCAAGTGGCTTATACAAGTCTATCTACCCAATCCTTTATGTTGTTGTTAACAACCTTGGTCAAAATTTTCTCGAATGCTCTATTTGTGACCTTCACTTTCCCATTTTCCTGAGGGTGATAGGTAGTGGTTGTCTTATGCTTGATATAGTGTTGCTTCATGAGGTCTTCGACCATATTTGAGGTGAATTATGCCCCTTGATCAATAATCAACTCTCTTGGAAAACCAAACTTGTAGAGTATGTTATCCCTTAGAAACTTAGCCACATTTTGCTAAATTTTTTCCTTAACTTCCTTTGTTTCAGGTCATTTAGTCAGGTAATCAGTGCACACAATGATATACTTCTTTTGTCCTGATGGAGGATCAATGGGCCGAATGAAGTCCATGCCCCATTTCTAAAATGGCTCTAAAGTCACTTGAGTTTGTAAGGGAATTTCATCCTTAGGTGTGGGCTTAGCCATCCTTTGGCACTGATCACACTTGGTGGTGTACCTTCTTGCATCTTGATGTAGAGTGGGCCAATAATAACCTACTTGTAGAACTTTGAAGGTTGTTCTCTTAACAGAAAAGTGGCCTCCACAGGGTCGACCATGGCATGCTAAGTGGATGTCAAAGAACTCCTCTTCCCTCACACATCTCCTCACAATCTGATTTAACCCCAACTTGAAAATATTTCCCCCAATCGAAGTAAATGGGGAACTTTTCCTAATAATATTTCTTTTCTCTTTGGAGGCTAGATTAGGAGGGACCTCCCAGAAACCAAGTAGTTGGCTATATCATCAAACCAAGGAGAGAGCATCAAGATGGAAAAGAGGTGTTCATCTGGGAGTTTATCATCTACCATTTCTTCTTTTTCTATAGGTCAGTCTTAACAAGAAATATGCAAACACCTTATCTTTCCCTAATTTGTTAATAATTTTCAAATCAAATTGCTGCAATAATAACAACCATCTAATTATCCTAGTATTGAGATCACGTTTATTCACTAAATACTTAATGGTTGCATGATCAATGTGGAAAAAAGTTTGATAACCAATTATTTAATGACTAAACTTGTTCAAAGAGTGTACCATAGCTAGGAGTTCCTTTTCAATGACAGTATAATTTAGCTCAGCTTTAGAAAGGTTCTTATTCATGAAATAGATAACATAAGGAAATTTGTCTTCCACTTCTCATAAGGCTTCCCCTAAAACTTTATCTGATGCATATGTTTGTATATGGAAAGGTAATTTCCATTTGGGGCCTCTAAGGATGGGTGAGTGGTCAAATTTTCTTTTAGCACTTCAAAGGCCTCTTGACAATTTTTTGTCCAACAAAAGTCTAAATCTTTAGCTAGTAGTCCAAACAATGGTGAAGCCAATTTACTGAAGTCTTTAACGAACATTATATAATACCCAACCAATCCAAGGAAGCTACTGACATCTTTTTGATTTTGAGGGACAGGGACCCTTTTAATGATGCTAATTTTATTGGGGTAAACCTATATACCTTCCTTGAATATGTAATGGCCAAGGGTAGTTCCTGCATTCATAAAAAATCATATTTCTCAGGACTCGGTGAAAGATTCATTTCAATGCATTTCTTTAAGAATTTACAGAGATTAGCAAGAGCTTCCTAGAAGTCACATCCATAAGGAGTGAATTCATCCATGTATATATCAACAATGTCATAAACAAGGTCAAAAAATATACTTAGAACCTCCCTCTGAAAGGTAGCAGGGGCATTGCACAAACCGAATGGAAGGATGCTATAGGAAAAGGTACCCCAAGGACAGGTGACTGTGTTCTTATCTTGGTCCTCATGGCTGATCTGTATTTGGTTGTATCCACTAAATCCATCTAGGAAGGAGAAGAATCTCTTCCCTGCAAGGCCATATAGGACTTGGTCAATGAAGGGCAAAGGGAAGTGGTCCTTCTTTGTAGCCTTGTTAAGCTCTCGGTAGTCAACACAGATCCTCCACTTCCCATTTTTCTTGGGGACTAAAACAAGAGGGGACACCCACTCACTATCTGAAATGGGGTATATGAACCCTGAATCCAGTAGCTTTTGTAATTCCTCTTTCACAATATCCTTAAGAGTTTGGTTCATCCTCCTCTGGGGTTGGAACATAGGCTTGCATCCCTCTTTGATGTAGATATGATGAGTACATACTGAGGGATGCATACTCTTCATCTCCTTATAGTCCCAAGCAAAATCATCCAAGTGTTGTCTCAACAAAATACATAATTGTTCTTCCTACTGGATTGAGGGAGAGGGGTTGATCTTTAGGGTTCTGGATGGGCTAATCTCCAACACCTTGGTATGTTCTAGGCTAGACTCAACAAAGCACAAAATAATCCAAGGATTACTCTTGGATTCATTTATCAGTTCATCAACTGGCATGATAGTGGAAGGCTGATTCTATAAGACATGGTTGATAAGGTCATCTTCATCAAGCTTCCTCCCCTTATAGCAGTGTCTAGTGTGCAGACTTGGTAGAGGGATTCCTGATAAAATCCTTCCTCTTCCTCATCCTTTAACCACAAGGGAAATTCATTCTCAATAGAAGGTTGAGTAGGAGGATAAAACATAAGTTTCTTTTAGAGATGCCCTGTTATGAAACCAACTCAAGAAAAAGATAGAAAAGATAGATCAACGCCTTAAAATTCAGCCTCTTCGAGGGGGCAACCTCCTTTACATTACATAAGTGAACAATTCTTGGATGATTCAAATGACAAAACCTCCTTTCTATATATAGGAGTCTAAGGAGTCACAATATAACCTAGCCGACCTAACAATAATAATATAAAGCCACAAAAATAACAATAGAGGGATTCTATGGGGCATAGTAATAACAATATGGGGACAATAGGGGCACAACAATATTAATAAGGGGTACAACTACAATAGTAATGGGGTAATCACTAGTATTATAGGGGCCCAACATGCCCCTCTCCTTCAAAAAAGTGTTGTCCTCAATGCTTGAGTAGTTATGGATGCTTCTGTATAAAATTCTCATCCCCCCATATGGAATCTTCAGCAGATAAGTTCTTCCACCTGATAAGATACTCTGAAATTGATCGATTTCGCAGCTGTCGAGTTCTTGTTTCTGTGACTGCTTTTTGTTCCAATATAATTTTTCCTTCCTCTTCAAGTTCTGGCAATATTGTTTGAACTGGGAGCTTATTGCCTATAACCTTCTTTAAACATGAAACATGGAAAATTGGGTGCAATCGAGAAGTTGCAGGAAGCTCCAATTTGTATGCCATAGTATCAATCTTTTGCAACACCTTGTATGGACCATAATACTTTGGTGATAATTTATTATCCTTCTTAGCTTGCTTGAGGGACATTTACTTATATGATTGTAGCCATAGGAATACCCAATCACCTACATCAAAACTTCTTTCGTTGTGATGTTGATATGCCTGTTGTTTCATTCTATTATGTGCCAACACGAGGTTATCCTTTAAGAGTTGGAGGACTTGTTGTTGATGTTCGATGTGATGTTCCACTGCTTGAACATTAGAATTTTCTCTTAAATATGATGTGATGGATGGTGGCTGATACCCATAAAGTGCCAAAAATGGGGTCATTTTTGTTGCTGTATGGAAGGAAGTGTTATACCACCATTCAGCCAGAGGCAACCATTTGACCCATTGTGTCTGTTTATCAGATACAAAGCAACGAAGATATCCTTCCAAACATTTGTTTACTATCTCAGTTTGCCCATCAGATTGAGGATGATAAGATGAGCTATGAGCTAACTGAGTACCAAGACAAGAAAATAATTTTGTCCAAAAATTTCCAATGAAAATCGGATCTCTGTCACTTACAATAATCTTTGGGTTTCCATGTAGCTTTTGAATTGTTTCCATAAATGCAGTAGAAAGTGTACTGGCTTTAAATGGATGTGATAATGCACAAAAGTGTGAATACTTGGTAAGTCTATCAACTACCACCATGATGACACTCTTTCCCTCAGACTTGGGTAAACCTGTGATAAAATCCATTGAAACCTCCTCCCAACGTTGGCTTGGAATGGATAAAGGTTGTAATAGACCCGGTGTCTTAATTGTTTCAACTTTATTTTGTTGGTAAACCAAACATTCCGCCACAAACTTTGAATATCTGATTTAAGGCCATCCCAAAAAAATTCCTTCTTAACTTGTGGTAAGTTTTTAAAAATCCCAAGTGCCCTCCTAAGGGAGAAGTGTGCAATTCCATATGAATCTTTTGTTTTAGCTGGGAATTATTACAGAGGTATAAGTGATCTTTGTACCATAACGAATCATTTTTCCAGCTAAATGTATCTGACGTACTGGAATCTTGTTATAATTTTTGAATAAGTGCCCACACTTCTTCATCATTCTTCCATTACTCCCTTGCTTCGTTTATCCAATCTGGTTGGATAATAGAAATGGCGCACAACAATGCTTCCACATCCTCATCCTTTCTTGAGAGTGCATCTTCCACCACATTTTGCTTCCCTTTTTTGTAGATGATTTCATATTCATAACCCAACATCTTTGTGACCCACTTTTGTTGCTCTTTAGAGGATAATCTTTGTTCTAAAAAGTATTTAAGGCTATCATGATCTGTTTTTACCTTGAAGTGTCTTCCCATTAGGTAGGGTCATCATTTCTTAAGTGCATGGAGTATTGCCAACATTTCCTTCTCATAAATAGCTCTGTGTAAAAAATTTCCCTTGATTGGACGACTTTCAAAAGAAATGGATCTTTCATCTTGCATTAAAACAACACACCAATTCCATTTCCTGAAACATCACATTCCATAATAAAGGTTTTTGTGAAGTTCGGTGTAGCTAAGACAGGTGCTTGGCACATTGCCTCTTTAAGATGTTCGAAGGCCTTTGTTGCTTCTGGAGTCCATGAAAATGCATCTTTCTTCAATAGTGTTGTTAGAGGTGCTGCTATTCTCCCATAATTCTTAACAAACTTGCGATAATACCCTATCAACCTGAGAAATCCTTGCAAATGATTTATGGATGTGGGGATTTTCCATTCCTTAATTGCTTTAATTTTGCTAGGGTCTACCTTAACTCCTTCATGAGATACAATATGACCCAGATATTCCACCTCTTGTACTCCAAAGAAACATTTGGATCCTTTTTCATATAATTGTTTCTCCTCTAATAGTTGTAGAACCCTGTCAACATGTTCAACATGATCCTTCCAAGACTTGCTGTAGATTAGTATATCATCAAAAAATACTAACACAAATTTTCTAAGGAATGGTTTGAAAATTGAATTCATCAAACCTTGAAATGTTGAGGGTGCATTGGTAAGGCCAAAAGGCATGACCAAAAATTCATAATGACCCTCATGAGTTCTAAATGTTGTTTTTGGAATGTCTTTAGTATTCATTCTAATTTGATGATATCCTGAACGAAGATACAACTTGGTGAAGTAAAATGATCCATGCAATGCATCTAGTAATTCATCAATGACAGGAATGGGAAACTTATCTTTAATAGTGAGCTTGTTGAGCTCCCTATAATCCGGACACATGTGCCATGATCCATCCTTCTTGTGCACCAATACTACTGGAGCAGAGAAAGAACTTTGACTTGGTTGAATTATACTAGCCTCTAGCATTTCTGCAACCATACGTTCAATTTCACTCTTTTGGGCATAGGGATATCTGTACGGCCTGATGTTTGGAGGAACACTTCCTGGAATCAGATGAATAGCATGAGCATGATCAAGAATAGGTGGGAGACCTTTTGGAGTCTCAAATACCTTGGAATGATTGTCCAAGACTTTTTGGAGATCTGGAGAAATAGATGATTCCAATGTGGAAACATCTAGCGAACATAATTGTGCAATTACACCTTTTCGTTCCTTTTTTAGAAGCTTTGTCATACTGTTAGAGCTGATTATCTTTCCTGGTTTCCTTGCAATACCCCTTAATTCAACTTCCTTTCCTTCCACAGAAAATTTCATGAAAAGTTCTTGAAAATTAAAAGCTATTGTACCCAAGGATTGTAGCCATTGGACTCCTAATACAACATTAGCACCTCCCATTGGAGTGGAAAGCATTGGGCTAGTCAATACATATTCTCCCATGGATAGCTTGATATTATGGCACTTTCCAGAGCAATTTATTGTTCCTCCATTTGCAACCATCACTTGACACTCTGGTGCTGGATATAAGAAGCAATTCAATTCTTTTGCTACCTTACAATGAATAAAATTGTGGGTACTTCCTGAATCAATCAACACTATTACCTTTTTCTTCTTGATTTGTCCTTCTATCTTGGTGGTTTGAGGAGTGGTAATTCTCGCCAATGCATTACAAGATATGGTCGGATTCATTTTTTCTTCATCTAGGCTTTGTTCCTGGAGTATATCCTCTTCTTTTGACCTTTCTTGCTCCTTTTCTTCTTCCTCTTCACAATCTATGTAGAATAATTTCTTCTCAGCACACTTATGACCTTTAGTGTATTTGCTATCACAACTACAACAAAGCCCTTTTGCTCTTTTTTCTTCCAATTGTTGTGGCGTCAACCTTATAGGTTGTGGAAGACTAGCGGCAACAACACTTTTGTCTTTATAGTTTTGAGTGGTATGCTTCCTGGTTGCCATAATTTTGCTTTCCATTTTTCTTGCTAACCTGAATGCCTTCTCTAATGAATCAGGTTCCCAAAGGTGAACATCATGTTGGATATTATCCTTTAAAGCCCCTATGAACACATCAATCCTATGCTCCTCTGGAATATTTTCTACCCTTATGTTCAATTTTTGGAACTCCTCAATGTGCTCCATTATTGAACCCTTTTGTTTGAGACTTATCAATTGGCTAAAAAAAGTGTTGCTTTTTGTATCCTCATAATGTGCTATCAATTCATCCGTAAAAATTGCCAAAGTGATAAATTGTTTACGAGAGCAAAGCCATTGATACCATACAAACTGATTTGGTTCCAAATATAAAGTTGCAATACATACCTTTTGTGTGTTTTGCACATTATTGAGATCGAAAAATTGCTCCATCTATAATAGCCATGTTGCGAGATCCTTGCCATCAAACTTCCTCATATCGATTTTTGGAATATGGTGCATCTTCGATCCAACATTAGAGTCTATGAAATCATGATCAACATTTCCTTTGTTTGCATCATGAGTTTCCTTTCCTCCCATTTCACCATTAGTAAGTATTTCTTGTAGAAAATTTGTCAAATCTGCCTTCAAATCTATCTTCAAATTGTCAATCTTGGCTTCCACGCCCTTTATCTTAGATTCCACTCGATTTATCTTAGCTTCTGTTAGCTTTTGTGAGAGTGAAATTTGTTACACTTGGTCTTGTAATTTTGATATATCATGTAGCATTTCTTCCTCTTCTTCATGAGTCATGCTAGAGCTTTCAGATTGCTTACTAGGTGTTTGCATTTTATTTCCTTGGGGCATCAGTTACCGATACTAATTCTCTACTATGCCCTTTGAATTCCTTCAAAATAATTTTTCAAACCAAGCTTAAGCAAAAATTTAAAAAATATACACACCTTTTCTCACTTTGTAGGAGCTCGATATTGCCTCTGATGTATCTCTGTAATTTCGGATCATCCAATTATGAAATTGTGACTTGTGGTAGCCCTCTGTGTCCTCTTTCCAATGCCACCAGTCTGACCCCAATTGGATTCTCTAATGAAGAGTTATGCCAAATCTCCCATAATGACCTGATTATATACTAATTTAGTAGAGCAAACTTGTACGACGTGCCACGTGTCCCTGTTTTGACCTTTGGCTCTAAAAACTATATCCAAAAAACTATAGTCCGTACTCTTTCTGTACCTTCTTACAAAATTTCAATCTAATGCTCAGAGAGAAAGTTATGATGATTTTCCCCAGCTCACCTGTTTGGAATGTAATTCAGGAGTCTGCAAAAAGACCAACTTCCTCAGATCATATCTCCGCAAATATAGCATGAAAAACTCTGAAATTCGGACCCGAGCTTTAGCGCGATGTCTTCTCAAATGGATTTTGTTTTTTAGCTTCTAAAACAATGCATAAAAAAAGTTATAGTTAAAATTCCACGATGACCTATTTAGAGAAGAAAAACCCTAGAATCCAAAGCTCTGATACCAAATGTTATGAAACCAGGTCAAGAAAAAGATAGAAAAGATATATCAACGCCTTAAAATTCAGCCTCTTCGAGGGGGCAACCTCCTTTACATTACATAAATGAACTATTCTTGGATGATTCAAATGAAAAAACCCCCTTTCTATATATAGGAGTCTAAGGAGTCACAATATAACCCAGCCGACCTAACAATAATAATATAAAGCCACAAAAATAACAATAGAGGGATTCTATGGGGCACAGTAATAACAATATGGGGACAATAGGGGCACAAAAATATTAATAAGGGGTACAACTACAATAGTAATGGGGTAATCACCAGTATTATAGGGGCCCAACATGCCCATTCTTGATGGTCATGTTCCCAACCCTGCAACTAATGTAGGCATCAACAATGGATAACCAAGGTCTTCCTAGGGAGGATAGCCATTAAACTTGGTTTTGGGCTGGAGAACAAGGAAATCATTAGGGTACTCCCACAATTCAATGGAGACCATTACATCCTCAATAACCCCCTTAGGAGCCATTGTGGATAGGTATGGAAGCTGCAATATTGTAGTGGTATTCCTCCAGGCCCCTTGGAGGTTGAGCTTGAGCATGTTTTCCTTGGTCATCACATTGATTGTAGCGGCAAGGTTGATCAAGGTATTAGGGACCATAATTCCATCAATTTTCACATCCATTATTGGGCTACTAGGATCCAAGTACTTTGGGGAGATTACCCTCCCAAGCATCAAATCATAACTTTATCTAACAACACTGATAGTGGGGGTATCTATTTTTCTTCTCCCAGGCCTTTTGAAACACTCTTCCTTGATAATATTGTTGTAAATGGGGACATATTTGATGGCCTAGAGAAGGGGAATTTTGACACACAAGTTCTTCAATTCCCTAGAAAGTTCAACCTCTTCTGGGGTGTGTTGTTTAGGGTGGACTAACATTTCAGGGTAAGGAGGTGGATTAGCTCAAGGGGAACCCATTCCTTCTCTTCTTCAAGCTCTCCAAGTGAAGAATGTGGGTGATTATCTAGGAGCACATTCTCAGATCGAATGTTGATCTCTAGGATTTCCACAACATAATCAGGATAGGATGTCTCCCCACTATAAACCTGTTGTGCCTGCTTATTGTTCAGGTTCAGATTGGGTTGAGAAGGAATTTGAGGTTTCTTAGGTGGGGTATGGTGAGGGAGTTATGGTTGAGGTTGAGGTGGAGGCATTAAATCATGAGGTTTGGTTGTTTGAGGCCTCCACCCTTATGAAGGGTTGCCCCATTGGGAATATTGAGGTCGATATGGTTGGGAAGGAGGGTTAATATGCTGAGGAGTATAAGGTCAAGGAGGAGGAGTGGGCCATGATTGATGAGTGGAAGGGTACCAAGGCTGGAAAGGTGCATTATGATTTGGATTTTAATGAGTATAGTGCACACCTTACATGCCCTATTGATATGGATGAGGGCCTTGAGGCCTCCTTTAGTTAATGAAGTAAAGTTGCTTTGAACCCCCTTCTACCACTTGGTATACAAATTTCAGACCTAATAGAGAAGGACATTTGTATGTTGCATTTTTTTCTTCACAGATGGAGCATGCTTCTATGACATTTAGTGGGTACTCATTCCTAGGGTGTCTCTTAGTGCATCTAGGAAAAAAGATAACTAGTGCCCTTTCTAATTCCTCTTGCTTTCTTTTAATTTGCATAATATCTAGCTTTAGGGAAAATGTATGCAACATTTCACTCTTAAAATCCTCCAACATACTTCCTATCTCATGTTTGATGGCAGATGTGGAGGAAGATGAACTAACCAAGCCTTGGCTAGACCTACCCTTTTTCCTAGCATCCCTAGAGTGATTCTTGAATAACGTTTTGATGTCATCATAAGTAAATTGGTAGATGTATCCTCCAAAAAACATGTTGAGGATTTCCATTACATCCTTCCTGATCCCTCAGAGAAGAACTAGCTTGAGTGAATCAAGGTCAAGGGTACAATTAGCCTTCTTATAATTGGATTGGAATATTTCCTCATAGTCCTCTAAGGATTCATTTGGTCCTAGGGTCATCCTAAATATTTACTCATTTGTTTCTCTAGACCTACAGTAATCCTTGTTCTTGTCATTAAAGGCTTGTTGCATTTGGGCCCAGGTAGTGATGCTACCTCCAGGTAAACTCATAAACCAGCGTAGGCTACATATTTGAGGGTATATGGAAACAACTTCATTTTCTATTCATTAGAGGCATAGTCATAGGTTTGACAAACAAGAACAAATTCAAACATGAAGGTGTCAGGGTCCTCAAAGGTTAGGCCATGGAAATATAGAAGGGAAACAAGGCTTATATTCTTCATTATGGCCTCTCCACTGGTTTCTCTTATAGGTAAAATATCATTATGTTTGTGTTCATCCATGTTTTAGGTAGGTAAGATAGGTTCTTCTTCCCCTATGGGTTCGTAAAAAATTCTAGGTTGGTCACCTAGAGGGTCTTCTAACTCCCCTGTAGTCAGAGAGGGAACTTCACAATCACCAAAGAAGAGTGAAGGTTGGATGCTTGAAGGGGTGGGGATTTTTTATAATAATTTCCCTTGGCTATCCCTAATCCTACGAGGCATGAAAGAAGTAGCTCTTTGTTTTTTTTTTTTTAACTTTCTTGAAGTTTTCAAATCAATAAGGTTGATGAAAAATAGAAAGAAAAAAGCAAGTAAATCCTAAGCAGAGACAACACCTATTTGGATACCTCCTTGAAAATGGCACGAAAAAGTGATGAGCCCCAGTATTGCATCGAGGATGTCACAACTCCTAAGGCTATCGACTTAAATTATCAGCATGGGGTTTCTACAAACTTAGAGGTGACAGTGTTATATGCATAGTAGGTTAAGTCTACTCATATTACCTCAGTCACTAGATCAGATCAAGGATTTCAAAGACGACTCCTTCAACTAACTACACATAGAATTTCCTATAAAATCATATCACAATTGCAAGGAGAATGGACATGATTCTAACTAGATAAATGCAAGTATCATTCATTAAATGTAAAGGTTAGTTGTAATTGCATGAAAGGAATAGACTAGTCTAGTTGTAAAAGTAAACCATGCTACTCGACTTGCACACCAATTGAATTAATATTCTACTTGCATGCATCATTTACCTAATTGCAACTTGCTTGAAAATGGGGAATTCAATCTTCAACACAACTATGGAATTCAAAAATACTAAGTCTAATTCTACTTCTTGTTTTGTGTTTGCGGTGAGGAAAAGATAGGTTTGGAGTGGTCTTGGAGTCTCATTAATCATGAAATCAAAGCCTGGGGACCATTATTCAACTTCAAAATGTAAGATTCAAGGCGTGGAGAAAATTTGGTTGGAATTAGGCAGTGCTACAGGAAGTGTTATAGGAGGCCTTGTTTTGCTACAAGAATGGATTTGAGATCTTTTTGAGGGAAAGGATGGTGTCTTGAAGGTGGAGGAAGGTGGATGAATGTGAATAAAGGGTGTGGGATCCCTTTTTCCAAGCCCATTACAACTCAGAGGCCTGTCTTGCACAACATTTCATGCCCACGGTGTCCTTCATTGGCCCTGTAAGGGTGATCTCAGTGGCAGAGTTTGAGAGCAATATGAGGTGTCCAAGAGGAAGATGGAATGGCCTAAGTGGATGTGGATCAATGTTCTAACCCCTAAAAGTAAAAATCAATCCTTGCATACTAATCAATTCGATGCTTCAAATTATCAATATTGCAGGAAAATGAACCAAAGTGGAAAGAATGAGTTGAATTTTATTTCTATAAGATCTACTCTACCCTACAACATAAACCTACTCTAATTGCCAAACCAATGCTACTAAATTCTAAGTTTCAGAAACCAAGCACGCAGAAGAGTTACAATCCAAAACTTAACAATTTCCAAGAAATCATAAAAACAAGTTTTTTTATTGTGGTTGTAGATCCTCCAACCACATTTCCCACAAGAGAGGTGGTGGTCAAACATGCAACTACAATATTTTTAATATAATCTGTACTTAAACAAGGAAAGAAATACAATAACTTGAACAAGAATAAGGAAATAATACATGTGAGGGACTAAAGCCTCTAGGTTGGGCCCAAACCCAAGGGTTTCAACCCTCCAAAGTTAACTCAGATGTAGGCCAATAGTAATATTTTCATTGACAGAAAATAAGAGTCACATACATCACATGAAAGAGGAAAATAATAGTATCAAGCACTAGGATCTCAATAACTACTCTTATCTCCAACAAAATTTTGAATCCTATTGAGCATTTAGGCTTGTTTATTTATACAAAAATTAGTTGAGGAGAAGCTCCCTTGAAAGGTGGATTTCTTCTCTCCAAAATATCGAAATTGGTGAATCTAGTTCCCTTGGATCTTCACATGCACTTGAGTTCCTCAACTGCTAGTGAATTCAAGCTGTTGGTGAGGAATATTTGATCTCAAGTCAAGTTGGAGAGTTAATGTAGTGGGAAAACCTCCTATATTCTCTCTAGATGTCTCCAATAAGCCCTTGCATGGTAAATATCTCCAAAAATGCTTCTTTTTCCCGCATATTAATCACATTGGGACATGAAATACGACAAGTACCCTTTAGTATTCCTACTTAGCATATTATGGATGAAAATACAAATTAATGTGAGAAGAGGAGAGTTTTAAGGGTTGGAGGATAGAAAAATGGGCCTAAAAATATAACTATTGATGGGACCCATCAAGAAGCATCCTCTTTACTCCAATTAGTATCTAGAGGAGTGTCCATGGGCTTGCAATCTTGCATATGGAATCTCTGAAGGATTTCCATTCACCCATATTTCTTTTAACTCCAACTCCAAGGGCTTCAATGATATCCCATACGATTGGGAGCGGGGACCACAACTTTAACAACTAGATCACATTTAATTTGTATCCAAATATGGGTTGAAACTTCAATGTGCTATTTTGCTCGACTCATAGAGGCTCAGATAGTTATATTACCTCTTATGTGAAAATCCATGGCACATGTGGAACATTGGACATTCTTCCTTTGTAATTGTGTGTGGATCCAAGTTTCAATATTATGTGCATGCTTCCTACACCCTCAGACCACCAGATGCATGTATTACTTCTCCATTCTACACAAAACAACAATCTAGAAAAATTTACTAGTCTACTTTTGCAATTGTATCTAGATTCAATCTGTTTGATGGTGTCAATGCAACATACACTCTGGATTTTGGATAAGTTATATAACTTGCAAAAATGTGGAACCATATCTCAAAGGAACTTTGACTTATTCCTTTCACTTTGCTCAAATATGGATATGACCTATTTTAAAAGTAAACTTGTGAACTAATGAAACCCCAGATCACTGGATGGCTAGATAGGCTATAATTTAGGCCTTCTATTATTTTGGTACAATTTTCCTTGTTTATCACCATTTTGGAAAAGAAATAAATACATGGAAAACCATCACCAAACAAGCCATTGGCATGAATCTCGAGGCTTCAGGAGCTACCACATTGAAACCTTGAGAGCCAATCAAAACTTTCCACGTGGTTCTCTTGCCATGTTATTTCTACCATTTCATTTCCACCTTGTCTATAATGTCAACTTTATACCATGTCTCATGCCGCGTTGTTCCACATGTGATTCAAAATAGGGCCACTTGGCCACCCAAAAGGTTCAGATATACCTGCCACATGTCCTCACCTTCTACCACTTGGTGCCACCTACCATCCTATCTATATTTCCATGTCAGTTGGGGTCCACTTGTTGGATAAAGAAAAAAATAAAAAAAATCAAATGTTTTTTGTTAATAATTTCTTTGTTACACCCCTTGAATACTCGAATTATCAGATGCAGAGAAACACATCTGATATCTGACTATTGATCTAATGAATCTTATGAAAAAGGGATAAGATGCTTAGATATGTTGAAATTGTTGAGACCTACATATTACTTAAAGACATAAATTTGACCAGTTAGAACCTTGCTTTCTTCTTCACTTCAACTTCATTTTCCCCTTGATTTTTGTGTAGTTAGGAGAAGTGCCATATACCATTAGAAAAGTCTCAGAACAAGCTATTCAACAATGCAACTTTCATTCTCATTTGGACTTGGGAGCCAAAGAAGAACTACAACTTTGAAAACATGTTATTCATAGTGAAAGCACATATTCATTAACTACCCATGTTATTGGACTTTAACATAGACATTGCAATTGACATCAATTACAACATATGCACAACAACTTGTAGCCTATTACCATTGTGACGACCTTACGCAGGTGGAAATTATGCACTAGGTTGGCACAAAATTCCCTCGATGCACATGTTAGGCACCTTAACAAGAATAATAAGCACCAACAAACATGTTTAATCCCCCAAGAGGGTATAATTAAGCCCCTAGGGGCAAACAAAAATGCACCCATGATATGAGAACTTTGTTGACATTTCACAGTCGGCCACCATGTGTCCTTCGTGGTTGGTAGATGCATTTATTACAAACCATTGAATGGAAATTATTAATCCAGAAACAATCACCCATAGTCGGGTGTCCAATGAATGTTGACACACAAAGACAAAAAAAGTGGCAAAATTTTTATAATTACTTAGTAATTTCCAATGGTGCAATCGATTTTATCTATATCATTTAACCTCCCTATCAAGCGTAGACACCATATGCAATAGCGAACACAAGGGGTTATACAGTAAATCAATTCCATGATCTGCATATTGTCATTATGTAATGATCTCTAGTTATGAAGGATCTAATAAGTGGTATAACGAGGTTGGTTGGTAAAATGATGTGGTAAACTATGTAGAAGGTTGAGAGTACAGTTAATAAAGCATCTATCTCTCAATGCAAAGTGAATGGGACTAAATTGTGTAGAGTATATCAATTCCATGATTTGGGTCCTCCCATAACATCCCCATCTTTGGTAATGGAGGATCTAGTAGGAACTACTTCAAGGTTATTTAAGAAAATGGGCATTGACTAGATAATTGATGGTAGAGTTAACAAGGAATCCATCTAGAATGTAGAGAAAAATAAATTATATTTTGTATTGTAAATCAATTCCATTACATGAATCTCAATATTACACCACCATTGTTAATTATCATAATCTCTTACTTTAATCTGTTAGAAAATGTTACACTAAATGCAAATAATTATTTGATTCATTTTCTCTATCAACTTATATACCCATCCATAATCATATTAAATATTCAAATTAAATTACTTAAAAAATAATATCAAATTTTATGTGTTTTATACATTATCTTTAAAACTCTATAAAATAAATAAATAAAATTTAAATTTAAATTTATTTTTATTTTTTTCCATCGCTTCAAAACCTTCATGATCCTCAACAAGTTAAAAATTAAAAACCAACCATATCCATAAAAAACAATTGATCCATAAACATTTCAAATTTAAACTTAAACCCTCTTGAAAACAAAAAGAAACCATTTTCAACCATCCTTATAGTCACCCCATCCATTGGTGTAGAATATTTCTACACAATGGTCATGTGTTACAAGTGGCCGAGAGGATAAATTCCTATTAAAAAGAAAAAAATCAACGGATTTTTCTCAACAATCAACCATAAATTTTTGTTTTTCGGAGCACCACGTGGAGTCTTAATAGTTCAAGAGACTTTGTTTGCTTTCATGGCTGCCCTGCAATAATGTGCATTGACCTACTTACCCATTGATGACTGCCCTGCAATAATGTGCACCTTGGTAAATAACCCATTGATTAAAAAATTAGAGTGGAAAACCATGCTATTAAATTACCACTTTTGTGAAAGCGCATCCACTCTACATACGTAGGCTTTGAACCATGAAATAACTTGAGTGGAGGAGATATGCATGTTCCATACCTGAAATAATTGAGAGCAGGATAGATATAAATGTTCCATCCCTGAAAATTTGAGTGGAGTAATAGATTTTAATAAGAATCAAATCACAATCAAGAAGTCCACATGGCATGATTCAATATTAAAACCTAGACATGGTTACATCAATGAACCTCAGGATGTTTAGGAATTTGCAGAAATATGTGGAATAAAAATAAGGTAGAAAATATTGAATGGCAAGTAAAATAAAATATGTGGGAAAAATATATTTGTTTAAAGGAAGGATTTAAAATGTATATCGTTTAGCAAATATATATAATTTTTTGTAATTATCTTTTTACATTTATCTATATTGATATTGTTGTGTAAAAAATTATTTGGTTTGATTTGTTAAGTCATTTTACATAATCTTACAGTATGTATTATTTAATAGTCTATATATTCATTATTTTATTATATTAAATTTACCACTATGCGAATATTTCTCTTAAGTTGGCATCCATTTTAAGAAAGCATATTTGAACAACTTGCTCTCTTTGTTCTACAAGACAATTTTTGGTCTTTGCACAATTGAGGGTTTTAAGTTTCCAATTGCACAAACAAAGGTATAGATAGATGTACAAGTTTTCTATGACCCTAAAACTTGAAATATTTGGAAATGACGTTACTTGAAAATAGAAATCACGGTGTTATGACCATGTTTTATTTTATTTGTTAACCCTTAATGAAAATGATTAAAGGATGTTGTACAACTCTAAATCTAGGTTACAACTTACAAGCAATGTAACTAGATCATATACCTAAGAACATTTAAAACAACTTTCATGCTTGGATTCACATTTGTTACAATTTCTATTATGAACATGCATTTTCATCTAAAGGAATACATATATCATTTTACGTAATGCATTACTCAATAGCCTATATATAAATCATCTCATCATACAAAATTCACCATTACGAGTGCACTTTTCTCAAGCTAGCATGCATTTTAAGAAATAAAATTAAATAAATTAGCTTCTTTGTTCTACAATATAATTTTTGGTCTTCTTGCACAACAAAAGGTTTTAACATTCCATTTGCACAAACAAAGGTATAGGCATATGTACAACTTTTTTACATCTTTACAACTGTTAATGCTTCATGTAGGTATACAAATTGAAATATCAGTTAGCCTTGTAGATTAGCAAAGAAGTTTTTTCTTACATCCAAACTTTCAACATCAACTTTTAGCATGCTTATACATGCAATCAATATATATGCAATTCATCAAGATGCCCAAGTACACCAACCATGAACAATGTCATACCATGATCTTTCATAATCCAACATATAGTTTATATAACATAGTTACCGATCAAATGAGAAAATGAACTAGTACTCATTTTTTTGAGGTAGCAAAAAATCACCAGATTTTGAAAAGTGGTGATGCCATAATACATTTTTTTAGCATATTTTTAGCACTTTAATTTTTCTTATGTATCAAGTATGAACATTTTTTTTAAAACATTAGTGATTTTCATCTTGATTTTGAAAAGTGTTGATGCAGCATCAACACATTTTTTTAAAGAGTTTATTTTGACATTTTAATTTTTTTTCTTTTTTAATGTAGCAAGTATGAACACCTTTTTTAAATGTTAGTGATTTTCTAATGTATTAAGTGTGGATATTTTTTTTAAATGTTTGTGATTTTCATGTTGGTAAAAAAAAACCAAAAAACAAATAAAAAAAAAAAACCATAAAATGTAAAAATAAAACAAAATTAAATAAAAAATAAATTAAAAAAAGAAAATATTTCAAAAAAGCATTAAAAAAAAAAATGAATATTAAACAAACCAAAAAAATACATCCATAACAATTTTTTTAATTAAAAAAACAAATACAACCAAATAATAATAATAATAGAAAAAAAAAATATTTAAGTTAAAAAAATAAAATTAATTAAAAAAACTAAAAAAAATCATAAAAATTATAAAATTAAAACAAAAAAGAAAAATTAAAAATACAAAAACTTTAAAATAAAATTAAAAAATAAAATATTTAAATAAAAAAAATAAAATAAAAAAATCAAAACCAAACAATTATATATATATATATATATATATATATAAATTAAACAAAAAAAATAAAAAATATTTAAAAAACAAAAGTTAAAAATATAAATTATATAAAAAATAATTAATAAAAAAATTAACAAAAAAAATTATAGCCACTCATCGGCATGGTTGGTCGCAAGCGCGGGCATGGGCAGGGAGGCGGGCTGCAACTGCCTCCCCACCTGTGCCCGCGGCCAACCCCGCTCGGGGGCTGGCAAGACGCAACCCACCTCCCCACCCACACTCACGACCAACCTCGCCAATGGGTGGCCATAATTTTAAAATTTTTTATTATTATTTTTTTTAATTTTTATGTTTAATTGAGTTATTTTGATTGTTTTATTTGGATTTTTTAATTGTTTTTTTATTTTAATTTTTAATTGTTTTGTTTTGATTTTTTTTTTTTTAATTCAATTTAATTGTGTAGTTATGTATTTTTTTTTAAATGTTTTGTATTTAAAAAAAAAAAAAAAAATATATTTTGTTATTTTTTTGTTAAATGATATTTATTTTTTTTGTTTTTTTTTTCTAATTTTTTTATATTTATAAGTTAATTTTATGTTATTTTTTTAATTTTTTAGGTTATTTTTGTCTTTTTCTTACAGGTGATTTTTTTGTCATGTTTTAAAGATTTTTATGCTTTATTTCTTGTTATTATTTTAAAAAAATATATGTTTTTTTTATTATTTTTTTTTCTATATTTGGATTTTTGGTGTTTTTGTATTATTTTTTATTGTTTTTATTTTTTTATAGTAATTTTTTTTTCTTTTGTATTATTTTTTGTGTTTTTTTTCAATAATTGAATTTTTGTTTTTTTTATTGTTTTTTCGTTTTACCAATATTAAAAACAAAATTTCTTTCGTATTATTTTTTTGTGCTTTTTATTTTTATTTTTTTCAATATCTGAATTTTGTTTTCTTTTGTATTTTTCATTTTTATTTCTTTATACATTTATTTATTTTTATTTTGGTTTTTATTTTCATTTTTTTTCCTATAGGGTCTGTGTCGATGCTCGTCTAATAACCCGATCCCATTATGGACAATTTGATAGTTGATTTTAAAATTTTTCGTTATAATGAATCGAGTCTACCCCCTCAATGTTTCAATTTCATGGTTGGTCTTTAAGTTTTCATTACAACGGGTCGAGTTCACCTACACTGCGTGTCAATTTGATGGTTGATTTATAATTTTTGTTGCAATGTATCAAGTTGTCTTAGGCTAAGATTTTAAACGCTATATATTTAGCATTTAAACAATAAATTATTCTTGGGTGTTCATTTTTAAAGTTTTTTGTCATAAATATTTTTCATAATGTCATACTTGAAATATTTTGAAAACTTGACATTTTTTTGTAGTCATAATCTTTGGTTTTAATTGCATGGTTGAAAATTTGTCAAGATTTTAATGTTTTCTAAGTCATGATATTTTATCTTTAATGCTATAGTCGAAAACAATTACAATTTCAAGGTTTTTTAGAGTCAAAATATTTTATCTTTAACAACATGGATGGAAATACTTGGGATTATCATGATTCGAGACATGCTATTTTATCTTTAACATCATGTCCGAGAATTGTTGGAATTTTATACTTTTTCAAAGTCCAGATATTTTCTCTTTAACTCCGTTGCTAAAAAATGTCAAAATTGTAACCCGATTTTTTTTTTGTTATTCCAGAATAAAAAATAAAAATAAAAATTTAAAGGTGTTTTTTTCATCCATTTAAAAAAAATGGTTTTTACTTCCATTTAAAAAAAATGTTGAAAATTTACCCTTAAAAAAAAACATCGTTCTAGCATAAACAATTTTCATTTTTGGGTTGTCTTTTCATGATTTTTTTGGGTTTTTGGGCTCGAGTACCCATTTTGAGGTAATAGTTCCATTTCATCGATAACTATGTTATATACATAAACCATGTATATAAACCATATGTTGGATTATGAAAGATCATGGTATGATGTTTTTCATAGTTGGTGTACTTCAACATCGTGATGAATTGCATATATATTATTTGCATGTATACACACACACGATTTGTAAACCTAACATGCAAGCATGCCTACGTAAATTTCCTTGTTGTCGTACTTGTGACACCACTTCTCACCTATTACCATTGCAATGCCTTGCACAAGTGGGAAATTGTGCCTTGGGCTAGCACATAAATCCCTCCATGCACATATTAGGCACCTTAACGGGAATAATAAGCACATACAAACATGTTTAGTCCCCCTAAAGGGCATAATTAAGGCAATAGGGGTAAACAAAAATGCACCCATAAGATGAGAAATTTGTTGACATTTCATAGTGGGCCACCATGTGTCCCTAATGGTTGGTAGATGCATTTATTGAAAACCATTGAAGGGGCATTAAAAGTTCGGCAATAACAAAATTTTGATAAGTACTTAGTAATTTCCCATGGCGCGATTAATTTTATATGCATTGTTGAAACTCCTTATCAAGCATAGACACCATATGCAATAGTGAAAGCAAAGGGTATTTGTTCTTATAGATTAAATCAAGTCCATGATCTATGTATTAGCATTACATAATGATCTCTAGTTATGAAGGATCTAGTAAGTGGTACAACAAGGTTGGTAGGGAATATGATATGAGAACTATGTAGAAGGTTGAGAGCATACTTAACTAGACATATATCTCTCAATGCAAAGTCAATGGGACTAAATCATGTACAGTAAATCAATTCCATGATTTGGGTCCTCTCATAACACCCCCATCTTTGGTAATGGAGGACCTAGTGGGAGTTACGTCAAGGTTAGTTAAAAAAATAGTTATTGGGTATGTGGTTAATATTAGAGATAACAAGGAATCCATTCCCAATATAGAACAAAAAAAGATTATATTTTATATATAGTAAATCAATTCCATCATATGAGTCTCACTATTGCACCACCATTTCTAATTATCATAATATCTTACTTTAATCTATTACAATTAATCACACAAATTGTAAATAATTAATTAATTTATTCTCTTCCTATCATATATATAAATAACATTACCCAAACTATCAATAAACATTTAAATTAAATTGTTAAAAAAAAATATTATACATTATACCTTCTATGCATTATTTGAAATAACTCAAAATTATTATCTTTAAAATCAGATGAAACAAAGAATTCTTGTGTTTTATTTTTTAATTTAATTTTAAATCAATTCAAAGTCCCAATAACCCTTAAAGACATTAAAAATACTATATTCATAAAAATTTAATCCATGAACATTTCAAATTTAAACTCTCTTTAAAACAAAAAGGAAACCATTTTCAACAACGCTATAGTCGCCACTATCGATTTGTTTAGAATATTTCTAAACAATGGTCCTGAAGCCCCAATAACCTAACCTTTAAAGACATTAAAAATACTATATTCATAAAATTTGATCCATGAACATTTCAAATTTAAACTCTCTTGAAAACAAAAAGAAAAACATTTTCAACAACACTATAGTCGCCACTATCAATTTGTGTAGAATATTTCTACACAATGGTCCAGAAGCCCCCATAACCCTTACAGACATTAAAAATACTATATTCATAAAAATTTGATCCATTAACATTTCAAATTTGAAAACAAAAAAACCATTTTCAACAACGCTATAGTCGCCACCACTATCAATTTGTGTAGAATATTTCTACACAAAGCCCTAATGCGCATGAAGCAGTATTACATCATCCTCCATCTCGTTACATTGTCGTTATAAACAATAGAGAATACCTTTTGACCTATTGAGGAGCATAATCCCATCCTTGATAACAACGTTATGCATGGCCTTGTGATGGCTTACCTTAAAATAAAACATTCTAGATGAGTTTAGGTACAAGTGGTCCATAGGACACATTCCTTTACCAAAATCAACGTACTTTTCCTAGTCTTCATAGGTCACCTTCTCTAAATATATATATTGGAAAATATCCACACTTGGGTATAATGATGGCGAACTTTTATTATTGGATAAACTTGTTATAAATGGTTTTTTTTTTCACAGTTTGATGTAATGGGTTTGTATTAAATTTTATAAAATATTAAATTTCTGACCTCATTTTTAACAACTCTCCTCTCTGTTTGAGATTTACCATCATTCATTGATGATTAAAGTCCAAAAGAGAGGATCTATTTTGTTGACTTTGCAACTAAGGAATTAACCCCACACATCGTTTATACTCAATTCATTCAATGATGACCAAGAAAATTGAAGGAAAAATAAAGCCAAAAACCTTTCTATTAAGTACCTCTTTCTTGAAAGACACATCCACTCTACCTACATAGGCTCTAGACATTGAAATAACTTGAGTGGAGTAGATATACATAATGTTCCCCTTGTTCTTAAATACCTCGTGGACTTCTTTCTTATGATTTGATTGTTGTTAAAAGCTATTACTCCACTCAAGTTTCCAGGGATGGAACATATATATCTACTCCACTCAACTTATTTCAAGGTTCAAAGCCTACGTAGGTAGAGTGGATGTGTCTTTCACAAAAGAGGTACTTAATAGAAAGGTTTTTGGCTTTATTTTTTCTTCAATTTGATCAGTCATCATTGAATGATTTGAGTATAAGCAATGTGTGGGGGTTAATTCCTTGGTTGCAAAGTCAACAAAATCGATCCTCTTTTTTGGACTTTAATCATCAATGAATGATGGTAAATCTCAAACATAGAGGAGAGTTGTTAAAAATGCGGGCAGAATTTTAACATTTTATAAAATTTAATACAAACACATTACATCAAACCATGAAAAAAAACCATTTATAACAAGTTTATCCAATAATAGAAGTTTGCCATCATTACACCCGATGTGGATATTTTCCAATATATATATTTAGAAAGGGTGACCTATGAAGACTGGGAAAAATACGTTGATTTTGGTAAGAGGAATGTGTCCTATGGGCCACTTGTACCTGAACTCATCTAGAATGTTTTATTTTAATGTAAACCATAAGGCCATGCATAACGTTGTTGTCAAAGATGGGATTATGCTCCTGAATCGGTCAAAAAGTATTCTCCATTGTTTATAACAAGATGGAGGATGATGTAATACTGCTTCATGCTCATTAGGGCTTAATGACCATTGTGTAGAAATATTCTACACCAATTCACAGTGGTGACTATAACGTTGTTGAAAATGATTTTTTTTTTCTAAGAGCGTTTAAATTTGAAATGTTTATGGAGCAAATTTTATGAATATAATATTTTTAATGTATTTGAGGGTTATTAGGATTTCGAATTGATTTAAAATATAAAAAAATTAAAACAAATTTAAATTACATTATCTTTAAATTACCTTATTTTTAATGTATTTAAGGGTTATTAGGATTTCGAATTGATTTAAAATATTAAAAAAAAAAACAATTTTAAATTATATTTCCCCAAGGAATTTTTTGTTTCATCTAGTTTTAAAGATAATAGTTTTGCATTATTTTAAATAATGCATAGAATATATAATGGATGATATATAATCTTTTTAATAATTTAATTAAATGTTTATGGGTGTGTGTGAGGAGAATGAATGAATTAATTATTTACATTGTGTGTGATTATTTATAATAAATTAAACTAAGAGATTATTATATATAGAGAGAATGTGTTAATTAATTATTTACATTTTGTGTGACTATTTCTAATAGATTAAAGTAAGAGATTATGATAACTAGAAATGGTGGTGTAATAGTGGGACTCATATAATGGAATTGATTTACTATATAAAATATAATCCCTTTTTCTCTATATTGGAAATGGATTCCTTGTTATCTCTACTATCAACCATGTACCTAATAGCCATTTTCATAACTAACCTTGATGTAACTCCACTAGATCCTCCATTACCAAAGATGGGGGTGTTATGAAAGGACCTAAATCATGGAGTTGATCTACTCTACATGATTTAATCCCATTGACTTTACATTGAGAGATATATGTCTTGTTAAGTATGCTCTCAACCTTCTACATAGTTTCCCACATCATTTTCCCTACCAACCTTATTGTACCACTTACTAGATCCTTCATAACTAGAGATCATTGTGTAATGACAATACATATATCATGGACTTGATTTAATCTATAAGATCAAATACCCTTTTCTTTCGCTATTGCATATGGTGTCTATACTTGATAAGGAGTTTCAACAATGCATATAAAATTGATCGTGCCATTGGAAATTACTAAGTACTTATCAAAATTTTATTATCGTTGAACTTCTAATTCCCCTTTAATTGTTTGCAATAAATGCATCTACCAACCACTAGGGGCACAAGGTGTCCCACTATGAAATGTCAACAAAGTTCTCATCTCATGGGTCCATTTTTGTTTACCCCTAATGGCTTAATTATGCCCTTTAGGGGGACTAAAACTGTTTGTTGGTGCTTATTATTCTTGTTAAGGTTCCTAATACATGCATGAAGGACTTTATGTGCTAGCCCAAGCTAGAGTTTCCACTTGTGCAAGGGCATAACAATGGCAATAGGCTATAAGTGGTGTCACAAGTATGACAAGAAGGGATTCTATGTAGGCATTCTTGCATGTTAGGTTTAAAGATCATGTGTGTGTGTGTGTGTGATGTAATATCTAGAAGATATATGCATTTAGTAGACTTTATATATATATATATATATAATATATATATTTTTTTCATGCTTGTACATGCAAACAATATATATGCATTTCATCACGATGCCGAAGCACACCAACTATGAACACATTATACCATGATATTTCATAATCCAACATATGGTTTATATACATGGTTTATGTATATAAACCATATGTTGGATTATGAAAGATCATGGTATGACGTTGTTCATTGTTGGTGTACTTGGGCAACGTGATGAATTGCATGTATAAGCATGCTAAAAGTTGAGGTTGAATGTTTGGATGTAAGAAAAAACTTCTTTGCTAATCTACAAGGTTAATTGATATTTCAATTTGTATACCTACATGAAGCATTAAAAGTCGTAGAGTTGTAGAAAAGTTGTACACACGCCTCCACTTTTTTTTGTGCAAATAGAATGTTAAAAATTTGTGTTGTGCAAGAAGACCAAAAATTATATTGTAGGACAGAGAAGGTAATTTGTTTAATTTTACTTCTTAAAATGCATCCTAGCTTGAGAAAATGCACTCCCAATGGTGAATTTTGTAGGATGAGACGATGTATATATCAACTATTGAGTAATGCATTACTTTAAATGATATATATATTCCTTTAGATGAAAATGCATGTTCAAAATGGAAATTGTAACAAATGTGAATCCAAGCATGAAAGTTGTTTTAAACGTTCTTGTGTATATGATCTAGTTACACTGCTTGTAAGTTGTAACTTAGATTTAGAGTTGTACAACATCCTTTAATCATTTTCATTAAGGATTAACAAATAAAATAAAACATGGTCATAACATCGTGATTTCTATTTTCAAGTAATGTCATTTCCAAATATTTCAAGTTTTAGGGTCATAGAAAAGTTGTACATTTATCTATACCTTTGTTTGTGAAATTGGAAACTTAAAACTCTAAATTGTGCAAAAGACCAAAAAATGTCTTGTAAGACAAAAAGAAAAAGCTGTTCAAATATACTTTCTTAAAATGCATACCAACTTAGAAGAAATGTTCTCATAATAGTGAATTTTGTATAATAAAATATTATGTAAAATAGTTTAACAAATAGAACAGATGCTCTGAGGCTCTTGACTTGGAGAAGCGATGGCTTGCGCGAGGGTTTTCCCATGTTCCGGTATCGAAACTACAGGTTCTGCGACTGTTGGAAGCGGCGCTGCTGGGCTAGCCACAGCCTCTCCACTCCACTGGACCGGCCAGAAGAAAGCGTATCATGGTGACTTCAAAGTTGCAGGCACGGGTATGGCTACGAGGCCCAGAGCCTGGAAACCATTTGAAGATCCTGGCGTTGCAGAAGACCCTCACCCAAAATACGATCTGCGTGACGGGCCAAAGATAACGAAGAACGATACGGAAGGAAAGCTCGTCAAGAGGTATGAGCCGCATGCAAAGAATGTTTCAAGTTTCAGAATCCACCATGGAGGCGGAAAAATGTCAGGTTTTGAATCCTCCAATACTGCCCACCTCCTCACGATTTCGGCATGCAAGGTTGGGGGACTGCGGGCTGCAGATCCGACCCACCTCAAAACCGTAAGGTCCAATCTTGGCAGATCTGGGTCGGAACTACCAGATCTGAGATCCAAATATTGTAGATGGGGATTGCCTGGTGTAGATCCGCACCTTTTTACAACACGCGGACCAAATCAGTGTGGTCTCGGCTCAGATCTACTTGATCTAGCCTCCGTTCGAGCACAGATTGATCCCAAACAGCAGATCGACGACACCATCCATAGATCGAGTAAAGTTCATGCAGATCTTGACATGCAAAAGGAAAAGTGAATAAAATCAGAGCTAGATCTGGGTTTCGGCCCACAGCCAGAGCAGGTAATAAAAAATTGTTTTCAGATTTTGATTAAACCCCCACAAGGGAAAACTAGGTTAGTATGGGTTCATGCAGGAAGTACCTCCATTCAACTGAAACAACAAATATGGGTAGAAATGGGATACCCTGTCTAGATCCAACATCTTGTTAGTGGAAGGTGGTCTTTACAAGACCGCAGATCGATGGAAAGCTATGAGATTGGGCCAGGGTCAATCATTTCTTTAAACCTCATATTGAGAGGAGGGGCTACATCTAAGGACAGCAAAGCGGAGAAAGGGGAAAAAAACTGCACCTCAGCACCAACCCAAGGGAGGGTTATCCTATAAAAACATTTTACAGGGCAGCAGAGATTCAGGGTCCTCTCCAGATCAAGGCGGCCATATACCCAGGCCATATATAGTAGATCAGGCAGAGCAAACCCCAGCTTTAAACTTAGATACTTCTGGGCTGGATGATTTTGTAAAGTCCTATGAAACGCAAGCCCTCATTTGCCGTTTCAACAGTTTTTGGCCCAAACCCCTGGATCTATTTCATTGGATCTTCACCAGTTGGACCATGGAATGTGATATCCATCTCTGCTCAAAGGGGTTTTTTATAGTTAGATTTTCATCCAAGGAAGTCAGAGACACAGTTATTAGTGCAGGACCCTGGTTTTGGGGAACATCGGGGCTGTTTATGACCCCATGGTTCCCAGATTTCGATCCAAACAAAATGACTGTAACCAAAATGCCGGTCTGGGTTAGATTATATAATCTACCTCTGCATTTTTGGAATGAACGAGTTCTGGAAGGCATTGGGAACAGCATCGGGAAATATATCAAAACAGATCTGGACAGGATTGATGAAAGGATCTACACTTACGCTTTTTAATAATTTAATTAAATGTTTATGGGTGTGCGTGAGGAGAATGAATGAATTAATTATTTACATTGTGTGTGATTATTTATAATAAATTAAACTAAGAGATTATTATATATAGAGAGAATGTGTTATTTAATTATTTACATTTTGTGTGACTATTTCTAATAGATTAAAGTAAGAGATTATGATAAACTAGAAATGGTGGTGTAATAGTGACTCATATAATGGAATTGATTTACTATATAAAATATAATCCCTTTTTCTCTATATGGAAATGGATTCCTTGTTATCTCTACTATCACCATGTACCTAATAGCCATTTTCATAACTAACTTGATGTAACTCCCACTAGATCCTCCATTACCAAAGATGAGGGTGTTATGAAATGACCTAAATCATGGAGTTGATCTACTCTACATGATTTAGTCCCATTGACTTTGCATTAGAGATAATATGTCTTGTTAATATGCTCTCAACCTTCTACATAGTTTCCCACATCATTTTCCCTACCAACCTTATTGTACCACTTACTAGATCCTTCATAACAAGATCATTGTGTAATGACAATACATATATCATGGACTTGATTTAATCTATAAGATCAAATACCCTTTTCTTTCCTATTGCATATGGTGTCTATGCTTGATAAGATTTCAACAATGCATATAAAATTGATCGTGCCATTGAAATTACTAAGTACTTATCAAAATTTTATTATCGTTGAACTTCTAATTCCCCTTTAATTGTTTGCAATAAATGCATCTACCAACCACTAGGGGCACAAGGTGTCCCACTATGAAATGTCAACAAATTCTCATCTCATGGGTCCATTTTGTTTACCCCTAATGGCTTAATTATGCCCATTAGGGGACTAAAAACTGTTTGTTGGTGCTTATTATTCTTGTTAAGGTTCCTAATACATCATGAGGACTTATGTGCTAGCCCAAGCTAGAGTTTCCACTTGTGCAAGGCCATAACAATGGCAATAGGCTATAAGTGGTGTCACAAGTATGACAAGAAGGGATTCTATTAGCGATTCTTGCATGTTAGGTAAAGATCATGTGTTTTTGTGTGTGTGTGTTGTAATGTAATATCTAGAAGAATTATTCATTTAGTAGACTTTATATATATATATATAAAACAAGTTTTTTCATGCTTGTACATGCAAACAATATATATGCATTTCATCACGATGCCGAAGCACACCCAACTATGAACAACATTATGCCATGATCTTTCATAATCCAACATATGGTTTATATACATGGTTTATGTATATAAAACCATATGTTGGATTATGAAAGATCATGGTATGATGTTGTTCATGGTTGGTGTACTTGCAACGTGATGAATTGCATATATATTGATTGCATGTATAAGCATGCAAAAAGTTGAGGTTGAATGTTTGGAAGTAAGAAAAAACTTCTTTGCTAACTACAAGGCTAATTGATATTTCAATTTTTTATACCTACATGAAGCATTAAAAGTTGTGAGTTGTAGAAAAGTTGTACACACGCCTCCACTTTTTTGTGCAAATAAATGTTAAAAATTTGTGTTGTGCAGAAGACCAAAAATTATATTGTAGGATAGGGAAGGTAATTTGTTTAATTTTACTTCTAAAATGCATCCTAGCTTGAGAAAATGCACTCCCAATGGTGAATTTTGTAGAGGAAGACGATTATATATCAACTATTGAGTAATGCATTACTTAAATGATATATATATTCCTTAGATGAAAATGCATGTTCAAAATGGAAATTGGTAACAAATGTGAATCCAAGCATGAAAGTTGTTTAAACGTTCTTGTGTATATGATCTAGTTTACACTGCTTGTAAGTTGTAACCTAGATTTAGAGTTGTACAACATCCTTTAATCATTTTCATTAAGGATTAACAAATAAAATAAAACATGGTCATAACATCATGATTTCTATTTTCAAGTAAATGTCATTTCCAAATATTTCAAGTTTTAGGGTCATAGAAAAGCTTACATTTATCTATACCTTTTTTGTGAAATTGGAAACTTAAAACTCTAAATTGTGCAAAAGCCCAAAAAAATGTCTTGTAAGACAAAAAAGAGAAAGTTGTTCAAATATACTTTCTTAAAATGCATACCAACTTAGAAGAAATGTTCTCATAATAGTGAATTTTGTATAATAAAATATTATGTAAAATAGTTTAACAAATTAAATTGAATATTCTTTTACACAAAAATATTAAAAAGATAATTACACAGATAAATAACAAAAAATATACATTTTAAATAATTCTTTTAAACAAATATATATTTTTTATCTCAATCTTTTCTACCTTATATTTTTTCCACATATTTCTGCAAATTCCTTAAAGTCGTTAGGTTCATTTGATGCAACCATGTCTAACTTTTAATATTCGAATCACGCCGTGTGGACTTATTGGTTGTGATTTGATACTCATTAAAAGCTATTATTCCACTCAAATTTTCAGGGATGGAACATTTATATCTAATCCACTCTCAATTATTTCAGGGATGGAACATTTATATCTAATCCACTCTCAATTATTTCAGGGATGGAACATGTATATCTGCTCCACTCAAGTTATTTCAGGGTTCAAAAACTACGTAGGTAGAGTGGATGCGCTTTCACAAAAGTGATAATTTAATAGCAAGGTTGTCAACTGTAATTTTTAATCAAATTTGATTAGCCATCATTGAATGGTTTGAATATAAACAATTTGTGGGGTTATTCCAAGTTGCAAGGGAACAAAATCGATCCTCCGTTTTGGACTTTAATGATAATAGAATTTTAATGTGGGTAGAATTTCAATGTTTTATAGAATTTAATACAAACACATTACAGCAAAATGGGAAAAGGAAAAAACACAAAAAAAACAAACATTTATAACAAATTTATCCCATATTGGAATTTCGCCACCGTTACACTAAAGTGAGAATATTTTCCAATGTATATTTATAGTAGGTCAATGCACATTATTGCAGGGCAGTCATGAAAACAAACAAAGTCTCTTGACCTAAGAAGAGTTGGTGTCCACGTGGTGTTGAGAAAAACAAAAAATTATGGTCAAGTGTTGAGAAAAATACGTTGTTTTTATGTAATAGGAAAGTGTCTATGTGCCACTTGTAACCAGATGGAAAATGATGTAATATTACTTCATGCTCATTAGGACATGGCCATTGTGTAGAAATATTTTACACCAATGGATAGGGTGACTATAAGGATGGTTGAAAACGGTTTCTTTTTGTTTTCAAGAGAGTTCAAGTTTAAATTTGAAATGTCTATGGATCATTTTTTTATTATTTTTTTAACCTTTGCTTTTAAGGATAATGAGGGTTTTGAATTGATTTAAAACCTAACAAAAATTCTTAAAACAAATTAAATCTAAATTTAAATTTTATTTATTTGTTTCTTTCATAGAGTTTTAAAGATAATAGTTTTGAGTTGTTTTAGATAATGCACATAAAGTATAAAGTTTACTAGTAATTTAATTTGAATGTTTATGAATGGTTTGGGTAATATAATTTATGGATATATAGTTTGATAGGGAGGGAATGAATAAGTGATTATTCATAGTGTGTGACATTTTTCAACATATTAAAGTAAGAGATTATGATAATTAGTAATGGTGGTGTAATAGTGAGATTTATATAATAGAATTGATTTATTATATAATATATAATCTTTTTTGCTTTACATTGTAGATGGATTTTTTGTTAACTCTACTATCAACTGTCTCTTCAATGCCCATTTTCTTAACTAATCTTGATGTAGCTCATACTAGATCCTACATTACCAAAGATGGGGATGTTATGGGAGGACCAAAATCATGGAATTGATCTACTCTACATGATTTAGTCACATTCACTTTGCATTGAGAGATGGATGCTTTATTAACTGCCCTCTCAATGTTCTACATAGTTTAACACATCATTTTACCAACCAAACACGTTATACCACTTATTAGATCCTTCATAACTAGAGATTATTATGCAATGAAAATACAGAGATCATGGAATTGATTTACTTTATAACCCTTTTCTTTCACGATTCCATATGGTGTTTATCCAGTTTTAATAATATTGATAAAATCGATTGCACCATTGGAAATTACTACGTACTTATAAAATCTGCGCTACTTTTTTCTCTTTATGTGTCGACATTCATTGGGCACCCAACTATCGATGATTGTTTCTAGACTTGTGATTTCCATTCAATGGTTTGTAATAAATGCATCTACCAACCACGAAGGACACATGGTGGCCCATTGTGAAATGTCAACAAAGTTCTCATCTCATGGGTGCATTTTTGTTTGCCCCTAGGGGCTTAATTATGCACTCTTGGGGGTTTAAACATGTTTGTTGGTGCTTATTATTCTTGTTAAGGTGCCTAATATGTGCATAGATGGAATTTTGTGCCAAACCAGGGCACAATTTACACATGTGCATGGGCGTCGCAATGGAAACATGATACAAGTTGTTGCACATATGT
Source organism: Pinus tabuliformis (assembly GCA_031772625.1). Taxonomy (NCBI): domain Eukaryota; kingdom Viridiplantae; phylum Streptophyta; class Pinopsida; order Pinales; family Pinaceae; genus Pinus; species Pinus tabuliformis. Next base: position 481,360,009 of record CM062819.1, read on the forward strand.
TGTAATTGATGTTAACTACAATGTCTAATGTTAAATTCCAATTGCATGGGAAGTTGTTGAATATATGCTTTCATTATGAATAACATGTTGTCAAAGTTGTAGTTCTTCTCTGGCTTTGGAGTCCAAATGAGAATGAAAGTTGTATTGTTGAATAATTTTTTCTAATACTTTTTTAATGGTATATGGCACTTCTCCTAACTTCACCAAAACCAAGAGGAAAATGAAGTTGAAGTGAAGAAGCCAAGTAAGGTTCCAACTAGTCAGAGTTCCATCTTTAAGTGATATCTAGGTCTCAACAATTTATCTAGGCTTCTTCATCATATCTGAGCGTTCGAGCCCTTTTTCATAAGATTCATTGGATCAATAGTCAGATATTAGATGTGTTTCTATGCATTTGAGAATTCGAGTATTTGGGGGTGTAATAAAGAACTTCTTAACAAAAAACATTAGATTTTTTTATTTTTTTATTTATCCAACAAGTGGACCCTAATTGGCATGGAAATATAGATAGGATGATAGGTGGCACCAAGTGGTAGAAGGTGAGGACATGTCATCCTAAGTTGAGGACACATGATAGGTAGATCGGTGGCCAAGTAGCCCTATTTTGAATGACATGTGGCAAAAAAGTGGCATGACACATGGTAGAAAGTTGACATTATAAACAAGGTGGCAATGGCATGGCAGAGACAACATGGTAAGAGAACCACGTGGAAATTTTTGATTGGCTCTCAAGGTTTTGATGTTGTAGCTCCTGAAGCCTCGAGATTCATGCCAAGGGCTTGTTTGGTGAAGGTTTTTCATGTATTTATGTTTTGGCCAAAATGGTGATAAACAAGGTGTATATTTTAAACCCGTACACAAATTACCTACATACGAATTATAAAACACAGACAATAAACAATGCAAGAGCATAACACATAAAACACATATACACGAAGATTTTCCCCTGGATCCCAAAAACGGGACTACCAGCTTGATTTTTCATTATGTTCCTTTCAATGTTATAATACATATATATACATGCCGAAGCATCCAATACCATGGACCAAAAACCATCGCGCCTAAAACCATGTGCGAAAACCATGCACAAAAACATAGGTAAGTCTGCCCACTTAATATAGGGCCCAATTTTTTTTTCCTGGGGCACTACCCTGACCCCGTAGAGGGGGGCTAAACACCCCCCTCAAACCACATGTGACCCCCCGACTACACAATCGGCGCAACGAAGGGGGGGTTCTGCCTCCCCCTCTAACCTACCGATTAAATAGGGCAGGTGGTGAACTCCAGTATTGCAGCAATAATGTTGGAACTCCTGCGACTCCCTACTTTACTTTTATCAGCCCGGTAGTTCGTAACAAACTTGGAAGCGATGGTGCTATATGCACAAGTACTAGCTCTTACTGCAGGCTGTCACTTGATCAGCTGGCACAAGTTCGCTAGGAGCTTAAGCCAACTTCTATGAGTTCTCAAAAGAAGCTTTTAATTGTGATGGAAGAAAGCTAACTCGAAAGAGGCTATTCTACTTGCAAAAAGAGAATGAAAACTGAAATGAAATGCAAACCCTAGCAAACCCTAGTTTTACCCACTAACCCTACTTTTGCAAGAAAAGAGATGGAAACTACTGAGATGGATGCCATTGACTACTGAAAAGGTAAAATGCATGTATTCAAGCTACTTCTGAAGAGAAATGAGAAGAAATCATCTTTTTGTACTTTTGAGCATTTTTATGTAGAATTATTATGCTTGTGTTTTAACTAGTTGTGACTGTGCAGAGGTTTGGTGGCGAAGGGAGAGGGAGTTGGCTTTTGCAGGAGGTGAAGAAGATATGGAGGGGTCCTAAGAAGTCCCTAGTACCCTTCTAGAGACTTCCATTGCGATCAAACTTCAAAAAATCACTCGCATGAACTTCTACAGGAGGCTGCAGGGGATGTACAGGAGGTTCTACAGGAGGATCTACAAGAGGAGGCCGAAAGTGGTTTTTGGAGGTTTAAAGGTGGGAAACTGATGGAAAAAGGAGAATGAAGGTTAGATGGAGGTGTTGAGGGGTCTAGGACTCTGTCAATGAAGATCAGAATGAAGGAGATGGTTGGATTTGTTCAAAGGTCAAGAAAGTAACTTTGTGGAAAAATGCAGGAATTAGGGTAGATGGGTGAAGTGTGGCGAATGAGTGGGGAAATATTAAGAGATGAACTGGTACAGGCTATGTTATGGAGGAACGATAAGCTAGAGTGTTCTACGAGTGAGCTGCACACTTCTCAAAACTGACCCAAGCAAGAATCGAAAAAACAGAGTTTTGCCTATTTTGACATAAAATTTGACCTAAAACCAAAGAAATGTTGAACAGAACTTTATGGATAGAAAATTATGTGAGAAAGCCATGGTAAATGAATAAGAAAGGGTCTAAGCATGTGAATCCAACTGATATCAACTTCTCCAACTCAAAATCTCACACTAGCAATTGCATTGGAAAAGCAAAAACAATGTTTTTGGTGGCAGCAATAGTGCCTTGATCTCAAGTCATGGTCCCAAGGAGGGAGAAAGGAGATCAAGACCTGCTTGGTAGCCTTTTTGGATCTTTTTCTGTTACTGCAGTGAACTATCTAATCAACCTGAAGCAAGAACAATTATTCTAACCATCAAAAGCAACCTAATTAACAAAGCAAGATTTAACCTAAACAACAGAAATTATCTCATGAATGCAAGAAAAAACATATAAATACAAAAAGGAGGTGTTGGGTAGCTTGGATTGGGCCCTAACCCAAAAGCTTCAGCCCTCTAGAGAAGATTAGTGCTGGTTCAAAACTAGATTCATCTTCATTTATCAAAAAGTAGCAGTTACATCACAAAACTGTATTAAAAAAGAGCTCGAAAATGAGCTGAGTACAAGGTTGCACAAAAGTGCAAAAATATACTATGAAATGGCTCACCTATTGAGGCTTGAAGCCTTCTTATTTATACAATTGGGGACTCCCAACAGTCCTCCTAGAATTAAGGAACTTGGCTGCCTAAAATTGAAGACAACATCAACTTTACTAGACCAGCTGGGTTGCCCCTTGGAATCATCATTGTGGGCCTTTGTACTCCAAGCTGCCGATGGAGAACTCAAGGAAGGGGTCATTAATGAAGGAGTTAGCCCTCCTATAAGTCCTCAGCCCTATTTCCTCGAGTTTGGTTGCCAATTTGCTCATAAATGCATGGTCTTTGTCCAAAAATGTCCAAAAATCTGCAATAAACACTCATTAGATTATGTGGCAAAGTGACTATCACCATTCACTCTATTGACATAAATATATTCAAAAACATGCACAAAACTATGGAGAATGGTGGATTAAATGAAAATAATAGGCAGAATGAGCCCATATAGTTACCCATTTCTGGGGCTCATCAGCAGCTAGTCATGGAAATTATATAACAAAACCCAACATTCTCCCACTTGTTGTTTTCTTTCCACAGGGGGCCACAAGAGAGCTTAGTCATTTATCCACCCATACAACACCCATTATTTATCTACACCAAGAGAACTTCTCAAAGCTCACAGATTTTGTCAATGCATCTGCAGTATTCTTTAAAGTGTCCACCTTTACCAACAACACCTTTTTGTCTTCTATCATATCCCTCACAAAGTGATACTGAACATCAATGTGCTTTGTCTTTAAATGATAAGCAGGGTTCTTTGCCAAGAAAATTGCACTTTGGCTGTCACAGTCTATCCTTATAGCTCCCTGTACTAACCCCATACTTGAACACAATCTCTGCAACCAAACTGCTTCCTTGCTTGCATGAGTGGCTGCCATGTATTCTTCCTCTGTAGTTGATATTGTTATGCTCTTGACCTGTGAGAAGATGACAGAATACCAAATATATGAAGAAACACAACCTAGAACACAAAACAAAATGATAAATAACAACATGTATTTTATTGTTCAGTGATGCAAGCAATGTTCACTTGCCTCTTTGAGGGGGCAACCTCCAATAGAGTAGGGCTCGATTACAGAATAAGACATGACGCTCCTCAATGGGGAGTCTCTATCCTTTATATAGGATTCATACATGCAATACCATGGGTCAGTACCATGGTTCTCTTAATACCATCTATCTAATACCATGGCCCATTTGTAGCTAACTATGGTCCCTTTCTTTAAATGCGGGTCAACTACTTACAACTATTACTATGGGCTTTATTGACTCTTTAACTAACTATAACTATGACTCAACACTATTACATAAATAAGGGGGTTAGGGTTGGACCCTAACATGTCCTCCCCCATAAAAATAGCCTTGTCCTCAAGGCTGAAGCTGTGAAAACTTCTGAAGAATAGTGGTTGGTTTCCAAGTCGCATCTTCTGGACAGGTGTCTTTCCACTTGACGAGGACTTCCTTGATCTTGCGACTGCACAGATGTCATTCTCACATGTCGAGGACCTGTTTAGGTTGGAGCTAGATTGAACCTTCTTCATCCAATTCAGGTAGACTGGTTTGAATTCTACAATTGTTCCCGACCACATTTTTGAGGCATGATACATGGAAGACGGGATGGAATTTTGTAGTGGGTGGCAAGGCTAGCTTGTAGGCTACTTCTCCAATGCGCTGAAGTATTTAATAAGTTTCGTATAATTTTGGAGATAATTTCTAATGGACCTAGTCTTTGAGTGATGTTTTCTTGTATAGTTGCAGCCTCAAGATCCCCTACTTGAAATGTGCACTTTGAACGATGTTGGTCTGCCTATTGCTTCATGCAATTCTAAGCTTGATGGAGATTATCTTTGAGATGGGCTAGCATGGTTACACAGTTCTGTAGGAGTTGATCCTGTACTTGCACCTTAGAGCATCTAGGGATATAAGAAGTAGGTGAAGGGGGGAGTTGACCATAAACTGCTTCATACTGAGTCATCTTGGTGGCGGCATGATAGTTAGTATTATACCACCATTCAGCTAGAGGTAACCATTGTAACCATTGATGCCACTTTTCTGAAGTGAAGCACCTGAGGTAGGTCTCCAGACATTTGTTGACTGCTTCAGTTTGACCATCAGTTTGGAGATGATAGGAAGTACTTAGTTGGAATTGTGTGCCTTGTAGCTTGAAAAGTTCCTGCAAAAGTTACTGGTTAAGATCAGGTCACGATCAGACACAATGGAAGTGGGCATGCCAGACAGTTTGAAGATCTGGTCCATGAAATATTGAGCCACCAAAGTGGGGTAAATGGGTGGGGTAGCATGAAAAAATGAGCATACTTAGAAAGTCTTTCCACAACCACCATGATGAATGACTTGTTGCCTGACTTCAGAAGACCAGTAATGATATCCATAGAAACATCCGTCTAGATTGAGGCAACGATGGGCAATGGTTGTAAAGTTCCTGGGGACTTGATTGTTTCTCCTTTATGGTGTTGACACACATCACATTCAGCTACAAAAGTAAGAATGTCAGTTTTCATGCCTATCCAAAGGAAGGAACGTTGAGTGCGAGCATAAGTCTTCTGAAAGCCTACATGGCCTACAGTGGGAGATGAGTGCAACTCTACCAAAATGCGTGTTTTGAGGGTGGATGTTGGTGATATCACTAATTTATCCTTGTAGCGAAGAATCTCATCCTTCCAAGAGTAGCCCACTGTGGAATTAGGATCTTCTCACAGGTTATTAATGAGTTGGGAGAGTGAAGGATGTGAAAACCATTCTGTGCAGGCTTCTTCAATCCAATCTGGAATGGGAAGAGAGATTGCTAGCAGGGTGCTTCCCTCCTCAAATTGGCATGATAAAGCATATGCTATGAAATTTTCGTGCCCTTTCTTTTAAATTATCTCATAATCATATCCCAACATTTTTGCTAGCCATTTATTTTGTTGTGGCGAGGATAGCCATTGCTCCAAAAAATATCTGAGGCTTTGATGGTCAGTGCAGATTTGGAAACGCTGCCCCTATAAGTATGGTCGTTAGGTATCCACTGCATGTAAGATGTCCATCATCTCCTTCTCATAGGTAGATTGTCCCATATGTTTCCCACTTAGTTGTTGGCTGGTGAAAGCCAAGGGTCGACCTTCCTGCATTAGGACAACCCCAATACCCGTACCTGAAGCATCACATTCAATCACAAAAGATTTGCTGAAGTCAAGTAGTGCCAATACAAGAGTGGAACACATGGCCTATTTGAGAGCCATAAATGATTGTTGTGCTTCATCAGTCCAGAGGAATGATTTTTTCTTGAGAAGGTGAGTGAGAGGTCTAGCAATGTGACCATAATTGCAGAAAAATTTGCGATAGTAGCCGGTGAGACCCAAGAGTCCTCCCAAGCGCTTTAAGGTCTTTGGTTGGGGCAAATCCTGCATTGCCTGGAACTTTTTGGGATCCACTTTGACACCTTCACGCCCCATAATGTGGTGCAAATACTCAACTTCTTCCATGCCAAAAGATCACTTGGATAATTTGACAAATAATTTATGCTTCTTGAGCAGTTGCAAGAGCAGGTATACATGCTGAAGATGTTTTTCTCAGGTGAGGTTGTAGATGAAAATGTCGTCAAAGAAAACGAGGACAAATTTTATGAGATATGGTTTGAGTAGGTGATTCATGAGGCTCTGAAAAGTGGATTGGGAATTATAGAGACCAAATCGCATGACCAAGAATTAATAATGGCCTTCATGAGTTCAGAAAGAAATCTTGGGAATGTCTACTTCTTTCATGTGTATTTGGTGATAGCCCAAGCAAAGATCTAGCTTAGTAAATAATTGAGCACCATTTAGTTCATCTAGCAAATCTTCAACAAACGGGATAGGGAATTTATCTTTGACCATGAGCTTGTTGAGGGTCCTGAAGTCTGGACACATGCACCATTCCCCATTTTTATTGAGCACAATGAACACAAGTGATGAATAAGGACTGATGCTAAGATGAATGACACCGACTTCCAGGAGTTCCTTGATGATTTTTTCAATTTTATTCTTTTGGGCGAAAGGATATCTATATGGGCGCACATTCGGTGACTGTGCCCATGGGACCAAAGTGATGCTATTATCATGTTCCCCTATAGAGGGTGGAATCTCTTTAGGTTTGTCAAAGACCCGCGGGTGGCTATTTAAGACCTATTGCATCTCAGGATGAATATGAAGAGTAGTGGGCTTGATGGCCTGGATGGAATTAAATTGGGCGATAATTCCATGATGGTCCTTTTTTAACAACTTTTCCATTTGATGCGAGATAATGATAGAAGGAGTACCTACCTGGAGTCCGCAGAGGGTATGCATGTGGTTGTTCTACTTAAAGCTCATATATAACTCTTGGAAATCCATTGTGATTGGGCCTAGTGTGCGGAGCCATTCATCACCCAAGACAATGTCACAACCACCCATGTTGATGGCAAACATGTGGGTCTTTAGGTGGGAATTTCCCAATTGAAGTTTGATATTTTCATAGTGGCCTTGACATTTCATTTCCCCCCCATCAGCAATCTGGACCTGGAAATTAGAGACTACTCTGACAAAACAATGAACATCTTCAGCGACTCTCTGATGGATAAAGTTATGTGTGCTGCCACTATCAATCAATACTACTATAGGGTGATGTTTAATAAAACCTCTAATTTTGAGCAATTGGGAAAAAGAAATGCCTGCCAAAGCATGGAGCGAGATAACTTATTCTTCTAGTGTAGCTGGGAGCTCATTGTCCTCCTGGTTGTCCTCATCTTCCTATTCTGGTCCCTTAAAGGGTGGGGCTTCCTCAGATGAACTGTGATCAGTAGCATCAATTTGAAAGAATTTGGGTTCCTTGAATTTATGCCCCGGGGAGTATTTGTCATCATAATAGTAACACAATCCTTGCTTTCTTCCTTCAGCCATTTTTGCAGGGGACACCTTTTGAACCTTAAGTGTTTGGGTAGTGCCCTGAACCTGGGTGGGGCGTCCCTTGGCTATGAAATTTGGACGAGGCGATTGGGCCTCTAAAGCACATTCCACTTCGATAGCCTTTGTGCAAGCTTCCATCCATGTGGATGGGTAGTGCATCAAGACATGGGCTTGAATGGCTTCTTTGAGACCACTTATAAAACATTCCAAGTAGAATTCATCTCCCAGACCTGTTTTACAGAAGACCAATGTCTCAAAGGATGTAATATAGTTGTTTACTATGCCTGTCTATCTGAGCTTAGTAAGATGACCCAAAAAATTAGATTCATGGTCAAAGCGGTCTCAAATGAATTTTGCGAACACCTGCCAATTAATTTTCCTTGGAAAGAATTTCTGATGCCATTGCTACCATTTCCATATTTCTTGGTCCAAGTAAAGTCCTCCCACACGTAGTTTAGTTTCATCATCTATGGCGTTATTCAGAGTGAAATATTGGTCCATTTGTGCTACCCATATTGCCGGATTAGAGCCATCAATTCGTACATGTCTAAATTGGGTGGTCAAGGGTGGGAATGTTGGTGATTTCCATGGAAGTGAAGATGATGGCTAGATTCTCCTTCAAGGTCTTCATTAAAACCATATGCCTCTGATTGTAACACTGACTTGCCCTTTGTGACTCTGTCTGTTAATGTCTTTATGTTAGGCCCCTATACTACTAGTGTTACCCCTTATTGTTATAAGCACAACTCCCTTATTATATTGTTGTACCCATGACCCCATATTGTTACTATTGTGGCCCGTAGAAGCCCACTATTGTTATTATTGCGCCCTTACATTATTATTGTTATGTCGGCTCTGATTATATTATGACCCCTTAGACTCCTATATATAGAAAGGAGGTCTTCTCATTTGTAGCATCCAAGAATTGTTCATTTGTGTAATGTAAAGGAGGTTTCCCCCTCGAAGAGGCTTATTTCTAAGGCGTTCATCTATCTTTTCTATCTTTTTGTGAGTTGGTTTCATAACATTTGGTATCAGAGCTTTGGATTTTAGGGTTTCGCTGCTCCAAACAAGTCATCGTGGAATTTTTGCTATAACGTTTTTTTTGCAACATTTCAGATGCCAAAAAATAAATCCATTTGGGTTGAAATCATTTTGAACCTCGGATCCGAATTTCAGAGCTTTTCGTGCTATATTTGCAGCGAAATAATCTGAGGAAGTTGGCCTTTTTGTAGACTCCCAAATTACATTCCAAACAGGTGACCTGGGGAAAATAATCATAAATTTTGTTTTGAGCATCAGATTGAAATTTCGTAAGAAGTTATAGAAAGCGGACGGACGGTAGTTTACTGTGTATATTTTTTAGATCCTAAGGTCAGAATAGTGACACGTGCCACTAGATACAATTTCGCTCTTCTGAAAAGGTATACAATCAGGTCATCTTGGGAGATTGTGCATAACTCTTTCTTGGAGAATCTAAATTCGATCAGACTGGTGGCATTAGAAAGAGGTCACAGAGGGCTACTGCAGGTCACAATTTCAGAACTTAAAGATCCAAGAGTATAGAGTTACATCTGTTTCAAGATCGAGCTCCTAAAATCAAGAAAAAGCGAGATGAGGAAGTTTGATGGCAAGGATCCAGTAAATTGGATACTATAGATGGAGAAATATTTTGATCTACATGGTGTACCACTATTACAAAGGTATGTATTACATCTTCATATTTAGAACAAGATCAATATTTATGGTATAAAGGGATTTGTTCTCGTAAACAACTTGTTACGTGGTCAATTTTCATGAAGGAAATTATAGCACATTATGAGAATACAAAGACCAACACCTTCTTTAGAGCAACACCACAACAATTGGAAGAAAAAAGAGAAAAAGAGCTTTGTTACAAAGTGGAAAGCAAAATTATGGCAACAAGGAATTCTACCCCTCACAACTATAAACATGGAAGTGTTGTTTCTCCTAGCCTTCCACAACCTACAAGGGTTACACCACAACAATTGGAAGAAAAAAGAGAAAAAGGGCTTTGTTACAATTGTGATAGAAAATGAACTAAAGGTCATAAGTGTGCTGAGAAGAAATTATTTTACATAGAGTATGAAGAGGAGGAAGAAAAGGATCAAGAAACATCAAAAGTAGAGGATATACGCCAGGACCCAACCCCAGAGAAAGAAGAAATGAATCCGACCATATCTTGTAAAGCATTGGCAAGAATTACCAATCCTCAATCTCTCAATACAGAAGGACATATCAAGAGGAAAAAGGTTCAAGAAGTGAAAGATCACATCAAGAAAGAAGAAATGAATCCAATCATATCTTGTAATGCATTGGTCGGAATTACCACTCCTCAAACTATCAAGATAGAAGGACATATCAAGAAGCAAAATGTTCAAGAAGTGAAAGATCACATCGAGCATCAAGAAATGAATCTGACCATATCTTGTAAAGCATGGGAAGAAATTACTAATCCTAAAACTCTCAAGATAGAAGAACACATCAAGAAGAAAAAGGTTCAAGCAGTGAAAGATCACATCGAGCATCAACAACAAGTTCTCCAACTTTTAAAGGATAACACCACTTTGGTGCAAAATCGAATGAAACAATAGAAATGGCGACCTTACCAAATGGGAAGAAACTTCAAGGTAAAAATGGATCATGATAATCTTAAAAGCTTTTTATAACAACTATTATCTTTAGAAGAGCAGAAAAAATGGGTCACAAATATGTTGGTTTATGACTTTGACATCATCTATAGAAAAGGGAAGAAAAATTTTGTTGCAGATGCACTCTCAAGAAAGGATGATGATGTGGAAGCATTGTTTTGTGCTATTTCTATTATCCAACCATATTTGACAAACGAAGCAAGGGATGAATGGAAGAAGGATGAAGAAGTGTGGCCACTCATTCAAAAGTTGCAGAAGATCCCAATTCAAAAAATATTGCGAGAACTTGAAGAGGAAAGAAAAATCATATTAGAACCTGGAGCAATCATAGAAACAAGAACCCGATAGCTATGAAATCGATCATTTTCAAAGTATCTCATCAAGTGGAAGAACCTACCCGTTGAGGATTCCACATGGGAGGGCAATAATTTTATACAAAAGCATCAAGAACTACTCAAACGTTAAGGACAACACTTTTTGAAGGAGAGGGGCATGTTAGGCCCCTATACTACTAGTGTAACCCCTTACTGTTATTAGCACAACTCCCTTAATATATTGTTGTACCCATGTATGCCCCATATTGTTACTATTGTGGCCCATAGAAGCCCACTATTGTTATTATTGTGCCCTTAAATTATTATTGTTATGTCGGCTCTGATTATATTATGACCCCTTAGACTCCTATATATAGAAAGGAGGTCTTCTCATTTGTAGCATCCAAGAATTATTCATTTATGTAATGTAAAGGAGGTTGCCCCCTCTAAGAGGCTAAATTCTAAGGCGTTGATCTATCTTTTCTATCTTTTTGTGAGTTGGTTTCATAATGTCAGACCAGGTGGTAACTCCATGAAATTCAATTCATTGATTTCATTTAGGTTGGTGTTTATTATATAAATGAGGGAGAGGCTGTTCATTTAATCTCCCGGTGACTATTCATATTCTCCATTATTTATTTACATAAATTTTAGTTATTCACCCAATCCTAATGATTAGGTGTCAACGTTCCCCCCTTAATCTGAAGGGATGTTTGTGAGTCCAAGCATCGTTCTGAATCTTTCAAGTTTTTCTCTTCCAAGCACTTTGGTGAAGATGTATGCCATTTGCTCAATGATTCGTGGAACAATGGCGGAGATGTATTGGTTTGGCCTCAACATGTTGTTGAATCAGATGATATTTAGTATTGATATGCTTCATTCGATCATGGAACTTTGGGTTCTTGGCCAACTTTATTGTAGAGGTATTGTAAATCATGAGTGGAGTTGATTGTACTTGTTTTACTTGCAAATCTTCAAGAATTTTCCTGAGCCACACAATTTATTTTGTTGCTTCAACTGCTGCCACGTATTTTACTTCTGTTGTGGAATCTACTGGAACTGATTGTTTGCATGATCTCCAGGAGACGGCTCTTGATCCAAGACTCAGAGCATATCCTGAAGTAGATACCCCAGTTTCTTTGTCTCCATCGAAGTCTGAATCTGAGTATCCAATCAAGCTGAAGTCGTCCACTTGTGTATACTTGATTCCAAAGTCTTGAATTCCCTTCAAGTACCTTAGAACTCTTTTTGCAGTAGACCAATTTCCCTCACAAGGCTTTTGCATAAACTTGGAGAGGATTCCAACAGTGAACGAAATGTCTGGTCTGGTAGTAGTTAGGTAGTTGAGACTTCGTACAAGCTGTCTATACTTTGTTGCATCCTCAAATTCTTTTCCTTCAATAGATGTGAGCTTTAAGTTTTGTTCCATTGGAGTAGTAAGAGGATTGCATTCTATCATGCCAAACCTATTCAACAGATCTCCAATGTATTTCTTTGAGAAAGAAATATGGACTTCGAATGTTGGGTTACTTCAATGCCAAGATAGTAATGAACATAGCCCAAATCAGTGATTTCAAAACTTTTCCCCAATTCCTTCTTTATGGATGCAATGTAGCTTTCATTGTTCCCTGTCATCAAAAGATCATCTACACATACCACAAGATATACAGCTGTTTTGCCAACTTTCTTGACAAATAAAGTTGCATCATCAAGATCATAATGTTTGAAATTGAGTTTTAGAAGATGCTCAATTAGTTTTTCATACCAGGCTCGTGATGCTTGTTTGAGGCCATACAAGGACTTCATAAGTTTGCATACTTTGTGTTCATGTCCTTTCACAGAAAATCATTCAGGCTGAGACATAAAAACATTCTCTTTTAGATCTCCATTTAAGAAAGAAGTTTTTACATCCATTTGATGGACTTTCCAACCGTTCTGAGCTGCTAGGGCAAAAAGTGTCCGGATGGTAGCCCATTTTGCTGTGGGGGAAAAGTATCCTCATAATCGACCCCTTCCTTTTGTGCAAAACCTTTTGCCACAAGCCTAGCTTTATGCCTGTAAAGTGAGCCATTAGCTTTATACTTGTTCTTGTAGACCCACTTGCAGCCAATTGGTTTGGTTCCTAATGGAGGATCAACCAGCTTCCAAGTGCCATTCTTTATGAGGGCATCATACTCCTTTTGCATTGCTTCTTTCCATTCATCATGAGAAGCAGATTCTTTGAAGGAAGTTGGTTCAAAATCTATAGACAAGTTCAATTCACAATCATAAGAAACATCCATATCAACAGGTGAATTAGAGTCATCTACATCACCTCCATTTTGCCGGTTTGAATTTCTAGTTCTTGTCTTTCCAATCTCATCCGGATGAACACTTTCAAGTGTCTTTGTTAGCCACTTTGGGGGACCTTTCTCAGATGGTCCAGGCTGCTCTGTTGATAGAGTTGGGACTGAATCAAGGTTGAGTCTCCCAATTCTATCAATCACATCACTTAAAGCATCATTCGTTGTTGGGGTTTCATGCAGGGGAGAGTGTTCTTCAGAAGAAGATTCCACATGTTGATCTAGTATAGGAATCCCCCATTCAAGATGTGGAATCTGATTATCAAATTCTTGAAATTATTTTCCATTTGTGAATCTATCCAAGCGATCAAGTTTCCGCTCAACAACATTGTCAGTTTTGGATGATTCAAGAAAAATTACATCTCTAGATAAAAAAAACTTTTTATTTACTTCATCATAGAGACAGTATGCTTTGGAGGTGTTTGAATACCCCAGGAAGATACACTTATGACTTCTTGCACCAATTTTGTTTTTATGTACCTTTGGTATCAAGGCATAACAGGTGGAACCAAAGACCCTGAGATGCTTTACCTAAGGAACATGCCCATATCACATTTCATATGGAGTCTTGTTTCTAATAGCATTAGATGTACATCTATTCTTTATATATGCAGCACATAGAACAGCATCAGCCCAAAACATTATCTTTACATTTTTGAAGAAGAGAATGGATCGTACCATATTTAAAATTGTCCTATTCATTCTTTCAGCTACACCATTCTGTTGGGGATTATAAGGCACAGTTGTTTGATGTTTGATCTCATGTTGGCGAAGATAGTTTTCAAATTCATTTGATGTGTATTCTTTTCCATTATCAGTGCGAATAGACCCAATATGAGATTGTGCATCATTTTCAATCCATTTATGAAAGTTCTTGAATGTTTGAAAAGCATCGGATTTGTTCTTCAATAAATAAACCGAACACATTTTGGTGTAGTCATCAATAAATGTCATCATATATTTATTTCCATTTGCAGAAGGAACAAGCATTGGACCACATAAATCTGAATGAATGAGTTCAAGTTTTCTATGTTCTCTTGAATGTGAATCATGAAAAGATTGTTTGCTATGCTTTCCTAGAATACAAGTATCACATTGCTTAAATTTCCTAGGAATTGTAGGCAAACTAGCAACACCATTTTTCTTCAACAAGCAGAGATTGTCATGTTTCAAATGTCCAAATCTAGCATGCCATAATAAACTTGATGGAAGTGTACCTTCTTCATGATGATAATTGTATGAGAAATTTTGTGCATGAGCAGAGGTTCCTTGCAGCTTGAGAAGCCTTTCTTCTTCTATTCCCCTCATGACAAGTGAGCGGTCAGATGCTTTTCTTACCTCAAGCTTGCCATCAAACATATGAATGGAGTGACCTTGCTGGCGGATGTGGACCAAGGATAGCAAATTTCTCTTGAGTTGTGAGAGATATAGAACATGATGCAGAAGAAAGGCTGGAAGACCAGGCAGTTTAAGCCTGATTGTGCCAAGCCTTGATGGCTTGATTTTTGATTGGTCTGCAAAGTATACTACTCCATCAACATTGTCAGTGAAATCTTCAAAAAAATCTTTTCTATGAGTCATGTGGTAGGTTGCTCCTGAATCAAGCAACCAATCATTTTTCCAAGAAGCAAGTGAAGCATTAAACAAATCTTCATTTACTCCAATGTTACATTGTGCCACAACATAGTGAGCGGATTCAGGTGCTTTACCTTTGTCTGTATCATCAGTTTTACCTTTCTGTTGGTTTCTTCACTTCTCAATTTTGTCCCATGGTAGCTTGCATGTAGAGACATCATGTGATCCATTTCTTTTGCAGTGAATGCAGTGCAAATCTGCCTTTTCTCCTTGAGAATGTCTGTCCCCCCTGCCTCTGAAATATTCCTCTTCCTCTTCGACCACCTCTTCCTCTTGAAGAATCTTGAGCAGGATGCTTTTCTTTATGAGCAAGGCACATAGCCTCTTCAGAAGATTCAGGGGTTGTCTTCTTTCCAAAAGCTTTCTCTCTTTCAGCAAACCTTTTCACAAGAGAGATCAAAGGTGATATCTTTGAGATTTCCATTTGCTTGCAATGACTCAAGATAATTGGAGTAAGTAGGATAAAGTGCCTTGAGAAAAGCGATAAGAGGAATATCCAATTAAACCTCAGTGGATTTAATATCATGCATTATAGACTTTACTTCAGATGCAAGAGCAAGAGGATCATTATTTTGCAGTTCAAGAGTGAAGAATTTAATCATGAGTTGAGCAACTTCAAGTGCTGAATGTTAATCATAGAGTTCTTTCAGCATTTGTAAGGCTTCAAAAGCAGTTGAAAATGGCGAAATATGGCGACTCACCTCTTCATTTACATATGTTGTGATTAATGCATAAGCTTTGCTATTCTTGTTTTCCCAAATGACAAGCTCTTTGTTTGAGGTAGGCTGTTCTGGCTCTTTGTCTCCATCTCCAACACACACTCCTTTCCACAACTCATTAAAAATAAGGGTGTGTTTTATCATCCGAGACCACTCAGGATAGTTCTCCTTGCCAGTGAGAACTATTCCCACAATGGATATGACTGAATGCATTGTAAAATCTTGTACTGTAAAAAACTGTGTACTATAAAAGAAATATACTTCTGGTGATAGAAAAATACTTCTGCCAATATACAGTAAAATTGTACTTCTGGTGGTAATTTTTAAAAAATTACAATTCAAAGGGGCATTCAACAAGATTTTTCAAGATTCACTTGTTTGCTCAACCAAAATTGGTCATAAATATATATAGGGTGGTTTGCATCTAATGCAATTTTGTGAAGAACAAAGAGCATTTAATTGATGATGATAGAAGCATCGATTCGAAAGTGTAAAGATTACTAAAAAAAAAGCAACCCCTTCTGGGCCAATCGACTGTGGTGTGCTTCCTAAGAGAATTATCTTTTTCTTCTTGGTTCCATCTACAACATGTGCAATGTAAAAGGGGTTTACCCACACCACAGAGTCATCCACGCTTACTGGCAAATTGAATTCGTGTCTGTTCTAATTGTTGAGATTCAGGCGATGAATAAAGTGGCACCTCGTGCCATTCAGACACACTCTCGTCACCATAAATGCTCAGACAAGAACTTGAATTATTTTACATGGAAAAAAGAAATATTTCAATGCAACGTTATTTAAACAGTTCAATGGCTCACCACACCAGCGTTCGTAGGTTCGTCTCCCGCTGTGGTCGCCACGTTCTTCATAATCGCTCACCGCACCAACGTTATTCACAATTGCTGCTATACTCAACGCTTTTTGAATTTAGAGAACAGTAGATAGACTGCGCAGTAGACATAGAGGGCAGAGAGCATAGTAGACAGTGGACAGAGAGCTCAATAGGCAGACTCCACAGGAACAGAGGACAGAGAGCAGTAGGCATAAGGGAGTTACAACTATTTTGGGAGCTGGCTCTGATACCATGTCAGACCAGGTAGTAACTCCACGAAATTCAATTCATTGATTTCATTTAGGTTGGTGTTTATTATATACATGAGGGAGAGGTTGTTCATTTCATCTCCCGGTGACTATCCATATTCTCCATTATTTATTTACATCAATTTCAGTTATTCACCCAATCCTGATGATTAGGTGTCAACACATAACACTTTATTTGCTCCGCTAAAGAAGCCAAATGTTTTTCAATTGTCTCGATCTTCTCATTGGCCATGGCTTGAGCGTTGGTTTCCACCATACACAGATCCAGGTCACTTGTCGTCACTTTGAAAAATTTGGGACCACCTGAAAATTGAAGCTGAAAAGTGAATGGTACCACCTCGATCAGCTCATCGTCCTAATTCTTATGGGATAAGTCTCTTATAAATGTCCCAAGAGGGCCTCATACTTTTTTTTTTACTCCGAAAGGAGTTTTACTCCCCGCTTATCAATACTGCAGTGGCCAATTTCCAGAAAAGTTAATCCTGTCCAATGTCCTAAGAGAATCACCCTGGGGTATAGGAGCCACAAGCCTCCCTACATAAATGGTTAGATCTGTCTACGAAACCCTCAACTGCTGAATGTGAGTTGGATTGCAGCGGCAACGGATCTAAATGGTACTGTGGCAGTAGACCCTGAACTGGCGGATTTGATTGTTGCGGTGGTGACAAAACCCCAACTGCTAGATCTAATCTTTAGAGAGATGAGGGAACTATGGTCTCAAGGAGTGTCAGGTGCTATAGATCGCAATATACATAAGGGTCCAATAGTAGTACTTGGCCCAATATTTCAGGGCACTAACTAAGGAGGATCAATTGTATCCTTAGCCGTACTACCCGACTACCATATCGTACGCACGAGTAATATCCCCAAGTGATGTTCTCGGTGTACTGTAGCAGCAAGATGGCTGACGGTTTATCTACGGCGAGGTTTCAGGTGAGCCTAGGGGGCTTTTGATATACCCAGAGGGTATGTGGAAGACAGTCTGTGCGCGGTTCTGTCTAATGTGCTACTACTCGAAGGGGTACCCACAGGAGTTACAAGGGAGTCCAAAAAGCGCGACCACCTCTTGTATTTCCTACGTGCATGCCTCCCCAAATCTGCAGGTTTATGCACTCAACGACAAATCCCGTGGTTTAAAGACGTTGGAACACGTCTCTAGCCAAAAAAAAAAATTATGATAAAAATGGAGATACCACCGGCCCTGGAAAGCATTCTGATATCACTAGTTATGCTGTCGACCTGTGAGAAGATGCCAGAATACCAAATATACGAAGAAACAAAACCCATAACACAAAACAAAATGAGAAATAACAACATGTATTTTATTATTCAGAGATGAAAGAAATGTTCACTTGCCTCTTCGAGGGGCAACCTCCAATAGAGGAGGGCTCGATTACAAAATAAGACACGATGCTCCTCAATGGGGAGTCTCTATCTTTTATATAGGATTCATACATGCAATACCATGGGTCAGTACCATGGTTCTCTTAATACCATCTATCTAATACCGTGGCCCGTTTGCAACTAACTGTGGTCCCTTTCTTTAAATGCAGGTTAACCACTTACAATTATTAATATGGGCTTTATTGACTCTTTAACTAACTATAACTATGACTCGACCCTATTACATAAATAAGGGGGTTAGGGTTGGACCTAACATATAATGCCACTACATATTGTTTCTTACTCATCCAATTGACTGCACCTCCAAATAGGTTAAACACATACCCACTTGTAGATCTTCTCTGATCCAAATCTCTAGCCCAGTCTGCATCAACAAAGCCATGAATATCCAACACTTTGTCTAATCCTGGTCTTCCTTGGTAGCACAAACCATAATCACTAGTGCCACGCAAATACCTGAAAACCCATTTCATTGCTGTCCAGTGCTCCTTCCCTGATTTTGACATAAACCTGCTCAATACTGCCACTGCATGTGCAATGTCTAGTCTAGTACATACCATCACATACATCATTCTACTGACTACACTTGCATATGGAACCTGGGACATATCCTCTTCCTCTTCTTGTGTCTTGGGACACTGTTCAGCAGATAACTTCACACCTATAGAATAAGAACCTTCATCGGTTTACTATCCTGCATTTTAAACCTCTACAGTATTGTCTTGACATACTTCCTCTAGTTTAACCAGAGCTTCCTCTTTCCCCAATCTCTTTTAATTTCCATGCCCAAAATATAGTTTTCAGCACCAAGATATTTCATGTCGAATTTGGAGGACAATTAGGTCTTCAAATCCTAGGTAATTTCTTTGTCATTTCCAACCAGCAACATATCAACCACATATAAGACCAGATAAATAACAAGGTCACCAATTAATTTAAAATACACACAGCGATCTACTTTGTGCCTGGTGAAGCCAAGTCCTTGTATAAATGTATCAAATTTCTGATACCACATCCTTGGTGACTATTTTAGCCCATACAAATACTTTTATAACTTGCATACCAATTCTTTCTTACCCTTCACTGCAAAGCCTTCAGGTTGCTTCATATCAATCTCCTATTCTAGATCCCCATGAAGAAATGTTTTCTTCACCTCCATTTGTTCTACCTCAAAATCAAAAGTAGCAACAACAGATAAAAATAATCTAATAGAAGCTACCTTGGTAGCAGGAAAAAAAACTATCACCAAAATCAATTTCTAGCACCTGGGAATAACCTTTTGCTACCAACTAAGCTTTGTATTTCTCCACCTTTCCTTCTGCATTTGTCTTCTTCTTGAACACCCATTTGTTGCCAATGGGTTTCCTTACAACTGAAAACTCCATCAGATCCCAAGTCTCATTTTTATGCAAAGATTCCATTTCATCAACCATGGCCTCTTTCTAGAGCTTTCCATCCTCTGAATCTACTGCTTCCTTCACAGTTCTGGGATCTTCATCAGTAATATATAAAGAAAATTTTAAACAGAAAGTAGATGGACTATACCTTTCTGGCTACCTTCTTTCTCAAACTGATCTTCTCACAACTGGAGTTTTAGCTCTTCATCTTCTGATTCCTCTTCTGTTGTAGAGTCCGATTCTTCCTCCTTGAGCTCAAACTCTATCTTCTCATGTTCCTTTGATGGGACTTCATGTTTAATAACATCTTTCACGTCTTTAAACACCACATCTCAGTTGTACCCAACCTTCCTTGTTACTGGGTTCCAAAGTTTATAATCCTTTAAACCATCCTTATACCCAATAAATATGCACTTTTCAGATTTACTATCCAACTTTGTTCTTTTCTCCTTTTGAACATGTACATAAGAATCACATCCAAATACCCTCAAATTTGAAAGAAAGGGTTTCTTACTAGTACATACCTCTTATGGAGTTTTATCCTCCAATGCTGATGAAGGTGATCTATTGACCAAGTAACATGCAGTCTCCACCGCCTCTGCCCATAATTCCTATGCTAATCGGGCACCACTGAGCATGCTTCTTGCCCTTTCCATCAATGTTTTGTTCATTCTTTCTGCAACTCCATTTTTCTCAAGTGTGTATGGAGTAGTCATTTTTCGTGCTATACTACACTTCTTACAAAATTATTCAAATTCCTTCTTGCAAAACTCTCCACCATTATCTGTTCTCAACACCTTTATCTTCTTCTCTGTCTGGTTTTCCACCAGAGCCTTAAATTCTTTAAACCTGTCAAAGACTTTAGATTTCTTCTTAAGGAAATATATCCATGTATTCCTTGAGAATTCATCTATAAACGATACATAGTAACCAGACTTACCCAGTGATGGAACCTTTATAGGTCCAAACACATCACTTTGCATAAGCTCTAATATATATTTTTCCCTCTTACCACCAAAGGGGAAACCCACCCAATTCTGCTTCCCATATACACAATTTTCATAGAAATCAAAATCTAGAGAGCTATTAGTCATACCTTCTACCATACCCTTACCATGAAGTATTCGAAGGCCCTTCTCTCTAATATGTCCAAGCCTTTGATGCCATATCATGGTCTTTTCTCTAGAGACCACTAGATTTTCTACTCCACTTTCAGGAACCATAGAATTGTTGAACCCATCTAAAACAATGCTACCATGCAGCTTGCATAGAGTTCCAATCCGAACTCCTGGCATCAATACCAGTGCTCCCCGAACCATCTTACATGTATCCTTCTTGAACACTGTTTTTACACCTGCATCATCCAACTTTCTTACATAAATTGGATTTCTGGCCAATGTAGGAATATGCAGAACACCCCGAAGTGTTCTAATCCTTCCACCTTGCAAATTCAACTTAGCTTTTCTGTGACCAACTGATTTAGACTTCCTGTCATCCCTAAAGAAGACATCATCACCATCATATTTCTCATATTCATAGAACCACTCTCTTTGGGGAGTGAAGTGAAAGGATACACCTGAGTCAATCAACTATACCTCATGATCTACATGTGTACTTGAAGAAGCCAAGTACACATCCTCACCTTCATCTGAGATGGTTTTCACATCTGCAGAAGGAGCATCATCAGATCCCTTTCCTTTGTAAGGAGCTTTACATTTACAGTCCCTTTTGTAGCGCTCTTCCTTTCTGCATTTCTAGCATGCCTTTACAGGTTTTCTTGGAGATTTAGATCTCCCTCTAGATTTAGAGCTCCCACTCGATGACTTATTTTCATTTCTATTCTGGGACCTTCCTCGTATAGACAAGGCTTCACCATTTTGGCTCTCTATATTTTTCTGTCTTATCTCCTCTGTCAGTAAGGATGAGACTATTTCATCGAACTGCAAGGAAATTGCATTGCTAGATATTGCAATAACCAAACTATCCCATGAATCTAGTAGAGAACACAACAAACTGATGCACTTATCTTCATATGAAATTTTAATATCAATAGATAATAACTGACTTACCACAGTATGAAATGTGTTTAGATGCTCTGTCACAAAGTCTCCATCTTTCATCCTCAGGTTATGTAACTTTTTCCGTATGAATATTTTATTCACCAGAGACTTAGATTGGTACAAATTCCCTAACTTGTCCCACAAAGCCTTAGCCATAGCTTCCCATGATACATTCAACAATACTAAATTTGAGACACACAATCGTATTATGCTCTTTTCCTTCCGATCCTCCATCTTAAGTTTCCATAACTCAAAACTCTGACCATTAAATTTCTCGATCTCTATCTTTCCACTGCTTTCCATATTCTTTCACCACCATAATCGATCCCCTAGATCTCCCACTGAACAGGGTCTACCATAGGCCCGAGTGAAACCCCTCAGCAACAAAGGTGTCCCTTTCAAGCCAAAACAACTCTGCTACCTGTTAGTGTCAGTCTTTGAAGCCTTCCACCAGTGATCAAATATGCTCTTACAAAGTGGTTTTAGGATGTTACAATCAAATTTTGTCATTTCAGAGAATCTTCAAGTAAAATTTGGTCACTAGGTATTAGGTCTAGGGTTTGTTTTCACTCCTTTCAAAGTTGTCCAAATGTCGGTCCATGTCACCATTCAGATGAGTGTACCATCATTCAGAGGGTTGTCATCATCATGCCAGGTTTGAATGGGTCATTTTAGACCTTGTTCATGCTTCATTTGTGCCTAGGTAAGGTTCATTTCCCTCTCCTACGGTTTTGAAGGTAATTTCTCTTGGATGGTCAAATCATCAGCAAAACTTGTATCTTGATGTTCATACACCTTCCCCTATCCTTAATGTACCTTATTAAACACTTCCCATCACTGATATCCCTCAAATTCCTCATTTTCGCACAAACCCTAGTTTCTTGCTACAGTTTGACACTTTTCTAGGCTAGGCCTATGTTTTTCCCTTTTGGACCTGTTGACACCTAATCCTTGTGATTGGGTAAATATCTATAAATAAATAAATGAGAAATGTGAACAGCCATCGGGAGATGAACTGAACAGTCTCTCCCTCATGTATATAACAGACCTACCTGATTGAATGAATATACGAATCGTTTTTGTTTTGTAGAGTTACTGCCTGGCCTGACATGGTATCAGAGCCAGCTCCCTGTTTAGCCTTTATGTCTTTGTAACTCCTGGTCTGCTGCTCTACTCTCCATATAATTCTGAGACTGATTACCTACGTTCTGTCTGCCATACTTGCACTCTCTGTACCTGCGCTCTCTGTATGACATTCATCTGACATGGTATGGGAACGTTTGCGTTGCCTTGACATATTCTATTTATAAGTCCTGCGCCCTGTTCATCTGAATACGCTTAGACTCCATAAACGTTTCATATTCTCTGAACGCTGTCTATCAGTTACATTCAAATTATGTCTGCCATATTCCCTTGAAACTGTTGTTGCGGCTGTCGTGGCTTTTGAATCAGGTATCCAGAACCCTGGGCAAGTTGATTATGGAGCATTGCCTTGACAAAACAAAAAAAAAATTGATTCTGTGATCTCTTTTCGCTATCGGCACTTGAACCCGGGTCTCTCGGGTGAAATCCGAGTATACTGCGAACACAATTAATCTTGCATTTTTCAAATGCCAAAAAAATTCGTAGGCTTCGACTTTCTACGAAATGCCAAGAATACATCGTTCGACTTTCTAGGAAATGCCAAGAACTTTTCGAGAAGGATTTATCCCAGCAGATGCACCTTGTTTTATACAAAACAACGATCTCTTTCCCCTCGACCTGTACTGGGCGGTGAATTGCCCCCCTCCGGTCAATAATACTCTTCGGCCTCTCTTTTGTTTGTGTATTTAAATATTGCAAGTTTTTTTACATATTGACTGGCGAGCATGAATAATACACCTCACTCTCTTCATTGTCATCAGCAAAATAATAGCGGTGCACCGTGAAGGGCTGCGGACCATTCGAACTCAGGACATATCTTAGGGTGAAGCTCCTGTGCGTGAGTTCTGACAAGCTCATTTTCATCCAATTGTGAGGCCGAGCATATAATAGAAATTGTAATGAATGAATCCAACCGTGAAGGATTTCTGACTTTATACAAGTTAGAGGGCTCGAGAGGAGTCTTTCATGTCATTTCGAGTTGATGGTTAGTGTTTGGCTGTGGTATTTTTCCTATGGATAAACCCCATATTCGTTGGGCGTTCCTTTTTTGGTGCTAAAATTTTAAACTATGACCATATATCACTTCAAATGCGTGTTAGGTTTTTTCCACATTGCCTTTATATGATGGACATGGAATATAATGGATTAAAAAGTTATATCTGGTGAAGATTTTTATGACACTGCTAGCATGGTTATCAGCATTCCTTTCAATGGTCAATGATATATAAATGGCGTAGCAGAATCCTATTCCTGCTCAGATTTTGGATGGTTTTGAATACACTTTCATATCAGAATCATTTTTTTAGCAGCATAAGTTTTTTTCTCCACAAAAGCACATTTTTTTTGCTATCAGAAGTATTATTCTATCAGCAGAAATATTTTTTTTTACAGAATGCATTCAATCATATCCATGGTGGGAATAGTTCTCACTAGCAAGGAGAACTATCCTAAATGGTCCCGGATGATAAAACACACCCTCATTTTCAATGAGTTGTGGAAAGGAGTGTGTGTCGGAGAAGGAGACAATGACCCAGTACAACCTACCTCAGACAAAGAGCTCGTCATTTGGGAAAACAAGAACAGCAAAGCTTATGCATTAATTGCAGCATCTGCAAATGAAGAGGTGAGTTGCCATATTTTGTCATATTCAATTTCCTTTGAAGCCTTACAAAAGCTGAAAGAACTCTATGACTCACATTCTTCACTTGAAGTTGTTTAACTCATGATTAAACTCTTCACTCTTGAACTGCAAAATAATGATCCTCTTGCTCTTGCATCTGAAGTAAATTCTATAATGCATGATATAAAATCCACTAAGGTTGATTTGGATATTCCTCTTATTGCTTTTCTCAAGGCACTTTATCCTACTTACTCCAATTATCTTGAGTCATTGCAAGCAAATGGAAATCTCAAAGATATAACCTTTGACTCTCTTGTGAAAAAGTTTGATGAAAGAGAGAAAGCTTTTGGAAAGAAGACAGCCCCTGAAACTTCTGAAGAGACTGTGTGCCTTGCTCATAAAGAAAAGCATCCTGCTCAAGATTCTACAAGAGGAAGAGGTGGACGAAGAGGAAGAGGAAGATATTTTAGAGGTAGGGGGGGCAGACATTCTCAAGGAAAAAAGACAGATTTGCACTGCATTCGCTGCAAAAGAAATGGATCACATGATGCCTCTACATGCAAGCTACCATGGGACAAAATTGAGCAGAAACGAAACCAACAGAAAGGTAAAACTGATGATATAGACAAAGGTAAAGCACCTGAATCTGCTCACTATGTTGAGGCACAATGTAACATTGGAGTAAATGAAGATTTGTTTAATGCTTCACTTGCTTCATGGAAAAATGATTGGTTGCTTGATTCAGGAGCAACCTGTCACATGACTCATAGAAAAGATTTTTTTGAAGATTTTACTGACAATGTTGATGGAGCAGTATACTTTGCAGATCAATAAAAAATCAAGCCATCAGGGCTTGGCACAATCAGGCTTAAACTGCCTGGTCTTTCAGACTTTCTTCTGGATCATGTTCTATATCTCCCACAGCTCAAGAGAAACTTGTTGTCCTTGGTCCACATCTGCCAGCAAGGTCACTCCATTCATATGTTTGATGGCAAGCTTGAGGTAAGAAAAGCATCTGACCACTCACTTGTCATGAGGGGAATAGAAGAAGAAAGGCTTCTCAAACTGCAAGGAACATCTGCTCATGCACACCATTTCTCATACAATTTTCATCATGAAGAAGGTATACTTCCATCAAGCTTATTATGGCATGCTATATTTGGACATTTGAACTATGACAGTCTCCACTTATTGAAGAAAAATGGTGTTGCTAATTTGCCTACAATTCCTAGGAAACTTAAGCAATGTGATGCTTGCATTCTAGGAAAGCATAGCAAACAGTCTTTTCATGATTCAAATTCAAGAGAACATAGGAAACTTG
Organism: Pinus tabuliformis; assembly: GCA_031772625.1. Taxonomy (NCBI): domain Eukaryota; kingdom Viridiplantae; phylum Streptophyta; class Pinopsida; order Pinales; family Pinaceae; genus Pinus; species Pinus tabuliformis. The sequence goes on from CM062819.1 coordinate 481,385,573, forward strand.
AACTCATTCATTCAGATTTATGTGGTCCAATGCCTATTTCTTCTGCAAATGGAAATAAATATATCATGACATTTATTGATGACTACACCAGAATGTGCTGGGTTTATTTATTGAAGAACAAATCTGATGTTTTTCAAACATTCAATAATTTTCATAAATGGATTGAAAATGATGCAAAATCTCATATTGGGTCTATTCTCACTGATAATGGAAAAGAATACACATCAAGTGAATTTGAAAACTATATTCACCAACATGGGATCAAACATCAAACAAATGTGCCTTATAATCCCCAACAGAATGGTGTAGCTGAAAGAATGAATAGAACAATCTTGAATATGGTACAATCCATGCTTTTCTTCAAAAATGTAAAGATAATGTTTTGGGCTGATGTTGTTCTATGTGCTGCATATATAAAGAATAGATGTCCATCTAATTCTATAAAAAACAAGACTCCTTATGAATTGTGGTATGGACATGTTCCTTCGGTAAAACATCTCAGGGTCTTTGGTTCCACCTGTTATGCTTTGATACCAAAGGTACATAGAAACAAACTTGGTGCTAGAATTCATAAGTGTATCTTCCTGGGGTATTCAAACACCTCCAAAGCATACCGCCTCTATGATGAAGTAAATAAAAAGTTTGTTGTATCTAGAGATGTAATTTTTCTTGAATCATCCAAAACTAACAATGTTGTTGAGCGGCAACTTGATCGCTTGGATATATTCGCAAAAACAAAATCATTTCAAGAATTTGATAATCAAATTCCACTTCTTGAAGGGGGGATTCCTATACTAGATCAACATGTGGAATCTTCTTCTGAAGAACACTCTCCCCTGCATGAAACTACAACAACGGATGATGCTTTAAGTGAAGTAATTGATAGAATTGGGAGACTCAATCTTGATTCAGTCCCAACTCAATCAAAAGAGCAGCCTGGACCATCTCAGAAAGGTCCCCAAAGTGGCTGATGAAGACACTTGAAAGTGTTCATCCTGATGAAATTGGAAAAACAGGAACCAGAAATTCAAACCGACAAAATGGAGGTGATGTAGATGACTCTAATTCACCTATTGATATGGATGTTTCTTATGATTGTGAATTGAACTTGTCTACAGATTTTGAACCAACTTCCTTCAAAGAAGCTGCTTCTCATGATGAATGGAAAGAAGCGATGCAAAAGGAGTATGATGCCCTCATAAATAATGGCACTTGGAAGCTGGTTGATCCTCCATTTGGAACCAAACCAATTGGTTGCAAGTGGGTCTACAAGAACAAGTATAAAGCTGATGGCTCACTTGACAAGCACAAAGGTAGGCTTGTGGCAAAAGGTTTTGCACAGAAGGAAGGGGTCGAATATGAGGAGACTTTTGCCCCCACAGCAAAATGGGCTACCATCCGGACACTCTTTGCATTAGTAGCTCAGAACGGTTGGAAAGTCCATCAAATGGATGTAAAAACGGCTTTCTTGAATGGAGATCTAAAAGATAATGTTTTTATGTCCAAGCCTGAAGGTTTTGTTGTGAAAGGACATGAACATAAAGTATGCAAACTTGTGAAGTCCTTGTATGGCCTCAAACAAGCACCGCGAGCCTGGTATGAAAAACTAACTGAGCATCTTCTGAAACTCAATTTCAAACGTTTTGATCTTGATGATGCAACTTTATTTGTCAAAAGTTGGCAAAAGAGTTTTATATATTGTGGTATATGTAGATGATCTTTTAATGACAGGGAACAATGAAAGCTACATTGCATCCATAAAGAAGGAATTGGGGAAAAGTTTTGAAATGACTGATTTGGGCTATGTTCATTACTATCTTGGCATTGAAGTAACCCAACATCCAAAGTCCATATTTCTTTCTCAAAAGAAATACATTGGAGATTTGTTGAACAGGTTTGGCATGACAGAGTGCAATCCTCTTACTACTCCAATGGAACAAAACTTAAAGCTCACATCTATTGAAGGAAAGGAATTTGAGGATGCAACAAAGTATAGATATCTTGTAGGAAGTCTCAACTACCTAACTACTACCAGAACAGAAATTTCATTTGTTGTTGGAATCCTCTCCAAATTTATGCAAAAGCCTTGTGAGGGACATTGGTCTGCTGCAAAAAGAGTTCTAAAGTACTTGAAGGAAACTCAAGACTTTGGAATCAAGTACACACAGGTGGATGACTTCAGCTTGATCGGATACTCTGATTCAGACTTCGATGGAGACAAAGAAACTGGGGTATCTACTTCAGGATATGCTATGAGTCTTGGATCAGGAGATGTCTCCTGGAGATCACGCAAACAATTAGTTCCAGCAGATTCCACAACAGAAGCAGAATACGTGGCAGCAGCTGAAGCAACAAAAGAAATTGTGTGGCTCAGGAAAATTCTTGAAGATTTGCAGGTAAAACAAGTACAATCAACTCCACTCATGATTGACAACACCTTTGCAATAAAGTTGGCCAAGAACCCAAAGTTCCATGATCGAACAAAGCACATCAATACTAAATATCATCTGATTCGACATCATGTTGAGGCCAAAACAATCCATCTCCGTCATTGTTCCACAAATGAGAAAATTGCAGACATCTTCACCAAAGCGCTTGTAAGAGAAAAGCTTGAACGATTCAGAACGATGCTTGGACTCACCAACATCCCTTCAGATTAAGGGGGGGAATGTTGACACCTAATCCTTGTGATTGGGTAAATATCCGTGAATAAATAAATGAGAAATGTGAACAATCATCGGGAGATGAACTGAACAGTCTCTCCCTCATGTATATAACAGACCTACCTGATTGAATGAATATACGAATCATTTTTGTTTTGTGGAGTTACTACCTGGCCTGATAGGACCCCTTCCCCTCACTCAATATTTTAAATTCCACTTTTCCCTACTTCCTAACATCCCTCCCTACTTCCCAAAATTTTCTCAAGAATTTAGAAGCCCCTTATCCCCTTCATTTCACTTCATTTCAACAAATCCCATGCTCCACACATCGGGATAGGTTTTACTCCAATGATTTTTCTGAGCAAGAAAAGATGAATTTATGAAAAATAAGAGAGTTTTTTGTCCAAAATAGGCCAAGGAAGAAAAAAATCCTTCACGTTTTACACAGGTGTCATAGTTTTAGAGAAATGTCAAAAATACAGTTGCCTCAGGAGAATTGATGCACCTCTGAAGTGACCTTGGGAAACTCAAGATTTATCCTAGCTTGGTTGGCCAAATGACTTGCTTGATGAGTCAAATGATAATTAAACATAAAGAAATTTCCAATGAAATATCATGAGCTCAAATTGGGGTTGAGAAAGACCTTCAAACGTTGACTGTAATAGCACTCTACCTTTAGGCATCCTCATTTTGAACATTTTGACCAGTCTTGGGATATTTGACTTTTGATAGGGCAAATTACCTCCAAATTGGAAAATTCAAGATGTTCTAGAAAGTAGACTCGGTAAGATTTCCAACGCAATATTGTGCATCCAATTTGGACATCGAGAATATTGCCAAAAATGAGTCTGAATTAGGCACGGTGCACCTGGGTGTTGGCACGACGCACAGTCTACCAAGCCAAAAAACTCTTGCAATCGATCTTCTAAAGCTCCAAATCTTGTAAATATCATTCCTCAAGTAAGTTAAGCCTCCCAATTTTCCATTTCAAGACATTTTATCATATTTGATGGTGTTTTGATAGGTGAAAGATCAAACCCTAGTTTGCTGCACAATTACATTACAAAAACTGTCTAGGGTTTGCAATTTTGTCATTGTTGTTGTTTTGCTCCCCTGTATCATTTTCACATTCCCCTTCACTACATTTCCCAAATTTCATTTCCCTTTCCTCTCTCATTTCCACTCATCCTACCCCCCTATCCCCAAAATCCTAAAACCATAATACCTAATTCCCACTATTCCCAAACCCTAATTTGCATCCCCAAACCATATCACTCCCTAAAACCCCTACAAGCCCTACTCACATCACCAAACCCTACACACTTATCCTACTCACTCCCTAAACCCTACACACTCTCCCTAAAACCCTACACACTTATCCTACTCACTCCCTAAACCCTACTCACATCCCTAAACCCTGTTCACACATACATTTCCACACTCCCTTCCCCATACACTCTGCCCATTCCATTCCTCCATCCTATTCCATACTATTATCCAGAAACCATTCATATATAATCACATTTTTCAAAACCAAGGGAAATAATGGAAAGTGACAGTGAATATGAATATGATAAGTAGTAAAGCAAAGGCAAAGAGAAGATGCACAAGGATAATATAGATGATGAACAAGAAAGAGAACAAATAGTTGGAGGATAAGCAAAGCCTAATGGAGCTAAAAATATTGAAACTCAAGAGGCAAAATGACAAAGAGGACCATGTCACTTTGGTTTCCATTGAACAAGAGATAGAGAATGACAAGGAGTCTTAGTTGGAGAAGATGAACATGCACTTGGAGAGGCTTCTGGACAAGGCTAACAAGGAGAAGGACATGTTGCGGCACATGGCTTTTCATTATTTGGTAAGAAACAAAAGTTGCAAAGCAAGAATTAGGACTTTAAAGGCCAAGTTGAGGAAAGCTTTTGAGGAGGAAGAAAGAGCAAGAAAAGCTCAAGATTTTGGCTAAGGATTCCCTAGCCCAACATAGCACTTGATGTAGGAAACTCAGTCCAAATTTCAAGAAATTTGGGATACTTTTTGTCAATTTTGAATTTTTGGAGCAAAATATAGGTTTTTCTGCCTGGTGCGCCGCGCCACCTGGCGCGGGCTTTTTCTAGGGACCTCCTTTGGAAGAAAACTTAGCATTTTTGGATTCCTCAGGAAAAAATATGAATTCCCACAAATGGCCAAGAAATTTTGTCAAGTTTGAGCTTCAAAAAGGGTCAAAAACACCTCAGAAATGCCCTTTCTACCCTTTTTGGCCACACAGGAAACAATGTTGGGAGAACTCACTTTTGGAGGGGCAAATGGACACCAAACTCAGAAATTCCACCTGTTCTGGAAAGTAGACAGATATACCTTTCCAAAAAGCCCACTTAGAGAAACTTTGGTGCATAGGAAGGCCTCCAAAATCAACTACAAAAGGGCACGACACACAGGGACAGAGGCGCGACGCATATGATGGAAAATTGACTTTTTTGCCAAAAAACTCTATTTTTTCGCCTAGTTTTTTCTCAGTTTAACTTTTCTCTATCTCATGGTCAAACTCATGATGTAATTTGACGTAACTTGATGGAATTTGATGTAAGTATGTTAAAATTTCACTCATGGAGGTAGATACATCATGGAAATGTAGTTTGAAACTAAATGAATCAGTTTCCTAGGTTTTAGAGGCAAGCTGTTCCACTGCCTACTTTTTAGTTCTTAGTTTAGATCTTGTTGAAATAGCTCCTAACTCATGAATTCGACCCCTAAAGCCTAGCATGAGTTGTTTTTTGCCTATATCTAGTAGTTTTTCAATCATTGGTAAAGGTTGGAGTCTTGTGAATGCTTTGAGCATTATTGTACATTCATCTTTGCAGTTTGGCAAAGGTATAGACCAGGGTTTGTAGTATTTTGTGGGATTCTTGTGGAAAGTTGATTTGGTATTGTTTTTCCTTCTGTAATTCAAGTTTACATGTGTTTATGTATGCCATCATCTCTCTTTGTTCAACTTAACTAAATGAATCAAGGGTAAAGGTAGAATTCATTGATGTTGCAGTGCTCTACCTAGGGTTTGTTTAGTTTTCTATGTTTTCAGTAGTTTGAAGAGGATCCCTGAGACTTTCATGCCCTTTCCAACTCCTCACCAGTCTTAAGACTCTCCATCTCACTCAATTTTAAAGTACTAAACCTTTGCTTACCTCTCCCCATAGAAACCTTTGCAAGACCGTGTCCATTCCCCAGACCCAAACCTGCCTTTCACATTTGAGCTAGCAAACCAACTTAAAACTCAATCAAACTCCTTTGAGCATGTACCTAGCCTAAAATTAGTCTTCATATCAGCCATCTCAAGATTTATTGGCCATATTTTTCTGAGATTGACAAGGAGAGAGAACTATCCCGACCTGGTAGGGCTAGCTACCAGGTTAAGCGTGGTTTGATGTTACCCTAGATCCTGCCTTTCTCAGCCTGAGGTAGATTTAGGCTATAACATATTGGCAACCATACTGGGGAAGAAACTTTTATTATCATTGTTTTTCTTTATAAACTACAGAGGGAGCCTAAAGTTAGCCAGATAGCCTTCGAACTACTCTTGCTCTGCAAGTGCATAGTAGATGAATGTTGCTTCAATCAATCTCCGATTTAGTTTATGAACTGAACATCTGGTTTCCTCAGCAAAATGTAATTAAGTTTAGATATGATTGTTGATGGCGGACAATGATCAGACACTGGAAGGCGGAAATTATTCACCTAGCGACTCTAAATCAATTTCGAGATCATATACAAGGACTCCACTGGAGGATGAGCCTGACCAGCAAAAACATGAAAGGACAATATGGAAAAATCAGGTATTCAAGTTGGAATTTCATCCAAGGCATTTTGTTCTTTGTTATAAATTATCTCTTCTCTTTTCCTGAGAATGTCAAGAAGGCTTTACAAAGTATATTGTATTTGAGAAAAGATCCTCGGCCTGCATTTGATTCCTTCCCTTTGAAGATTGTGAATACCAAAGATTTGCATGCCTTTGAGCTTGATCAAGACCCTTTTTCTAAATCTTGTGATGACCATCTTCAAACTGATGAGCCTCAAGAGATCAAGACTGATTCTATACTTTCTGTACATACCCCTATACCTTGTAAAATTCTAGATCGATACAAGCCTCTGATTTTACCTCCTATATCCCATGCTTTCCCTAAAAATCATGACCTATATCTACCAAGATTTGATGGTGAATGCAACAACATCACTGCTGAGAGACATGTACTGAATTTTGAGTCTTTTCTCGACCTTTTTGAAGTTGATGAAGAAGATGTCAGTATTAGGCTTTTTGCTCTTTCTTTGCAAGGCAAAGTCAAGAGTTGGTTCAAAACCCTGCCTGATGCGAGCATCTCAGATTTCCAGCAGTTCGTCAAAGTTTTCCTCGATAGGTGGGTGGTAAGACAGAACCCTTTCTTGATTATAGAAGAGTATAACTAGCTAAAAAGATTGCCATGGGAGACAGTACAACAGTTTTCTGCCAGGTTTAACAAAGTCTATTTTTCAATGTCGGTTAATATAAGACCTCCTCCTGGATCTGCTCTCTTGCACTACCCAGAAGCCTTTGATCTGGAAATGGAGTTTCAGCTGAGAGAAAGGAATCTTGCAACACTTGAAGAGATGCAGAACAGTGCAGTAGATGTAGAGGCTAATCTGTTGATTAGAAGGGAAAAGTTGAAGGAAGAAGAGATGAAGAACATAGATCCGGAAGAATCGACATCTCTATAGGTAAAGCTTGAAATTTTGGTAAGTGCAATGGAAGAGATGATGCAAAGGATCATCACAAGGAATGAGTATAATGTTCAAGCCCATGGCTTGCTGATTGAAGAAGAACAAGTTTCTAATCCAAAACATCTTCTTTCTTGTCCCAGTTGTCATAGATCTAATAATGATTGTTTTATAGATAATCTTGGAGAAGAGAGATCTGTTTATATGACATGTATGATTGATGATGCCTTTTATACTGATGATTTGCCTCAGTTTGATCAGTATGATGATGATTATATTCTCCAAATAGAAGCTACTCTTGTAGACAAATCAACAGCTAGTTTGTGGGAGGAGGAAGTTCACTTTCAGCAGCTCGAATACAATGATCAACCGATGCATATCAGCTATGACAGTGAGGAGGAAAGTGCAACAAATTTTGAAGTAAGTGAAGGATATTTTCTTTGTTGTTTTTCTTCGTTTCAGTTCATCAGAGACAACTTTCATGCAATTAGAAATCAACTGATGACAAGTCTTGATTTGGACCATCTTGAGAGCAATGAAAACCTTGTTCAAGACTTTTCATATCCAAAGTTGCAGCCTCTAAAAGCCATTGATTGTCAAGTTGCAGATGAAGACTTGGAAGCTGGACCATATCATCAAATGATGCAAGATGATTCCGTACCTTTTTGTTTTGAATCATTTCAGTTTCTGAAGGGAAAACTTCATAGTATATCTTCAAATGAGCAGCCCGTAGGAAATCATGTAATCTCATCGGAACCAATAGAAAATGGGTTGCAGTAGTCTTTTCAAGCTTTTCATGATCCAATAGCTGATGTGTTGGATGATGTCTATAGTCAAAGTCCTTCTCCTATCTGTGAGCTTGACAACAATATTGATACAAACTTGATCCGGCAGCTAGTTTCTTTGTCATTTTCAGCAGGAGTCTCATCATAAAGCTCAAATCAAAGTTTGCATTCATGGTATGAGGAGAAGAAAAGTAATCCACTGGATGAGATAAGTTCCAATGTGCATGAATTTCAAGACCCTTATGCAGTGTTTTTGGGGCGGATAGAGAATCCATAGTATTCAATGGATCTGTTCACAAGTTTTCATGGGAGTTTCCTTTCAGTAGTTCTCTCTTGTTGTTCATAAGCAAGCACTTGCGGAGAATTCAAATAGTAGCCGGAATACTTACTTGGTTGCATTTTTTGTTTCATTTCACTTGATCAGGTGATGAATGGAACTGTTAGAGTAGGTTTTGATGAATAAGCTCTATTTTGAGCATCATTTCCAGTTTGTCAGTTGTGTTTAAGTATCGAGTCAGTTTTTAGTTGAGTGAGAGTCAGTTTGTGTTGTCAAGTCATTAGTTTTCAGTCATGCATTTCAGCTTGAGTTTTTGACTCCATTGCCCAATGGATAAGGCACTGGTCTGCTCTCCCAAAGATCTGCCGTTCTTGGTACCTCCAAGGAGCTACCATCCCCATTGGAGCCAATGTTAGTGTCAGTATTTGAAGCCTTCCACCAATGAACAAATATGCTCTTACAAAGTGGTTTTAGGATGCTACAGTCAAATTTTGTCATTTCAGATAATCTTAAAGTAAAATTTGGTCACTAGGTATTAGGTCTAGGGTTTGTTTTCACTCCTTTCAAAGTTGTCTAAATTTCGGTCCATGTCACCATTCAGATGAGTGTACCATCATTTATAGGGTTTTCATCATCATGTCAGGTTCCAATGGGTCATTTTACACCTTCTTCATGCTTCAGTTGTGCCTAGGTAAGGTTCATTTCCCTGTCATAGGGTTTTGAAGGTAATTTCTCTTGGATGGTCAAATCATCAGCAAAACTTGTATCTTGATGTTCATACACCTTCCCCTATCCTTAATGTACCTTATTAAATACTTGCCATCACTGATATCCCTCAAATTCCTCATTTTCGCACAAACCCTAGTTTCTTGCTACTATTTGACAATTTTCTAGGCTAGGCCTGTGTTTTGCCCTTTTATACCCCTTCCCCTCACTCAATATTTGAAATTCATCTTTTCCCTACTTCCTAACATCCCTCACTACTTCCCAAAATTTTCTCAAGAATTTAGAAGCCCCTTATCCCCTTCATTTCACTTCATTTCTACAAATCCCATGTTCCACACATCGGGATAGGTTTTAATCCAATGATTTTTCTGAGCAAGAAAAGATGAATTTGGGAAAAATGAGAGAATTTTTTGTCCAAAATAGGAAAAAAAAGAAAAACCTCCAATTTTTACACAGGTGTCATGGTTTTAGAGAAATGTCAAAAATACATTTGCCTCAGGAGAATTGATGCACCTATGAAGTGACCTTGGGAAAATAAAGATTTCTCCTAGCTTGGTTGGCCACATGACTTGCTTTATGAGTAAAATGATAACTAGACACAAATATAATTCCAATGAGCTATCATGAGCTCAATTTGGGGTTGAGGAAGACCTTCAAAAGTTGACCGCAATAGCATTCTACCTTTAGGCATCCTCATTTTCCACATTTTGACTAGTCTTGGGACATTTGACTTTTGATAGGGAAAATGACCTACAAATTGGAAAGTTAAAGATGTTCTATAAAGTAGACTTGATAATATTTCCAACGCGCTATCGTGCACCCAATTTGGACATCATGAAGGCTGTCAAACATGAGTTTGAAGTAGGCGCAACACACTAGTCTGCCAAGCCAAAAAACTCTTACAATCGATCTTCTAAAGCTCCAAATCTTACAAATATCATTCCTCAAGTAAGTTAAACCTCCCATTTTTCCATTTCAAGACATTTTATCATCTTTTATGGTGTTTTGATAGGTGAAATATCAAACCCTAGTTTGCTGCACAGTTACATTACAAAAACTATCTAGGGTTTGCAATTTTGTCATTGTTGTTTTTTTGCTCCCATGTATCATTTTCACATTCCCCTCCACTAAATTTCCCAAATTTCATTTCCCTTTCCTCTCTCATTTCCACTCATCCTACCCCCCCATCCCCAAACCCTAAAATCCTAATACCTAATTCCCACTATTCCAAAACCCTAATTTGCATCCCCAAACCATATCATTCCCTAAAAACCCTACAAGCCCTATTCACATCACCAAACCCTACACACTTATTCTACTCACTCCATAAACCCTACAAACTCTCCCTAAAACCCTACACACTTATCCTACTCACTCCCTATACCCTACAAACTCTCCCTAAAACCCTACACACTTATCCTACTCACTCCCTAAACCCTACTCACATCCCTAAACCCTGTTCACACATACATTTCCACACTCCCTTCCCCATACACTCTGCCCATTCCATTCCTCCATCCTATTCCATACTATTATCCACAAACCATTCATATATAATCACATTTTTCAAAACCAAGGGAAACAATGGAAAGAGACAGTGAATATGACTATGATAAGCAGCAAAGCAAAGGCAAAGAGAAGATGCACGAGGATAATATAGATGATGAACAAGAAAGAGAACAAACAGTTGGAGGATAAGCAAAGCCTAATGGAGCTAGAAATGTTGAAACTGAAGAGGCAAAATGACAAAGAGGACCATGTCACTTTGACTTCCATTGAACAAGAGATAGAGAATGACAAGGAGTATTGGTTGGAGAAGATGAACATGCACTTGGAGAGGCTACTGGACAAGGCTAACAAGGAGAAGGACATGTTGCGGCACATGGCTTTTCATTATTTGGCAAGAAACAAAAGTTGCAAAGCAAGAATTAGGACTTTAAAGGCCAAGTTGAGGAAAGCTTTTGAGGAGGAAGAAAGAGCAAGAAAAGCTCAAGATTTTGGTTGAGACTTCCTTCGCCCAACATAACACTTGATGCCAGAAACTTAGTCCAAATTTCAAGAAATTTGGGATACTTTTTGTCAATTTTGAATTTTTGGAGCAAAACATAGGTTTTTCTCCCTGGTGTGTCGTGCCACCTAGAGCACGCTTTTGCTAGGGACCTCCTTTGGAGGAAAACTTAGCATTTTTGGATTCCTCAGGAAAAAATATGAATGCCCACAAATGTCCAAGAAATTTTGTCAAGTTTTGAGCTTCCAAAAGGGTAAAAAACACCTAAAAAATGCCCTTTCTGCCCCTTTTTGGCCACATAGGTAGCAGTGTTGGGAGGAATCGCCTTTGGAGGGGCAAATGGACACCAAACTCAAAAATTCCACCTATTCTGGAAAGTAGACAGATAGGCCTTTCAAAAAAGCCCACTTAGAGAAAATTTTGTGCATGAGAAGGCCTCCAAAATCAGCTGCAAAAGGCACGATGCACAAGGACAGAGGCGCGGCGCACAGGATGGAAAATTGACTTTTTTGCCAAAAAACTCTGTTTTTTCGCCTAGTTTTTTCTCAGTTTGAATTTTCTCTCTCTCATGGTCAAACTCATGATGTAATTTGATGTAAATTGATGGAATTTGATGTAAATATGTTAAAATTTTACTCATGGAGGTAGATACATCATGAAAATGTAGTTTGAAACTAAATGAATCAGTTTCCTAGGTTTTAGAGGCAAGCTGTTCCACTAAATACTTTTTAGTTCTTAGTTTAGATCTTGTTGAAATAGCTCCTAAAATCATGAATTCGACCTCCAAAGCCTAGCATGAGTTGTTTGTTGCCTATATCTAGTAGTTTTTCAGTCATTGGTAAAGGTTGAACTCTTGTGAATGTTTGAGCATTATTGTACATTCATCTTTGCAGTTTGGCAAAGGAATAGACCAGGGTTTGCAGCATTTTGTGGGATTCTTGTGGCAAGTTGATTTGGTATTTTTTTTCCTTCTGTAATTCAATTTTACATGTGTTTATGTATGCCATCATCTCTCTTTGTTCAACTTAACTAAATGAGTCAAGGATAAAGGTAGAATTCATTGATGTTGCAGTGCTTTACCTAGGGTTTGTTTAGTTTTCTATGTTTTCAATATTTTGAAGAGGATACCTGAGAATTTCATGCCCTCTCCAACTCCTCACCAGTCTTAAGACTCTCCATCTCACTCAATTTTAAAGTACTAAACCATTTGCCTACCTTGCCCCACAGAAACCTTTGCAAGACTGTGTCCATTCCCCGGACCCAAATCTGCCTTTCACATTTGAGCTAGCAAACCAACATAAAACTCAATCAAAATCCTCTGAGCATATACCTAGCCTAAAATTAGTCTTCATATTAGTCATCTCAAGCTTTATTGGCCATATTTTCCTGAGATTGACAAGGAGAGAGCCCTCTCCTAACTTGGTAGGGCTAGCTACTAGGTTAAGCGTGGTTTGATGTTACCTTAGATCTTGCCTTGCTTAGCCTGACGTAGATTTAGTCTATAACACTACCAAATTTAGGTTTTAACCCCGTACAAAAATTACCTACATACGAATTCTAAAACACAAAAAATAAACAATGTGAGAGTAGAACACATAAAACACATATACACAGAGATTTTCCTCTGGATCCCAAAACTGAGACTACCAGCTTGATTTTTCATTATGTTCCTTTCAATGTTAAAATACATATATATACATGCCGAAGCATCCAATACCATGGACGGAAAATCATCACGCCCAAAACCATGTGAAAAAACCATGCACAAAACCATAGGTAGGTCCGCCCACCTAATATAGGGTCCAAAACGTTTTTCCCCGAGGCGCTACCCCGGACCCCATAGAGGGGGGCTAACCACCCCCGTCAAACCCCTTGTGACCCCCTCACTGCAAAATTAGTGCAATGAAGGGGGGGTTTTACCTCCCCTTTGGCCCCCCGGTTAACTAGGGCAGCTAGGCTGTCTATCCATCTGATGATCTGGGGTTTCATTAGTTCACAAGTTTAGTTTTAAAATAGGTCATATCCAGATTTGAGCAAAGTGAAAGGAATAATTCAAAGTTCCTTTGAGATATGGTTCCACATTGTTGCAATTTATCTAGCATATCTAAAATCCAGTTTGTACACTACATTGACACCATCAAACCAGATTAGATCTAGATACAATTGAAAAAGTAGTATAGTTAGTATTCCTAGGTTGTGATTCTATGTAGAATGGAGAAGTAATAAAGGCATCTGGTGTTATGAAAGTTGCAAAATAATTTTATGGAATGAATTTTTTAAAGGACATGTGATCACAAAAGAGGTCAGAGGATAAGTTCAGAGGATTCCCATTGATCAAAGCTGAGGATTCATAATAGCTAGTAAAGTGGATAACAAAGGAGTAATACAAAACATAGCCAAAGACATAATCAAGGGATTCAATTAACATTTTTCAAGTCGATGCCTACATTTCTTAGTGGGTTGGTGCCTATGACAACCCTTTTTGCTAACCGTCTTACAAATATTATTATTACTTGCAAATTCATGTACGTGATGCCTAATTAAAAATAATGATGACTAGAGATGGGACACAAATTCATGGGTTTGCAAGAGTATGAGTTGTTTGTAAGCAATAGTTTTCATTTAAAATATCACTAAATTTCTTGATTGTAGGGGATGAACCTACTGTAGAAATTAATGAAGGAAATTAGATCCTAAAGGAGAGGATGAGACACAAACCATCGACAGAGTGGTGTTGATAGAGTCAACACACAAGAGGAGGCTTGCAGTATAGGTGGAAGAAAGACAGGGAGAAAAAACAAGGGTGTGATCAAGAAGGTTAGGAAGGAAGTGTATGGAAGTCAGTTGAGAATTCGAGGAGAAAAGAGGCTTTAATGATAGCCATGATGAGAGAAACCTTGAGGGCTTGCTCGTTGAGAATCACAGAGTTATGATTGTGTTCCCAGGGCTGATAAAACCCATGACTACTATGTTGTTTGAAACTTCTAAGAGGTTGAGACACCGAGTAGTACGAGGTTGATAACACCTAGTGTAGCCTTGGGCGGGGGGGGGGGGGGGGGGGGGGGGGGGCATTGAAAGGTTAAAGCATTGATAAGTTGCTGGTAAGTGAAATTTTATTCCTACAAGTGTAACGCAACTGAAAAACCTCCTTGTTACTTATCTCTCTCTTTAAGACGAAAGTGAGACTCTTTGTGCTATGATTGAAACCCCATTAGATGTTTTGGTTACTATATTAAAATACATTAAGGTGCAATGGTTGGGATTTTTTGAGAAAAATACCTCCTCAGACTATGAATCTAGCTCGGGGATGGTTCACTGCAACAAAGAATGTATTGTAGTCTACCTAAGGTTGGCTGGAGAGTTGAAGTCCCAATCTCAGTTTCTATACTTCCTTGATAAGGTAAGTTCATACTTAAGTTCCCATGTATGTGAATATAATGTACATGTTCAATGTATTGTTGAAATGCTTATGCTAATGTTGAGGAATGTTGTTTTCCTGTATGAATGATGAATATTGATTTCTTGTAGGAATGTGGAATGTTGATTTCTTGAGTGATTGCTAAAGATAGTTATACTTCCTTTTTTAATAATGGGGAATAAATTAATTCCTTTGTCTATTTTTTAGCCTAAATTTTAGCATAATGTCTTGAGCATAAGAGATGGGTAAGTCTCTGTTATTGATTGAATTCTCACATCTTAATGGTTTAATAACAGGCCTTTGTATATTGTTAAGCTCAGGAGAGATAATGTTTTATTTATTTATATCTATGTATGGGTCGAGTAGTGTGCTTGTTAAGCTCATGAGAGATAGTGTTTGTATAAAATGCATGCTCAGGAGGGAAATCCCTATCGACTATATGCCACAGGTTGTATATACATATGTTTATATATGTTTTGGTATGCAGGCATCAAAATATCAAGAGGGAGTCTCACAAATAAAAAATACTAAGTTCTAGAGGGTGCCCGCCAAATAAATACACACATATTAATTTCAGCAATAAGCTACTTTACTTGTTGAGATGAAGATGTTGGACTGATAGGATATGGTGGCATTTCTCATCTCAAGACCTCAAGATATTGTGCCAAGGGGTATTTCACAAATGTGCACAATGATTTTAGGTGAAGAGAGGGAGGTCATGAAGGGAGGTAAGTCCAGTAGGTGACAACAATTTCTACATCTCTAGGTCCTTTATTGGGGAGACCCAGGTTGTGAACCATTGTGGAATGTAAAGGTAGGAGGCTAGGATGAAGAAAATCCTAATAGATAATGTGAAGAGGGATTTCCATATCAAGCCTTGATAATTACAAAGGATGGAGACCTAAGACATGGGAAATGCCAAAGTATTATAATGAAAAATCCTTGTTTTACACTGGAGGGTCAAGACGAGTGGGACCCAGGCCATGGTGGCAAGTGATGTGTATTGAGACGGTGGTATGCCATGTGGCAGTCAGATTTGGCTATATTGGAGAGTCAAAAGGCCTAAAATTGAGTGACATGTGACTCGCCCCAAGGAAGCCACAGGGAAGGGTGATGTCAAAATGATATAAGAAAGGTTTTATGCCAAGATGGAGAAAGGTTCTTGGAAAATGATGTAAAAAGGGTGTTACGTCTCAGGAGTTTTGGAAGGGTGACATCAACGAGATTTTATACCAAGATGGACAATAGTTCTTGCAAAATGACATAAAAGGGGGGTTGTGTCTAGGGATATTTTGGAAGGGTGATGTTAGAGTGACATCAACGCGATTTTATGCCAATATAGAGAAAGGCTCCTAGAAAATGACGTAAAAGGGGGTTCAACCTGGGGAGTTTTGGAAGGGTACCATGGTTGAAGCACCAAGGAAATATAATGAGAGACAAGGTAGAGCTAGGAACTTTCCCATTGTTTGATGTGGAAATTCCATTTAGCCTTAGGCGTTTTCTTGTGTTCATGATATTGTGTCCACAGAAAAATGCCAAGATAGGAAGTCTTCCTTTCATTTGACGAGAAAAAACTTTTGTCTCACCTTAGAAAACTTTGTTAAGCACCATATACAGTGGGGCCACGTTTTGATGATGTGGCATATGCTACTTTGGAATGCCAAGGGGGCAGAGCTCTGACATGGAATTTCTTGAGGAATAACATGATGATGACATGGAGCGCCATGTGGGGACCACATGGGTGCCATGTGGTAGAGCTTGGTGACGTGGTAAGATGTTATAGGCCAAATATTTAAATGGCCATAAATTTTAATCAAGGAGTTAGATTGAGTAAAATTTTATATTTCTAGAAAGCTCTCGACAAGATGAATGCAATGGAAATTTTTATTTTGGTTTTTACAGGAGTTTAATAAATGATGAAATTTTAAGACCCCATTTCCATAACATTACTTTTGAGTTTGGGTCAATGATAACACCTCCTTTTATGCTTAGTATGGTCTTCAAGGTGGATTGGGTTATGTTGTAGTGTTATCATAACAAAGGTTTCAACACTTGAATCTTTTAGAAAATAATTAGAACTTTGTTATTTAGACATCATAGATAATTAGAATAGTAGGTTCAACACGGACCTCTAGGAAAAAAAGTTAAGGTTTTGGTACAATACACCAGGGCGTAAAGCATTAATAGAGTATTTATATATGATTTCTACTATATGTTGTTGTGGAATTAAAACATGGATTATATATTGAAATCTATTGTGTCATGGGAACTAACTTGTGAAAATTGATGTTTCATATACTAATGACCATGTGTTTATGGAAGAATTTACATGATAATGATGAATAAGTCTACTTGATATATTGATGTGCTAACAACTATGTGTGAATAATAACACATAAGAAGGCACCTAGGGATAAAATGGATGAGCAACAAAATGGTATAGTATAGCACTGGAAGGTCACAACATGGACATGAGAAGGAAGAATAAATTGACAAGAGAGGAGATGTAGGATCTCTTGATTGGATAATTACCTTGAGAATTTGAAGGGATGAAATAAGGAGTTGCAAAGATGAAAATGAGAGGTCTTTCAGGGCACAAGATAAGCAGGTTGAAGTGAATGTAGTTATACTACAAAGTCTCTTAGAACTAGAAAGGCAAAAGCAACATGAATTGGGATCTAGCTACAACATCACGAAAATATCATTAGAATAAAGAAAACAAGAAGAGTGGAAAGTATTATTAGATCATGCCCCTTAATGCTGAAAGACATGAGCGCAAAAATCAATTTTAATTTATTACCATTTAGTGTGTATGATGCATTGCTTGGAATGGATTGTTTGGCTCGACATAGAACCAAGATTAATTGCTTTAAGAAATCAATTAAATTCCTTAATGACAATGGTGAAATAATAATGCTACTAGGAAAAATATAACCCTCAACAATTCGCTTGGTGACAACGATGAAAGTTAAGAGGAGTCTCCATAAAGGATCCAAATTATTTGTTGTTCAAGCGGTCAACAATTTTGAGAATAATGGTGATAGTACCGTAACGGAGTGACCAATTTTAAAATAATATGAAGATGCATCTTTTGAGGAGATACTTATATTAAATCCACATAGGGAAGTGGACATCTACATAGACTTATTTTTAGGAATATTGCCAACATTTAAAGCTTTGTATCGAATTATTACTTTAGAACTCATGGAGCTGAAGTTGTAGCTCAAGGAAATGTTAGAAAACGGGTACATCAAGCCAAAGTGTGCAACCATGGGGTGCACCAGTGTTATTTGTAAAGAATAATGATGGAACACTTAGATTGTGCATAGATTTTAGGAATCTTAATAAAGCTACCATAAAGAAAAAATTTGTGGTTTGATGACTTGTTCGATCAATTGTAGGGAGTAGTGGTGTTCTTGAAAATCGATTTGAGGTATAGTTTCCACAAGGTGCATATCAAGGATGGAGACATTGATAAAACCAAATTATGGACAAGATATGGCCATTATGAATTTGTGGTTGTGGATTTTAGACTTACTAATGCACCAACAACCTTCATGTGCCAGATGAACAACATATTGAGTCCATTCTTGGACAAATTTGTATTGGTATTTGTTGATGGTATTTTGGTTTGTTCAAAACCAAGTAAGAGCATGAGGGACACTTAGTTTAGTGTTACAATTGTTAAGAGAACACAAGTTATATGAAAATATCTACAAATGTGATTTATTTCAGTCTTAGTCTTAGTATTTGGGACATATCATCTCAAAGGAGGGTGTAGTTTTTGACCCAGAGAAGATTAAATCTATTATGGAATGGCCAACACAAATAAATGTGGCTGATATTATAGTATTTATGGGGTTATAAGGATACTACAAGAGATTTATTAAAAAAATCACTAAAATTGGTTATCCAATTACAATGTGATAGAACAAGGGGAAGAATGGGAAGTTGAATGTGTTGCGAGCATGAATAGTTGAACTATTTGCTTACTCATGCACTAGTGTTAACAATAGTAGACATACACAAGGAATTTTGGTTTGCAATGTGATTGTAATGAGGGACTTGGTGGTGTCTTGATGCAAGAAGGCCAAGTGGTGTTGTTATGAATCAAGGAAGCTAAATGAGCATGAGAAAAAATACATGACACGTGATTTAGAATTGGATGCCATCATTCATGAATTGAAGATATGGAGAAATGATCTTCTTGGAAGGAAATTCACATTGGTGATAGATCATGGGGGTCTTAAATATTTATTTGACCAACCAAAGTTAAATTCCATACAAGCTAGATGTTTGGCAACAGTTAGTGAATTTGACTTCAAGATAAAATATATTAAGGGAAAAGAAAAACTATTTGTTGATGCACTCAACAAGAGGGTGCTAATGTACCATATAAAATCCTTAAGTGATTATGGGAATGATCTCAAGGAAATAATTAAAATATCATGAAAATAAGGTATTAAATATCAACAATTGAAGGAAAATTTATAGCAAGCACTAGGCAGGGTGAAGGATAATGAGCTTAAGGATGTGCTGGTAAGAGTTAAAAAAATAATATATGTGCCAAATGAGAATAACTTGAAGAATCTCATATTAAATTAGCTTCGAAAGAAGTCATATTTTGGTCACCCAGGTTATCAAAAAATGCTAACAACCATCAAGAAATGGTATTTTTTACCTGTAATGAAGAAAGAGGTGGCTGATTTTATCTCAAAATGCATTGAATGTTAGCAAGTTAAAGATGAGTGTAGACATCCAATGGGATTACTACAACCAATTCCCATTCCTAGTGGAAATGGGAGGTGATTTCAGTGGATTATATGCAAGGTTTCCACAAACAACCATGGAACATGATACCATCATGGTTGTGGTAGAAAAATTGAGAAAGGATGCTCACTTTGTGGCTGTAAAATCCACTTATATAACAAGTGATGTATCCCAAGTATTCATAAATGAGGTCACGAGATTGCATGGAATACCTAAGAAAATTATCTCAAATTGAGATGTAAAGTTTACTTCCAAGTTTTGGAAGGAATTGTTTGTGGGCCTTCGAATAGAGTTGGCATTCAACACAACTTACCATCTACAAACATATGGGTAGACAGAGTGGAAAAATAGAATATTAGATGACATGCTTCGAATATATGCCATGCACTAGCCAAGGAAGTGGGAGGAGTTTCTTCCACTTATTGAATTTGCTTACAACAATGGGTACCATGAATCATTACATATGAGTCCATTCGACGCTCTTTATGGGAGAGAGGGTAATAATCCTATCAATTAAAGTGATCCAGTGAATAGTTTTCATATTGGGCCTGATATGTTGAAAGAGATGGAGAAAGATATGGTGACCATCAAGGAGAAATTAAAGGTGTCTCAAGATAGGTAAAATAGCTATGTAGACCAGTAATGGGTGCATAAAGAATTCAAAGTGGGGGATCATGTGTACCTCTAAGTCAAACCCAAGAAAAGATCCTTGAAATTTGGATCATGTGCCAAGTTGGCACTGTGGTGTTGTGGAGAATTTCAAGTTTTAGAAAGAGTAGGACCAGTGACATATAAATTGACCTTACCACCCACAACAAAAGCTCATGATGTTTTCCATGTCTCTTTACTCAAAACATATGTGGATGATACTAATCATGTGATTGATTGGTCAGTGCTACAAGTAGAACTAGAAGGAGAGTTCTAGCCTAAACCTCTATGCATTCAAAATTGGAGGCAAATCATGCTCCAAAACCAAACAATCTAATAGGTCAAGGCACAATGGAAGTAATTCTGACCAAAGGAAGCCACATGAGATATGTATGAGGAAATGAAGGTGTTATACCCATTTTTGTTTGGTGGGTAAGAAAAAATAAATATGATTGTAATGTAATTGAGAATAAGAGCTTTGTATATATGAGTCTCTCATAGATAAGGTGTGTATTTGGATATGGAACATCGAGGATGATGTTCCTCTAAGGGGGTGAAGTATGTGACAAACCTTTTTGCTAACCCTCTTGTAAATGTTATTATGACTTGTAAATTCATGTACATGATGGCTAATAAAAAGAAGGATGACTGACTGAGATCAGACATGGATTCTGAGGTCTGCAAGAGGAGGAGTTATTTGCAATCCATAGTTTGCATTTAAAATATCACCAAATTTCCTGATTCAGGGGGACATAATTTCTATAAAAATTAATGAAGGAAATGGGATCCTAAAGGGGATGATAAGCCACAAACCATTGGGGGAGTGGTTTTGACAGAGTTAAGATGGAAGGTGAGGCTTATGGTATAGGAGGAAGAAATATAGGGAGAAAAAAATGGCATGATTGAGAAGGCTAGGTAGGTAGTGTATGGAAGGAAGATGAAAATTTGGGGAGCAAAGAGGCTTTCATGATAGCGAGGATGAGAAAAACCTAGAGGGCTTGCTAGATGAGAATCAAAAAGTTCTATTTTTGTTCTTGAGTCTGATAAAAACACTTGAGACTATGTTGGTTGAGAACTTCTAATAGGTAGAGGCACCAAAAAATAGTGGGCTAATAACACCTGGTGTAGCCTTGGGGGGGGGGGTGGGTTTGAGAACATGGGTGAAAGAACCATTGAGAAGTTGTTGGTAAGTTCACTCTTATTCCTACAAGAGTAATACAATTGGAAAAACTCCTTGTTACTTATCTCCCTCTCCAAGACTAAATTGATATTGTCTATGCTATGCTTCAAACCCCCTAAATTGTTTTGGTTACTGTATCAAAATCCATTGAGTTGCAATGGTTGTGAGCTTCTTAGAAAACTACCCCCTTAGACTCTGAATTTGGCTTGGGGGTGATTGATAGCAATAAAGAGTACAATGCAATCATCCTAAGGTTGGGTGGAGAGTTGAAGTCCCATTTTCAGTTGCCAGAATTCCTTAGTTAGATAAGTTCTTACTTAAGTTCCCGCGTATGTGAATACTATGTATATGTTTAATGTACTACTGAAATGCTTATGCTAATATTGAGGAATGTTGATTTCAAGTATGAATGGGGATTGACTTCCAGTAGGAATGTGTAACTTTGATTTCTTGAGTGATTATTGAATATAGTTATTTCCTATGTTAATAATGGGGAATAAATTAATTCTTGTCTATTTCTGAGCGTGGATTTTAGCCTAATGGCCTAGGCATAAGAGACAGTTAAATCTCTATTGTTGATTTAATTCTCATATCTTAATGGTTTAATACCATGCCTTTATATATTTTTAAGCTCGAGAGAGATGGCATATGCATATAAAATTAAAGATAAATAGAGATATTGGTTTATCTATTTTTATCTATGTATCGACTGAGCCAAGTGCTTGTTAAGCTTAAGAGAGATATCATTTGTATAAAATGTAATTTCAGGAGGGAAAGCCCTTTGACTCATCACAGGTTGTATATACACATGTCTATATATGTTCCAATATGCAAGCATCAGAATCTCAGGAGGGGGTCACTTAGAGAAAAATGACTAAGTTCTAGAGGGTGCCCACCAAGTAAACATATACATATTAACACTATAAATGGACTAATTTACATTCCAAGACAAAAATGTTGGACCAACTAGAGATGGCTACATTTATTGTCTCAAGAACTTGGGATCTTAGGAGCTTGGGGGATTTTTCAAATGTGCACAATGAGTTTTGGCTATGAGATGGAGGTCGATATTAGAGGTAAGTCTAGTAGGTTATGATAATTTCTATGTCTTAGGGTACTCTCTCAAGGAGCCCTATATTGTGAACCATTATGGAAGGCCAAGATAGGCGATTGAGATGGAGAAATCCCAAAAAATAACACGAGGATGGAATTTTGTCTTAGGCCTTGAGAGTTACAAAGGATGGTCGAGGCCCAAGTCCTAGGAAATTCCAGAGTATTATAATATAAAATCCTTATTTTTCATCAGAGGGTTGAAACCAATGGGACATAGGCCATGGTGGTAGGTGATGTGTACTGATGCTGGCATGGTGCCATAGTGGTGTGCCATGTGGCAGTCATATTTTTCCACATTGGAGGGTCAAAAGGCTTAAAAGCATATGACATGTGACTTGCTCAAAGGAAGCCACATGGAAGGGTGACTTCAGAATGACATTAGTGATATTTTAAGCCGAGACGAAGAAAGGATCACAACAAATGACATAAAAAGGGGGTTCTGACTTTAGAGTTTTGGAAGGGTGATGTTAGAGTGACATCAATGATATTTTATGTTGAGAGAGAGAAATTTTCTCGATGAATGGCATAAAAAGAGGGTTCTATCTTGGGAGTTTGGAAGGGTCACATCAACAAGTATTTATATAGAGATGGAGAAATGATCCTGGCAAATGACATAGAAGGGGGTTTCATCTCAAGAGTGTTGGAAGGGTGCCACAGTTGAAGCATCAAGGAAATATGATGAGATACGAGGTTGAGACAGGAACTTACCTGTCATTTGACATGGAATAGTTTGTCTCACCTCCAAATTTTTCTTGTGTGCATGATATGGTGTCCAAGGAAACATGTCAAGATAGGAGGTTGAGGTGAGAAGCCTTCCTATCATTTGACAAGGAAAAACTTCCATATTGCCTCAAAAACATTTGTTAAGCACCATATATGGTGGTACTGCGTTGTGATTATGTGGCATATGCCAATGCATAATGCAAAGGGGGTGGCGCTCTGACATGGACCCTATCGGGGAATGACATGGTTATGACATGTAGTGTCATGTGGGAATAACAAGGGGACCATGTGGGTGCCATGTGGCAAAGCCCAATGATATGAAAAGAGGTTATTAGCTAAATATTTAAATGGACATAACTTTTGATCGGAGAGTTGGATTAAGGAAAATTTTGTATTTCCAAAAATCTCTTGATAATATGGACATAATGGTGATCTTTATTTTTGGTTTTAAGGATTTTGAAAAATTATGAAATTTAAGACCCCATTTCCATAAAAAGACTTTGGAGGTTGGGCTAATGATAGTGTTCTACCCCTAGTATGGTATCCAACATGGATGGGGGTATGCTATAATGTGTCCTTCTAGTTGGTTCCAATAAAATATCTTAGGGGGTTCGTAACTTCTTTAGGTTGGTGCCATAAAATCATTGTAATAGTAGGTTGGTGTCTACAATATAATTCATTAATAAAATATGTTTCTTACATATATATGGCATACCCATTTTTGTTGATGTGACTAATTTGATATGTGCACTAAAAGTGTTTTGACTGGTTAATATTGGAAATTATACTGATTCACCCCTGCCCTCTCAATATAATTATATTTCCAACAATTAGTATTAGAGCAAGTTCCTTCATGAATAATTAACCACTAGAAGGTAGATCACCAAGTAACATGGTCAATCATAGGGAATATTCCTTAACAAGGCTCCTTTGTTTTATGTATCAAACTATTCCTTTTAGAAAATAAGAATGAGTACCTACATTTAGTCTTTAGGAACTAATGTCTAGATGGCTATTGAAAATGGTTATTAGGTACCTGCAACTCCTCCAGTTGATGCAAATGGTAAAGTACTCTATACAAATAATGCTATGGAAAATAATTCCATATTAAATGGTTTATCAAACACAAAATTTGTCAAAGTAATGCATTGAAAGTTAGCCAAATAACTTTGGGAAAATATTTAAAGTTGTTATGAAGGAGATGAAAAAGTAAAGGAGGCTAAGCTACAAACTTATAGAAGTCAGTTCGAAAGTTTGAAAAAGTATGAAGATGAAAATGTTGCATCATTCTTTCTACATGTCGATGGGATAGTAAACACAATCAGAGGTCTTGGTGAGACAATTAAGGAATTTAATATTATTCACAAAATATTAAGATCCCTTCCCTCAAGGTTTAACCCAAAAATTTCAGCTATTGAGGAGTCATCATAACTTCAAAGTCTTAATATGGAAACTCTTCATGGAATTCTTATTGCATACAAATTGAGAACAAATAACTAGAAGTCAAGATCAAGAGTATACACATTTATAACATTTAAATAAATGAACAAGCATAAGGTATAGGATGAATATAGTCATGCATCAGACGAAGATGAAGCCCAATTTGTAAGAAAGCTTAAATAGGGAACTAGAAAGTTCGAAGGTAAGCTTCTATTAAAGCATTTTGAATTTGGTAGAATAGGTAACTATGTATCTAAATGTCCTTATGAAAAATCAAATAATAATGATGATGAAGTAAGATTCAAATGTCATGATCATAAAAGAAGACAATATTGAAAAGAAAAGTTTTTCCTCCAAACAAGATAGTTATTATGAAAATAATGAATGCATGTTTGATGATGAAAGTGGAGATATCTTATTCATATCCATGAATGATCAAAATTTTGAAGAAGAGATTTAAGCAGAAGTGGATTTTGAAGGATAACTTGTAAGTATCCTGGAAGATTTAAGACATATAAGGAAAAAGGTAAATCAATTATAACAACACTTGTAAGAATATAAGGATAAATATTGTGATGCAGGTTTAGTCATTCTTCTAAAATTAAACTAGAAGAAACTAAAAAGATAAAGGGTATTATGTCAAGGAAATTGAAAGGAAAGGAAGAAAACCGTGAACAATTGGATGAGGAAATTGTTCTTTTAAGAAAAGAACTGGGAAAGGTCTCAGACCAACTCAATCAAAATGTGAAGCTAATAAAGGGTTTTCAGTTACTCAATCACATCCTTAGTTATCAGAGTTATCCATTAATAAAGAAAAATCTTGGTTATGAAGAGAATTCAAAGAACACCAAGGGAGAGTCAAGATCTACAAAAACAAGAAAAGGGATGTAGGAAACCCATCAACTATGTTGATGCACTCAATAATAGTTTAAAAGGAAAACAAAGTCATGAATCGTCTTTCATCAAAACAGGGTTGAGTCATCCAGATAAAGCTAAAGGAGATGCAAAGAAATCATAAAAAGGAGAATATGGAAGCCATTAAAACACACTAAAAGACACAAACATAGCTATGAATTAGTAATGTTATAGCAAGGGAAGCAGGCAAAACAGATTCAACAAAGTTATTCCTTTTAGTAAGCAATATTTATCCAAGTAAAAAAAATTATTTTATGGACACTATTACTCATGTAATACTTTTGGTCATAAATCAATTGATCGTAGAGCCTATCCAAGAAGAAATTATGGAAGGAAAGAATTTATGAGAACTCCAATGAACAAAAATTTAAGAAGCAAATCGAAAGGTACATATGAAAGTGGTATGTAGAGGAAATTATTTTTCCGCCCTGTTGAATTATGTTGAATTCTACTCATGCAACAACTATGGGCATAAAGAATGAGATTGCAGAAGTAGTTTAAATAGGTCTTGAATCCAAGGAAAGGAATAATGTCCCATTAGAAATACAACTATATGGAAAAAACAAGGGAAGCAGGAAGAGCACCATCTCCTGTTATATGCCCAAAAACAAGAAAAAAATGGTATGTTGATATTGGATGTTCAAGACATATGAAAAGAGATTAGATTAAATTAATTAAACTTAAGGAAAAGGATGGAGGAAAGGTAATTCTTGGTAGCAATAAATTTGCAAGAATAGTTGGAAAAGGGAAAGTCAACATAGATAGTGGACGAATTGAGTCTCAAAATGTTGTGTATGTGGAAGGACTGAAACACAATCTCTTGAGTATCAATCAAATGTGTGATAAATGGTATGATCTCCCACTCAATTCCAAAATATGTGAAATTATAAATGATAATATAGCAAAGCTGGTGGCAAAGGATAATAGAACTTTTTGTAATGTATACATTATTGATGGAGCTGAAATATAAAAACATTGTATGGGAAAGATAGAAGAGAGCTAGCTAAGGCACACACGATTTGGACACATCAACTTTGATAATTTGGTAAAGGTTATAGAAGCACAAGACATAAAAGACATGCCAAAAATATAAAAACCACATAATTTTCATCTATAAGGTATGCCAATTTAGAAAACAAACCAATCTTCTTAAAAACAAAAGAATATTCTACATCCATGCCTCTGGAACTCATTCATATAGACATATATGGATCAACGAAGACTTAAACACTGAAAGGTGAAAGGTGTTTTATGTTTTTCATTTATGATTATACAAGAATGACATGGGTTACCTTTCTTAAAGAAAAACTAGAGGCTTTTGAGAAATTTAAAGCCTTCAAAAATCTAGCTGAAAATGAAACAAATCTAAAAATAAAATGCTTGAAAATTGATAGAGGAGGTTATTTCACTTCAAACAAATTCAATGATTTTTATGACATCATGGAATTAGAAGAAAATTTACTATTTCAATAACTCCATGACATAATGGAGTGGTTGAAGGATAAAATAAAATAGTACAAGAGATGACCAAATCCACGCTCTTTGAAGCTTAGTTACTAGATAGATTTTGGGGAGAAGCAGTGTACAAAATGGTGTATATCTTGAACAATACTTGAATAAGGTTAAACAATACTAAAACTCCCTATGAACTATGGAAAGTTAAACTATCCATTGTCAAATACCTCAGAGTATTTGGAAGAAAATGAAAATGAGGTAAATGAAGATGATTTAGGGAAATTTTATTCTTGATATGATGAAGGAATTATTATGGGATATGCATATATAAGAAAGAGATACAAATTTTACAACAAAGGGACTTGAAAGGTTGTTTAATTCATTTATGTAAGAATAGATGAGACATTGCCTCGAACCTAGGCATAAAAAATCATCTACCAAGAAGTGCAGGAAGATAAAAATCAAGATTCAGAGCATGATGAAGAAAAAAGAGAAGAATGTGAGTCATTGCATTCAAGAACCCCATCCAGGTATGTCCAAAAGAATAATCCATATAGCCAAATTCTTGGAGATAGGGAATCAAGAGTTAAAATGATAAGGGAGCTTGTGAGCACATTAAACCAAGATATCTTAGGTATGTTATCCATGATGGAGCCTCATAACATTGCTTAGGGAAGTCAAGATGAACACTAGGTTAAGTTCATGAATGAAGAATTGGATCAAAATAAGGAGGACATGGGAGTATGTACCAAGAACTAAGGACAACAATGTGACTGGAACCAAGTGGGTCTATAGAAATAAGCTCAATGAAGATGGACAAGTAATGGGAAACAAATAAAGGCTTGTATGTAAAGGATATGAACAAGTCAAACGTGTGGAATTCAAAGAAACATTTGCTCTGGTAGCTAGAGTTGAAGAAATCAATACGTTCTTGGATTTTGCAAACTTTAAGGGGTTTAAAGTTTATCAAATGGATGTAAAATCAACATTTTTAAATGGATAAATGCAAGAAGAAGTTTATGTTGAGTAGCTAAAAGGATTCTAACTATCAAAAGACAAGTATTATGTGTGCAGACTGAAGAAATACGTGTATGGTTTGAATCATACTCCTAGGGCATGATATTCTAGATTGGATAAATATCTTCAACAACAAGGCTTGAAGAGAGGGGCAGTAGAAAACAACCTTTACCTCAAGATTGAAAAGATAACTTGCTTATTATTGTTATTTATGTGGATGACAAAATTTTTGGAAGTGGTGTTGATTCTATGAATAAAAGTTTTGCAACTAAAATGTAGAATGATTTTGAAATGTCTATGTTGAGGGGATTGTCTTTCTTTATTGGTTTGCAGGTTCATCAATTAGAAAAAGGCATATTTATCTCTCATGCCAAGTACCTTAAGGAAATATTAAATAATTTTGGTGTGGAAAGTTGTGCATTAGTGAGAACTCCCTTTATAACAGGATACAATCTTATTAAGGATGATGAGTCTCCAAAAGTAAACCAGACCATCTACAGGTCCATGTGTTGAAAATAGCAACAAGAAATGTTAAAAATAGAATCTAGAAATTCCAATTTAATTTGTCCTTGAATTAAATTGCGAATTAAAATTGTAATTCTTTTCTCATAGCAATTTGTAATAGTTAACTAAGTTAAGTTAACTTAAATAACTTAGTAATTTCGAGTTGGAAGTATTTTGGAAGTCATGTATATGTTCTCCCTAAGTTTTAGGGGTCCTAGATGAGTTTATTTATGAGTTGTAATTAGGTAACTCAGTTTACTGAGTTATGGTAAGTTAAATTAGTTCTAAATGTTTGTGGAACTAATAGAGGATAAGTAGTAATTTGTTGCATTGGTGCATCCACAAGTGTTACTCCAGTTAACTGAAGATTCCCTCATCAGAAAATCATGCATGTTAGTTCAGAGAAAGACCCAGTTGAGACTAGAGTGTAGGGATAGTGTATTATCAGTTGTATGATTTACTGAGTTATAAATATCATGCATGCAATAAGAGAAGGACCTAATTTTGGATTGTGCAATTTTGGATGAGGAATTTCCCTTTAAATATGGGCTAATTCTCTCAAGAACTGTGCAAAGAATTAGAAACTTAGAGGCTTGGAAATTTCGCTAAGTATTGGCCAAAGGAACTCATCAGGCAGAGCATATTATATTCATTTAAATTCTTTGACCAAGGGTGCAAGGAAATAGGGGCTTGGAGAGAAACAAAAGAGGCTAAGGTTTGGTTTGAGCTTGCTTGTGAGCTGGGAGATTGATCATACTGAGTGTTGGGATTGTTCTTGTGAGAAAAAGCATTGTATTATCATCTTGGACTTATGATTTAATGCAATACAGATAGTGAGGGTTTTCAGATGAGGTTTTCCCTAGATACTTATTTTGTTATGTACCATTGATTATTCTTCCTCTTTCTATTAATGTTTTCATCGATCTAGTGGCTTCCGCTGGGTGAAAGTAGAAGTAGATTCTTGTTCCGTGCTTTAATAAATTGCATGAGCTTGTGAATCTATAGGCTATTCGACATGGTATTA
Source organism: Pinus tabuliformis (assembly GCA_031772625.1). Lineage (NCBI taxonomy): Eukaryota > Viridiplantae > Streptophyta > Pinopsida > Pinales > Pinaceae > Pinus > Pinus tabuliformis. The sequence continues at coordinate 481,414,985 of CM062819.1, forward strand.
GAGCTGAATTCAATATACTAGAGGATATTTCGAAGTTTTGAGTTCAAGATTACAGGTGAAATTCGAATTTGAAATACATACTTCAGGATCGAAAGATGGCATTCTATGGTTTCTGGCTCGAGTATGCCTTAGATGGCAACTCGAATTATATAGCCTGGAAGGACATGATGGAGGTCGTGTTGGAAGACAATGGATTTAAGGAATTCATTTATCAAGACATTCCTAAGCCACTGACATCGGATGCTTAGAATCTGGCTGAATGGAAGAAGTGTGTGGTAATGGCGAGGTGCATAATCCTTGAGGGGGTTTAGGACCACATTATTTGAGTCTCCATGGGAAGGAAACTCTACATGCTATGTGGAAATCATTGAAGGACCTTTTCCAGAACAATAGTGACCAAAGTAAGTTGGCACTGAAAGATAAACTTTGAAAAATCAAGATGGAGGTGAGAGACTCAATTCCTAATTACTTGACCAAGTTCACTCAATGTAGTGGTGAACATGGAATTGTTGGAATCATGGTTGCTGAGGATGATATGGTGAGTCTTTCTCTTCTATGACTCCAAAAGAGTTGGCATAGTTATCAAGACTCTATCAATGGTCGGGAGAAGCTACCATATTGGGAATGACTATGGTCGGATTTGATGCAGGAGGAGATTAGGAGGAACATTAGAGATGGGACCTCTTCCAAGGAAGTGGAAGAGGATTTTTCCTTAGTGATTAAGGAAAATAAGGCCAAGGAAAATAATTCCCAAGATGAGGAGGGTGGAAAGAAGATGGACTTGACAAAATTCAAGTGTTTTCATTGTCACAAGCACAAACACTATGCCAAGAACTGCCCATAGAAGAAAGCAAGCAAGAAGGAGCTGATAGTAGAGGCAGCAGGTGAAGCTATAGCTTCATAATTCGAACTTGATTTCACTCTCATTGCATGCATGACCATCTCATCATGGGAAGCATGTGGTATCTTGACAGCAATGCCTCATTCCATATGATGTGGAATAGAGATCTCGTTAGTGATTTTGAGGAGAAAGACCTCAAGAAAAGCATAGAGTTTGGAGATGACGAGAGGTATAGAGCTACCGATATCGGTACAGTTACATTTTTAAGGGATTCTAGCTCCCCTCTCAGGATCACAGATGTTATGTATGTTCCAAGACTAAAGAAGAATCTTGTTTCAGGCGCGGTATTAGAAGACCATGGCTATGATGTGGTTTTTAGTAAGGGAAAGGTTTTCCTTAGACACATCACCATGGGACAAGGGAAAAAAATCGGTTCATGGGTCAAGAATCTGTATGCTCTTGAGGATGCATGCAAAGCCTTGAGGAGCAAGGAAAAGACTAGAGACTTGGTGGTTGAGAGGGAGAGTAAATTACCTCTCAACATGCAGTCCCTGAAGAAGAAGTTTGAAAAGAAGTCTCAGAAAATTGTGGAGTAGCCACAATTGGAGAAGCTAAGAGGAGACCGAGTGGAGAGATCCACTCAAGTAGTCTTAGAAGCAGTCTTAGAAGCAGTCTTAGAAGTAGTCTTAGACAATAGTGGAGTAACCACAATTGGAGAAGCTGATAGGAGACCGAGTGGAGGCATCCAATCATGTAGAGACCTCCAGTAGGGGGAAAGTTCAAGCCAGGTGAGCAAAGGGATCACATGTAGCCACACCTCCAGATGTGAGGATGTGAAGTGATAGTCCCAAGAGGGCTGAAATTGGGCAGGATGCATTGAGAGGTTTTATCTCATGGATCATACCTTGCTACGAGAGCCCAAAGTACATAATAGCGGGACGAATCAATGGGATTGATGCAGTCAGAGATAAAAGTGACAGAGGCTAGAGAAGTCAGATACTGAAGAGCATAGATAAGGGTTGAAAATAGTGCATAAAGGCAGAGTCATTAGAAGCGCAAAGTTTTCAGTAGACAGAGGCAATATTAGTTAGAGACTTTGATGACAGATGCATCATAATGATTCAGGTTGGATGTTTTTTTTGTTTCTGGAGTTGCTGTAGCAACAACACTAGAGAGAAGTGTTGCATGGAGAACATTCCAAAGGTTCGGGATCAAGATCGAGATCGAGTTGAATTCATTTTCTTGTTGAGAGGGAGTGTTTCAAATAGAAACAAGAAAGGTTAAAAATAGAATCCAGAAATTCCAATTTAATGTGTCCTTGAATTAAATTGTGAATTAAAATTGTAATTCTTTTCTCATAGCAACTTTTCATAGTTTTTTTTGCTTAAGCAAGAGTAGTTCCTTCTATTTCATTAAACCAACAATTAATTTAGAGAATGTACAATAAGCTTGACCTCTGAATGGACTCAGGAAAACCAAGGGCATGCTGCCAAAGTGAAGCCCCAACCCTTTACAACAAACCAAATTAATCACTTAAATCAAACCTTAGGTAGAACAATAAAAAACAAAAGCCTAATCAAAGGCTTCACAAACCACCCACGTCTTTACCCGACCAGCCTGACAAGACCCATGGCCCCACGAAAAGCACTTGCAAATATGCCCGTTCGATCAACCAACGAAATCGGATGGCACAACGAAATATCACACCACATAATAAGTGCGAAACTTAACGTGCGATGGAGGGTGGTTTCATCACCCCTCCCTAGCCACGTGGCAGAGCCTAGTGGAATCACTCCCATAAAAGGTAAACCACTTACCAAAAAAAAGTTGTACGATCACCCATAAACCACTTGAGCCTGGTTTTCTGACCAGAGAGAGGAATGAAGGGGAACCGCCTTCACCGAGAAACCAGAACCCTGTATACGCAACAAAGATCACCGTTGACTGTGGATAGAACCTTGTAGAACAATCTGAAGGGAAAGCGATTTGGTTACCTTCCACCAGGGTGTTAAAGGACTACTTTGAGCATGCCCATCTACCAAGTGCCACCTCGAGAACTGAGATCTAACCTGTTTAGACATCATTATACTGTATCTTTCTTTCTGGCCCAATGTTTAAAAGTTTCTCTATCTTCTACCGCTTGTTCTTCGCAAATATCTTTTATTCTACCCTGAGTTATCTCCTACCAGTTCATTTCAAATCTGCTCTCTGAATTAATCACTCCTTGGTTGGCTAGAGTGTCCGCTAGTTTGTTGGCTTCATGTCTAACATGTCTGAAACTAACAGTTCTTAGACTTAGGAGATGCTTTTGTATTCTTTGATACACTTGTATTAGTCTCCAGTGTTTTGAGACCTTCTCCGGCTCTGCTCCACAACTGATTCTTTTAACAGCTTTTATTGAGATCTCTGAGTCTGCCTCTATGATGACATTTGAGCTCTGACTTAGATTCAGTAGTTCTAGGCATTGTTCTAAGGCCATTAATTTGGCCATGTTATTTGTGGCTTTACCTAAGTGGCAGTGGAAGATGAAGCTTATACTTCCATCTTCATCTCTTAACACCCCTCCGTATCCGGCTATTCCAGGGTTGCCTTTTGAAGCACCATCAATATTGCATTTGAGGTATCCTTTTGGAGGAGGCTGCCAGAAATCCTTTTCCTTTCCCAAATTTCCTTCTCTTTTGCTGAGTCCATTGGTACTGATCTCTTGCATTCTCAGTTGCCTGAGAGTTCTCATCTCACTTTCTGTGGGAGGGTTTTTGGGATAATTGCGAACAGTGGTACTAACTGTCTCCCTAATTTGCTTCAAGATCAAATCCATCAGGCAAAGAGGGCTAGTTTTTTCATCCTTGAAAATTCTTTTATTCCGTTCTTTCCAAACACTCCAAATGATGAAGCTTGGCATAAAGGCCCAGGACAAATTTATAATCTCGTTCTCTAAAAATTCCTTCTCCACTTGTTCAGGGTATTGGTGATGCTTCCTTTATCTCTATTTGTTTGTTGAAAAATGGTGGCAAAAGAATCCCACAACCAGGTGGTAAAGGTGCAACTGTTAAGAATATGCTCCATTGTTTCCTCTTGAGCTTCACATAGCTGACATCTAGAAGGCCCAATAACTCCTCTTTTCTTGATGTTGTCCCAAGTTAAGATTTTTTTGTGGTGAACTAACCACATGAATAGCTTGATCTTCATCCACCCTTGGTGGCTCCAAAGTTGTTGCCAAGAATTAGTTGCATTACTGGGATCTAGGTTCAGGATAATCCTCTTAGCTTCCTTAAGATTAAAGGAGCCTTCTTTATTGAGGCCCCATCTTAACTGATCCTGCCCCTTTGTTACCAAGATTTTCCTTTGTCTTAGCAAGCTCATAATTTCCTCAGCTTTTATTTTTAGGGGGCTGTCATCTCTACAGTCTAGGCTCCTCCAATTTCTCCATTTTCTTGAGTTATGAGGGAGATTCCAAAAATCTTTAACTTTGGTTAGTCGCTGGGAATATGTTTCCTGCTTGAGGTTCATATAGTCCTCTTTTAACAGCATTGGTTCTTATTGCCATTTGTCCTCCCAAAAGAGAGCAAGATCTCCTGCTCTGATTTCCTAGAAACTGTGGTCTTGAACTAGGCTTTTGTTTTCCCAGGATTTATTCCAGATGTAAGAGCCCTTTATGCTGCCAGACATTCTAATAAGATCATTAGTTTGCCATGAAATTTCATATTTTTCTTTCCATATTTTATCCCATTGAGCTTCTGGTTCTTTAACCCATCTCCACCAGAGTTTGGCTCCTAGTACATTACTTAAAATTTCCTGATCATCTAATCCTAGGCCCCCGTGACTCTTAGGTTTGCATATTTTATCCCAAGAAACAAGGGCCCATTTCTTCCTTGTTTCTTCCTTGCCCCAGAGGAAGTCTCTCTGGATATTCCTGAATTGCTATAAAACCCCTTTGGGAGTTGGGAGAGCTGATAAAAAGAAAACCGGGATTGACTGTAGAACGACTTTTGTCAGTGTCAACCTACTCGCCTCGTTCAATGATTTGATTGTCCATTTTTTAACCTTGTCTTGCATCTTGTTGAGAACCGGTTCCCAAATACTTCTATGCAGGGGCCTCGCTGTAAGGGGAATTCCCAAATACTTTGAAGGGAGGGAATCCCTTTGAAAGCCCAGAATTCTTGAGATATTTCTTTGAATTGCAATGTTTTTTTTTTTCTAGTTAAGACTAACCTAAGTACCCACGGGGGATTTGAACCGGTGACCTATCACAAGGAGTGCCTTAACAGTGCACCCATTCACCATCAATCCAAAGCCCCGTGGTTTTGAATTGCAATGTTAGTATTTAAGAAAAAAAAAATTGATTTGGAGAGATTGACTTCCATACCTGCAGCCAAGGCAAAGTTATTCAAGATTTGTTTGTACGCTGAAGCTTCTTTGACTGTAAGAACTCCATGCAAAATTGTATTATCCACAAATTGTTGGTGAGTCATTGTCTGACCATTCTCTGATAATTGAAGGCCCTTAATTTTTCCCAAGGCTTTAGCCTGCTTAATGGCTCTACCTAATCCTTCCATCATGAGGATAAAGAGAAAGGGAGAGAGAGGGTCGCCCTGCTTGAGACCTCTAGAAGGAGTGAAGATATCTAAAGGAGATCCATTCACTAGAATAGAAAAGCTGGAGGATGTAACCAGAGCCATAACCCATCTGACCCAGTTGTGATCAAACCCAAAAGTAGCAAGGATCCTCTTGATATAGAGCTAGTTTACCTTGTCATATGCTTTGGCAATATCTAATTGCATGATTATACCAGCCTGTTTTTTGCTAGTTAGCGTGTGAACTATCTCGTGGGCTAGAATGATATTGTTAAGGATTTTTTTGCCTTCCACATAACCAGATTGTTCACCTGAGATTAAAGGAGGAAGAAGAGGTTTGAGTCTGCTAGCCAATACCTTGGATATAATCTTGTATACCACATTACATAAATCAATGAGTCTAAACTTATCAGCAGTTAGGGTTGAATCCTGTTTGGGGATCAGAGAGATAAAGGAGGTGTTGAGGGCTTTTAGAATAGTCTTGCTTCTTCTGGAATCCTCCACTACATTCAGAATGTCCTACTTGACAATGTTCCAGCAGACCTTAAAAAAATCCACATTGAAACCATCTGGACCTTGAGATTTGCCATTCTGCATGTCCTTGATAATCTCACTGACTTCCTCTTTAGTGACTAGTTTGTTCAAGTTAAAATTATCCTCTCTTGACACCAGTTTAGGGATATTTTTTGTAATTTCTTTGATACATTACTCTTTGTCTGGATTGTTTTCCTTAGTGATACTTCTGAAATTTTGAACCAACACCTCTTCAATATTCTTGTGAGAGGTTTGGAGCTGCCCATTGTCATTTAAAATTGAAGAGATTCTATTTTGAGCTCTATTGGCTATGGTGGACCTATGAAAAAAATTTAGTATTACGTTCACCTTCTTTGAGCCATTGAATTCGAGGCTTCTGTCTCCAAAAGATTTCCTCTTGTATGCATAATTTCTCCCATTCTTGATGGTGTTTATCAGCTTGTTGACTTTTAACTTTATCAAAACCCTTTGTGATCAATGCTTGATTGAGTTCCTGTAGTTTGGCTTCCACTGCCTTTTTATCCACAAAAATGTTGCCAAAAACCTTCTTGTTCCATTCTTTGAGTCTGAATTTAATATGCTGAAGTCTTTTGTGTAGGGTGAACATATTAGTGCCCTGGATCTGCAAATATTCTACCCACCATTTTTCAATGTTGCTGATGAACTCTAGGTGGGAGAGCCAGATATTCTCAAACCTGAAGGGTCTATTCCTAGGAGAATCAAACCCCTTGAGTTCTAGTTGGATCGGCCAGTGATCAGAACCTCCAAAGGGTAGAACTTTAGCTGTTATTTCTCTATTTGCTAGCATAAGCTCCTCTGAGATCAAAAATCTGTCTAACTTGGAGGCGACCTGAGCCTCACCTCCTCTTTTGTTGTTCCAAGTAAAAAGGCCATTATGCGTTGCCAAGTCAACCAAATTCATATCATCTGTAAAGGTTTGGAGCAATCTGGTGCCTCCTTTATTTTTTTATTTTTTTATTTTTATTTATTTTTATTTTTATTTTATTTTATTTTTTTCTGAAAGTGATTTAATCATATTAAAATCTCCTCCCAAGACCCAAGGTATTTCTTCATGTCTGCTTCTGAGCTCTGCCAAGGAGTTTAAGAGTCTTAGTTTCTCCTCTATTCTTTGTGGACCATAAACATTTGTGATGAGGAAGGTGTCCACAACTCCCACTGGTTGAATAATTATAGATAAATAATTTCTTGAAGCCTCCACATCTAATATGTTGACTTTCTGGGGTTCCATAGAGTGAGGATGCCTCCCGCTATGTTTTCTGCTTTCACTTCAAGAAACTCAAATCTGTCCATCCATTTGCTGTGGATTTGCTTTAATTTTTGAATGGAACACTTTGTTTCCTGAATAAAGATTATATCTGGTGTTGCTATTTTCATTCTGTTACTTAACATTCTTTGTTTTCTTTTATTACCTAGACCTTTAATATTCCAAGAGATGAAATTCATAATTAAAGATTTGTGAAAGAGTAACTGGTTAGGTCTTTCATCTTACTTGAATCTATCATTAGCTTTCCACATTCCATCAAGAGCTCGTTTTTCTTTTTCCTGCCCCTTTTCTTTCCTGGATTTCTAGTTGCTAATCCTGGAGTTGATTTCATAGTTTTCACACCTCTGTGCTCCTGTTTGTGAATACTTTTACCTTTATCCGACCCTCTTTCCTGGGTTTTCCATAAAAATAACTGTTGTATTCTAGAGCATTCTTCAGGAGGTATTGATTCTATTCCTCCCTTGGATCCCTGCCTTAGGAATCCTTCCAGATCTAGGTTTTCCTTGTCTAGAATTTCTTGTAATTCATGATCTTCCAGATCTATTTCACTTTGGGTCATTTCCTAGTCCATCTCCATTTCTGTCTCACTCATAACAGTTTCATTTTGATGACCCATATCTTGAGATTGTTTACTATTTTCTTCCTTTTCTTTTTCATTAGGATCTTTCTCCTGAGAATTATCTTCCTTCATGTTTTCTTCATTCTCTTCCAGCACTTGAAACTTGTTCTGACTGACCTTCTACCTTTCGTTCTATTGTTGCTTTATTCCCTTTTTCCCCCTTTACCTTTGCTTGCCACTTTCTGAAAGCTCTTTGTCTCCTTCGAAGTATTAAGGTGCCCTTTGTTGTCTGCTTTACTGAGAGGGCAATCTCTGAACAGATGTCCATGTTCATGGCATCTATGGCATCTGAATGGGATATGCTCATAGTCCACTGTCTGCACCCACTCCTCATCAAAAACTTCCAAAATAACTTCATCCGGAAGAGCTTCTGAAAGATCCATTTCCACACATATTCTTGCAAATGAAGTATATTTCCCTCTTCTTGTGGCTTCAGAAACTTTGACAAAACGCCCTAGTTTATTACCAATAGCTGCTATCAATTCAATTTGCCAATAATCAAGAGGAAGAGAATATAGTCTTACCCATACTGGAACCAAGGTGAAGGTCTCCCACGCTGGGACGAAGTTCATTATCCAAGGCCTCATATAGAGACCAGCTGCTGCATAAAATTAGGGTCCTCCTTCGAATATTCTATCTTTGTCCTCGATGTTTGCGAACACTACTGTGAAGAATCCCTTTGACCCAAGATGTAGGTCAATGCTTCCTTTGGGTTTCCAGTGATACTTGATCCACGTTTGTAAAGCCTTTTCAGTGGGCCATAGTCCCATGAACTTATAGATAATGGCATAGTTCCCCATGTGTTCTCTATGTGCTTGTAGAGCAGGGTCATTTAATATTACTCTGGGAGTGATTTTAGCTTTAGGCTTGCAAGGTCCCTTTTGCCTATGGTCTCGTGAACCATGATTTTTGTCTTCTTCCTCCTTGTCCTTTATGCTACTGTTTACCTTGGTCTTAGTTCCCTCTGTCCCCTTATCATTATCACTGTTTTTTTCCCCAGCCACTCCTTTGCTGTTTGTCACCGTTGCTTTGCCTTTGTTGGATACTACGTCCTTGTAGGAGGGAGTCGAGCTCCCTCCTCTACCACCCTCCATTAGAAACCGTCTCTGCTATTCTCTGCACCATCGCTGCTCACTCGCTCCCGCCGCCACCATAGGAGGTTTTTCCTTATTTACTAGGTTTCTCTCAGCAACTTGTCATAGTTAACTAAGTTAAGTTAACTTAATTAAATTAGGAATTTTAAGTTGGAATTCATGTATATGTTCTCCCTAACTTTTAGGGGTACAAGATGAGTTTATTTATGAGTTGTAATTAGATAACTTAGTTTACAGAGTTATGGTCAGTTAAATTAGTTCTAAGTGTTTGTAAAACTAATAGAGGATTAGAATTTAGTTGGTTCACTGGTGCATCCAAAAGTGTTACTCCATTTAACTAAACATTCCCTCATCACAAACTCATGCATGTTAGTTTATAGAAACACCCAGTTGAGACTAGAGTGTAGGGATAGTGTACTATTAGTTGTACGATTTACTAAGTTGTAAATATCAAGTATACAATCAGAGAAGGACCTAATTTTGGATTGTGTAGTTTTAGATGATGAATTTCCCTTTAAATATGAGCTAATTCTCTCAGGAATTGTGCAAAGAATTAGAATCTTGGAGGCTTGGAAATTTGGCTAAGTATTAGCCAAAGGAAGTCATCAAGTAGAGGATAAGAAATACTTTTGTAGGTTAAGCTCAAGGTTGAGTAGATCATATTGTATTCATCCAAATTAGTTTACCAAGGGTTCAAGGAAATAGGGGCTTGGAGAGTAGCAGAAGAGGCTAAGGTTTGGCTTGAGCTTGCTTGTGAGCTGGGAGATTGATCATACTGAGTGTTGGGATTGTTCTTGTGAGAACAAGCATTGTATTTTCATCTTGGAATTCTGATTTAATGCAATACAGATAGTGGTGGTTTCCAGTTGAGGCTTTCTATAGATACTTATTGTGTTATGTGCCATTTATTAGTCTTTTTCTTTCTATTATTGTTTTCATCAATTTATTGGCTTCCGTTGGTTGAAAGTAGAAGTAGATTCTTGTCCTGTGCTTTAGTAAATTGCATGAGCTTGTGAATCTATAGGAAATTCTACACCATGATTAACAACCTTATTTATTAAAAAACATCAAGACTTGATATCATGCATGTAGTAAGTCCGGTGGGCATATTTCAACCAATCCCATAGGAATCTCATGTGAATGTAGTCAAAATAATAGTTAGATATTAGAGAGCATCATAGATTATGGATTATGGAATCCAAGGGGAACAAATCTTACTCTTAGAGCTTATATATATGCATATTGGGCTAGAAGTGTTGATGATAAAAAGAGAAATAGTATGTTAGCACTCCGTAATTTTTTGAGGTTGCAAAAGAAAATCACAAAAGTAACCACAAACCTACTTTGGACGCTGGGATCTAGCCCTGTCAGTTTCAAAGAGGGCTCTCTCTGTAAGATTTAACTTTGTTGTATTAGATATTAGGTTAGTTATGAGTGTTCTAAGTTTGGTTTTAAATTGATTGGTTGATTAAGTGCCTGAACCTTCCATTGGGCCATGGATTCTATAGTTCAAAGGGGGTCTATTTCAGCTTTTAGAAAGGAGTTTCACAGGGAAAGGTAGCTAAACTAATTGGATTCTTTATATTTAAGTGAAATGGAATAGAAGAAAATATATAAGTTTAATAGAAGTTAAAGAGAAATTAAGAATTCCTTAACATGATATCAAAATAAAACATAGAAATTACCTACAGCCAGAAGCATAGTGTATTTTTCAACAAATTTTGTTCATCAATTTTCTGTAAAATAATTCAGATTTCAGAAAACATAAGCATGGAAACAAAGTAATAAAGAATTAACAATGAAAGAAGCACATCACCAGATATTATAACACATGAATCCTGTGAAGAATGTCCTTTTTATTATTGATCACCCCATCAAATGAAAATAGTACAATAACGTTATGGAATGCAAAAATCCATGCAGAAATCAACCCTTGATACTTCTAAAAAAGAAGTATTTATAAGATATTTACAAAAATTCCTATCAAAACCAACTAGGATGTATTTAGGAATTCCTAAACTGAATCTATATAACTTATTAAAAATATTTAGGAAATTTTTAACTTTCTGAAGTGCTGGCACTAGATTTGTGGAATTGCTGACTGTCTGGCCCTTCGAACCCTTCTGTGTTGTTAGATGCTGAGTTGTACAACCAAATCCATTGGTTACTCTAGTAATTCACATAATTTATCCCAACGCTATTCACTCAGGATAGTTGTCTTCAGTAACATTTTGTAAACCTCGTCCACTTCAGTATATTTAGCAAATGTTGGTTTTGAAATGAATATGTGTTTAATTTCATACTGAATGTCCAAGTCATATGCCAACGCTTCCAAGAATGATTTTCCTGTCATGTTGATTCTTCCACCTATAACTTTAGAACTGTCTTTGGCCTTGGTCATCAATTTCTCACTGTAATCAGGCCATGTACTGAGCTTATCATTTATTAATAATAAATTGGGAAGTCCCTTTTTGTAGAGGGCTTCCAGCTTGTTGAAGAATCTCTGTATGCCGATGTCCAGTATCTAACACTTTTCTTCAAGTTGTCTTACCAAATTTCTCTTAGTCAACACCTTCTTGACTTCCAGTATAGTTTTTGTTCTATCTTCAATCTCTAGCTCTTCTAATTCCTATTTATTTTTAGAGTTGAGGAATTTGATGAGCTCAGTAGCTTCATTGGGTTTGTCACCCAACTGTTTTCTGACTTCTTCAATGGCTTCATTAGATCTTTTGATCAATTCTTGTTGCTAAAATATGATTTGTATTGAAGGCCAAATATCTATCATATCTTCATTGATTCGTTTCCAAATATTTTCTTTGACCTGGGCCAAGGTATTACCCATGGCAGTGTCTTTTTCCATCTGCTGCAATCTTTGGAAAAGTGTCTGAGATTTCTGCATCTATGTCATGAGAGAATTCTCATATCTATTTCTCTTCTCCTATAGGAATTTCATATCCGACCTTAACTTCTTTATTTCTTCTCCCTGTATAGACATGTTTTCCAAGGATTGGTCCAACTTAATTGAATCAGCTGCAGTTGATGTGGGGAGCAATGTAGAAGAGGATGTTCCTACTATTGTAGCTACTTTAGGAATTCCTGTTTGAAGTAGGGATGTAATTGGTACTGCATCAAGAGGAACCAATTCTAGTTGAGAACTCTGATCCTTCTCTTTGATCAACTTTTCCATGTCTGCTTCCATCTCCTTGATCTATGCACTCTGCTCCACCAGTAGCTTTAGCATTTCTTCTTTCTGTAACTCTGTCTCTCCTAACTCCTTTGCTTAGGGATCTTCAGTTGCAGGCAACTTTAACTGCTTCTTCAGGGCTGCTATGTTAGAATTTTTCTTCTTAATAATTTCCTCCATGGCCTTTGAATTACCAGGATCAAAGCCTACTTTGATCACCATTTCCTTCAAATATTCAATTATGTTGTCTTTAGAAAGAGAGGAAACCTTCTCCTATTTAAGGTGAGACCGAAAATTGTTTAAAGAACGATGTAGTTTAGAAGTAGTGAGTACAGTCTGTTTGAAGGCTGAGTATACCATTTTTCTTATTTGCCTATGCATTTCCATTTGATCCAAAATATGAATATCCTTTGCCTCAAACTCAAAGGTAGTATTCTTGAAGTCAGTTTCTTATTTTGGTTATGGAACTTGTGCTTGTAAGAATATCATATGCATTATCCATTTCTTTGTATCATAGGCCGAAATGAGCCTGTGCTGGATTGAGGAAGACTGCTTCCTGAATTGAGCAGAAATGTTGTCATGAATGGCTTCATTTCTCTATTTAATTTCTTTATATATTTGTAAAATATCTAGCTGCCTCTATTCTGTGAATGTCTCTGGTGTATGAGGTGTTGTAGCTGGAGTCTCTTTATTAGTCGAGGATGATGGATAATTCGTGGTACTGTTGTTGGGAGCGAGATTCCCCAAGAGCAGTTTTTGGGCTAAAAGCCCATGTTTAACTAAATTTTTGTAATATAATTCTAAAGACTCTGCATTTTGTGGTCACAGAGCGCAAAGGTGTATGTGTCAAAAAGGGTATTCCGCCCTTTGTTATAGCTCCAAGTCTCACTCTTATGGTTTGTGATGCTGCACTCATGGCCTAGGGCAACCCCTCCTTCCAGACCTGGTCCTAAAATTTAAAAAACAATGTTTTATCCCTTATACGCAACATTGCCCTAAGTTAAACGCGTGTATACGCGGGTTTGTGTATACCCAACCCGCGTATATGTATTAAAACACTTAAAAAAATATAAAACTCCTTATTTTCAGGCGGAGATCGCGGGTTTTACCTGCTAATCACCGATTAGTGCCTGTGGCCCAACTGTTCCCAACCAACTCCCAACTAAAAAACTACTTTGGGAGAGGTATAAAAAGACCTCAAAGGGAAGGCCTAAAGAGAGGAGAGAAGAGAGAGAAAGGTTATTATGCTAAGATTTTTCCCCTGACCAGGTCTGAAGTCCCTTGTTCCTTCTGCACTTCCCCCATTTTGTACAGGAAACCTTTGTTTCCTTGTGTGTTGATGTTCATCCACCATTTATGACATCATGGAGAGAGTCATGGAAGGAGTTTGTTAAAGGCTTGAGGATGGAACGGATCCAGAAGGAAGCTTTGCTTGGAGCCTATTGAAGGTGACTCAGGTGAAATTATTCCTTTTTATGTACTTTATTTGTCTACAATAAAAGAAACACATGTCTTGGTTCCTGATATAAATCTTCTTTATGTTTATGATATTCATGTTTAGAATTCATATGTAAATTGTTGTTTGGATTTCATAACTAACTACCTTTATTTATAACATGAAGATGGTTTCTTTATAAGGTTTTTTCCATATACTGCTGTGTTCTTTGGAATTGGTTGTTTTGCAGGACAAAAGAGAAGAAGGGAACTCCAAGAAGGGTTTGGACCCTAAGAGCCTTCTCAAACGTAGGACCTAAGGTACGTACCCCTTTACAATAGAATTTGCTTATAATAGCATAATGGCTGGGTGAATGTGTGTTTCTTTGAATAGATAACTTTCAGTCTGCTAGGGTTTCAACCCAAAAAGCCCTAGGGGAACGATTCGCTCCAACAGAATTGGCGACTCCACTGGGGACAACACTCTTGTTGTTCCTAGTTTGTAAAGTAAAGTCAACTGTAAGATATTTTATAAAAAGAGCTAAGCTCTAAGTAGTTTAGGCATCAATAGAATGGCAGATCATGTAATAGAATGATATCTCTGAAGATGAAGTCTAAGTCTTGGGTTGTAGCGTAGGTAGAGGATCTATAGTTGAGTGTGCAGAGGCCTAGGGTATAAGTCCATAGCTGAGTGCGTGGACCCTTGCGGCTATGTGCATAGGGCAGATAGAGGTTGTAACACTTGAAAGATACTAATAAAAGGAGATATTTTTCAATTTATACATCTTTTTTTTGTTGATACTTTTGGATATTTTATGTATGAATTTCCTTTATTATGCTTATATGATGCACGAATGAATGCAATTACATTGAATAATTGAATGCAATTACAAATATCTGCTTACGTGGTGTTAACTGTAAGTATTTAATGAGATAAGAAAATCACTTAGACTAATTTGGAATCTACACGGCATGTTGCCATAGCAGCGCGAAAGTACCTAAGCAGTAGGTTAGGGCTGTGCGAAGGTCGATTGTACCCTCTCGCGGTGGCACGAAAGGAGGGAATAGATGGCTCATCTTGCAAGCCCTAGAGCGAAGTGACTGTTGGAATTATGATACATATGTTGTACTTGATGGAAACCCACTCATCTCAGATAATAAATTATAGTGTAGAGAAAAGTTCACACACTTATATGTAGAGAAAAGTTTATTTCATGTAGAGAAAAGTTCATGCACTTTTATGCAGAGAAAAGTTTATTTCATGTAGAGAAAAGTTCACGCACTTTTATGCAGAGAAAAGTTTATTTCATGAAGAGAAAAAGTTCACGCACTTTCATGCAAGGAAAAGCGCGTATATGCTGGAGAACTTACCTTTGGTCCATGGTAGTTAGTCCTTGGTATTTGAACCTATGAGGAAAAGCACGTATATGTTGGAGAACTTACCTTTGGTCCATGGTAGTTAGTCCTTGGTACTTGAACCTATGAGGAAAAGCGCGTATATGTTGGAGAACTTACCTTTGGTCCATGGTAGTTAGTCCTTGGTATTTGAACCTATGGTTTTGGACCATGGTACGCACTTTCATGCAAGGAAAAGCGCGTATATGTTGGAGAACTTACCTTTGGTCCATGGTAGTTAGTCCTTGGTATTATTGAGCCCCATGTTTTTGGGCCCCTTGTATTGGTTATCTATGGTATTGATCCATGATTTTAGGAAGAAGCTTGCCTATATAAAGCAAAGGAGATCACTTGGCTAAATCATTCTTGCAATTGAATATCTTAAGATCTGAAATATTGGGTTATTGTTTTGAAAGTTTGATCTATGAAAGTGAAGTTGAAAGTGAATCTGTGAAGGGTGATCTCTCGAGCGCTGCAGCTGCGGAAGTGCGGAGGCGCCACAGAAGGCGTAGTGCGGAGGCACCACAGAAGGCGCAATGCGGAGGCGCCATAGAAGGCGTAGTGTGGAGATGCCACAGAGGCGCCACAGAAGGCGTAGTGCAGAGGTGCCACAGAAGGCGCAGTGCGGAGGCGCCATAGAAGGCGCAGTGCAGAGGCGCCACAGAAGGCGCAGTGCGGAGGCGCCACAGAAGGCGCAGTGAAGAGGCGCCATAGAAGTTGCAGTGCAGAGACGCCACAAAAGGCGCAGTGTGGAGGCGCCATAGAGGCGCCACAGAAGGCGCAGTGCGGAGGCGCCACAGAAGGCGCAGGTGCGGTGGTCGCGGCGCCACAGAAGGCGCAGGTGCGGAGGTAGTAAAGATATCCGCAGATCTATACCAGTGAAGTTGCGATCCCTGCTTAAAATTTGTTTTAACTGCCTTTGACTATTCTGCAGGGTTTTGGGTGCATAACTGATGTTTGGTTACTGGTATTGAGTTCAGATAACAGCATGATTAATGACTTATCTTTATGTACTAGATCTGGTTGATAACTCTCATAATATCATTGTATATGTATGGATCTGGTGATTGGGTGATTCAGAAGGTTGTTTGATTATGAGCTTCAATGTTGTTGTTGGGTCCAGTATGAAAATTGGATGAAAAGTGGCCTTTCAGATTATGTGTTGTGCTTCAGTGTATCCAGTCTGAAAATTGATGAAACGTGGTACCTGGAGGAGAGAAGATTGTAGGCCAGCGCCTATGTACTAGTATCTACGCTAATACAAAAGCTAAGGGAGATCTTTGGAGCATTGTAGCAGGTAGTAGCCTGCGTACTAGTAAATGGATTGGCTAGTACAAGAGCAAAGGGGGTTGTAGCTCCCGTACTGGTATAAGACTGCACCAGTACAAATATTGTAAAAGGATTTTCTTATTAAGAAGAAGATTGAGATGACTTGCAGCAGGTGGTTTTTCTCTCGCATTGGGTTTCCACCTTATATCATGGTGTTCATGTGTGTGCCTTATGTGTGATGATCTATTCTCTATTACTGCATCTGTTATCTGATAATATGGTTGATAATGTTCTAATGCACTCATTGAATATCAATTAACTTAATCATAAGAAGTTGTGGAAGTAGCATATATGAATCTGATTATGGAAATGAAAAAGTTTTATTAATGTGATAATACTGATTCACCCCCCCCCCTCTCAGTATTATTTCCAACAGTGACCTGCGGGAAGGAAAGAATAGAAGGAATCAAATGACATCACAACCATCTTAGGGTGCAAAAGCTTGGTTCCATCATCCCCCCATACTGCTTCGGGTGAGACTTCGGTCTGCACTCTGCTGGGTACTGCTGAAAGGGCCAGTGGTGTAGGGATTTCTTTGGATAATTAACATTGAACCTGGGTTAGGCCCCCTCAAGCCAACAAATGTTTCTATTGTTGGGACTGAAATCTGCATAATTGATGTGTGATGTTGTATCAATGGAATCCAACTAAGAAGGATATTAGAGACTTGTTGGATAGTGTTAGGCCCACATACTACTAGTGTAACCCCTTATTGTTATTAGTACAACCCCCTTATTATATTTCTGTACCCATGTAGTCCCCATATTGTTATTATTGTGCTCCATAGAAGCCCACTATTGTTATTATTGTGCCCTTACATTATTATTGTTATGTCGGCTCTGATTATATTATGACCCCTTAGACTCCTATATAGAAAGGAGGTCTTTTCATTTGTATCATCCAAGAATTTTTCATTTGTGTAATGTAAAGGAGGTTGTCCCCTCGAAGAGGCTAAATTCTAAGGTGTTTATTTCTCTTTTCTATCTTTTTGCGATCTGGCTTCATAACATTTAGTATCAGAGGTTTGGATTCTAGGGTTTCACTGCTCCAAATAGGTCATCGTGGATTTTTCACTATAGCTTTTTTTCTGTGATGTTTCAAACGCTAAAAAAAACACCCAATTGGGCTAAAATCGTTCTGAACCTCAGGTCTGAATTTCAGAAATTTTCAAACTATATTTGTGGAGATATGATATGAGGAAGTTGGCCTTTTTGTAGACTCCCAAATTACATTCCAAACAGGTGACCTGGGGAAATAGTCATAACTTTTGTCTTGAGCATCAGATTGAAATTTCGTAAGAAGGTACAAATAGAGGGTGGACTGTAGTTTCCTGTATATATTTTTTAGATCTTAACGTCAAAACAATGACACATGGCACTTCATACAGGTTCGATCTTCTGAAAAGGTATATAATTGGGTAATCTTGGGAGATTGTGCATAAATCTTTCTTGGGGAATCTAAATTCGATCAGACTGGTGGCATTGGAAAGAGAATATAGAGGGCTACTATAAGTCACAATTTCAGAACTTAAATATCCAAAAGTATAGAGTTACAACCATTTCAAGATCGAGCTCCTAAAATCAAGAAAAAGCTAGATGAGGAAGTTTGATGGCAAGGATCCGGTAAATTGGATACTACAGATGAAGAAATATTTTGATCTACATGGTGTACCACTATTACAAAAGGTATGTATTGCATCTTCATATTTAGAACAAGATCAATTTTTATGGTATAAAGGGCTTTGTTGTCGTAAACAACTTGTTACGTGGTCAATTTTCACAGAGGAAATTATAGCACATTATGAGAATACAAAGAGCAACACCTTCTTTAGAGAAACACCACAACAATTAGAAGAAAAAAGAGATAGGGATTTGTTACAAAGGGGAAAGAAAAATTATGGCAAGAAGGAATTCTACCCCTCACAAATATAAAGATGGAAGTGTTGTTTCTCCTAGACTTCCACAACCTACAAGGGTTACACCACAAAAATTGGAAGAAAAAAGAGAAAAATGGCTTTGTTACAACTATGATAGCAAATGCACTAAAGGTCATAAGTGTGCTAAGAAGAAATTATTTTACATAGAGTATGAAGAGGAGGAAGAAAAAGATCAAGAAACATCAAAAGAAGAGGATATACACCAGGACCTAACCCTAGAGAAAGAAGAAATTAATTTGACCATATCTTGTAAAGCATTGGCAAGAATTACCACTCCTCAAACTCTCAAGATAGAAGGACATATCAAGAAGAAAAAGGTTCAAGAAGTGAAAGATCACATCAAGAAAGAAGAAATGAATCCAACCATATCTTGTAATGCATTGGCCGGAATTACCACTCCTCAAACTATCTAGATAGAAGGACATATCAAGAAAAAAAATATTCAAGAAATGAAAGATCACATCGAGCATCAAGAAATGAATCCGACCATATCTTGTAAAGCATTGGAAGAAATTACCAATCCTCAAACTCTCAAGATAGAAGGACATATCAAGAAGAAAACGGTTCGAGCAGTGAAAGATCACATCGAGCATCAACAACAAGTTCTCCAACTTTTAAAGGATAACAACACTTTTATGCAAAATCGAATGAAACAACAGGTAGATCAACATCGTAGTGAAAAATGTTTTGATGTAGATGATTGGGTATTTTTACTGCTACATATCAAGCAAGCTATTTATGAGAAGGAAATGTTGACAATACTACATGCATTTAAGAAA
Source organism: Pinus tabuliformis (assembly GCA_031772625.1). NCBI lineage: Eukaryota > Viridiplantae > Streptophyta > Pinopsida > Pinales > Pinaceae > Pinus > Pinus tabuliformis. The sequence goes on from CM062819.1 coordinate 481,433,989, forward strand.
TGACGACCTTACCGAATAGGAAGACACTTCAAGGTAAAAATGGATCATGATAGTCTTAAATACTTTTTAGAACAACTATTACATTTAGAAGAACAGAAAGAATGGGTCACAAATATGTTGGGTTATGACTTTGACATCATCTATAGAAAAGGGAAGCAACATATTGTTGCAGATTCACTCTCAAGAAAGGATGAGGATGTGGAAGCATTGTTTTGTGCTATTTCTATTATCCAACTAGATTGGATAAATGAAGCAAGGGATGAATGGAAGAAGGACGAAGATGTTTGGCCACTCATTCAAAAGTTGCAGAAGATCCCAATTCAAACAATATTTCCAGAACTTGAAGAGGAAGGAAAAACCATATTGGAACCTGGAGTAGTCACAGAAACAAGAACCGGATAGCTATGAATTCGATCAATTTCAGAGTATCTCATCAAGTGGAAGAACTTACTCGCTGAAGATTCCACATGGGAGGATAAGAATTTTATATAGAATCATCAAGAACTACTCAAGCATTGAGGACAACACTTTTTGAAGGAGAGGGGCATGTTAGGCCCCTATACTACTAGTGTAACCCCTTATTATATTGCTCTATCCATGTAGTCCCCATATTGTTATTATTGTGCCCCATAGAAGTCCACTATTGTTATTATTGTGCCCTTACATTATTATTGTTATGTCAACTCTAATTATATTATGACCCCTTAGACTCCTATATATAGAAAGGAGGTCTTTTCATTTGTATCATCCAAGAATTGTTCATTTGTGTTATGTAAAGGAGGTTGCCCCCTCGAAGAGGCTAAATTCTAAGGCGTTTGTCTCTCTTTTCTATCTTATTGTGTTCTGGTTTCATAACAGATAGGAATGTCCATGAATTTGCGATGCAGGAGAAAAAAAACCCACGAATGACAAAGCAACAGTGGTTGGATAGATACTTGTATACAGAGATCCATGAAATCTTTTTCTACTCCTACCCTATTGAGCTATACGAGTGGATTACGAAGCTAACAGATAACCACGGAAGGTGGAAACTTGACAGTCCTATTGTGTGGACCCCGTAGCTAGTGCGAATGTTGGAAGTATCGAAGGATAAGATCATCCGTGTTGTCGATCATTGGCTCAATCGCGTCATAGGAGGATTTGTGACTAAATTTGCAGTCAACATCTTAGTCAGCTACAATGAGGTAGAGCGACACTTTTTCAAAGGATCGCGAGGTAAGTACGTTGAATCTTTGAATACCTGGATTAAAATTCTATTGTGCAAAAGACAAGTTATGCAACTACCTTGATGTTCAGGACTACGCAAAGTGGGAAAACTTACAAGAATAAAGGAAAAAAGGGTCCAGAGTATAGTCCCTTGATTTCACCTCCCCGAGGTGATGAAGAAGGGATAGCGAATGTTTCTCTGCGAAGTGCTATTCAGTTAATAAGATAAGCACTCCCGTGAATACCACCTCCACCCACACCACCTCTGACTTCACCACCCTCACCTCCAACTTCACGCGTACCACCTCCACCTCCACCGCAGTTCAGTATTGAAAATACAGTGAAGTTTCCTTTGTTCAAAGGATTGGGAAATGAGGACCGAGACCAATTCTGGTTCATTGTGAGGGTTGTATGGGAAGCTCAAGGTGTTACAGAGGATCATATAAAGAAGGTGACACTGGTTAGTGCTCTGCAAGATTGCGCGCTAACTTGGTATATTAATTACTCTAATGATAACCCGAATGATGGAGTGGAAGACATCAAGGCAACACTGAATAGAGAATTTAGTAGGCCTAAATCTAAGGTGTAGTCGATTGTGGGATTAAAAGAAATTGTGATGCAACTAAGTGAGACACCTTGGGAATTAGATCAGAGGTTCAAGTGTACAATTCATGAAGCCAACATGAATTTGACAGATGGACAACATCACAAGTAGTTTGTAGCTTCACTACTACCACACTTAAGTAGTGCATTGTCGCATCAGAAGATAACCAATCAGGAGGAGGCCTTGGAGGTTTCCATGAGACTACATGAAATTCCAATGTAAGAGCCGAATCTAGGAGTTCAGCAGATCCATGCACACCTGAAGAATCTGTGCCTTGAGATGCAAAGTCTGAAGTAGGACAGGATGACCTCGACCAGAGGTGTGCGAGGAGTTATGGTGCTTGAAATGCAAGATTCAAGGTCATGACAAAGACCATTTCCTAGTCTTTGCAAAATATATTGCAGGAGGAGGATCATTTCCTTTAAGGCCAGATGATCAAGCAGGACCTAGCGCGGGGCCTACATTATGATGCTCTATCTGTCAGGTAGCCAGAAAACATGCCATAGATAACTATCACTTGCTATAGAAGTTTGTACAGACAACGCAACAACTGTTCTGCAACTTTTGAAGGTTGATGGGGCATGATGAGTGTACTTGCAGGAGCAATGAATTGATGATGGATAGAACTCTCGCCTATAGGGTTCAGGCCAAAATGCGGCCCTCTTACAGGGAAAAGTGTCTACATAGAACTGCTTATCCCACTAAGGTGTGATAGCTACCTTAGAAACAAAAAAAGTAAAGCTACTTTCATTTTTCCTTTATGAAGTATAGATGAGAGAAGAACAAAGAAGACCAACCTCTGTCTTGCGCTAATCTCCTAGTTCGATTCCTCTCTCTCTTGATAGACTTTCGCTACTTTTTCCCTTGCACGCCTAGCTTCACAGAGTACCTGTAAGATCGAAGTAGCATAGAAATATACAAGAACATGGATCTATAATCATAAACAATCTAGGATCAGATGTAAATTGACCATACAAATGCAGAAAACATAAATGACACAAGAGTATGGAGGAAAAATTGAATAGATTTTATTGATAAACAAGAAAGAGCCAAGGGAGTTACAACTAGTTGTTCTGACCCAGCATCATCCCCTCAGCAAGGAAGCCCCTCTTCACCTCATACAAAGCTTAGATTGCCCAACAATCTGATGTTATCTCAAGGAACCAACAACAATTCCTTACAATATGAAAAATTCCAGCCTCCGGATCTCTGGGATGAGGGATCCATTTATAGATATCTGTAAGGGAGATGAGTCAGCTTGTGATTTGATTAGTGTCTTCCCTCTGATAGTTCTTGGTTCCACTTGGAGATTGATGACCTCTTACTCATCCTTGGTCGAATTCAGAGAGGCAAGTGTCACAGGAGAAGTTTTTGGAAGTTTCCATGCCTCTCCACCTCGCGGGATGACACTGCCATTTGTCAATTCTCGCCCATCGCACCCCATAGAAGGGATTTTTGAAATGCAACGCACCCACACAGTGTGTTTAGGTGAGATGCAATGCACTTTACCTATGAAGCAGCTGAAATGATCCTGTTTTGACCAGTTCTGAGTAGTTTTTCATGGAGAACTTCTGGGAGAAGCTGTAATCAGTTGACCTTGTTCCTTTAGGGGTTAGAACAACACTTTTAGGGACTTAGGAGCCCTTGGTTTATGGAAATTTCATGCTTGGGGTTGTAGTGCCCAAAAATGTATATAACAGTTGCCCCCTAAAGCATGAGGTCGTTAATCTTTTGATGTCGGGTGAAATGCTTTATCATGAGGATCCGAAGTTATTTCAAGCTAGGAGGAGAACTGTAATAAGATACAATACAATACATTATCTTCATAATATTTTCATGATCTAGCTGAGGCGGGCATTCCCATGCTCAGATTTATAAATTCATTTTCATGTACATTGGACATACAATCATCTGAGTGTAGACTGATGATTCTGGTAGAGCCATCATCCCTTTGATTGGATGATTATCTGTGCAGCAATGATGTACATTTGATGTCTTTATTTCCCTGAATATATATCGTAGCCTAGATGGATGAAACTAGATCTGGGGTCTTCAATCTCGTTCGTTCTTCACTTGAAGTACAAGTCTATCCATGTGAGAGATTTTTTGGAGTCGAACATGGAAAGACATCGCTTGATTACCAGCCAATGATGTAAGATGTTAATAGGCGCGAGAGGAATCACTGATAATGATAATGACCCTCAAGGTATTGCAGTACAATTCATGTGGTGTGAATAAAGGACTTGGCGTCGAACACCACGCAAAATCTTTTGGTCGAAGGCCATTGATGTAAACCTGTCGCCGGAAGTGAGAAACTTGCCGTTGAGGCATGCAAGCTTCAAAGTACTGAACGGGGTGTTCCTAGATCGACTTCTTGGATAATGAGTTGATGTCGACAAGAAGCGATCCATCACAGGAGGGCCTTAATGAATCCCACATCAATGACACAGAACGGAGCAAATGATTTTAATGGAGGTGAAAATGATCTGATGACATACAGTTCAGGGTGGCGGTCATGAAAGAATGGAGTGTAAATGTATTGTAGCGGGTGAGACACAGGTGAATTCTCTGAATGACTTCTCTTGAACATATCGGCGACACTGACATGATGGATTGGTAGCATTACCCAAAATGTGGATGGTGTGATGGGACCATGGTGATGTGACCGGTGAATGAAACAACCCAACCCGACTTGGATGCGGAGTGAAAGTGTCATGTTCAAGAGTGACTTGCTACAAACAAAGTTTCTGCAAGTTTTCTTCCCAATTTTCCCCAGTCATTGCTGACCGGTACCTCTTTATTTTTGTCAAGCTTGAGGAGGATAACATATGCTTGTTCTATAATTTTCCCTTTGAGCAAACCCATCGCTATGTTTTAACGAGCCTAGCGATAGTGAAACTCGTTCTTGTCTGCTATGGACAAGTTTGTCGCTATTAAGTTTTAACAAGTTTAACGACAAAGATAACTCGGTCCTTTTCAATTTTAGAGAGTCTGAAAAGGAACATAAAGGAAACTCCAAAATTCCTTTTTCGTCATCTAATCCCTTAAGTCCGAAAAAGTATAAAACAATACAGAAGGGATGAATTTTCGATATTTTAACGAGCCGAACAAAACAAGCGCTCGATCGTTTTGTGTAATAATCCCTCAGGTCCAAAAAGATTAAAATTTATAGGAGGGATAGCACTTCCGGTCCCTTTAACGAGCTGGAGAGGCCAATGGCTCGGCAATCTTTTCATATTTTACGAGTCAGTTGAAAAGAGCTTAAAGGAGACTCTTCTTTTGAGGAACGAGGGATAAAATTGGGTAGCAGCTGATTCTAGGTAAGGTTTGGAATGTTCCAATCACGACAGTGTTACAAGGATGGCTAGTGAGATCACTCTTCACAGCTGTTCCTCAAAAGGGGTAAACAATCAAATGGAGGTGAATGATCGACCAATACAGAGTGGAGGTGATGATGAGAACACGATCAAGGCTTTTAAAGGCTGAAGTACTACATTCACGATGGTTATTTACCAGGAAATAGTTCATTTTTTAATGAGCTTAAACGCGGGGGGAAACATTTTCTCATGGCTTATGTTTATTTTTTAACGAGCTTGAACTATGCGCTAAAACTGCTCAATACAATGGTCACTTCTTGACTTTCCCATAAATAGCTTTGTTCTTTCAAAGATTGTACTGAATTTTTAATTGCTTCATCAAACTAGTCAGAAATGAACAATGTATGTTTGAAAAATGAGTTAGAACACTAATATTTTACTTCAAACTACGTAAAAAGTAATGTAAAAGTGCTTTTACCTCTCATTTTACCATTTCATTTGAACTTTGGTTTGTTGGAGTTTTGGAGGTGCTTTCCCCCCTTGATTTTCATCAGCTGATTTCGGGAGATTCTGTGGACGATTCTCAGCACCGTCTGGACCAGGTAGGAGCTAAACTTGAGCTCTTTCATTCCATGCTTTCCATTTTGCATTCTAAGCTTGATTCCTGGTTTTTCTGAGCCTATGGGGTTTGAAAAACTCGCCCTGTCTTCAGCGCACCCTTTGTGTATCGAAAGGTGCGTTGGATGTTGGCCTGTCTACTGGCCATCTGACATGCAACGCACCCAAAGCACTACTATAGGTGCGATGGGTGCAAGGAAGGAATTTTATGCACAGTTTTTGATGGAAATTTTGCCTGTTTCTTACCAAGATCAGGATCTAACTCTTCTCTTGTTTGTTTTCAGAGATCTTTGGAGCAAGATGACTATTACATGGCGAGAACGTGAGCATGAAGAAGATGACATGCTTTCTTTACATGATCAGGTTACAGTAAACGCACTGCGGAACTGTGGCTTGCTGAAGTTTTTCCGCATTTCTAGCATGAGACAACAGATCAACTTGCTGCAGTATTTGCTCGATGCTTGGGATCCTGCAAACCAGGTGTTCCAGATTAGGGGAAAATCCATCCCCTTGACTGTAGTGGACATCGATTTCTTGACTGGCTTGTTGAGGCAGGGTGCCCCCATCTCTTTATCAGGTTCGGCCCGAGGAGGTGAATCTGTGAGAGATTATGTTCACCGATATTGCAGAGAGGGATCTCAGGCGAGTAAGGACGACAAGATCATCATCCGTGATGTCACTAGCAGGTCTCTCAGGACTATTCTGTTCACTTTTGGTAGGATGGCTGGTGGTGCGGCTCTTCATGTAGCCAACCGATCTTATATGCAGTATGCCTTGGAATGTCTCCAACCGAAGGTGTTCAACTGGTGCGACGCAGTACTTCGTGTGATGAAAGAATAGTTGACCAAGGTGAAGAGTGGGAGGTTGAAGAACTTTGGTTATGGTTCTATCTTGACCGCCTTTGCCTTGGAAAAGATACGACTGATGCAACCGCAGTATATTGCACTCAATTTACCTTCACCGACTGAACCACGTATGCAGAGATGGGTCGACCATATGTCTAGGCATGCTGGTCAGTCTCAGATTTCCTTTTATGATACCTTCTTCGGGTGGTTTGATCGTCAGGAGATGGTTTATTTCGAGTATCCATATGCCGGTATGGACTTCCGAGGTGATCCAGATTTAGTACTGCCGGCTGGCGAATAGTGGGGCGCCATTGGTAAATTCTTTGACCATATCCATGTTTATCGTTTTTCTTTTATAATGTCCTTGTGCTTTATTCTGTCAAGACTTAACTAAACTCATGTGTTCATGCCGATGTTGGTCCCGTTCGGCCAGTAGTACGCCTGAGAGTGCCAGCTACCGCCCCAATAGGAGAGGCTATTGGAAGGGCTATCCTTCGCGACCTTGATGTGGCCGAGACTCTCATAGCATTACAGGAACAGGTTGAGGGCCTCACTCTTGGTATTCCAGATGTGAGGACTGATGAGCTACCCTTGAGGTTGTAGCAGCATACTACTGGTGTAACAAGACGATGGACTTGGCTCTTACGCATGATCGCACAGGCTGTGACTTGCTATCACTAGCATCATTAGACTAGGGTGCCCCCTAGCGTTTTGAGTTTTTGGTCATTTGACCAATTTTGTCTTGGTTACAGAACATTATGTGTAAACCATAAACAGTTATATATATATATTTTATTTTCGAAGCTTTATTTTGGTTAAGTTACATGATCCAAATGCAAATATTGATGGTATGCTTCTTTTTATAAATGTTGCAAATGTCTATCTAACACATAATTTGCCAATGAGTCAGTTAATGTGTTTAAGGTTCTGGAAATATGCTGATATTGAATAAAATCAAATTGTCTTTCCAAAATCTTAACCCTTAGGAACATGCGATAAATAGCTGGATTTCGGACAGAGTAGATACCAGTGAGTTGTAGTATGATGAGTTGTGAGTCTAGCCTGACAATCAGTCGGCGTATACCATGTGTGATGGCATCAGAGAGAAGTTCTATCAACGCGCTATATTCAGCGATGTTATTCGTTGATCAACCAATACATACCCCTCTGAAACTTACTAACTCGCCGCTTGGATAAAAAATGGCCCAGGCCATGGAAGATAGGTTCCGCGAACTACGACTCGCTCTGTCGACATATCCAACACATGACTCCAATAGGTTTGACATCTGCAATGAATGTAAAAAGTGGATTACTTGACCAAAACAAACACTTTAGTGAAAAAAAAAACATAACAAAATCATACAGGTTACTATACTAAATCACGCATAGTAATGCTTGAGGTACAACCCATTACGAGGTTGTGCCAGTGGAATTTCATCATAATCCATTAACTCGTAGGCTCCTTTTGCTAACACTCACTTAACAATATAGGGGCCCATCCATAAAGACTTGAATTTACCTGCCCCCAATTTATCGGATTCTTGGTCATAAAGCAAGACCAAGTCACCTTCTGAGAAGACATGGGGTTTGACATTCTTGTCGAACTGCACTTTGACTCATTTCTTATGGGCTTCGTTAGCCAAAGCGGCATCACGATGGGTTTCATCCAATTGGATAAGTTCCAAGAAACGAGCCTCCTCTTTTGAAGTTCTGGGGAGAAGGTCAATTACGAGTTTGAGGGACGAGATTTCACACTGGATTGGTAAGACTGCTTCCAGGCCATATACCAGTTGGAAAGGTGTAAACTCGATCGCATTCCTTACCGATGTTCGGTAAGCCCACAAGGCTGAGTACAGGATTAGGTGCCAACTTCTTTTGTGAACTCCAATCATCATTTGCAGCATGCGCTTCAGGACCTTGTTGAGTGCTTCAACTTGTCCGTTGGCTTGCAGATAATATGGAGCAGAGCTGTCATGAGACAACCCTAGTTTGGCAGCTAATTCGACCATCATGTGATTGCGAAAATGTGATCCATGATCTATGACTATAGCTTGTGGGACGCCGAATCTAGCGACTAAATGATTGAAAAAGAAGAGGGTAGCTGTTTCACCAGTATTATCTAATGTAGGCATCGCCTCGGCCCATTTGGTAAAATAGTCGACTGCGACTATGATATACCCATGCCCCCCGGTCGAGGTGGGGTTACATGTCATGAAATCGATGCCCCATTTGGCGAAAGGCCCGACAACAACTATTGGCTGCAGAGGTGCCGGTGGTCTTCTGGTTTTGCTATCGAAAATTTGACAAGCATGGCAACTTCTCACTGTGGTTATGGAATCTTTGAACCAGAAGTATCCTGCTCGTAAAAATTTTTGCATTGTAGCATAACCAGATTGATGGCCCCGACACGCGCCTGAATGGCAATCATTCAGGACTTTTTCGGCCTCTTCATGTGTGAGGCACCTTCTCAGAACCGTATCGATACCACGACGGTAAAGTGTATCACCGACGATCATGTAGTCTTTTGCTTGGTATCGAATACGTTTTTGTTTGGAGCGAGAGGTATTTGGCCTATATTTTTGGGTTTGGAGATAAATGATTATATCCCCATACCACAGATTGCTTGAAGATATCAGAAACAAATTTTCGTCCACGATTGTTTCTTCGGATGTTTCATCGTTGGATGATGATGGGAGATCGCATAATAATTCTGCGAAAACCAGAGCTTTCTTTGACTTGGATTTTACAAATTCCAGATCAAACTTTTGCAGAATTGCTATCCATTTTGAATATTTGCCCCCCAGCAACTGTCGCGACAATATATAAGTCATGGAGTCACAATCTGACAGAATGGTAGTTTTTCGAAAGAGGACATAGTGTCGAAATCTCTGTATCACTTGAACAGCTGCGAGTGCTAGCTTTTCAACATAATAATATCTGTTTTCTATATCATTTAAGTTCTTACTTAAATAATATATAGGATGTTCAATTCCGTTGTCTTCTTGAACTAAAACCATTGCGATGGTTGTATCCGCTGTAGCCGGATACAGGTTAAAGTCTTTTTGATAATCAGGAGTGTACATTAATGATGCTTTCATTAGGGATTCTTTTAAAGCATCAAAGGAAGCTTGCACAACCTGATCCCAGACAAAGGGTACTTCCTTTTTCAAAAGACGCGTATAACCTTTAGCAAGTTCGGCGTAATTTGGAATGAACCTCCTCAAAAAGTTTGCTTTCCCTAGGAGTTTCTGAATCTGAAGAAAATTTGAAGGTGGAGGCAAATTTATGATTGCCTGAACCTTACATGGGTCGAGACGAATCCCATCTTTCGAGACTACAAAGCCAAGTAAACGACCAGAACTGACACAAAATACACATTTGTGTGGATTGAGTCGTATTTTGTAGTGTCGGAAAGGTAGAAATATCGCTCTTAAATGCTGCGGATGATCAGTCCGCTTTCGCGAATGAGTTGGTAGGTCGTTGAGGTATGGTTGAACGATGTTTTTGATGTCATGGAAGGCATAATTCATTGCCCTCTTAAAAGTTGCCCCTGCGTTCTTTAAACCAAAGGGTAATTTTCGATATGCGAATGTGCCCCATGGACAAATAAATGCAGTCTTTGACTGGTCCTGTGGGCGGATATTTATTTGATTATACCCAAAGAATCCATCCATGAATGAAAAGATTTTGCATCCAGCGCATTCATCAATTATTTGGTCGATGAAGGGTGTAGGGTAGTTGTCTTTTGGACAAGCTTGATTTACATCCCTATAATCGATGCACAATCTAATTGTTCCTTGTTTTTTCATAACAGGGACAATATTCGATACCCAATCGATTAGAGGAACTGGGTAAATGAAACCAGCATGGAGAAGTTTTTCAACTTCTGCCTTAATGGCAGCGACTTTCTTGGGGTGCACCTGCCGTAGCTGTTGTCGTACTAGTTTGACATCTGGATACATCTTGATTTCATGTTCAACGATACTCGAGTCAATGCCTAGCATTTCACTATATGACCAAGCAAAGACATCTCTAAATTCGCAAAAAAGAGCGTTATATATTTCCAGTTTTGAAGGAGAACAACATTTGCCAACATAAATATTCTCTACAACATGTGTTTTGGTTGAGATATTTATGGTGATAGTCTCTTCAATGTTGGACAAGTTTCCCTCGGAATCCACCGTGTTTACAGTATTTGATAGGAAATCAAAAACTGAAGGATGATAAAGGTCATCAGGAGTATTTTCTTCACAATTCCGAAGAAGGGAACGACGGTGGTAATCATCCCATGGTGCCCCTTCAACTACCATTGATTGAACAATTCCTTCATCGGTGACATGCACTCGTGACCAAGGATCTAAAGGGGTACCATATTCCTCAGACCTATCTATCCAAACACTTGATGAGCGTTGATTTGGGTTTGCCTCCCATGCTAGGAACATTGATTGCTACAATATTTCTATTGGGCTTGGAGGCAAAACCTGCGCATGATCCATGTCAATATCATTTTCTAAGATCTTCTTAGAAGATATCATGTTGCAGGTTCCTACTGACGCTACTTTCGCCAAATTGATTGGAGGTGGAAGGGCGAAAGTTCCCATTAATATAGGATCTTTTAGTAGGCCTACTCCGATATTTTGAAGCGAATAGGGGCTTCCATGGATCATTGGAATGCTTCGTGTAACTTGAGAACCATTGGGGAGGAAGTTTTGTTGATCGACGATTGTAATCCCTCCTTGAAAGGGAAATGCAATCTTCCTAAAATAGGTCAACACAACAACAGCCATGGCATATATCCATGGTCTTCCCAGTAGGATGTTGTAATCGAGATTTCCGTCGATTACCTCAACATCTATTTCTATTGTTTTCCCTCCTAGTTCAACCTTCAAGTTACTTAGAATACAATATGGGGTATATGTTTGGTGAGCTCCAGTATTGTAGCAATAATGCTACAACTCCTGGGGCTTCCTGTCTCTCATTTTATCAACCCGGTAGTTCGTACAAACTTGGAAGCGACGGTGCTGTATGCACAAGTACTAGCTCTTGTCGCAGCTGTCACTTGGTCAGCTGGCACAAGTCCGCTAGGGCTCAAGCCAACTTCTATAGGCTCTCAGAAGAAGCTTGCTAAATGATGGACGAAAGCTATCTCAAGGAAAACTAATCTACTTGACAAAAATGAACTGAAAGCAAATCAAAGCATAGAAACCCTAGGAAACCCTAATTTAACTAGTCTAACCTCTATGATGCAAAGAATGTGAAGGAAACTTCTACCAATGATGCCATTAATTCTAATAAGTGAAAATGCATGAATCTAAGCTACTTGCATCTTAAAAGACATGTTTTTGTATTTTTTCTTTAAGTGGATGGAGTGATTGTGATTTTGTGCTTATTAGGGTTTGGTTGTGCAGATGTGATGTAGAAGGAAGGAAAGTGGGGGAAAGGTTGGGGAGGCTAGGAGAGGTCCCCAGGGATCCTTAGCATCCGTCCACAGAGGTTCCTCACGTTCAGAGGCTCAGCAACTGAGTGAGTGGCCTCCTACAGGATGTCTGCAGGGGATCCTACAGGAAACTCAGAGGTTTCTACAGGAAGTCTACAGATTGCTACAGGATGACCTACCGTGGGTGTTTGAAGTGATGGTGGAGTGATGGAATGGTAGGGGGAGATATGTAAGGTAGATATAAAGCTGGTGATGGCTCAGGAGTGGAGAAGTAGGATGGAGAACGAGTATATGAAGTAGGTTGGAAGATGGAGGGCTAGAACAACGAAAGGTTAAGAGAATGAAGTTACGTGAGGAGTGGAGGAGTTTGGGAGATAACAGAGTAGATCAGAGGTCAAGGATGTGGTTGCATGCGTGATCAAGGCGAAGGAGAAGGTAATGGAACGATGAAGAGCAGTGTAAATAAAACAAATGGCTTATGACTGTCACCAAGACGAAAATTCATTAACCTATGCTACCTGTGCTATGAACTCAATGAACAGCAATCCAAAGCGTGAAGAGAAATGTGCATGAAGCTGGGATGAAGGTGTATGGTGCAAGTGTGAAGTGCATGGAAGAATCTATCATAACCGTGACTATGTTGCAGCATGTATAACGTGAAGAACTGCGTATTTTTGGTGGTTGGTGTAGACTGCACTCCAATCTCCAAACAGAGATGGCAGTGGAGGCTTTCTCAACCTTTTTCCTTGGAGCTCCAATGTATTATCAACCTGATATTCTAACTAAACAACTGAAAGCATTTCAACCATAAGCTAAACTCATTCAATCTCAGAAAAACTAACTCAGCAACCTATAATTTCGAATTGCATGGTAAAGCAATGAACTAAAGTGCTGGAAACGAAAAGTAACTAACATTACAACACAGAGGAGGTCTATTGCTCTCAGGTTGGGCCCTAACCTGAGAGCTATAGCTCCCTTAAAAGCTCAGAACTAGATCCAAATCTGGTTGCCTTTATTCATATTCAAAAATCTGATGTCATGCCAAAACTGGCTTACACAAAAACAAAAACCAAGCTTGCAACTCGTGCACAGCAATTACAAATGTAATTCCAAAGTTCAAAAAGCTCCTAACATAGGCTACGGCTTGCATATTTATACAAAATGATGATTAGGCAGGCTTCCTTCATTCGTGGGGCTTGGCTGTCCAACTGAAGTCAAACTGCTGTGAAACTGCTGATCCTGTAGAACGAGTTGGTTGCCTTTGAGCTCGGTGGGGAGAGCTATTGGAGCTTGGAGTTGAGGTGATAATTACGAGGAAAGTCATTTAAGGCCGTAGACAACCTCCCTATAAACCTGCAATGTCCTCCTTGCTGTCTCCTTGTCTCCATTTACGTGGTCTTTTGCTCTCTTTAATGCCAAAAACCTGAAATCAACATGTATTAGCCACACAAATATAATGTCTGCCCTTCTTCCTACAAACACACGAATATACTAAGAAATGAATGCATAAACAGTAAAAGATGAATGGTTGAGCAAGTAAAATAGGCCAAAATGAGCCCAAATTGTACCAAAAATTGGGGCTCATCATCACCCCCCAGCTAAACCATTTGCTCATCCTTGAGCAACCTTGCTCCTGCTCCTTGTCCTTGGCCGAGGACTAGGGACTGGAACAGGCTCTTTCTTTCCCGCTTTTGATGGCCCTGCCTTCTCTGCCCCTGGTGGTGACGAGGGTGGAACTTCTTCCCTCTTTCCTGTTTCTTTGAGCCGGGCTTCGGAAGGCGATTGGCCTATCTTTCGTGTCCAGGAGGTGACTTTCGGGCTTCCCTTCTCGGGGGTGGCCGGTGTTTTAGAGGGAGATTTCTCACTGGGTGAAGTAGGAACACTCCCTAAGGTGGTTTGGCTGCTGGGTGGAGGCTGCGACTTGTCCGTTTTCATTCTCTGACTTCTCCTGGCTTCGAAAGGTAGAGGGATCTCCCTCTCTCTCTTCTCCTTTGGCTTTGCAGGTGTGCTGAGGGCGGCCAGCGCAGCTGCTGCCTCCTTCTCGAGAATACCAGCCTTCTCTTCCTTGCTTTTTACTTTCCCAGTGCTCCTTGTGGAAGGCCCTTCCCTTTCTGTTTTCGGGCTTCCTGTAGAAGACCTTGCTTTATCCACTTTCGGCCCTCCTGTAGAAGACCCTTTCTTTACGAGCTTTGGGCTTCCTGTAGAAGACCCGGTTTTGACCACTGCCGGGCTTCTTGTGGAAGACCCCTTCTCTGCTTTTGGGCTTCCTGTAGAAGCCTGCGTCTGTGTTTTTGGGCTTCCTGTAGAAGCCTGTTGCTGCTTTCCTGTAGGCGTTGTTCTCGGGCTTCCTGTAGAAGCCTGCGTCTGTGTTTTTGGGCTTCCTGTAGAAGCCTGTTGCTGCTTCCCTGTAGGCGTTGTTCTTGGGCTTCCTGTAGAAGCCTGCTTCTGTTTTCCTGTAGGGACTGCTTTCGGGCTTCCTGTAGAAGCCTGCTTCTGTTTCCTGTAGACGCAGATGTCACCACCTTTTCTTCCTTGGCTGCATGGATTTCACTTTTGGCTTTGGCTGCAGGTGCTGATGAGGTGCTTGGGCTGACGGGGACCACCTCAGCTCTGTCCGTCCTACTCTTCAACCTCTTTTCTCTCGCTGACAGGATGGGGGTGTCCTCTTTTGCTCTGTCATCCTTTCCCTCATGCTTCTCTTTTCGTTCTTTCTTCTGTGCTGGAGTCGGGATCTTTTGGCCTTTCCCTCTCTTACTCTCGGCTACTGCCTCTTCTTCCTCACTGCTAGAGGAACCCGTTTCTTCAATCAACATCTTTATGTCCCCCTCTCTCGTTAAATTTCTAAATGATTCCCATGAGAGGGGAACCTTATATGAGTGGAGCGCATCCTCCACAAGAAGCTTGATTAACCCATGGTGGGCTACCTGATCCGGTATGCCGTCCTTGAGCTTTGTAGCGCACTCCATCAAGGACTGTAGCAAAAAGTAAGGGATGCTCAGTCTCTGCTCTGCAGGAAGATCAATCCGGTGTCTTAGTTCATTGAGCAGCCGAAAGTGATATGCATACACGATGCTATAACGACCTTCACAGGTGATATATTTCATGATTTGCAAGCTGACTTCGTTCCATGGTGGCGACAAGCTTGTCCTTCGCACCCCATTTTTGTCCTCCGAGAATTCTTCCTCAGGTGGGAAGAACTCTTTCTTGGCTTGCTGGCTCAGCTTTCGTTCTTCTTTATCCCACGGCAGACCCATAGGAAGTTCAGTGATTCTACTGATAGATTGCGGGGTGAGCTTGAGGCTTAGGCCTCTGAAATTCACTGTGGCCAGCGTTTTGGATTTTGGCCTCAAGGCCTGCAAGAATTCCTCGGCCACTTCATCATCGTAACCCTGCAGCTTATCACAAAATGATATCCATTGTGCTCGGGTGAAGAGCTCCACCACTTCCCGATTTCTCCTCAATTTATCTGAATCAGTGGGTTCTCGCCTAATAAACCCACCCGGCCTGATGGCACAGCTTTCTTAACCGGAGGTGGTGATGGTGGAAGAGAGTTTAGTTTCGGAGACAGAGTGTAGAACAATGCGCATAACCCACAAAATTTTATGACACAGTCTAATTACTCAACAATCCTGTAGAATGACAGTATAGGCACACAGACAGCAATTTCACCACTTTCTCTATAACCAGACGGTGAATGACAATCCTACCACCTTTAATGACCAGTTGCATGAAAAGTCCAGGGTTACCTCGTTACTCGGCCACCTTTTTACATGAGGCACCCACTTTCCTGTAGAAGACTGTGTTCCTGTAGGATGACAGCGTTCCTGTAGAATGCAGTATTCCTGTAGAATGCCGCGCGATTTTTCGGGAGAGTCTACAGTCGGTCTGCGCCTTGGGTGTGCTTCTTCGACCGCTCTGATAGCCAAAGACTCGGCGTATCACTCTGCAAAAGGATCAGGATCGCCGCTCGAGTTCAAACTGGTGGTTGGTGCATGCATGAATGCGATCTAGCCGATTAGATTTTGAATTTGGCGGAACTCGTGGCGCGGGGGATGAGCTGTCCCCGCCGGACCGTTGGGTGACGTCATCCCCATCATTCAACTGTGCGTTCCCTTGCTGCTACATCAATTCCTGCGGATCTACCGCCGCCTTTTTCTATTAGTCGTTCTTTTCCCGACGGGATTTCTCACGTGCATGCTGCCCATACGTTTTGTCCTGGCCGCCACTCATACATCCAACTGGACCATTCACTGACTGACGTGGCCGGCCAAATGGCCACACCGATGCTCAACCCATTCACCTTTACGCTTAGCAATCAATAAAAGTAATCATTCATGCAGTCTGAAGGAGAGAAGGGTTGAGACACTTACCTGCGTGGCTGTACACGGTGTTTCAGCTCTTTGGGATGCTGAGGAATCGATTTACCTGCTGCTGGCGATCTTACACAGTCCCGGAGGTTTATGTTCACGAGCTGCCGCTGATAGATGGCATGCTTTGGTTGCATGCGCCCACATTTTACTTCAGATGGCCCGCGCGGTGAATGGTATCCACTCTAGCAGGTTTAACGGTTACAGGACTCCCGCGGGATGTCTTGGTACCGTTCTTCCTCCTCGGGTGCATGCTGCACGACGATAGATGGCCTCACGATCATGCTCGGTGCTTCTGGACGACTGTGGTGAACAGGAGGTGAGATCTCCGGCGTTTTTTCATTGACAGTTTACTTTTCCCGAGAACTCATCGATCTGCCTTTTTTGATGCAGGTACTTTGTTGCATGGCGACACGGATGGTGGAATAATGTTGCAGCAATGTGCATGGTTGACAATGGTGGCATGCATGCATCCAAACCCACCCTTAACCGCCAGATCTGTTCATGAAATGCATTCTGGGCCGTTCTGAGCTTCTACAGGAAGTTTCCTGTAGAAATACAGAGCTTCCTGTAGAAAGGCAGCTCTTCCTGTAGAACATCTGCACCTTCCTGTAGAAAATCCGCATCTTCCTGTAGAAAATCTGCGTCTTCCTGTAGAAAATCTGCGTCTTCCTGTAGAAGACTCAAGCTGTAATGAAAGTGCACATACCTTGAAGAAAATGAGCATTCTTGGAGGAGGTGCTGGTGAGGTGTCCTGGCTGCATGATAAGGACCCTTGGCCTTGAGTTGAGAGGCTTCCTCTCCTCCATAGAACACCTGCAATCTGCATGCAACTTTCACATAATAAACTTGCTGATCTTGTATTTTTCTTTTTGTTTGTTTTTTTTTTCTCTTTTTTCTCTTTTTTTTTTTGTTTTTTTGTTTTTTGAAAGATAGCAGGGGCGCCTCAATGAGGTTTTCACCCCTACCACCTGCCTTGGGCGCCTCAGAAAGGTTTTCACCCAAGGATCTTTATTATTTATTTATTATTATTATTATTTTTTTTTTTTAGATTCTTCAGGGTATGCCCAAAGCAGGGGCAGAACCCTTCTCTATGACCAATACTGCCTTCTCCATAGTTTTGATGAACTCTTGTCTTGAGGGAGGCTTCCTGTAGATCTTCAATCGATGCCCATTGACAAGCATGGGGATGGCTTCCTCATCAATGGTCCGAATAAGAACAGATCCATTGTCATGACATTTTTCCACTGAATATGGCCCGAGCCATCTGGTTCTCAACTTCCCCTTGAAATCTTTGTATCTGGAGTCATACAACAAAGCCCAATCTCCCAGCTGAAATTGCTTGTCATGGAGATGTTGTTCATGCCACACCTTTCTCTGAAGTTGAACCACTTCTGAGTGAAGGAGGGCCTGCATGCGGTGCTCATCCAGTCCATTCAGCTGCAATAGCCTTTCTTGTTGTGCATGGCTGAGATCTAGATCCAGCTGAGCCGCCATCCTCAAAGTGTTGTATTCGAACTCAATGGACAACAAAGCTTTCTTCCCATAGACCAGCTCATAAGGTGTGAAGCCGGTGGTGGTCTTCCAAGTGGTGTTGTAAGCCCATGTGGCTTCAACCAGGCGATCTGCCCAGTCCTTTCTGCTGCTGCTCACCACCTTGGTCAAGATCCCTTCTAATGCTCTATTGGTGACTTCCACCTGCCCATTTGCTTGAGGATGATAGGGGGTGGAAGTCCTATGCTTGATCTTGTGATGAGCTAGTAGATCTTCAACCAGGTTGGAGGTGAACTGGCTCCCTTGATCGGTGACCAGCTCTCTTGGATAGCCAAACTTATAGAAGATGTTTTCTCTTAAGAACTCGGCCACCTTTTCTTCTGTTGCTACTTTGATTGCTTTGGTCTCTGCCCACTTCGTCAGGTAGTCAGTGCACACAATGATGTAAGACCTTTGCCTCGAAGGAGGATTGATTGGGCCCACAAAGTCCATACCCCACTTCTCAAATGGCTCAAGAGTCACTTGAGGTTGGAGAGGCATCTCATCCTTTTGGGTCGGTTTCCCCATTCTTTGGCATTGGTCACACTGGCTGACATATCTTCTGACATCTTGATGAAGTGTGGGCCAATAGTAGCCTGCCTGCAAGATTTTGAAGGCGGTTCTCTTTGCTGCAAAATGTCCTCCACAAGGCCCATCATGACAGGTGAGGAGGATGTCAAAGACTTCCTCCTCCCTTACACAACGCCTTAAGATCTGATCGAGGCCAAGCTTGAACAGATTTCCCCCGATCCAGGTAAATGAGGCACTCTTTCTGATGATTTTGCTCTTCTCTCTCGAAGAGAGATGCGGAGGGAACTGTGCTGAAACAAGGTAGTTTGCTATATCAGCAAACCATGGAGAGAGTACTGAGATAGCAAACAGATGTTCATCGGGCATCTGGTCATCCACTGTTCCATCCTCACCTGCAGATAAATCCAATCTAGATAAAAAGTCAGCAACAACATTTTCTCTACCTGGTTTGTCAACAATGGTTAAGTCAAACTGCTGCAATAAAAGTAACCATCTAATAATACGAGCATTCACATCTGGTTTATTCATTAAATATCAGATTGCAGCATGGTCAGTATGTACAAATGTTTGATAACCAGTGATATAATGTCGGAACTTGTTCAGTGCATGGACCACAACTAAGAATTCTTTCTCGGTTACAGTGTAATTCATCTCAGCTTTGGACAAGTTTTTGCTAACGAAGTAAATGGCATATGAAAGTTTTTGCTCCACTTGTCCTAAGGCTGCACCTATGGCTTTGTTCGAGGCATCAGTGTGGATGTGGAAAGGTAGGGCCCAGTTTGGACCTCTCAGGATTGGGGCTGACACTAACTTGTCTTTTAATTCATTCAAACTCTTCTGACAATCGTCAGTCCAATTAAACTCCACATCTTTTGCCAACAGGCCAAACAATGGCGAGGCTAGCTTGCTGAAGTCTTTAATGAATCTTCGGTAATATCCTGCTAATCCCAAGAAACTCCTAACATCCCTTACCTTTTGTGGAGGTGGAACCTTCTTGATTAGAGCAATTTTGTTAGGATCCACCTGTAACCCTTGGTGAGAGATGGTATAGCCTAGCACGGTCCCTTCAGTCATTAAGAATTCACATTTTTCAGGACTAAGGGACAAGTTCATCTCGATGCACTTGGTTAGGAATTTTTCCAAATTGGACAATGCTTCCTGGAAGTTGGCCCCGTAAGGGGTAAAGTCATCCATATAGATTTCTACTGCATCATGGACCAACTCCGAGAAGATGCTTAAGACAGCTCTTTGGAAGGTAGCAGGAGCATTGCATAGCCCAAAGGGAAGGACACGGTAGGCAAAGGTACCCCAAGGACAAGTGAAGGTGGTCTTATCTTGGTCTTCCGGGCTGATTTGAATCTGGTTGTACCCGCTAAACCCATCCAGGAAAGAGAAGAACTTCTTTCCTGCCAGTCCATCCAACACTTGATCTATGAAAGGTAGAGGGAAATGGTCTTTCTTGGTAGCTTTGTTCAGCTCTCGGTAGTCCACACAGATTCTCCATTTCCCATTTTTTTTGGGAACCAAGACCATAGGGGACACCCATTCACTATCTGAGATGGGGTAGATGAATCCGACATCCAACAGTTTCTGCAAATCTTCCTTAACAATGTCCTTAAGGGCTGGATTCATTCTCCTCTGGGGTTGCCTAACCGGTTTACAATCCTCTTTGATGTATATGTGATGGGTACAGACCGAGGGATGGACTCCTTTCATCTCCTTATAGCTCCAAGCAAAAGCATCTAGGTGGCTGGCCAACAGGTTACACAACTCCTTCTCCTGGGAAGGAGATAGGGAGGAGCTGATATTTAATGCTCTCTCAGGGCCGAACTCCACATTCTTGACTTTGGGAGTGACAGGGTTGGTTGTACAAAGATCCACCAAGGAGCTAGCTTTGGCATCCTCCACCAACTTCTCTAAAGATAGTGCACTGGAAGGTGGATTCTGGATCAAAGTCTCAATCAAGTCATCCTCGGTTGGAGGGTCTCTTCTAGTGGTATCTAGGGTGCACAGAGGTGCTGAGTACACCTCGTCTTCCTCTCCTTCTTCTAGCCAAAGTGGTAATTCATGCTCTAAGGAGGGTTGGGCAGGAGGGTATAGGACTAGCTGCTTGGACATGGGACCATTTTTGATGGTCATGTTTCCTGCACGACAACTTATGTAAGCATCTGCAGTAGCTAACCAAGGCCTTCCCAAAATGAGAGGATATCCAGTAAGCTTTGCCTTTGGTTGCAGAACCAGGAAGTCTGCAGGGTATTCCCAAGAGTCAATCGAGACCAAGACATCCTCCACAATCCCTCGGGAGTCACGGTGGAGCGATCTGCTAGTTGCAGTACTGTCGAGGTCTTCCTCAAGGAATCCTGAAGATTGAGTTTGAGCATGGTATCCCTGGTCATCACATTAATGGCGGCCCCCAGATCAATCAAGGTGTGAGGGATGATGGTGCCATTGATGTGAACATCTACTACAGGACTTCCAGGATCTAGATACTTTGGGCAAATGATTTGTCCTAGCATAAGGTCAGACAGTTGTCCTATGACATTGATGGTTGAGGCATCTTTCTTTCTCCTGCCTGGGTGTTTGAAGCACTTTTCCTTAACCAGTTTGTTGTATATGGGCGCATCCTTGATGGCTTGGAGAAGTGGTATTTTCACACACAACTGCTGGAGTTCTCCCAGAAGCTCATCCTCCTCTGGGTTGGGTTGTGTGGTGGCTGCTAGTCTCTCAGGAAAGGGTGGAATAACCTTTGGTTCACTTTCCTGTTTATCCTCCTCATCCTCTGGGGGAGGAGGTTGGCGATCTGGAAGGGTCTTCCCAGATCGAAGATTGATCTCCTGGATCTCCACAGCATAGGTAGGACATGATGTTTCCCCAGTGTATACCTGCTGAGCCTGTCTATTGTTGGGGTTCGGGTTCGGTTGAGCAGGCATTTGAGGTTGTCTTGGAGGAGCAGGAGGTAAAGGCTGAGGTTGAACTTGTGGTGGAGGCAAAATGGCAGGAGGAGTGTTGTATTGCGGCCTCCACCCCGACTGAGGTGCACTCCACTGAGGCTGTGACTGGGCATGTTAATGATATGAATGAGAAGTAGGTTGAGTAGGGTACTGAGGTGGATAAGACCATGGAGGAGGCATGGACCAGAAAGGATGAGCAGGGGGACCCCAAGAAGGCATGGGAGTCGATTGGTTGGGGTTGTAATAAGCTTGTGGTGCCCCTTGCATTCCCTGCTGATAAGGTCTAGATCCTTGCGGCCTCCTTTGGTTGATGAAGTAGAGAGGTTCAGTGGGGGCTTCGGTCCCTTGGTACATGGATTTAAACCCAGGTAAGGTTGGACACTGATTTGTGGGATGGTCTTCCTCACAAACGAAACACACTTCAACTGAATGCAATGGGCATTCATTCTTAGGGTGTCTTCTGGTGCACCTAGGGCAGAAGACAACCAAGGCTCTCTCAGCTTCTTCTTTCTTCCGCTGGATCCTGAAGGTGTCCAGCTGCATGGCAATGGTCTGTCTCACCTCACTCTTAAGATCTTCTAATTGGTTTGTAAACTCATGTTTGGAGAAAGGGACACCAGTGGAGAGGAGATTTCCTCTTCCTCGTTTCCTAGCTGCCCTGGAGTGATTTCTAAACATAGTCTTGATGTCCTCATAAGGCAGTTGGTAAATTTCCCCCCCAGCTAACATATGAAGGGTATCTATGAGATCTTCAGGGACTCCTCGGAGTAGGACCAACTTGAGGGATTCAGGGTCAAGTGTGCACCTGGCCCGCTTATAGCTAAGTTGGAACCTCTCCTCATAATCCTCTAAGGACTCATCATTTCCCATGGTCATCCAAAAGATTTCTCCCTTGGTTTCCTTAGACCTACAGTAATCCCTATACTTGGTATTGAAGGCTTGCTGCATCTGAGCCCAAGTAGTGATACTATTCCCAGGTAATCCCATGAACCAGCGTAGTGCTGCATCCTTAAGAGTTGAAGGGAAAAGCTTCAGCTTTTGCTCATCTTCAGTATAGTCATAGGTTCTACAAAGGAAAGCAAACTCAAACAAGAAGGTATCAGGATCCTCAGTGGTCAGTCCATGGAAGTGAGGCAAGGCGGAGGGGCTAATGTTCTTCATCTTCGTCTCTCCATTGGTCTCTCGGATGGGGAAGGCACCTTCTATTCTCTCATCTTCTCTTCTATTATCAACCATGGCTTCAGATGGAGTGGTCTCTAACTCTTCTTCTTCTATAGGGTCTTGGTATATCTCAGGATGTTCACCTATAGGTTCCTCTGGGTCACTATCACCAAATAAGAGAGAAGGGTGACTTAGTGATGTGGTGGGGGTGTTGGGTAGGAATTTGCCTGATTTATCTCGGTTCCTACGAGGCATGAAATGGAAAGGACTTTTCTTTTTTTGATTGCTTTTGCTTTTTTTCTTTTGGTACCTGCAAAACCGAAACATAGTGATCTACAACTAACTATCTTGCTCAAATGAAATTGCGGAATTGAAAGGCTAATCTAGGAAAGCAAGAAATACTAATCTATGGAAGCAGGAAATGCTAATCTATGAAAGCAGGAAATGCTAATCTATGAAAGCAGGAAATGCTAATCTATGAAAGCAGGAAATACTAATCTATGAAAGCAGGAAATACTAATCTATGAAAGCAGGAAATACTAAACTATGAAAGCAGGAAATGTCTATGCTACTTTTGCAGAATGGAAATGAAATAAACTACTGAGCAGAAGCAAGAGTAAGAAAGTAGAAGAAAAGCAACAATTACTAATACTCTGACGCTTCCCTGGCAACGGCGCCAAAAAGATGGTGAGCTCCAGTATTGTAGCAATAATGCTACAACTCCTGGGGTTTCCTGTCTCTCATTTTATCAACCCGGTAGTTCGTACAAACTTGGAAGCGACGGTGCTGTATGCACAAGTACTAGCTCTTGTCGCAGCTGTCACTTGGTCAGCTGGCACAAGTCCGCTAGGGCTCAAGCCAACTTCTATAGGCTCTCAGAAGAAGCTTGCTAAATGATGGACAAAAGCTATCTCAAGGAAAACTAATCTACTTGACAAAAATGAACTGAAAGCAAATCAAAGCATAGAAACCCTAGGAAACCCTAATTTAACTAGTCTAACCTCTATGATGCAAAGAATGTGAAGGAAACTTCTACCAATGATGCCATTACTTCTAATAAGTGAAAATGCATGAATCTAAGCTACTTGCATCTTAAAAGACATGTTTTTGTATTTTTTCTTTAAGTGGATGGAGTGATTGTGATTTTGTGCTTATTAGGGTTTGGTTGTGCAGATGTGATGTAGAAGGAAGGAAAGTGTGTGATTTTGTGCTTATTAGGGTTTGGTTGTGCAGATGTGATGTAGAAGGAAGGAAAGTGGGGGAAAGGTTGGGGAGGCTAGGAGAGGTCCCCAGGGATCCTTAGCATCTGTCCACAGAGGTTCCTCACGTTCAGAGGCTTAGCAACTGAGTGAGTGGCCTCCTACAGGATGTCTGCAGGGGATCCTACAGGAAACTCAGAGGTTTCTACAGGAAGTCTACAGATTGCTACAGGATGACCTACCGTGGGTGTTTGAAGTGATGGTGGAGTGATGGAATGGTAGGGGGAGATATGTAAGGTAGATATAAAGCTGGTGATGGCTCAGGAGTGGAGAAGTAGGATGGAGAACGAGTATATGAAGTAGGTTGGAAGATGGAGGGCTAGAACAACGAAAGGTTAAGAGAATGAAGTTACGTGAGGAGTGGAGGAGTTTGGGAGATAACAGAGTGGAGCAAAGGTCAAGGATGTGGTTGCATGCGTGATCAAGGCGAAGGAGAAGGTAATGGAACGATGAAGAGCAGTGTAAATAAAACAAATGGCTTATGACTGTCACCAAGACGAAAATTCATTAACCTATGCTACCTGTGCTATGAACTCAATGAACAACAATCCAAAGCGTGAAGAGAAATGTGCATGAAGCTGGGATGAAGGTGTATGGTGCAAGTGTGAAGTGCATGGAAGAATCTATCATAACCGTGACTATGTTGCAGCATGTATAACGTGAAGAACTGCGTATTTTTGGTGGTTGGTGTAGACTGCATTCCAATCTCCAAACAGAGATGGCAGTGGAGGCTTTCTCAACCTTTTTCCTTGGAGCTCCAATGTATTATCAACCTGCTAGTCTAACTAAACAACTGAAAGCATTTCAACCATAAGCTAAACTCATTCAATCTCATAAAAACTAACTCAGCAACCTGTAATTTCGAATTGCATGGTAAAGCAATGAACTAAAGTGCTGGAAACGAAAAGTAACTAACATTACAACACAGAGGAGGTCTATTGCTCTCAGGTTGGGCCCTAACCTGAGAGCTATAGCTCCCTTAAAAGCTCAGAACTAGATCCAAATCTGGTTGCCTTTATTCATATCAAAAATCTAATGTCATGCCAAAACTGGCTTACACAAAAACAAAAACCAAGCTTGCAACTCGTGCACAACAATTACAAATGTAATTCCAAAGTTCAAAAAGCTCCTAACATAGGCTACGGCTTGCATATTTATACAAAATGATGATTAGGCAGGCTTCCTTCATTCGTGGGGCTTGGCTGTCCAACTGAAGTCAAACTGCTGTAAAACTGCTGATCCTGTAGAACGAGTTGGCTGCCTTTGAGCTCGGTGGGGAGAGCTGTTGGAGCTCGGAGTTGAGGTGATAATTACGAGGAAAGTCATTTAAGGCCGTAGACAACCTCCCTATAAACCTGCAATGTCCTCCTTGCTGTCTCCTTGTCTCCATTTACGTGGTCTTTTGCTCTCTTTAATGCCAAAAACCTGAAATCAACATGTATTAGCCACACAAATATAATGTCTGCCCTTCTTCCTACAAACACACGAATATACTAAGAAATGAATGCATAAACAGTAAAAGATGAATGGTTGAGCAAGTAAAATAGGCCAAAATGAGCCCAAATTGTACCAAAAATTGGGGCTCATCAATGTTCGTTCGTCAAATGCTTTTAATGTCGTCGAAGATCGCGACAAGGTTGGATATCCTAAAGTTTTCTAGCAACTCATCGACATAATACATGTAGATGCCCCCTCATCAATAATTGTTCGATGAATAGTTTTGTTGAGGGCTTTCACTTGAACGAGGAAAGCTAGTTGAGCTGGTAACTGAGGATCGTATCCTTTATGATCGAAGGATACAAGATTGAAATCCTTTTGGTCTATCCCACCAATGGCTGATAATAAACCCTGCTTTTGGGATGGGCAATTTTGTAGTACCTCAAGAGTCGACATAGCGGATGGCGATTGGGCCAAATATTCCACTAAATTATAATGCTATGCCGCTCTAGCGTGGGGATTAAACGTCGACTTGTGTACTACTCCCTTTAGCGGTTTTATTGTCAACTCGGGAATGATGGGTGGCGCAATTTCTGTCGAAGTTGTTGTTGAACTACTAGGTTGATCTTTATCCTTGTTGTTCGACAGCTGTGGATTCCCATAATCTTTATTTCTTGTCGATATCAAAGCATCATTTTGCTGTTTGGAAACCAACAACATCAAAACTTGACACCGGGAAGCATCTTCATTGTCAACCAGATTTGTCCCTGGATTTGGAAACGGATCAGTCAATACTGCCGAGGTTTTTGAATTCTTGAAGAATTTTTTAAGCTCAGCTCTGTGTGGACAATCTGCGGTCCGATGATCCTCATCGCATATAAAGCATGGACTTTTTGGTTTCCTATTTCCAGGAGGGTTTGTAGAAGATTTTTCAGGTGATGATTCTTCCTGTTTCTTCTTCTTCCCTTTGCCTTTCTTCTTGCCCCCTAGTTGCTTGGTTTCTTTGCCTTTATCTGTCGATACGGCATTTACTTCTGAGGCAAGAAGTTCCTCATTTGCATTTTGACCAGAAATCTTATGGGCCTTTTTAGATGTAGCCTTTGTCGATTTCGTGTCTGTTGCGCCAATCACACCATCGCCGGCATGAGAGTCATTGTTTGATTTAGGAGGAGGAGGAATTGAGAATTCTGGTCTAGGAGTGTCAGGTATTTTATCGTAGAGTGTGCCGGACTGAGTGTAAATCAAGTCCAAATATTGTGCACGAGCGATAACCTGCTCTTCGGTGACGACTCCCCCTTTTGCCACATCTTCCGTGATGGAAGGCACTAATGACTTGATAAACTATTCAGCTAAGAGCTAATTGGGAACATACGTTTTCACCATTCTACGACGACGTTTCCACTCATGTATATGATCAGATATGTGAGTGGTCGTCGTTTGTTTGAAGTTGGTAAGAAGTTCCGTTCCCATTTCGTACCTTATCGGTAACTGAAAATGGGTTAAAAAGGTTGTGGCGAGGGTACTGAAGTTGTTGAATGAAGCTCTAGGAAATTCGATATACCATTTTACTGCCGGACCAGTTAACGTCCTCTTAAAAAGGCAAAGCCTAATCGAATCATCGTTTAGGGTGTTTGATGAACACCACAGATGAAAGGTCATCACATGATTCGATAGATCTTCACCTGGATTTCCATTAAATTTAGGAATATCTGATGGAAGTTTATGTGGAATCGCTGGCCACCAAGGGGCGTAAGCGATTGGATCGTTTGTTAACCGATTTAAATCAGGTAACTCTAAAGTCGCCATGAAGGGTAACTGTTGATTCAGGTTAGGTGAAGCATACCCAGGATAAGATGGGATTGCCTGAGCAGTTGGTATTTGCATACCAGCATAATGTATTTGATGCTGGTAACTCTGGTAAGGTTGGTGGGCATGACCATTGTAAAATGGTTGATTTTGACTGTTTTGAATATACGGTTGCCCACTATTCACAAAGATCTGTTGCTCAGAACTTTGGTATACTTGTTGGAACTGCGGTTGTTGGTATTTCACTAGCCATGGTTGCGATGCCATGTGTTGTTGCCCGATACTAACTGTTTGACCAAGATGAGGGGTAATTGTACCCGTTTGAACCTGTGTCATTCCACCAGTCGGCGATTGTGGTTGAGTTGCAAGGTCAAGGGACTGTTGCATTACAACCTGAGAAACCTGAGGTTGGCATACAACAGGCAGCGCTTGAACTTGCGACACCATCACAATAGCTGGCGTAGTTGGTATACTTGACATAGGTAAGCATTGTTGCATCGAATATACAACTCTTGGTTGTTGAGGTAGTATCGATATCCAACCGCTTGAAGTAATTCCAGCATAACCCGAATTTTGTTGTGAACTCCCGTATGGCTGTCCTCCTGGAGGGGATAATGAAAGGGCATACTGCCCCCCATACAGTGGTAATCCGATACTTAAGGGAATGGTTTTCCCTTGAGGGCTGAACTGCCCAAATTGACCTCCAAATGGATCAATTTGTTGAGACTCAAACATAAGAGTTTCCGGATATTATTCCAGATGAACAAATAGGAACAGACCATACCGTCGAAATGGCCCCTGAGTGGGCTCCTTCTAGCAATTGAGAGCTATTTGGGATAGATGGTATACCGACGAACATTGTTGGAGTGATAGCAAGGAGTTCTGTCGTCACTGTGTCAGACGACACAGTCCTAGATGTTGACGGTTGTTCAGACATTTCTAGTCTATCCAAAATATTACCTAGCGTTTCTACAGGAGCTTCCGTTGGCGGTAGACTAAATTCTGATGAAGAAGGATATAGAGTGATCCTGACTCCAAATTGCGATGGAGTACTAGATGGAGGATCTTCCACAATCTCTTCTATAGCAATCAGACCAGGTGGAAGGGGTAGACCGTCAGGTCCGTAGAATATTTCTGGTGCTGAATAAGGTATGGAATCTGCAGTGACAGATGTTTGGGGAGCAACACTCTCCGAACCGGTTGTAGATGGAACTGGTTCAGTGATACAAGTGTTTACCCTTAGACTAGGATCGGTACCACTGTCCTTTTGTGGCTACTGAACTTCTTCTGTAAAGGCAGGGATTCTAGAAATGTTTGGAGTAACTGAAATATTTGATGTTTTTGGAACACTTGTTCTAACTTTAACAGGAGATTTGGAACCGGTTAAATGAGTTCGCTTTGTCCGTACTAGCTTCGATTCCGGAGACAAAGACGGTTGACTCGTAAGCCTCCACAAACGACGGGGTTTCAATTGACTTTCTTCCATGATTGCGGATTACTCGATCAACTAAAAATAAAGGGGAAGTATGTTTCCGAATTAGATGAATTTTAGATGCTTTGACACAACTTGTTTTTTCAATTTTTAAGAGTCGAGAAAAAACAAAAGATGACTCTAGTTGCCTTCAATTTTTAATGAGCCTGAAGTGACAAGTGCTCAGATGGACCTTTTCCGTTAAGGAGTCTGAAAAGGAACGAAAGGGACTGCTTTGGAAATCTAGGTAGAGGGATTACCAAACCAATCGCAAAACTACAGAATACTTTTTATGGTACGGCAGTCAATCTTCCCGAATGCTGTGTTCAGTGCATTGCGATCGATAGGGCGGCAGACACGGCTTCCTATGGATAAAGGATTAAGCCTATTATGGTCTCCCAAAATATACTCGACGGTACGTGGGAGCACAAGTCCGTACTGGCACTTATCGTCTCAAAGTGGAGGAATCACCCAACCATCAGTGAGAACAACAGTTACCAGGCTTTACGACGCCGGAATACGTCTCTAGCCTAGATTTCTAAATGTTGTGCGTTAGGTTCCAAAGCGTTGTTAGATTCATTGAATTTATTTTATAGTTGATCTTGTTTATGAAGTTTTCCTTTCAGATTCACCGCGAGATGTAGATGTGTAATTCCTAAAATGCAATCTAAGATGATAAACAGTCTTTTATCTTCTTTGTGCAATGAAAATCCTAGCTACTAAGGAAAGAGAGACAGTATTCTTTCACAAAGAGCAAAGAGCACACTCTAAATGCACTTTCCTAAATCAAACCAATCAGACAGTCTAAATGCAAATGCACATGCATGTGTTTGTTTTCGGCTTTGTTAGTATGTGAATGGAGAAAAGAAAGCTACTGCACAAATCCGAATTACTTTTCAAGTGACAATTATCAACAAATTTCTTTTCGAAATAAAAAATGGAGACAATCACAACACTTTACGATTTGGAAATGAATACTTGATTTTGGCACTAGAAAAATTACAAATTCAGACCAAATACAATAGTAACAGGATAATCGACTATCTAAAGCAACCAAACTCTTTCCTATGATTGAAAACGACACTTGCGACGCTTTCAAATCAAAGGACGACAGTACGATTACATTACTTTTGCAAAGGAGAACTGAAAATGACTCAACAAATACACAAAAACATTTACAGTTCTTTTGTACAAAGGAGGCGGAATAACAGTAAGGAAAAGGGGTTTCAAACATAGATATACTGATTACAGGTAGCAAAATTCATGAATAGAACTGGAAAGAATGAATCACAGGAACCAAAACTGAACAATGCCTAGTTTAATCAGCGCATCTATAACACAGGGAATTGAAATGCAACGCACCTACTACACTTGGGAAGTGCGCTGAATTTCAGATTCTTAGAACAGTACCTGCGCTGGGCCAGAGATGAGACTTTGCTTGGGTTCCGAGTCACAGTTTGCAGTTCAGTTCATGGGTTTTGGCCGAGCAAATGGTAATCAGTAATGCAACAATCAGGGGTAGATCTAAGGAGGATCTAAGAGCTATCACAAAGGGCAATCATAGGGTTTGTAAATCAGTTGTTTAATTTATAAACAAATCCCAGAGATTGACTAAAGCAGCATTTATCTACTTTGCATTTGCATAGCAAATGCAGTTTGAAAGCTACCTGGCTCGACTTCAGGCTCCGTCTGTAAGTTTATAAAATAAACAACAAGGAAGATAAACAAACAAACTAATTCATCCCCAGTGGAGTCGCCATTTTGTTACAGGGAAAAGTGTCTACACAGAATTGCTTATCCCACTAAGGTGTGATAGCTACCTTAGAAACAAACAAAGTAAAGCTACTTTCGTTTTTCCTTTATGAAGTATAGATGAGAGAAGAACAAAGGAGACCAACCTCTGTCTTGCGCTAATCTCCTAGTTCGATTCCTCTCTCTCCTGATAGACTTTCGCTACTTGTTCCCTTGCACGTTGAGCTTCACAGAGTACCTATAAGATCACAGTAGCATAGCACTATACAAGAACATGGATCTATAATCATAAACAATCTAGGATCAGATGTAAATTGACCATACAAATGCAGAAAACATAAATGACACAAGAGTACGGAGGAAAACTTGAATAGCTTTTATTGATAAACAAGAAAGAGCCAAGGGAATTACAACCAGTTGTTCTGACCCAGCATCATCCCCTCAGCAAGGAAGCGCCTCTTCACCTCATACAAAGCTTAGATCACCCAACAATCTGATCTTATCTCAAGGAACCAACAACAATTCCTTACAATATGCAAAATTCCAGCCTCCGGATCTCTAGGATGTAGGATCCATATATAGATATCTGTAAGGGAGATGAGTCAGCTTGTGATTTGATTAGTGTCTTCCCTCTGATAGTTCTTGCTTCCACTTGGACATTGATGATCTCTTACTCATCCTTGGTCGAATTCAGAGAGGCAAGTGTCACAGGAGAAGTTTCTGGAAGTTTCCATGCCTCTCCACCTCGCGGAATGACACTGCCATTTGTCACTTCTCGCCCATCGCACCCCATAGAAGGGATTTTTGAAATGCAACGCACCCACACAGTGTGTTTAGGTGAGATGCAATGCACTTTACCTATGGAGCAGCTAAAATGATCCTGTTTTGACCAGTTCTGAGCAGTTTTTCATGGAGAACTTCTGGGAGAAGCTGTAATCAGTTGACCTTGTTCCTTTAGGGGTTAGAACAACACTTTTAGGGACTTAGGAGCCCTTGGTTTATGGACATTTCATGCTTGGGGTTGTAGTGCCCAAAAATGTCTATAACAGGCCCCTTGACCAGAGCACATGAATGGTGCAAATAGGATTTCAGGAGGACCTGGTAGAGGTTGAGGACAGTTGATTTGCTACAATTGCAGAGGACCAGAACACTACGCCCGTGATTGTACTAATCCAACACGTCCGTAGTGCAAGTATTGCAAATTGTTTTATCATGAAATGAAATATTGTCCTATGCTAATAGTGAGGATACATGACAAAGGGGTGCTACCACCCCCGTCAACTCAGAACCTGCAGATGATGAGGTTTGAGCCATGCAAGGAAGATAAAAATGTGGAATCACAATAGGATATGACAAGGGGAAACAACCAGAATCTAGTACATGTGTTCGCAAAGCTTCAGTGAAGGAGGTTGAGCTTGATTTGGAACACGCATGTGAAATATTCATGGAAGCTAAGAAGAGTTTCGTTGAGGCCTCTGCCTTAGGAAGCAAGGATAAGGCTAAGTAGGAGATGGACCCCTCTATGCTCACAACTTTCCTAGAGACCTATATGAAGTTACTACGTGATAGTAAGTCTATTAAATGGTTACAAGAGCTCATCAATAGATGCATCAGGACTGTGCCAAGTGAGTTGCACGTAGTACGAAAGATTGGAAAGCATAAAACAAGGATGGGATGGGAGATGAGACTAACCATGCAGATAGGAGAGTATGAAATGGATCAGGTTATTTTAGACTTGGGGTCAAATGCGAACTTCCTACCGAAGTAGACTTGGGAACGAATGGGGAGACCTACACTGCAATGGTCTTTGATTTAGCTAAGGATGGTGAATCAACAAAAGATCATCCCCATGGGTGGCTGCAGGGGGTGACCGTGGATATTGAGGGAGCGAGCATGCTGGATGATTTTGAAGTAATAGAGATAGTGGATGACAAAAATCCCTATCCTGTGCTCCTAGGAATTGACTGGGCTACTGATATGAATGGGGTAATCAATTTAAAGAAGCGAAAGATGATCTTTGAGAAGAAATCATTGTGCGTAATAGTACCCCTTGATCCTGCTGAAGGATCGTGCTATACGGAACTAGGCTGTGATTATGAAAGTGATGACGATCTAGACTGTATCTATAAAATAACAGCGTGAGACCAAGATTAGGTGAATCCCACAGCGGATGGATAGATTACATGGATTGTGAGAGTTCCTGCACTGCGGACTCTGATAAAGAAATAGAATGTTGATAGAATCTGTCACATGAAGTAACTACGCTGAATTGCAACATGATGACCCGATCGTTGCACTGTGTCCTAAGAGGTAATAAATCTGCCTACTTATGATGGTCTGAATGAGGTATACATCTTTTTGGATGCATTTGAAAGGGAGGTACCAGAAAAGCAACGCTTCCATGCATTAGACTAGGCACTGCACGCCATTCCCGCAAGATAGTGGGGTACGCATAAAGGAAGCTTTGATGATTGGCACGAATGTAGGAGGATGATGAGAACATGATTTGGGAAACGTAAGATGCGACTAATGGATAAGTATGATGGGTAGGATGATCCGCGCATGCATTTGGCCAAATGGACCCAAGCTTATGGAGAAAAGCCCTAACCTCAGTGGGTGCACTTGTTCTGTCATACCTTTGATGTTGTCCCCATGAATTGTTATGTAGAAACAGAGCTCTGCCATGGGAAAGGTGAATGGGATATCTTGCATGGGGGATTCATGATGATGTTCAGTTTTGAGGATGGGTTTGACAGTATTGATGAAGTGCTACAAGAGGTGAAAGCAACGATCTTTAGGATACCACGGGATCCTTTAGACTTGATTCATCCTGAATGGGCTACTCAGCTAAGTCGCGCACTAGAATGTTATAAAATAACTGCTGAAGAAGAGGATGAGGATTTGCGAAAGATTAACATTCCAAAAACAGAAGGTCACTACGAGGTTCAGGGACTGTAGATTGAGAACACTGATATAACTGCATTGTTGAAAACGAAACAAGTGAACATTGGTACAGAGGCAAAACCCAAATTCATGAAGATTGGAGACTATTGGGACGACACGATGATGGATAAGGTCGCTGAATTTCTCCACAAATATCAGGACTTATTCCCTACCAAGTTTACGGACCTGAAAGGGACAATCGAGGACCTAGGAATGATGAAGATCACATTGAAACCTGACGTGAAGCTAGTTAAGCAAAGACCTTACTGTCTCAATTTGAAATAGAAGGAGAAGGTCCTCTTAGAACTAGACAATATGCTCGTGGTAGGTATCATCGAGCCTATGGAAGAATTTGACTGGGTAAGCCCAATGGTGGTGTAAGAGAAGAAGCAGAAGGATGAGATAAGGATATGTGTGGATCTCAGAAAACTGAATGACGCTTGTGTGCATGATCCTTTCCCGACTCTGTTCACTGATGAAGTGTTGGACAATGTAGGTGTCCAGGAAGCATATTACTTCACTGATGGGTTCTCTGGGTACCACCAAATCAAAATCGTGCTAGAGGATAGGAGAAAGACAACCTTCGTGATTAAGTGGGGTTGTTTTTAATACATTGTAATGTCGTTTGGATTGAAGAATGTGCCTATAATCTTCTCATGCGTGGTTGTTGTGGAATTCAAGGAATTTATTAATAAGTTCATGGAGGTATATTTTGATGACTGGACTATATTTGCATTGGTTAAGCACCATGTAGCAAGCTTGTGCCTGATGCTAGATACCTGTCGAAGATACCAGATCGCGCTCAATCTCAAGAAGTGTTTATTTTGTGTTCCTTTTGGAAATTTGTTGGGGCATGTGGTTTGCAGACAGGAATTGATGGTAGACCCTATGAAGATCACAGTGATACTAAATTTGGAAAAGCTGAGAAGTGTCAAACACTTGTGCGCTACCTTGGGAAATGCGAGATATTACAAAAAGTTATCAAGGGATATGCTCAGATCACTGCGCCTATTGAGAAATTGTTGAAGAAGGATGTCAAATTCTGTTGGAATGATGACTCCAAGAAGAGCTTGGATATATTGAAAGAAAATATGGTTACTGCACCGATTCTTGTCTTCCAGGACTGGAAGAAAGAGTTTCATGTGCATGTCGATGCATCATGTATAGTGCTTGGAGTAGTTCTGACACAGGCTAGCGGAGAAGGCTTGGACCATCCTATCACGTTCGCAAGCCGAAGATTATCCAAAGTAGAGAAGAATTATTCCACCACTGAGTGCGAAGGATTAGCTATGCTGTATGCACTCCAGAAGTATAGGCACTACTTGCTGGGAGACCATTTTAAGATGTATATGGATCACTCCATGCTGAAGTACCTGGTCAATAAGCC
This sequence comes from Pinus tabuliformis, assembly GCA_031772625.1. NCBI lineage: Eukaryota > Viridiplantae > Streptophyta > Pinopsida > Pinales > Pinaceae > Pinus > Pinus tabuliformis. Next base: position 481,468,614 of record CM062819.1, read on the forward strand.
TGTGTTGGGGGGAGAATCTGTAGGTGGCTCTTATTGTTCCAGGAGTATGATTTTGAAGTGGTTGTGAAGCCTGGACGATTGAACGCAGGACCAGACCATCTGTCATGCATCAAAACATGGGAGGAACCTACTAACTTGGAAGAAGGATTGCTTGACGCGCAACTATTTGTAGTGTGCATCGCAGATGGTCATTTTGAGGATATAATACACTTCCTAACAACATGAACTACACTGGAAGGGTACACTATCCAGCAAAAGAAGGAATTAGTGGTGAGCACAATAGACTAGTCTTTCATTGCTGGGAATCTATTCAAGATGGGGACTGATGAGATATTGCGACAGTATGTACTTGAGTTCGAAAGAAGTAACATCCTCGCGGACACTCATGGGGGCGCCGCGGGAGGAAATTATGTAGGGGGAGCAACCGCGCAGAAGATTCTGCGTGCAGGGTTATGGTGGCCAACCCTTCATCAGGACTCAAAAGAATATTACAAGGCATGCGATGTGTCTCAAAGGATTGAAAAACCATCATGGAGGGATGAGATGCCTTTGAATCCACAAATGATGTTACAACCCTCTCAAAAGTGGGTGATAGATTTTGTAGGACCCATTCAGCCACAAGGAAAGACAGAAGCAAGGTATATTATCACTGCGACGAAGTATTTGACTCATTGGGCAGAAGCACAGCCAGTGAAGGATTGCCCGAGCGTGACTACCGTGAAGTTCCTATTTGAGCATGTATTGACGCGATTTGATTGTCCGAAGATATTGATGAATGATCGTGATACACACTTCTTGAATGAGACGATCAATGCGCTGACATAGGAATTTCAGGTATACCATCAGAAGAGCATGCCTTATCACCTGTAGGCTAACTAGATGGTGGAAGCATTCAAAAAAGTGCTCGAAGACATGCTGACCAAGGTTTATGATGCTTAGCAAAGTGACTGGGACCTACGCATAGCTATAGTACTATGGGCTTATTGAACGACATGCAAGAAGTTGACTGGACAAATCCATTTTAGGCTTGTCTATGGTGTAGAAGTGGTAATGTATATGGAGTATATTGAGCCTAGCCTGTGCATAGCAGCACTCACAGGTATGAAGGATCATGGAGCCCTAGAGGAGAGGCTCGCACAGCTAGATGAATTGGAGGAAGAAAGATTTTTAGTAGGATTTCACCAACAGGTCTAGAAGTAGCGCGAAAAGGCATGGCATGATTGACACATTAAGTTGTGCTCATTTAAGGTAAATGACCTAGTTTTTCTATATGATAGTAAGTTTGATAAATTTCCAAGGAAGTTTAGGATGCACTGGTTAGGGCCTTGTGTTATTAAGGAGATTACTGATGGGGGAGCAGTATAGCTGGTCAAATTGAATGGAGAGCCCTTCCCTGGGAAGGTGAATGGAAGTCGCTTGAAGTCATACACTGGTGGTCTTCCCATGTGACTAAATGAAGGTAGCACAGTGTTAGTGCTCTAGGTAGCTGAAAGGAGGTGTGGAACTATAAACTACACTCCTCGGGTTGGGGAGCTACGTGATTGGAAGATTGTGTGAGGCAAGGATGTATCACTAGGTCAGCGATAGAGCGGAGGGCACTACGCTACCCAGGTAGAAATCGCACAGGTCAGCCAAAAAGTGATCGTTAAAGTCACTGTTCATGAAAAGACAGCATAAGTGAGTCCAAGTGGAGCGAGTGATCGACATTCAAGAAGAAATTTATGGCTTACATCCTTGAAAATCTACCACCAATCCAGCATTAATGAACCGATTTTGGGGGGAACGGTAGGATTTGAATTCAAAATGCCCTATAAATTACAAGTGTCTGTCCAGAGAAAAACACTTGGCATTTTGAGAATTGAGTTGTTGTGCTCTGAGGTGCACATGAACCGTGAATTATTTCAAGGTCTGGTAGCGAGTCTGGTGTTTGAACAATTGTCAAAGGAGATACAGGAACTAGTGAATAGCGTCATATCGACACACGTAGAAGCTATGAATACCGAAGAAGTGGCAACTGAGGAGAATGTGCAGGAAATCGATATGGAGGCTGAAGTAGCTTCCCTGAAAGTGGCCAAAGTATTGGAGGAGGTCCCTAAATCCTCGAGAACCTCGAGACCAAAGCCAAACCCAACCAAGGAAACTGTGAAGGAGAATGAGGGAAAATTGCTTGCCATACCGGTGCGCACCTCGCCAATGCAAAACCCACAAAATCCCACTACACAGGAGAAAGGAAAGACTATAAACCTAGAAGTAGAGGAGGAGGATATCGAAGACATCCCGATGGACGATGAGGATGTGGGAGTGGAAGTAGAGGAGGTTGAAACCTAGGGTGTGGACCCCATTACACGGTTGCTGGAGTATGTCCCTCCGCACAAGCCTAAGTCCAAGGACCCAAAGGACATTGATGAGAGTAAGATGCCCCTGCAAACCCCTATACTACCGAATGAAATTACTTTCGATGGTCCGCGCTTGGCCCAAGTGCCCACACTGAAGGTTGAAGACTAGGACTTGGTTGGCCATGAGAAGTTCTCGCACCTGGCGACTCAGTAGCTGATGCGCCACGTCATATACACAAATATGGGAATGACCATGTTGGATGCATGGAGGTGGCTCAAAGGGGTAGAGAAGACAGGATTGCTGAACCTATTCTGGGTGTCGTACTATAACCACACCCCAGTGACAGTTTTGGTCATCAAGCAGCTGTTGTGCTTGTTGCATGATGGGTGTTTATGGATGGAGGAGCCAATACCCATCAAAGATATGTTAATCCACTGAATAATGTGCCTTCTGTATATAGGCGAAAATCTAGCTATGATCTTTGGTGGCAAGGGTGGCAAGAAGGTGCTCACAGAGTTAATGCAGGAGAAATTCAAGCTGCTGAAGAAGTTGCATGGCTACGCTATCTCCAACATCTGCGACCTCACTATGAAGGTGACAACGCAGATCCTTGCAGGGAAGGTCATGCGGAAGTGCCGCACCGATGAGGTTCTGGCACCTGTCATTGCACTCACACAACAGTGCCCAAAAGGAGTCCAGTTTAACTAGCCAGATTGCCTTTGCAAAGAGTTCTTGACGAACTTCCACGAAGCGTAAGAGAAAAGTAAGACATTCCACTACGTGTGACTCTTGCTATCGATTATGCTAGTAGCATGGGAGCTACCAAAGGAGAGCCAATTCCATTCGGTCATGCCATACCTTCCTGAAGCAGCGAAGTATGCTTCATTGTGAGTGACCAAGGACACAGAGTGAGTTCGAGACAACAAGATCTTTTGGATCTTGATGGAAATGAATATCAGAATTTCCATCAATCACAAGCCATGATTTTTGCCCACGGTATACGCTAACTTGCAGAGCTATGCCAAGTTTAAAGCTGATTTCTATCAAATATCAATCAGGGTGTGGAAGGCCCCTGTGCAGAAGTGGTACGACTTGCCGTACCTGGCCATAGATGATGCCATCGATGCAGTGCATGATAAATGGCCGATGGAGTGGCACACCACCACGGACTTGGCAGTGGGTGGAAGCAAGTCTTCCGCATAGAAGAAGAAGGAAAGAGGCCAAGCTCAAGATGGAGCAGCTAGTTGAAAAGAGGAAAAAGGAGGCTGCTGAGAAGGCCCAGGTGGAATAGGCAGGAAAGGAGGCATGAAAATAGATAGGTGGCACAGATTGGACCTTTGACAAAGGCACTTGGTCGTCTTCACCTGAGATCAAAGAGGAGGAGACAAAGCAGCATGACGCGAACCCTTAGACGATGTTCGCCTGCATTAAGTGCCTAAGAGAGCTAGGGAAGGGAGGGTCCAAAAAGAAATCCAAAGCGACCAAGATCTCGCTGGACCCTATCACATTGACGGAGGGTGACTTATATGACATCGGTGACATAGTCAGAGATGTCACTATGGAGGCCCTGCAACAATTTGAAAAGTAGTAGCAGATCATACTAAGGGCCATCTAGACCAGGTTACAGGAGTTGCAGACCTGTGCATTGCAAGCTGGTATGGTGTCTACCAGCTTGGCTATCAACATGTCAGAGGCTATCGATATACTGCACACGAAGGCTTCCAGTGTGTTAGTGTTGCTAGATGGAGCACGGACCATGAAAAATGAGGCTAACAAGCCCACTGTTAGTGCCTTGAATGGAGTTGGACTGAACCTAGCAGTGCTTCCACACAAAGAACTCCACCTCTTGTAGGATGGAGTAATTGTAGAGCTGAGGACCCATGAGCACCGTGCCCTCCAGGTGATCAACAAACAAAGGATAAACAATGAACAAATGGCCCTACAGAGAAATGCTGCCATCACCGCTGAGGCTGAGGCAACCAACCAGAGAAAGAAGATCATGCAGGTCATGGTGGAGGCATGCAGAATGGTCCCAGAGTTGGCTATTCCAGAGGAGGATCCAGCCAAGGTCCACATCCATAAATTGGCCATAGGGGTGCACGACACATGGATAGAGATGGCGTGGGTTCAATTCGAACTGAATGTATAGATTACAGAGCTCTAGGTGAGGGCCCAACCTTCAACACTACTAGAGGTAAAGGAACAAAGAGCAAATGCTGTCACAGAAACAGTTGCGGTGGTGGACAGTGTAGTAGCAGACTGCACATAGTTGTTCAAGAAACCATGTGAGGTCCTAACCAGCTTGCAGGAGGACCCAAACATCCAAATGCTAGAGACAGAAGCACACGAACTCTAACAACACTATGACGAAGTTAAGGGTGTTACACAATATTTTGTCATTGTCCCTGTATTCCCTATTCTTGATCCTTGAGGACTTCTACAGTGAATCCCACATGCTTTTTCTTCATGAAGAAACTCCCATTATGTCCCTCTTCACGAGCAAATAAATTCCCTTTTGTACCATTTCCCCTAAAACTTCTAGTTTGCCAAGTTTAATAGACCGATGCTAATGACCTTTGTCTTCCCCGCGCTGATGTTCAGAGATTAGCATATTCCCCATTCCAATTGGTGCGACTGAGTTATGTTCCAGTTGCTCTGGTCTTGTTATGGAATTTTTTTTAAATTAGAGCCATAGCTTCTAGCTCTAGAAGCTTTGTAATAGAAGTCTGGTAAATGGTTTGGCCGGATGGGGTCGAGGATGACAGTTTGGGCTCCTCTCCCCTATAATGATGGAACTAACTCAAGGGACAAGTACTTCTCCCATGAGAGGAGGATCCATCTCCCATCCATATTTCCTATATAAACCTCCCTTCTTCCCAAGCACAAGCTAGTTAGAGTGTTGGCTGAGTGTGAGTATACTATTTTGATTAGACAAGCAAGCTATTACTAGTTGTAGCCATCTAGTTGTGTGAGGGAGAAGTGTGTTTGGTTTGGAGTGAAGTCTAAAGGGAAGAGCCTTTAAACTATTGTTGTTTGAAGCCATCATGGAATGCTAGCAGAAGTGTGTGGGAACCCGGTCTTGTCAGAGGAAGACTGCGACGTCAAGACGAATGGTTGTAATCTCTCTTTGATATTAATATATGCAACTATCAATTGATTTCCTACATGTTTTGTAATATTACATATTCGTGTCTTGATGATTCTTGACTAAGGATAATTTTAAGGATGGAAAATTTTCTTGAAGTCTAAAACATTGGCGAAGCTCACTAATCCCTAATATGCAAACTATAAAATGTTTATTGATATATTTGTAAAATTATTCAAATTTATAATGATTTTATATACAGTCTCTATATAATGTTGGAAATTTTTAAGGTAAAATAATTTTATATTCTAAAATTTGGGTGAATCATCTTTTATAAAAATTGGAAATTGGAAAATCATTTTTGTGGAAAATCATGGAAAATTAGCCCATTGGGCAAACATTAGACCCTAAAATTTTCCATTTTCTTGACTCATTAAGTAGGTTGAATTGCAATTTGTCTATTATTATGTTTGTGTGTTGTTGTTGTTTACTTGTTTCAAGAACTTGAAGAAGAAAGCAAGAGATTGTTGGAGAAAGCAATCGAGGACACCATCAAGTAGGATAAGTGACCAAGAGGTAGGCCCTCTTGATTGATTCTAACCTAAGAAAATCTTCCATAGAATGTATCTGTTTTGGCTAGACCCATTATCGGGCTAGAAGAATCCGTTCATGTCCACACTTAAAATTTTACTTCACCACAAAGGGCATAATGAAAACCGTCGCACTAACACAAAGGTTAACCAAGCTGCAGGAAGCCAAGCAATTGAAGGAACATGTGGACGTAATGCTGCATAAGGAAGCAGTGTTAAAGGTGCGACTGAAGCCATGGCTAGAGGAAGCTTACGTAGTCACAAGAAACATTGAAGGCAAGCTTGTAACTCTGCAAGTGACACAAGAAAAGCTTCAAGCTGACAGTATAGGAGCAGTAACCGAGAAGACAGTTGAAGATGCGAAGCATGTAGCAGCTCAGTGCATGGATGAGGTTGTGGTCATCCGGGTCAAGCTGGATGGGCTTCATGCAAAGATCTCCATGCCTACCAAGTGACTTGAGGGTGAGTCACAATGTTTGTGTTGGGGGCTTGTTGGGGGCGAGATCCCCCAAGGGCAGTTTTGGGGATAAAAGCCATGTTTAAGTCAATTTTTGTAATATAATTCTAAAGACTCCGCATTTTGTGGTCATGGAGAGTGAAGGTGTATGTGTCAAAAAGGGTAGTATGTCCTTAGTTTTGTAAATTAAAGTCAACTGTAAGAGATCTATCGATGGTCCGTAGACCATGGGATTGTATAAAAAGAGCTAAGCTCTAAGTAGTTAAGGCATCAATAAAATGCCAGATCATGTAATAGAGTGATAGCTTTAAAGAAGAAGTCTAAGTCTTGGGTTGTAGCATAGGAAGAGGCTCTGCAGCTGAGTGTGCAGGGGCCTAGGGTAGAAGTCTGCAACTAAGTGTGCGGACCCCTACAACTGTGTGCGCAGGGTGGATAGAGGTTGTAACACTTGAAAGATACTAATAAAAGGAGATATTCTTCAATTTCTGCGTCTTTTTTCTGTTGATACGTTTGGATATTTTATGTATGAATTTCCTTTATTATACTTATATGATGTGCAAATGAATGCAATTACATTGAATAATTGAACGCAATTATGGATATCTTCTTGTGCAGTGTTAACTTTAAGTATTTAATGAGATAAGAAAATCACTTTGACTAATTGGGAATCTACACAGCACGCTGCCATAACAGCGCGAAAGTACCTAAGCAGCAGGTTAGGGATGCGTGAAGCTCAATCGTACCCTCTCGTGGTGGCACAAAAGGACAGAATATAGGGCTCATCTTGGAAGCCCTAGAATGAAGCGACCTGCGTGAAGGTAGAAATAGAAGGAATCAAACAACATCACAACCATCTCAGGGTGTGGAAACTTGGTTCCAACATCCCCCCATACTGCTTCGGTTGAGACTTCGGTTCAGGTTTCGCGGGCTAATGCCAAAAGGGCCAATGGTGTAGGAATTTGTTTGGCTAATTAATGTTGAACTTGGGTTAGGCCACCTCAAGCTAACAACTATTGTCAAACTTCAAAGTTTGAAGTCCCAAGAGTACAATGGCGCCCTATATTTCCTCCAGTAGTGGGAAGTCAATCTTAGAGCTTGTCTTAATCTTCTGTGTATATATCTTGAATTCCTTGGCTGAGACTTTTGTGACTGAAGGAGAGTCCTCCTCTCTTAGTATCTTCTCAGTCTTTTCTCTGGGTATAGGAGTCTCTAAGGCAGTTTTAAAAATCACCTACTCTTTGGCCTCCCGTAATGTGTTCTCTACCCAATTCTGTCGGTACATATACTTCTCTATTTCCGGTCTTTGGATATGCACATATGGTTTTGATTTCTGTTCCACTCTTAGCTTATAAATTACCCCAAAGGGGTCATAATACCATGTAAATCTAAGAGGGAAATTCATTTGTTTTAGCAGGAGGTCTGCTTTCTTTACTACTACTCTACTGTTATAGATAAATGGTCCTATCTGTGTCTTAATTCTGAATTGAGACTTATTCTTAGCTGCAACAAAATGGATGTTGTCTGAGTGGGTTATTTTCCTAATGTACTCCAAGGAAAATATCCTCATTGGAAGGTACTTGGGTAGCTTATATGGTGGCACCTCTGAGCCATAAACTCTAATCTCTGTAAATGACTGCTATAGGTACCAATCTCCTACCTTCACTTGTTCACTGAGATGTAACACTTTCTGAATATCCTCACTAATTCTTGGAATCTACTAGCCACTCAACAATAAAGTTGTTGGATACACAAAATGACCAATAAACTCTATGAAGTTGAATTCATGTGATTGTTTTCTGATGATGGATGTCCATTAAATAATGGACTGAGGATATCCTTGTTGATTGAACTTCTGTACTGCAAAAGGGAAACCTGTCTGTCTGGAAGAAAATGAACATGTACATAAGAATGGAAGAATATCTGAACATTCCTTCAGTTAAAAATGGAAGGAATTGTTCATGAATTACATTTTCAAGGAAGTGATCATAGTCAAAGGTGACTGATGGTCTTTCTTCTGTAGAAAGAGTGGATAGAAAGCCAAAAAAAGGCTCATCTGCCCATTCATTTGAAAAGTAACCAAGAAGGTATGACATGACAGAGATAATCTGTCTAGTTCTTTGAGGGGAAAGAGAAGAGGGATATGGGAGATTCTTCTTGGGGAGTTGAAAATATTCTGGTAGGAAGACCTAAAAAAATTTGGCTCTCTGAGGAAAGGTGAGTTTTTGATAGATTTATTTGAGAGCCTTAAGGGAACAGGGAGTCAAAGATTCACTGCAGGGGACTTGCAACATTTGTTTTATACTTTCAGAGGTAATGGTGAAAACGATTTTACCATTAGGGGTGATGATAGCCCTCTTACTTGAGAGGTAAGTGGCATGACATTTGAGGAAGAATTCAGGGAAGTAGTAGGACTAGGGGAAGACAAACAAGGGTAGTCTAGACTGCCAGAGGTTAATCTTTTCAGAGTGGTCAAGGTAAGTATCATGAAACCAGTAGCGTAATTCGAAGAGGTTGAATTCACATTGTGTCTCAGAAATTATGTAATCTCTGTCAGCAATGAGGATGTGGTCTAAATCCACAGGGGGAGTGTGCATGGGGTTTACCATAGTGGAATTTTTTGGAGCCATTGTGGTAACATAATGGCATTACAAAGGATGACAAATGAAATTGTAGAGGTTCACTATTAATTTTGTGGGAAAAAGCTTGGAGGGAATTCCTATGTAATCAGTGGTTGATAGGCACAAAAGCAGGAATCGGAAGCAATGTAATAGTCAGGAAAGTGAGAAAGGCTATGATAGTGGGAGAAAGTGAGAATTTATAAATTTTCACATGTAGTGGGACCATTGGATAAACGACTATCCTAGAGCTACATTTACTCAGCAATGGGACAAAGGCAACGAGAGGGAGCTGTAACGAAATTGTTGTAATGGTCGTTGACGTGGCAACTCATTATAGGCAGATGGAGGTATAGGACCGTTGGCAGGAAGGGATAGGCAGGAGGTATATGTGGCAGTAGGGGAGTGGTGGTTGAGCAGGGATGTGGCGGGTGAATGTTTGCGGGAATGAGAGAAACAACGTGAGTAGGGAAAACCACTTTTGAAGGGGGGTCAGAGCGGTATGTGGTATGGTGGGGGGATTCGAAAAGGCTTAATAGTCATTGGATCAAAGTGGGGTCATGATCGGGGATAGGGAGATGTGCAAGGTTTACTATCGACTGTCCCACATCATATCTTAGGCATATATTTTTACTATAAAGTCCAAACTTTGGAAAAATTTCAATATTAAAAATAGCCTTGCATGCGATAATTTCACTTTTTCCCTAAAGTAATCTAACTAAACCTAATCATGGTGCATTTAAAAGTGAAAACCCTGTTTATTTTTCCATTTTTAAAGGAATTAAAAATATCTATCCAAACAACTAAACTAATCTAACAACTGCATTAATCCAGATTAAACTGTTGGATTAATTTATTCACTTATTCTACATATCTAATCTCAGCCAAGATTGCGCTGTTTGGCTGAGCTATTCACTCTATTCTAATTGACATAAATTTAAATTTGTTTGAACATGATTAAATTGTATGTTTTAAACAAAAAGAAGTATTGTGGCATTTTAAACAAGCTACACACAATTTCATGAATTTATTCTCTACCAAATTATTGGACTATCAGTGGAACTTCAACTGGTATCACTTTCACATTTATTATTTTTTTTTGTTTTGGGTTATTTTATTATTTCTTTTTCTTTTTCTTTTTCTATTTTTTCTATTTATATACCCTCTTTTCATTTTCATTTTCATTTATATATCTTTTTGGAAATCATTTGCAGTATGCAATATTATTTACAGTATGAAATACTGAAAGAAATCATTCAATCATCATTTGATCCTATAAATTATAGGACCTTAACAGTGGCTCTAGTTGGGGATGGTACTCTCCTTGTGAGGTGTCAAGAACAATAGACTAGTAGCCTTGAATCCTTCCCTTTAGTGTTTTACTGCATCTGATTTTTTGTAATTATTGTAGTTATGGTGGAAAAATGACTAAAAACTTAGGGCCTTCTCCATGGGTTTCAACTTTTAGACATAATATACCCAATCATGACAGTAAAAAGTAAACAATATATATAATGGGTGTCATTAAAACTACTTTTAATCCTGAAAAACATAATGCTTCAGTATCCTACCATTGACAAGTCCTCCAGGTAACTCTGTTTCGTCCATGTCCTTCAGAAAAATGCACTATTACCCTTGTAAGCATGAATAATGTAAGGTATCATCCACAAATTATCAAACTTACCATGCTTGAATTTCTCTTGTTTTGGAATCCCATTTCAGAACATGATTGTTGATCTGAAAATCATCAGCCTTAGTTCTTCTGTCAGTTGTCTTCTTTATACTTTCCTGGATCAACTGAGTTCTATTGTGAACTTCCTCTCTTGACTGCTACAGATGAATTGTTTGATTTATTCTCTTTTGTAGTTCATTTGGTTCAACCTCTAATTCTTGAAGAATTTTCAAAACAGGAATTCCCAACGATGTTGGAAAAAAACATCTATTCCATAAACTATATGGTATGGAGACATGCCAATTGACTTCTTGATAGTAAGTCTATTTGCCCATAATGCATTGACAAGATTATTGTGCCATGATTTCTTGTTATCCTACAATAAATTTTTAATAATATTAACCAAGCTTTTGATGGAAGATTCTACCAGTCAATTTCCCTAAGGGTAATAGGTTGTAGAATGTCCCAAAGTTATCTGATATTTGTTGCAAAAATCTACCATCCTCTTTGACCTGAATGCTGCAACATTATCTGTAATGATTTTCCTAGGGCATCCAAATCTTGAAAGGATATTGTTCTCTGGGAATTTAATGATTGCTGCATCAAGGCTTACCTAGTAGTCATCACTTCTATCCATTTTGTAAAGTAATAAATGGCTATAAGAATCCACTTATGTTGGGCAAAAGAGGAAGGGTGAATTTCTCCTATAAAGTCATGGCCCCATTGTTGGAAAGGAGTTTCAACAAATATGGTTTTTAATGGTAAGGGAAATAGTTTCCTTTTTTCCTTCGAATATTTGGCATTTGTGGCATGAGGTGGCTTTCTTTTGGACGTCAAAAATTAAGGTTGGCCAATAAAGTCCTACCCTTAGGATCTTGTTGGTAGTAGTCTTCCAGTACAGGTGTCCACCACAGTCTCCTTCATGAAATTCCTGCATCACTTTATTTCCTTCATTTTTCAACAAAACAATTAGTAAAACTCCACTAGCATCTTTCCAATACAAATTTTTATCTAGAATAAAAAATTTCACAGCGTTGAGTTTAATAAATCTAGCTTTTGTTTTAGTCAAACCAGGAGGAGCTTGTAAATGATGTAGAACAAAAATAATGTTTGCATACCAGGGAGAGGTAGAAAAATCTTCTGCTACATGTGGAGTCTTCAACTCATCTAGTTCATTTAATATTGCTAGAAAATTTATATCCAAAGCATGTAAATTAGATTCGGCCATTAATTTTTCTAACCCATGACCCTTAATGAGTTTGGTAGGTTGAATCTCAATGTCATATTCTAATATAATCACAATCCACTTACCCCTCTTCCCATTAGGATTGTTTTGGGTCAGTATATCTTTAACCACTGCATTTGGAACAAAGGAAATTATATGTGAATGGAGGATATACACTCTAAAATCTTTTATTTCTTTTACCAGGGAAAAAGCTTGTTTTTCCATGATGTCATATTTCAATGAAACATCTCTCAAAGATTTGATAAATAAAGAAATAGGTTGTTCATGGTCTTCATTATTCTTCTGTAAGAGAACTGCAGCAATCGTGTGTTGAGAAGCAAATGAGGAAATGAGAAAATATTTTGTGAAATCTAGACTAATTAATGCAGGAGCCTGAGTTAAAGTCTATTTTAGCTTATCAAATGATTGTTTAGCTTCAATGTTCCATTTAACCTCAGTGTCTTTCCTTAACATGTTTTTTATATTCTTTAAAAGCTCTGCTAGATTAGGAATGAATCTCCTCAAAAAATTGATCTCTCCAATGATATATTGTACTTCCTTTACATTTCTAGGGGGATTTATTCTTAATATACCTTCGATTCCGCTGGGATATATTTTGATTCCTTCCTTTGAAATTATGTGTCCTATCAGTGTTCCTTCTTGTAAACTAAACAATGTTTTCTTTGGGTTAAGGGAAATACCAAATTTCCTACATTTTTCAAAGACTCTTCTCAGGTGAAGTAAGTGTTCCTCATCTATTTTCGAAAAAATAGTGATGTCATCAAGATATATGACTATAAAATGACCCATTTCATCCACAAAGGTAAAGCCCATTTCTCCCTGGAAGGTGGCCCAACATTCATTAGATCGAAAGGCATATTCACATACATGAAATTGCTCTAGGGCGTAGTAAATGATGTCTTCTCTTGGTCTTCCAGATGTACTAAGACTTGATTATAACCAAAAAATCCATCTAACAGAGAAATTCTACTAGATCCAACCACCTTCTGTAGAGTGTGGTCCATCTTGGGCAAATGGTAATTGTCTTTTAAGGAGGCTTTATTCAGGTTTCGGAAATCAATACAGAGTTTGATTTCACCAATGTTTTTCCTTGTTGGAACCAAATTAGACACCCATTTGGAATATTTTAATGGCACTATGATCTTTGTATCATACATTCTCTTAACCTCTTTTTCAATAAGAGGCATAAGCATTGGGTTGATTCTCCTTAATTTTTGTTTAAAAGGTTTATGATATTCTTTTAAGGGAACCTTATGTTGTATAATGCTGGTGTCATAGGATTTTAAATCCTCATAACTCTAGGCGAAGACATCTACGAATTATTTGAAAAATTCAATGTACTTTATCTTTTCCGCCGAGGGTAAATATTTAGATAGTTTGATTATCTTAGGCTTTTGTTGAGTTCAAATATTACATTCCTCAACTCTTGCTCGAGTGGGTTCAATTTTGGGCTTCTTAGCTACATCATTAAAGTCAAACAAATATTCTAATGGAGCTAATCCCCTTGGAAAAACATTGTCTTTTAGTTGTAAAATTTTTGTTTCTTGTTTCTCTTGATCTATTTCTCTTAATTCTAATTTATTCACACTATTATGTACAGTATATTATAAATAAAATTATGTATCTATATAAGCATATTTAGATTCATCCTTAGACTGCAATTTTTTTTAAATATGGGCATCATTTCCAAAAACCTTCCAGTATCTAATATTATCTGGCACAGTAGGTATGTTCTTTATTTCGACAATATATTGGCGAGTAGGATGAAATTGTAATTTACAAGTACTTTCTGAAGTAGCCAGACCATCAGGAAAAATGTTTTGATCTCTAGAAACCACAAGTAGACAATATTCAATGAAATATTCCATAAAATCCAACACAACATTCCTATAGGCTCTCATCCTAGGATGTTTAGCAAAATAGTCCCCTTTAATTTGTTTAATTACCAACTTATAATCTCCATGAATGGAAATTCATTTAGCACCCATATTATTTAAAATATGCACCCCTAAGATTAAGGCTTCGTACCCTACTACGTTATTAGAACATTGGAAATTCAATTTATAGGAATGACCCTCTGCGTGATTAGTTTTCAAATTCAAAACCCATACGCCATCTCCTGACCCTTCTTTATTAACAGATCCATCCAAACTAAAATTCCATAAAGTTTCATCTGAGTCATCCCATTCACTGGTTAATGTTTGGAATTCCTCAGTGTGATAGAACATAGTGTTTTGATTAGGAACTTGTTCCTACACATTTCCATCATTATACAAAATAAAGGAATCAAGGTTTGAATGGACAGAATATAAGGGATAATTATGACGTCTCTCCTGAGTTGTGACCATGAATTTCATGAGTTTTTCCCTATATAGTCTCCTATTCTAATCAAATATTGGAATTGTAGCATAGGACATATCCATTTGTAGGGTTCCCTAGAGTTTAGATCCCCATGAATGTGACGAAGCATGCCATATTTAGGAGGTATGTTAGCAACAACTATGTCCATTACCACACTTTTCACAGGTATTTGGATTAATTTGACACATAAATCCTTAATAAGTCCAAGGCACTTTACTTTACTAGAATCAAATGAATACAGATCTTTGTATCTTCTAGTAATATCTAATCTCAATTTTTCCATGATTACCTTAGGCATGAGATTCTAAGGGGCCCCTCAGTCAAGCATAGCGTTGTGTAAGATTTTATCATGAATATTTAAGCTAATGTAGAAGGGTGGTACAACTCCATCTTTATCATTGACTTCTGGGCAAAACAATATGTCTAGTTGATCATCTGATACATTGAACATATCTTTATTCTCTCCTATGCTTAAAGCTTTCATTACTTGTGATATGTATGTCATTTTGTTCACTAGTTCAGTTAGGGGAATGGGTATTTTGAGCTTTTCCAATTCATGTTATATATTAAATGATGCCTGAATTTTGTTTAAATTGGAAGCCTATTGTTTACTAGCCAAATCCTTTTGGGATATGTCTCTTTGTTGGCTAGTGGAGGGATCTGTTATCACCCAGGTTGTTCCCCAAAGTTATAAGAAAGGGAATACGGCCGAGGTAACAACACACCAACCTTTTAGATACAGATTCTAGCCAATCTTTATCTAGAGAGGGCTCTCTCTATATGATTTAGCTTTGTTTTGAAATGTGTTAGGCTAGCTATAAAGTACAAGGGTTTTGTTTTGAGTCTGGTTGGAAGGATTCAATAGAATAGTGAGGTAGAAACTGAAAAGTTTCATGATGGAGTCAAAGAAGGACAACTTCCTAGATTCGGTTTCTAAATAGAGGATGACATCACAAAGTGAGGTACTCAAACATGGAACAATTTAAAGGCTGAAATCAGATGGAATGGAGTAAAATGGGTGAAGGACAATTAAGAATCCTTCATCATATTTGACAAAGGGAAAATGGCTGATTACCGCTACGAAGCAATTAAGAATTCCTTAGCAAATACTCAAGAGGAAAGAATTAGGGGAAACAGGAGCAATTGAGAATTCACTGTTTATTCTAATTCTGAAGAAAACATAGAGAATAATAAAGACTGAAAATAGAGTGTAGTCAAGCAAATTCTGAGTTATTCTTTCTCTCTATTATTCAGATCATGAAACATAGATGATATAGAAAACATATAAACTATAAAACACAAGTTAGAAGGGACTTATTGATCCACAAGTTGATTCAGGAATTCTGTAACAGGTCTTCAACATCAATTCCTCATCCAGTAGGCTAGACAAAAATGGTTCCAACAGCTTTTTATTCCAAAAACTTCAGTGTTACAGTCAAAAACTATGAACTCCCACCAACCCCAAATGCTTCGTTAAGGGGGGTATTTATACAAAAATATCTCACAAAATATCTCATGGAGATAATATCTAGTGATGACTCATCGTTTTTTAACAAAAGATAGAGACAAATAGTCTCGATAACAGAGAAACCATAATTGATGCTGCGCCTGGCTACTTCAGCTTTCTCAGATGTGCTGGTTGTTGTGTGAGTCGGTTTACAGCTGTATTCCACTGATACTCTATGTTGGCTGCTCCGTCTTACCTAGATATTCCTTAGCCCTGATCTGATATACTTTGACCAGTTTGAGTCTCATTTATTTATGTCTTCCGCATTATGGTAAATGGTCTAAAATGTTCAATTCTCCAAGGTACCAAAGATAATTTTACAGAATTTCTAACATACTTTGCTACCACTCTGGTCCTGGTAATTTATGCCTCTGAAGCTTCCTTAAAGTTTCGTCAGTCTCTATGTATCTGAAGAAATTAGGTGGGATGGTGAACAGATGCTTCACCTCATGCTCAATGTAGAATAAATTTTCCAGGTTGTCGTAGAGGGCCTGGCCAGATGGAACTGCTTTTACTCCTGAAGCACTCGTTGATGAAGTGATTTGATCAGCAGTATATTTATTCAATTTATGTACATAGTCTATGTGTTTCATCAGACGATCATTACTTCCCAAAGGACTTGGCAAACCTTTTTTATGCAAGACTGTAAACTTTTCTGTGAAAGAATTAATCTCTACCTGCATGTCCTGGCATCTCCTTTCCAAATTTTTCATTAGAGTTCTCATGGTTAGAACTCTCTTGATTTATAGAATGGTGCCTGTTCTATCGCTAATTTCTAGTGCTTCTAGTTCTTCACTGGTCTTTGTGTTCAAAAAAATGTATCAGCCAGTTAGCTTGTTCAGGCATCTGTCCCAATAAACTTCTTGTCTTCTGAATCTCCACTTGGGCCGCTCTTATCAAGTCAATCTGCTCATAAATGACTTGGATAGACCTCCACACATTACTAAGGGATTGATTGATGTTGGTCCACAAAATTCCTCTGATTTCTGCTAGAGGTTTATCCAAAGAGAGATGCTTTTCTAATGCTCTTACTTTGTTCTCTAATGTTTTGACCTCCCTTGTTTTCTCTGCCACATTCATCTTGGATTTATCATAATTCTTTTCCACCTTTGCCAATTTCTCCTTCACTAGTTTCAATTCTGACACCTGTAGTTTTAATTCTTCCATGGCTCTTATCAGTTCCTCTATACTCATATTGGTACTGCTGCTTGGTGCTACTACTGTTGTTGATGTACCTGTGATGACCTCTGCTGTTGATGCCAGGACAATGGGAGGCAATGATGTTATAAGTGTGGAGGGGGCAGTAGTGACTGCAGGTATTTCTTCATGTGGCTGGGAGGTCGACTCTCCCTGCCTTTCCTTTAGCGCTTTTTCCAGTGCCTGCTTAGTATCGGTTAATCTTTCATTGAGTTTCATAAGCAGGTCCATCATATCCTCTTCGGATTGTTGGCATTATGATTCTGGTATGGCTCTATGTTATAGATGTTGTACTTGATGGCAACACCCTCAAGTGGCAATGCTCTGATCAGGCTCTCAAAATGTTGAAAATTAAGAAGTACGCAGGAGAACAGTTCAGAAGGTGCGTACACGCAGGCACACCGTGAAGGGACCGCGGCCTGACACGCAGGACACCCGTTCAGAAGATGCGTACCCCCAGTTTCACTTACTTCAAGGCAGAGAAGCACGTTCACGTGGGGTTTCCTATGTTTGGCCCATGGTATTTAGCCCGCCGCTCTTGACTCTATGGTTTTGGCCCGTGGTATTGTTTTATATTATTATTATTATTGAGCCCCATGTTTTTGGGCCCCTGGTATTGGTTATCTATGGTATTTATCCATGATTTTAGGAGGAGCTTGCCTATATAAAGCAAAGGAGATCACTTGGATAAGTATCTTTTGCAAATTGAATATCTTAAGATTTGAAATATTGGGTTATTGTTTTAAAGCTTGATCTATATGAAAGTGAAGTTGAAAGCGAATCTGTGAAGGGTGATCTCTCGAGCGCATGATCAGATCTGGGCATCTGACTAATTGTAGGCACTCTGGTGAACTGCCAATTCGGCCCTAATCAGAAGTACGCAGGTGGTTAACGGAGCAAGTGCGTGGGTACGCAGAGTAGAAACAGAAGAGCTGCGTGGGTATGCAGAGCAGAAACAGAAGAGCTGCATGGGTACGCAGAGCAAAAGAAGGGGAACTGCGTGGGTACGCAACGCGATAGAGGTTCAGGTGCGTACGCACAGTAAAAGGACGCGGCACGATCGTATCTATGATTGCATGGTTTCAGTAGCATTACGCGGCGTGATAGTGTCTCTGGGTGCATACCTACAGTAACAGTACGCAGCGAGATTGAAGAAGCAGTGCGTGGGTACGCAGTGCAGCAGAAGGCTCTCTGCGGGTATACGCAGGGAAGCAGAAGGTGAAGTGCGTAACAATGCAGGCCAGAGAAAGAAAAATTGCGTATCTGTCTTAAGATCTTCTGTTGACTGAATTCTTCTGTTGATAAGGTGTTCTGGGTTTAGTTCTATTATTGTTGATCTGGTTACTACAGTTGACTGTGTAATTTACATGTACTTGATGATCATTTGATGTTTATGGATCCAGTTTGAAAATTTATGAAAAGTGGTCCTTGAAAGAAAAGAAGTAGGGGGTTGTAGCTCCCTTCCAGGAGAGACTGGAAAACGAGAGAGAGTTGTAGCTCTCTGCAGGTTGCAGCCTGCGTACTGGTAAAGGACTGCACCAGTACAAAATCATTGTAAAAGGAGTTTCTAATTTGAAAGAAGATAGAGACATATTGCAGCAGGTGGTTTTCACCCACATTGGATTTCCACCTTATATCTGGTGTTCTTTGGTGTGACTATCTGCTTTTCTTGTTCATGCTCATTATTTTATGGTACTGATATGCAAAAATAATTCAAAGTATAAATAAGGAATATTTGTTAAAAGAACTTGATAATACTGATTCACCCCCCCCTCTCAGTATTATTTCCAACACGGATTTCTGTTGTACAACTTCTGTAGTCTGTGGGTGCATGGAAGGAGGCAGTTTCAGTTGTTTTCTTAGGGCAACAATGTCCTCTTCCTTTTTCTTCATCAGTGCCTTTATGCCTTTGGCATCTTTGGGATCATGTCTCAGTTCAATGATAATTTCCTCCAAGGATTTGATCCTGTTGTCCTTTGCTAGAGAAGAAGATTTGATCCTGTTGTCCTTTGCTAGAGAAGAAGCTTTCTCTAAATCTAACTGAGCAGAGGTATTATTCAAGGAGTTTTGTAATTTATGAGCTAACATAGCTTTATCAGCCAGTGTGGAGTATACCATCTCTCCAGTCTGTTTATGAAGCTCAATCTGGTCCATGGGATGAATATCCTTGGCTAAGACCTCCAGATTTGTCCTGATGTAGTCAACTGCTGATTGTGGTTGCTGCACCTTGGGCTTAAAGTAACTCATTATCATCTTTCCTTCTTTTATGTCATATGCTGACATTAATCTTTGCTGGTTTGTGGGGGCCATCTTAAGATACTAGTTGTAAATTTGAAGCCTTAGTGGATCGTTCCTAGCCTTTATCTTAGTGAATGTCCTTTTGATGTCCGAGGCATGTTTACTTTGTGGCCTAGTGGATGAAACTTCCACACTCTGCTGCCTTTCTAGCTCCTGCCTGTGTGAGCTAGTTGATGTCTCTATCACTGGGGAAGTCTGCTGGCTGGTTACCCTCTCACCTCTTAGACTGTCAGTGGTTTCCTCAATAATTTCATCCTCTGATAGAGGATTCAATCTTTGCCTCTTTGCACCCGGTTGTTCTGCAGGTCCACTGATAGGTGTGGGGTCTTCCCTGTCTCTCTTCTTGCTTCTTTCCTCATTTAGAGGAGTTTGTAATGCAAGGATTTCTGGTGCTATGGTTTGGGTTGGCGGAATTTCCCCCTGACTCTGTTCTTTTGACATTACTAGCTGGTCTGCCATTATAGGACGCTCTATATCTACCACTTTTTTGCCCTTTAAAGTCCCTATAACTGGTGTGTTGGTTTCTTGTACAGGCTGCTGAGAAGTTCCAGCGGAGGATGTACCAACTCCTGTTTGTTGAGGCAGCTTGAAAGATACCTGTCCAAAAGAGTCTAGGTCAAGGGTTTTTTCTAAATCTTTCATAGCTTTTTCCATCTTTTCTTGCTCACTAATTTCTTCAATTAAGGTCCCTTCTACCAATTCATCCTGATTTGCATACTGTTCTATTTCTAGGATGCTATGATGAACATAAACTGACAGCCTATTTCTTACTCTTCTATCACTTATAAAACTATTTGGGTCATATGGCACCCACCAAAAGCTTTTCTTCAATTTGAATTGTTCTCCTAAAATCTTGTCAGCCTCTTCCTAGGCCTCTCTAGCATGGATGATATATGGGCCTGTTGAAGCCCCGTAAATCGGGTCGACAACAAGGGGGATACCCGCCCGGTCCGGACCTTGGTTGGCAGCTCCTTATCCGTTTGGTATAGCGGGTCCGACTGGGGATAATGGGACCAGTTTCCCAATCTATGAGTGTGTGTGTGTATAATTTGATGTTGCTGATCTAATAGTTCCTATTTAAGATATTCTAATTCTAACTCTAATTTAATTCTATGCTACTGTAATCTAATAAACAGCACATCTAAATCTATACTAACCTGAGATGTAATTCTTCTATTATGCGATCTAAAGAGATTTCAAATAACAACTAGTAATAAATATCATTCAGCGATAATAAGCAAGGAAATCAATTAAGATGAATCACTTCGCATAAAAAGTTAGACGAAACAATTGTGAAAAACATATCGCATAATGAGCTATTCATACCTTAGGCATAAATAAATAGCTATCACCATACAAAAGTGCCAAATGATAACTCAAGCATTCATGCAATAATACATAAACAACTAAAAACTGTATATCACTTTAACATATAAGCAGAAATGGTCAAGAGATAAAAGTACCATTTATGACTAGTTCTACTCATAAGCTTCAAGCAACAATGATTTATCTCTCCTTGCTCTAACATCCACTAAGAGTACAGAAGTGCAACATCAGTAGCAGATATCAAATGCAAACATCAACAAATCTTGATCCATTCATTCACCAAAACCTCCTCTGAGGGTGCAAAAGTACATGTTCTGAGGACAAGTTTTTGATAAATTTCTGGACCCTTCTCTAAATGCATGAGAAGGGTTTAAATACTACTAACTATATAACTTAATTACATAGATTTAGGATACAGTTTAAATGACCGCCCTTTTTCTAAGAAAAACTATTTCTAAAAACTAAATCTAATATCTAACTATTTCTGCATTTGCTCCTTAATGTTGCGAGCATTCAATATTTGCCTGGGAGAGTCGGCTGACTGTCTTCTGCTTTTGGTTGAGCTAAGCAAACAGAAATGGTAAGAGCTGGCACCATCTTTTCAGCAAAATGGATGATATACTCGAGAGTCATCTTCTGACTATGTGGATTTACTTCGTATGCCCAGTAATAATCCAAGTTTAACTTGGTTAACCCTTGAATTGCTTCTGCCTTTCTCTCTAGCTTTTTGTTTCCAGTTTGTTCTTTACCATTGCTATCTTGCATTTTTCGGGCTTACAGGTGACTGAGTAGTTAGAGGCTTTGCTTCTTGAACAATTTTCTTAGCGATGCGCGATTAGCGCTAGGCGCTAATCGCGCATCGGAAACTGCCTCCGTTCTTTGATCCAGGCCTCTCTGATGCATTTTTCGCCTTTAGCGCCTTTTCCTTCACCGGGTATAAGCTTCAAAATTTGTAAAAATACTACTTTCATGAGCTTCTGACCTTGAGCGTTAAACCGCATGTTGATATCAGCATTGTTCAATTACTCATTCAACCACGGCTGTGAATGAAAGATCTGTGATGGATGGCTCAGCAGCGTTCTGTGAATCTGCGGCTCTGTTGCATGCGGGCATCTTTTCTCTGTCTTTGAACATTGGAGCGTTACCCTTTTCCTTCATAGCTTCCTGCACATTGCTTTGCATAACTTCTGTTTTTCGTTCCTACAGTACACAAATGAGGAGAGAGTAATGACAATAAAAATTGACAGGAAAGCTTTTAAACTCTACGGATGTACAAAAACATGCCATCTGACGTAACCTGGCTCTTTGAAAAACACAAAACCATCTTTCATTAACAACTGGCGTATAATTCATTAATTATCATTTAAAGCGCATATCCAGTTCTTGGTTTACGGAAAAATTTTCTTGAATATTGAGCCAGGGAAATTTGCGATGGACTGTTTCTGCGATTCGCATCGCAACATCGCATTATCGCAGTATCGCATTATCACGAATTCATCGTGTTGTGTGATCACGAGGTCGCTTGATCGCGCTATCGCAAGATCACTAATCGCACTATCATGAAATCGCAGATCGCTGCAATCGTTCAATCGTTATGTGTTTTTCATGCAACATTGCGATATGCGATATTGCAATATCGCATATCGGTGATTTTAAGGTTTTCCAATGTGAGCGTTCCTTAATGCATGCAATGTGATGGAGTTTGCGTCACAATCTCGCAGTTTATCATTTTTTACTCATAAGGAAGTGTCCTATCATTCTTTGCGTGATGCAATGTTTTCTTAAGGAGTAAAATACATGATCCTTAATTGATTTTTTGAAATTTTCCTAGGGGTCCCCTCTTACCTAGTGTTATTGCTAATACTAAATAAGGAGGGGGGTATTTGGTGGCCACAACAATTGGCGATTCACTTGGAAGAACCAGTTATCTCTGCTTTTCTATTAAATTTTCTAAACTTCCAAAACAGAAAATTTTTCAGAAAATTAAACTTTATTATGGAAAGATAAAATACATTATGCTCTAAACTGTCAATGATATTTTGTTTCAACCATTTTCCACTTCAATTATTTTCTTCCTCAGGCTAGTCCTTGTATTTACATCAGTCATTACTTGGTCTTCTAAAGATAAAACAAAGTCTCCTCTGTAAACCAGTTTTAAATATGGTCATTTGCCGTAGGTAGAGCCTTTGCTGCCAGCAAACGTTTATAGCCTTGACAGGGTTACCTATTACCCAGCAATGATCTTGTATCCTACTTAAGGCAGCCTACAACTTTCAAATAAAAAATCCATATCCACACTTATTGCTTTGATTTTCTTTTTATTCTTAAAGAACAATGTCTTGGTTTGGTAGCCAAATTATGACACAGTCATTCACTTGATTTATAACTTTGCTGAACAAGCTGGCTCGTGATGAGACCCCTTGTGTTTTGATTGCAACAATCTTGATTCATTGCCCTGCTATGGTGTACAGTATTGGCAAAGTCAGCAAGTCATAATATCTGTGATAATGATAAGCCGGCTCGTGATGAGACCTCTCATTCTTCAAGATAAAGTGTATTCTTGGGTTGTTCCTCTGAAAGTTGCGATTTCCTTAGCAGGGAGGAAGTCATTGTTTCCTTAAGATAGCTCTGGACGACAATAATAGGTTTTTTGGAAACAGCTGTTCTACAGAGAATCTTTATTTTGTTATTGATACCTTTCATTGTACTGAGATAAAACAATTTCTTCACTAAAGGTTGTTTTCATCAAACTTTTTTAAGTTGAAACTAGTATCATATCTAGGCTAGAGTTTTTAACTATATCTATCAATAATAAAGATCAGTTTTCCAAAAGATTTGCTATTTATACAAGCGAAAAGTTCAAAATCTGAAAGAGAATTGGTGTCTTTTTCGTAAATGCCTAATGTAACCACTCACAACTAGTTTTATTATGAAAAAGATAAACAACTATTCTACAAAATTAGAAGAATAATTTTCTATGGAAAATATTTCTTGAGAATTTGTCCATTAACAGGCAAAGGATCCCTCTTACCTGCTAAATCTTGTAACACAAACGTTGATGGACCTATGACTTCTGCAATTTGAAAAGGACCAAGCCACATTCTTTGAAATTTTGTATGTTTGCCCTTTTCTTCATGAGCCTTGTCCCACTTTAAAACTAAATCTCCCATCTGAAAATATTTTCTGGTCATTATGTTTGAATCAAAAGAGGATTTTACTAATGCTTGATGATGAGCATGCGTTTTCCTAGCCTGTTCTCGTTGTTCTTCTAATTGATTATTTCCATTTGTCTTAGCTTTAAGGAGGAAGTGGGTACTTCATCAATGTATTGAACTAAAGACAAAGAGGGAATTGCTAAGTGAGTTGGAAGAACCACTTCTTTCCCATAAACTAAATTAAAGGGAGAAGTGCCAATAGAAGCTTTTTGCATTATTCGTTCTGCCCATAAAGCATATGTCAAAGCCTTGTGCCAATTTTTATGATTTTGGTCAACTGTTCTTTTAATAATCCTGATTAGGTTTTTATTTGTTGACTCAGCTAGCCCATTGCCTTGTGGGTAGTAATTGGCCGAATATTTAAGTTTTAATCCTCTTTTAAGTGTGAATTCAGTCATTGTATTTCCAGAAAAGTATGATGCATTATCAAACATTAAAGCGGATGGCAATCCAAACCTGGTGATTATAAATTGATCTATGAATTCAATGATATTTTCAGAATTAGCCGTCTTGAGCAAAACTGCTTCTACCCACTTACTGAAATAATCTGTTGCTGTGAGGATGTATCTATGCTGCTTAGAAGAGTGAGGAACGATCTCACCTATTATGTCCAAGCCCCACTGACTGAAATGTTGCTTGATGTTTACCGGCTGTAGTGGCAAGGATGGCTTCTTTTGTTTTCCAGCAGTAGTTTGACAGACTTGACATCTCCTCACGTAATTGTGCGAGTCTTTAAACATCGTGGGCTAGTAATATCCTGCGCGCAAGATTTTATGTGCAGTAGCATCTCTAGCATAGTGTCCGCCTGCCGGCCCATCGTGGAGTTCCTGCAAAACTTTTTCAGCTTCAGCTTTCTCAAGACACCCAAGAAGAACAAAATCATAATTTTTTCTAAAAAGAATATCATTTATGAGCTGATATTGTTTGGCTTTCAACCTTAGAGCTATTTTCTTAGTATGATCGAGGTGTGAAGGAGCATAACTGTTCTTAAGATAATAAATGATATCAGTGTGTAATGATTATGTATTGTTTAGGCTTACCTCGCACATTTGTACCTCTTCGGATGGAATTTCAGAAATTTATGATGCTCCAGCCATCATTTTGCAGAAGCCTTGACCTCTTACAATGTTTGCTGGTTTGATATCAATGTCATATTCCTGTAAGGAAGTAACCGAATTGGCCCTTTTCTCACCCACATCCTTTTGTACTAGAAGATTCCTTACCACTGTAAATGGTACTATAATCTTAGTATGGGTTTTGAGTAAGAAAGGTCTGAAGTATTTGACCGCTTTGAAATCAACATAAGCCTGTTTCTCCACGTCTGAATAATTTAGTTCAGCACCCTGTAAATTTGAACTATAAAACGCAATTGGGGCTTCCACTTTTTCTTGATTTGCTTGAGTTAGAATCGCAACATATGATTTATCTGAGGCAAATGTGTATAAAATAAAATGCTCTGAAAAATTCGGAGTTGCTAAAGATGGAGCATTAATAATAGCTTGTTTGATCAGGTTGAATGCTTCATGTTCATCTTGGCCCCATTTAAAATTTGAATTCTTTTTAATTATGGTTTGCAAAGGAGACACGATTCGTGAAAAATCTGGAACCAATCTCTTTACAAAGTTGATTTGACCAAGGAAAGATTGCATGGCTTTTTTGTTATGAGGTAGGGATATTTCAGAAATTTCTTTGATTCTGTCGGGATCGATGTGAATACCAGATTTTGACACTATGAATCCTAGAAGCTTCCCTTCACTTAGTGTGAAAAAATATTTCTTTGGGTTAAGTGAAATTCCATACCTTAAACACCGTTGAAAGATTTGTTTCGGGTCTTTGAGATGGTCGCTTCGTTTCTTCGAGCACAATGTTATATCATCCAAATAAATTACTACAGACTTATTGACTAAACCTTTGAATATGATGTCCATGGCTCTTTGAAATGTGGCACCAGCATTAATCAAACCAAATGGCATATTTCGATATGCGTATGTGCCCCATTTAGTTCTGAATGTGGTTTTCAATTGATCATCAGGATGTACCAACACTTGATTGTATCCTGAAAATCCATCCAAGAAAGACATTAATTCTGAGCCCGCCACTGCCTGCAGTATCTGTTCCATAGGTGGTAGAGGAAAATTATCTTTTTGACAGGCTTTGTTAAGGTTTCGAAAGTCAATGAAAATCCTAATATCTCCGTTTTTTATTTCTAACAGGTACCATATTGGAGACCCATTTGGAATGTCTGACTGAAAGATTATTTTGGCTTTCAATAACTTATTGAGCTCAGTTTTTATCTGATTTTCTAAATTTGGGTGGATCTTTCTCATCTTTTGTTGGACAAGATTTTCATTATCGATCATGGGAATAGTATCTTGGATGATAGAAGTGTCGTATGTTTTCAGCTCATCATAATTCCAGGCAAAAACATTTTTATATTGTCTCAAAAGATGAATATACGCTAGTTTTTTTTCAGGGGCTAGGCTGAGGCCTAGATTAATGTTTTGTGGTTTAGCATCGGTCCCTAGGTTTACTAATTTGTAGTTCAAGGTTGAACTTTGGAGTTTTGAATTGGTAGACCTCTTAAACCGATCTTTCAAATCGTACAAGTCTTCTAACTTGACCACCGACTTAGGTATAGCATTGTTAGTTCTATCTTGTTGCAATTGTCGATTGTGCTGGTCTTCGTCAACTATTTGATTGGAGTAGGATCCTTCAGATGTGAGGAAATTTACAATATCAGGATCGTCATTGAATACTCTCCAATTTGTGATGTTGTCAGGAATGGATGGTCTAAAGATTAATTCTATAGAGAATCTATCTGCACTAAAATCTTCGGAAGGAATAAGCTTAGAAGCTACATTAGCCAAAAGGTCTGCACTTGCGTTTTGGAGTCTGTGGATTGAAGAATATTAAACGCTATGAAATGCTCAGTCAGATCTTGAACTAAGGATTGATAATGTTTTAAATGACCTGATAAGCAATGTTAGTATTACGTACCTATTTAACCACAATCTCAAAGTCTCCGAAAACTTGAAGATACTTGACGTTTAACCCGATTTCTTTGTACAGGCCTTGGACCAAAGCCTCATATTCTGTTGTATTGTTTTTGAAATCGAATTCAAGTCTGCATGTGAGCATGATTTTATCTCCTTCCGGACTAATCAGAACGCACCTTGCTCCTGCTCCTTCGTTAGATCTAGAACCATCAAAAAATAATTTCCAAAACAAAGATTTATTTATAGGTTTATCTAAAAAATTGATACATTTCGAACTATCAGTTCGAGAAAAATTTTCTACTTGGGACAAAACAGAGTGTTCTAAATAGGGTGACGCATGAGCATTGAAATTGTCGAGGAAAGAATCTACCGAGTAATTTCCAATAATGCTGCTGTTATACGCTACTGGTTCATTTTCTCCCTCTAACTCCGTTACTATGTACTTCTGATGTAACTCTTGTTCAACTTTTATTTGATTTGGTTTACTGTTGTAGCGTAGCCACATGTGCGACCAGTCGGTTGAGAAGTATCCATGAAGTTTTTCTGACCAATCCCTGCTAAGAATTAAGCCATAGAATTCAGGAATGTCAGCAACTAAAATGTCAATAACTTGACATACCTTTGGGTTGGATGACAACCTTATGGTTACTTGATTTAGTTCGCCAATCACTTCGACTTGAGATCGATCTAGCTGAACTATGCGAACTACGAATTTCTGTGGTTGAACATTTAACTTGGCACATATGGATTTGGGTAAAATATTCGATGAAGCATCGGAATCTACCAAACAATTGTGCACATTTTTATTGAAGATTTCATAAGTAAGGAGAAACGGGGGAGTGTGAGATCTTGATCTTCCTCCAATTAGAGTGATGTCATTTGGATCAATCTTATTGATCGCGTTAGTTGGAGGTCTTCCCATGTTATGGGAAGCTTGAGAAAGTACAGCGGCAGGCAAAGGTGCAACTGGCACGGCATGTAATTCTTTCATCATTATCTTCTGTTGATGCTTCAACTTGCTCAGTTTGTAAAGGGTGATGTTGGCCCTAGTCTTCTTCATGTCTTCTATAATATTGTACTCCATTTCATCCGACACTATCAGTGTTTTAGATGGAGTTGTTTCATCTGTTTGGACTGGGCTGGTTTGAGTCGCTTTAGACGTCGTTTTCTTTGATGCGACTTTATCCTTTATTGCAGAGCTTGCGCTCTTCGGCTTAGGGGTAGTTTGGGGAGGATCAAGCTGATTTTTGCTTCGTGTGCTAACTGGAAATACTTCTTGATCTTCTTCTTATGGGAGGATGAAATCCCACATTCCTTACAATTCCACAACTTCTTCGTCATCAGTCTGCCCTTGAGTGGAAATTTCCTCTTCCTCTTCCTCGGATTCAGCATTTGAAATGGCATTGGGTGGCTTTGAATCTGTTGAAGGACCTCTTTTAAAAGCTCTGTAGGGCTTTTTTGAAGAAGTTTCTGCTACTTTCGTTTTTATGTCGACCATTTCATTGGATATGGTCTTTAGAACTTTCTGCAATCCTTCCAAATCAAATGGATCTTTTGCTTGTTTCTTCTTGGAGTCTTCCTTGAAGGTGACTTTTTTGGATTTACGTTCCTCTATCGCGGATTTCTTTTCCAGGGCTATTATTCGTTTCTCTACTGCTATTGCTTCTTTCATGTTCTCGGCTAAGGTTGTTTTATTGGCCCTGTCCACGAAGATTGCTATGTTCGATGGTAGAGCGGTGATACATCATTCACATCGTACTTCTTCGCTGGTCTGGGAAGCAGTAGGAATTTTGTTGAAAATTTTGTTGAAACGTAAATTGAAATCCTTGATAGGCTCTGTAGTTTCGGCTCTAATATTGGATAGGTCATTGATTAACGTTGTCGTAGACCTATCATCACCAAAATTGGTTAGGAATTGCTCCTGGAAGATGTCCCAACTTGTGATGGATCCGGAGGGTAGTGAAAAATACCATGACCCGGCTATTCCTTGCAGTGTATAAGGAAAAAGCCGAACAACAACATCTTCATTAGTAACCCCATTGAGACTAATGGATAGCATGAAGTTGTTTATGTGATCTTCTGCTAGCATGCCTGCCTCGGGATTAAATTTAGGCAGCCATTTCTCAGGATGGGCTGGTATTTGACTCAAGGGTGTAGGCATTAAGACCGCCCCAGGGTTATTCCATGGAGACTGGGCCATTGTTGAACTGCTAACAGAGGAAAGTGCAGAAGATGATCCCTGCGGCTGGGAGGATGACGATATTACGATTGTAGATGATTGAAGAGGGGTTGTGGGGGTTCCATTAGACGGATGGATGATGATCTGGAGTGGTGGAGTGGATGGTTGACTTCGCGGTGAAGAAGTTGAGATGGACGATGTTGACCAAAGAGTCTCGCTGTCGGACTCTTTAGGTGATTTCCTCGCTCTTTTCTTGGTGGGAAGAGGTAATTCGGTTGGCTGAACGCCAAACTTTTCACTCTTTAGCCTGGTCAAGGGATGAGTAGGATTGTACTACGAAGTCACGCTACCTTGAGATTTATCAGACCTTTGAGGAGAAATGGAAAATCGCTAAAGTTTGTGAATCAAAGATTCGACTTCAGGAAGTTCAACGGTAGATTGTTCTGAAATATCAGGGTGTGTAGCAGCGGTTGATACTCGAGCGACTTCTGACTCTGGATTTAAGTGTAATGGAGAAGTCGGGGGAGATGATGAGGGTGATTTACTCTCAGAATGGTATTCAGATTTGGATTTACTTGCCATTCATAGTTCAGGCCCTCCTTCTAGCGCCAAATATGTTGAAGCCCTGAAAATCGGGTCGACAACAAGGGGGATACCCGCTCGGTCCAGACCTTGGTTGGCAGATCCTTATCCGTTTGGTATAGCGGGTCCGACTGGGGATAATGAGACCAGTTTCCCAATCTATGAGTGTGTGTGTGTATAAT
The DNA here is from genome assembly GCA_031772625.1 of Pinus tabuliformis. NCBI lineage: Eukaryota > Viridiplantae > Streptophyta > Pinopsida > Pinales > Pinaceae > Pinus > Pinus tabuliformis. The sequence goes on from CM062819.1 coordinate 481,498,459, forward strand.
TTGATGTTGTTGATCTAATAGTTCCTATTTAAGATATTCTAATTTAATTCTATGCTACTGTAATCTAATAAACAACACATCTAAATATATACTAACCTGGGATGTAATTCTTCTATTATGCGATCTAAAGAGATTTCAAATAACAACTGGTAATAAATATCATTCAGCGATTATAAGAAAGGAAATCAATTAAGATGAACCACTTTGCATAAAAAGTTAGACGAAATAGTTGTGAAAAACATATCGCATAATGAGCTATTCATACATTAGGCATAAATAAATAGCTATCACCGTACAAAAGTGCCAAATGATAACCCAATCATTCATGCAATAATACATAAACAACTAAAAACTGTATATCACTTTAACATATAAGCAGAAATGGTCAAGAGGTAAAAGTACCATTTATGACTAGTCCTACTCATAAGCTTCAAGCAACAATGATTTATCTTTCCTTGCTCTAACATCCACTAAGAGTACAGAAGTGCAACATCAGTAGCAGATATCAAATGCAAACATCAACAAATCTTGATCCATTCATTCACCAAAACCTCCTCTGAGGGTGCAAAAGTGCATGTTCTGAGGACAAGTTTTTGATAAATTTCTGGACCCTTCTCTAAATGCATGAGAAGGGTTTAAATACTACTAACTATATAACTTAATTACACAGATTTAGGATACGGTTTAAATCACTGCCCTTTTTCTAAGCAAAACCATTTCTAAAAATTAAATCTAATATCTAACTATTTCTGCATTTGCTCCTTAAAGTTGCGAGCATTCAATATTTGCCTGGGAGAGTCAGCTGACTGTCTTTCGCTTTTGGTTGAGCTAAGCAAACAAAAATGGTAAGAGCTAGCACCATCTTTTCAGCAAAATGGATGATATACTCGAGAGTCATCTTCTGACTATGTGCATTTACTTCGTATGCCCAGTAATAATCCAAGTTTAACTTGGTTAACCCTTGAATTGCTTCTTCCTTTCTCTCTAGCTTTCTGTTTCTAGTTTGTTCTTTACCATTGCTCTCTTGCATTTTCCGGGCTTACAGGTGACTGAGCAGTTAGAGGCTTTGCTTCTTGAACAATTTTCTCAGCGATGCGCGATTTACGGAAACTGCCTCCGTTCTTTGATCCGGGCCTCTCTGATGTGTTTTTTGCCTTTAGCGCCTTTTCCTTCATCGGGTATAAGCTTCAAAATTTGTAAAAATACTACTTTCGTGAGCTTCTGACCTTGAGCGTTAAACCGCATGTTGATATCAGCATTGTTCAATTACTCATTCAACCACAGCTGTGAATGAAATATCTGTGATGGATGGCTCAACAGCGTTCTGTGAATCTGCGGCTCTGTTGCATGCGGGTGTCTTTTCTCTGTCTTTGAACATTGGAGCATTACCCTTTTCCTTCATAGCTTCCTACACATTGCTCTGCATAACTTCCGTTTTTCGTTCCTATAGTACACAAATGAGGAGAGAGTAATGAATGAAAATTGACAGGAAAGCTTTTAAACTGTACGGATGTACAAAAACATGCCATCTGACGTAACCTGGCTCTTTGAAAAACACAAAACCATCTTTCATTAACAACTGGCGTATAATTCATTAATTATCATTTAAAGCGTGTATCCAGTTCTTGGTTTACGGAAAACTTTTCTTGAATATTGAGCGTGGGAAATTTGCGATGGACTGTTTCTGCGATTCGCATCGCAACATCGCGTTATCGCAGTATCGCATTATCGCGAATTCATTGTGTTGTGCGATCGCGAGGTCGCTTGATCGCGCTATCGCAAGATCGCGGATCGCGTTATCGTGAAATCACATATCGCTGAAATCGTTCAATCGTTATGTGTTTTTCATGCAACTTTACGATATGCGATATTGCGATATCGCATATCGACGATTTTAAGGTTTTCCAATGTGAGAATTTCTTAATGCATGCGATTCGATGGAGTTTGCGTCGCAATCTCGCAGTTTATCATTTTTTACTCATAAGGAAGTGTCCTATCATTCTTTGCGCGATGCGATGTTTTCTTAAGGAGTAAAATACATGATCCTTAATTGATTTTTTGAAATTTTCCTAAGGGTCCCCTCTTACCTAGTGTTATTGCTAATACTAAATAAGGAGGGGGGTTGTTGGTGGCCACAACAGGGCCTAACTGGTTTTTTATTCTCAGCTGAGCCTTTTTCTTTGCATTACAAAAGTGGGTTAAGTCTGCATTAATGAGTTGCCTAAAATACTCTAATGCAAACAACCTCATGGGTACATATTTAGGCAATTTGAATGGACAAAGTTCACAGCCATATATTCTAATTTCTATGTGATTCTAGTACAGGTACCAGTCACCTATCTTATACTGCTTGGAAAGCTGTAAAATCTTTTTCATGTCACCAGAAATTCTAGGAGGAGGAGCTCCTATCAACAGGGTGGAGGCTGGATGCACAAATAGGTCAATGAACTCAATATAGGTATAAGGGGATTGATAGGTTCTATGGAATACAGAGCTCCAAAAGATCACAGACCTCTGATTTCCCTTTGAGTCCAACCTCCTGATAGGGAAAGAAAAGCTGTCTGGATGATGATATAGCAGAAGGTGGTATATGAATGAGGTGTACTTAAAGACTCCTTCTCTGTCCAGATTTATGAATTGCTCATGGATTTTATTGGCAATAAAAGTGGCATAATCATATTTGACAGCAGGGGGTTGTCCTAGAGTAAATATTGACAATATGAATAGGGTGATGTCATCCACATATTCACTGGCATTAAATCCCAAGATGAAGGATATCATGTCAACAATACGTTTTCCAGTTTTTGTGAACCAGACATACAAATAGGGAGGTGGGCCTGTAAGTTGGCAGTTTGGTTGCATGAACATTTGAGCAATATGGGTTATCTCAGAATTGGGTAATTTAGAGGCCTGTTCAAGTAAAAATCCCATGGTAAGAGGAGCAAGAGGCTGAGTGGGGTGAAACTGTAGCATTTGGTTTATAGATTCAGCAGTTATGTAAAAAAGCACAGTCTGGGAAGGAGACATAACTGCTCTGTGGACAGGGTCATATTTGGCACAGCATTGGTGTATAATATCTGGGAAAACACAGACAGAGGGAAGGAAATATATGGGGAGGTTGGATTCCCATATTCCAAAAATATCAGAGTTGTTTAGGTGACTGTCCCTGACTTGGTAGAAAGCCTAGAGATGGTTCATGTCACCAACTAACTCTTTTATCTGGAAATCTTTGTCAGCTAAAGACAAATAATTCAGGTCCTTATGGGGTGCGTTGAGGGGCGCAACGTTTAGGGCTGCGGGAACTTCCATGTTTGGTTCTTGTGTTTTCAAACCGGAATTTCGGGCTCCTGTGGAAAAATGGGCAAAACAACTATTTTGGGTGTCCTGGTATGGCAGCCACAGACTGATTTTACTTGAATTTGGCTCTTTTTGGGTAGAATTCACAACGAAAAATGAAATTACCGATTCGGGAAGTGAATTGGGGTAAATACCTGTTTTTAAAGGTGAACTATGTAATTTGCAGGTTGTAGGACGAGCTACAGAGCAGGATGCTAGAGTTTTTTGGGCAAGTGGCGGACTGGACGTGATTTGCAATCAATCGGACATATTTTGCATGAAAACAATGCGCAAAAAAAATGGACGCAAATGACATTTTATCATGGTTTTAATAAAATTTTGGCTTTAGCGGGGCTTTTTAGCGTTTATTGTGTGGCTGATGTCACAACGATGTGACATTTTGTCATGAAGCGGAGGGTGGTAAGCGGTTCCCCACCACACCACTTTTGGGGTTTTGCAGTTTCGGGCGGGGAGTTAGCGATCAAATCAAGAGCTTGATGCGTGGCAAGGGTATGGGAGTAATACCGCCGGTTCCCCGCGAGTTAAAGGTCGGATGGAAGGGGGGGCACGATATGAGCGTGGACCGTTGGATGAGCGGGCCCAGATCTGACGACTGATGGGCGTCGGAGATGGCGGAGGGTTAAGGAGCGAGCCTGATATATTTAAATAATGGTTTTTAATAATATCGGGGCGGGTTTGATTGGTTCGGGGGCGATGGTTCATTAATTAACCAGAGGTTAATTAGTCCCATATGGCGTGCGAGGTTTGGGTTGTTAATAAGTTTCAAATAAATCTATTAATCCCCGATAAACATAATGCTATAGTCATATTCGACCAGGGGGCGGGATATTAATACTTTGGGGTTTTATTGTATATTTACATTAATACGAGGAAGGGTATTCTTGCAAGGGAATTATATAATAAACGTTAATATGGAAAATGACTGAAAGTGCCAAGTTTAATGTTTAGAAAACTCAGGCTTAAAGGGGAAAAGAGGGGTTTTTATGTGATATATGTGCATTTTCCTAAGTAAAAGGGGTTTTACTTAGGCGTTTTATGAAATGAGATGAATGGAAGGAGTTGTTTGGTGATATTAAGCAGATCTTAATATCACTGGGGAAGTTAGTAAATGATTTCAGGGAAACATGAGGGGAGTTAGTCATGCCTCTGCCATAGTACCTGTGATAGAGGTAAGATTATCATTCTGAGAGACAAAATCAATCACAAGTCTCTTTCTGCAACACTAAAACTACCTACCCAGCCTACTGTACCTGACATTTTTTCTTCTTTTTCCAGGGGTGCATTTAGACTAGCAAACTCTTTTCAGCTTTTCTTTTCTTTACATGGCAAGCCTATCTAAGTCTGCACTTATTTCTTCCAAGGGCTCAGGTTAAACAGTTGAGCTCCTTTGCTTCTCTACCTGTCTAATTATCTGCCAAGTTTAAACAGTTTGGACATATTTTTATCCTCTATCTCTAAAACAGAAAATTGAAACATGAACTGGCCAAGGTTAACCTATTTGGCCATTCATCAACTACAGCATAAAGTTCAATAAACTGCACATGATACTTTATTTATATAAAATGAAATAGTAGTGGCATTTGGACTTGCACACTTTCTTGGTCCTTTTTATTTGGGGTACATTTCTTTCACTTTTTTGACCACTTTTATTCTTTTCACCCGTTGATTTTTCTTTTAGGGTATACCCTCTTTTCATTTTGTATTTTTTTTTATTCTTTAAGAATATGGAAAGCCTTTGCAGAAAGAAAAGGTATGTACATATTGCAAAGCTAATCAAGTCAATCATGAAATATGACACCTATTGGTATAGGAGCATAACACTGGCTCCACTTGGGGATGGCTTTTCCTCGTGAAAAGTCAAGAACAACAAGTCAGATGGCATTCTAAACAACTCTTGTTGTGCTCTAAAATATTCTCTTGTTCAAAGTAGAAAATTGTATAAATAGATCATATACAATATAAGCAATTTTCTTGAGCAAAACAAAAATGGTAAAATTCCTTCACTGTTTCTCAAAATTTTCTGCACATTCCTTCCTATTCTTATTGTTGTAATAAACCAGCTTATCACTATTTTCAAGCTGCAGAAACTGAACTTCCTTATGTACATGTGATCCGGATTTAAACAGGAACGCAATAGATTACAGAGATAACCATAAATACAGAGATGCGATAACCATAAAAACAGAGATGCAGCGGAAATAATACTTCATTTCATTAATGGAGAATACTGAAATATGCTTACAAATAGAAATAACCCAGCTAGGGCGATGGTAGCTTATCTCTGAGAAGAGATGTGTCGGCTACATGCCTCTGAACTGTTCCGAACTGTCTTACAATGAGGCTCAAAGGCCTATTTATTATTGAGAAACAATGGAAAACCCTTCACATCCCAAAACCTAACCCTAGAAGATGAAACGCCAAATTGTGGGCCCCGTTTTGGGGTGAGTTGGACAGCCAACTTCCCGGGGTCGCGAGTTGGTCGTATTATCTCCATTTGACATGCAGATATCCCGTTGGAAAGATCTCTCTGAGGACTACGACGGAAAATACATTTTTTTAACTAAAAAATCGCGCAAGTAGATTTCCCAAAAAACGTCGTTTAGGGCCTCAAAACGGCTCCGGAAGTTTAGGACCCGAAAAACTACTAAAAATAGTAAACTACTGTATAACTAAGGAAACTGAAAAACTGAAAGAGACAGTTGTGGGGGTCCAAATGGGATAGGTGGGTGGCCACCAACATCCACCTGGATCATTCCTCCCCCCTTAGGAAGCAATGGTCCCCATTGCATTGAGTTCCTCCTTGAGATGAGGAAGCTTATGCTAAGTTGGGTCTCTGGTGAGCTGTTCTCCAATCTCTGATGTGTCCAGAAATGGTGGGAAGCATGGTCAGCGATGGTCCACATTGAACAATCGGTGCAAGCGAAAGAATGGAGGAATGTTGTGCTTCAGAGCATTGTTGCCCACAGCCTTGTTACTGGTGTAAGGACCATGTTGAAGTGGTCTGAGTTTCTGATGGGTTCTGGTAAGGCGTTCTCTCTGCAGATGTAACCAAACTTTGTCACCCACCTGAAACTTGTGTGGTACCCCTCTGGGTAAGGAGAAGTTGTCCCTGTGTTCTGTCATGATTGTATCCCTATGTTGCTGCTGCTGCGTGGAGGAACCCTTTGCGGGGGTCATGGATGTAGCAACGATCTTCCCCTTACTTTGAGAGTGAACCAGACAGAAAATAAATTTCCTAGTCTATAAGATGAGCTTGCTGCCTTTCTTAGCAGTGATCAAAGAGGTAGTGGTAGGTGGAGCTACCTCTGGTATCCTGTATAATGAATTATCCAAATAAATAATGACAGCGCGAGGCCTTGACTCATACATAGCATGTCTCCTCCACAAGTATGGCTGGCCTAATAGTACATCACAAACATCCAGAGGTGTAACATCACATAATACCTTGTCTGTGAAGGGCTTGATGCTGTAGGGAAGGCGGCACTACTGGCGAACTTTGAGATCTCGTCCTTCATGAAGCCACCTGATATTGTACGGTTGTGGGTGTGGCGTAGTTGGTAGGCCCAACCGCTTCATGACCTCTGCTGAAACGAGGTTCTTTTAGCTGCCACTGTCGACAATGAATTGCAGCGGCGAACCCTTCACCCACATCTATGAGTGGAAAAGACGTTCCCCCTCCTCTGGCTCTTCGAGCTCATTCTTCTAGATCTTGGCAGTGGCAACAGTGGCACTAGGATCCGCATCAATGATTTGCTTCCCTTTGCCATCCCCCTTGTTGGGTTCCGGCTCAGAGTCGAAACATGCATCTGATTCGGAAGCCTTCAACTCGGCCACCAGTGACTACTTGGTCTGACACTCACTTGTGTTATGAGTGGGACTCTTGTGGAACTCACACCACTTTCCTGTGTCCTTCTTCGCCTTCGTGGTGTTGTTCTTGTCTTGCAACTTCGAGGGGTTGTCTTGGGTCACCTCGCCTTGGCTTTGTCCTTTGGGCTTCGGATTTGCAGATCCAAAGTCTCGCTTCTTCTGTTTGAACTTTTGCTCGATTTTGACAGCGTATCGGTATGCTGTGCCGAGTGAGGAGATGTCCAAGAACTCCATCTCTTCCTGGATGTATCTATGTAGGCAGTCGCGGTATTTGAGTACCAGATGCAGCTCAGAATCTTTGATACCCAACTGTGTACGAAGGTATGAAAAATATTTGTGAACTCTGGCACATCTTGGTCTCGTCCCTGCCGCAGTGTGCTCCATTTGATGTATTTGTCCTCATAGCTTTTGACATGGTAGTACCGCTCCTTGATGGCATCTCGGAAGTCATTCCAAGTGGGGGCAGCTGAAAACAGTGAGCCTGTACTTTCATCCTTCTGCTCGCAGTATGTTTCCCACCAGTCCTTGGCGTGGGGGGCTGCTTTGAGAAGAGCGAAAACAATCTTTTCCCAACTTGAAAATTCATGAACAGAAAAATACCCATCTAGCAGATTTAACCATTTATCTACGGCATCTACGTCTATTTGACCCTCGAAGATGGGGATTTCAAGATTAAATTGTACCTTAAACGGTGTGGCGTTTCCAGAGTAGCTGTTGGAAGCCGATGCGTCGCCTTTGGGTAGCCGCTGAAGGATCTGCGCAAAGCTATCCATCATCGCGTTCCTTTGCCGCTCGAGGGCTTCTTCGAGAAAGATTCTGATAGGATCTCCTTCCCCCTCGTCTTTCTTCTCATCCGCCATGGGAGGTCGTCGAGATTTGCGAGGCTGGTCTTGCAAAGGTTCGACCAATTCAAGCCCTAACTCCTTATATCCCGACCTCGTTGGGGACATGCAAAGAAAAACAGAGAAAAAGCATACCGCTCCGATACCACTGATCCGGATTTAAACAGGAATGCAATAGATTACGGAGATAACCATAAATACAGAGATACGATAACCATAAAAATAGAGATGCAGCGGAAATAATACTTCATTTCATTAATGGAGAATACTGAAATATGCTTACAAATAGAAATAACCCAGCTAGGGTGATGGTAGCTTATCTCTGAGAAGAGATGTGTCAGCTACATGCCTCTGAACTGTTCTGAACTATCTTACAATGAGGCTCAAAGGCCTATTTATTATTGAGAAACAATGGAAAACCCTTCACATCCCAAAACCTAACCCTAGAAGATGAAACGCCAAATTGTGGGCCCAGTTTTGGGGTGAGTTGGACAGCCAACTTCCCGGGGTCGCGAGTTGGTCGTATTATCTCCGTTTGACGTGCATGATAGCCCGTTGGAAAGATCTCTCCGAGGAATACAACAGAAAGGATGATTTTTTATCTAAAAATTCGGGGAAGTAGATTTCCCAAAAAACGTCGTTTAGGGCCTCAAAACGGCTCCGGAAGTTTAGGACTCGAAAAACTGCTAAAAATAGTAAACTACGCTATAATTAAGGAAACTGAAAAACTGAAAGATACAGTTGTGGGGGTCCAAATGGGATATGTGGGTGGCCACCAACATCCACCTGGATCAACATGTTAGAGTCAGGATATATCAACAAACTAGATCAAAATAGTGTTTCAGCATTCGCCCATTAATTGGCCCTTCTTCGGCTTCTGAATCATCCAGGTTCTTCAAAAAGTAGGTATTGTTTCCCTGTGAGGCCTGAATAATAAAAGGTCCCTTCCATAGGAAGTCAAACTTCCCATGTTTTCCTTTGTCTTCTCTTCTGGAGTCCCATTTTAAAACTTTGTCCCCTAGGTAAAAATCTTCTGCCTTGGTCCTCTTATCAAATAGGGTCAAGAAATTGTTAATCTGAGTATCATTGTCAAACACTTGCCAGTTTTTTACATTGTCATGTATGGTTGGCCTATGTTTAATCTCAGTTGTAAACTGATGATTAGGTTCAAATGGTAATTTACAAGTGCTGGCAAATGTTGCCAAACTGTGAGCATGCAAATTATGTTTCCTTAGAATTTTGGCAAGCTGTGTTTCCTGAAATGTATTGAGGATCTCAATTGATGCTCCTCTATAAGATCTTAATCTTGGATCATTCGTGAGGAAGTTCCCTTTTATCTGTTGGATGACTAAGTCAGAGTCTCCCAAAACTGATACCCTGACTGCCCCTAAACTTTTGATCAATTTAAGTCGTAGCAAGAGGGCTTCATATTCAGCCATATTATTAGTGCATCTGAAATTCAACCTGTAAGCATGTCCTTCAGCATGATCATTTTCTAGATTGTGTACCCAAATTCCTACTCCCACTCCTAATTTATTGTCTGAACCATCAAATTCCAAGTACCAGAGAATTTCATGTTTATCATTGGTATCAGGAGTTGCAGTAATCTGCTTGATAGGAAGACAGGTTTCTTTAATTTCATCTAATTTCTCCCGAGTGTCTAATATATCATTGTTCTCAGCAATCTCTTGATATTGAAGACTAGACTTTTCGTTTATAACTTTTTCTTTTTCAAGTGCTAAAACCTTGATTTTATTTGCAGGATTAACTTCAGCATTGTATAGAATGAAGGAGTCCATGTCAGAATGCATGGAGTAGATGGGAAAATTCTGGGGTTTCTCCTAACTACTTACCATGTATTTCATTAAAGTTTCTCGATACAATCTCTTTGGCTAACCAAATACTAAAATAGTAGCATAGGACATGTCCAATTGTAAAGATCCTTGGAGCTTAGCACCCCAAGATCTAGACAACAACATGCCATATTTTGGTGGGATGTCAGCTACCACCACGTCCATTAAGATGGTCTTGGCAGGGTATTGAACTAATGATACACATAAATCTTTGATCAATCCTAGACATCTGACCTGGCTTGAGTCAAAAGAGAATAAGTCTTTGTATGGCCTGGTGATATCTGGATCCAACTTTTCCATTACAGATTTAGGCATTAATTTATGAGAGGCACCAGAATCAAACATGGCATTATGAAGTATTTTATCATGAATGTTTAGACTTACATAGAAAGGAGGAACCCCTCCATCTACTTATTTTCCATTTACCTCAGGGCCAAAAATTAATTCAGGCAGATCATCGAGGACATTTACTGCATCTTTGTTTTCCGAAATCTGGAGTGATCTGCTAATTTTATCTCTGTAGACATCATGCTTTGCCAATTCTAACAATGGAATGGCTATCTTTAATTTTCCTATTTCGGTCTCAAGGTTGAAAGGATTTTCTGTTTGAATTTTTTCATTTCGAGCAGTCAGATTGTCTTTCTCTGCTGTATTTTCAGTGCTTTTTTCCTTTTCAATAGTAGTGTTTTGAGTTGAAGTTGCTTCCAACTCAATTTCTGGAGGTTCTTCCACGTTTCCTTTGGGAGAAGTGGAAGTGGAAGGTTGTCTGTTAGGTTGTTGATTGTCTGATACATCTTAAACTATTGGACTATTTGGGTTAGGACCTGTTCAAGGAAGGGGTTGTACAGAAGGGTTCTTAACCTTGGCTTTGTTAGGTTGCTTGGTTTCTTTCTGTTTATTGGTTTTGGGGACATCTATCCTTCTGCTCCTTAGATTGTATTTCTTGTGGACTTCATAAATGGCTGTGTCATATCCCTCCCTAAAATCAAATGATTCACTTGATTGAGTTTGGAATTGATTAAGAGTATGAGCTTCTTGGTCTTCTTGGGTCAAGTAAATTTGTTGATCACTATTGAGGCCCATTAAGTTAATTTGAGTGTATTCTGCTGGTTCACTAGAAGTTGAAGCTTCGGCATAGTTTTCCTGGAATGGAGGCTTAATGTTTTGGTTAGGACCAACCTTTCCAATATTAGGGTTTTGGTTTTTTCTGAAATTTGGATTTCTCCCAGTGTTGCTTGGTTGACCATCCCAAGAGGATTTCCTCTCAATGGTTTCTACTCTATCACCGAGTCTATCCATTCCTTTAATAATAGCATCTAATTTCTGTTCAAATGCAGAAGGTTCTTCTTTGAAAGGTGTTCTCCTTTCAGCTCTAGCCCGAGCTCATTTAGAAATCAGGTTGGCTTCAACGCTGACAGCTATACTCTGCATGTCTTCTAAGGTTCGAGGAGCTCTTTCCCTAAGCTAGTATGCCATATCAGAGTCAAATGCATCAGGGAATTTGATCAAGGCCAAATCTGGGGGAGGTCTGAGATTTTGAGGAATAGCATTGTATACATTATTAAATCTGGTACAGTAATCTTGAACAGTTTCTTGTGGGCCCCTCTTCAAGTTTTCATATTCTGATAAAATGTGGAGAGGATCTTTCTTCTTTTCCCATCTGTTCAAGAAGGTTTGATAAAGGGCTTCTAGGTCAGCGATAATGTTTGCAGGGAGTGCTCTAAACCAGGTTCTAACATCCTGTTGTGGTCACCAACAACCCCCCTTCTTCACTTGACATTAGCAATAATGTCAAGCAAAGAGGGGACCCTCAATAAAAATCCCAAAAAAAATATTTTTCTAAAGTTTTTGTATTTCTCTCCCTAAGGCTTAAATCGCATCGCAAAGAAAGGCTAAAGCATTGCTCGAACGCGAAAGGCAAAACTGCGACGGAGCGATGCGAAGTTCATCGCGTCGCATACATCGCACGCGCCCCTTTAAAAGAAGACCTTCAAGAAATGCCGATCGCCGATATGCGACATCGCAAATCGCAAGCATCGCGCCATGCGGCGTAACCATTAAACAAAAATTTGTGATATCTGCCATCTACGATGGCAGCGATCTGCGATCTGAAAAGACTTATCACACGATAAACCCAGGATTAAGTGCGCGCCTTCAAGGAATTTAATGACCGCATGCTTGAGTATCTAGGAATGATTGCATTACATTTATCGAAGAGTCAAGTCATGATGAATGTCAGGATTGTGCATTTATTAGAGATTAATACTTTCACGTCAAGTATTTTCATTTCCCTTCTTCTTTGCGTAGACTGCAAGACACACAACTAATATAAGTTTATATGCAGGAAACATTTGAGGGAAAGAGGCAAACGCCAATCAGATAGCAGAGAGAGAATGCCGCCGCAAACGGATGCCGCATGCAGCAAAACCGCTGGTTCCAGACTATCAGCCAACCGGCACTGATGAAACCGAACTATCGAGGACTTAGAGTCAAAGGCGCACAAAAGCAGCATGTTCAGGAAATATCCTGAAGCTCAGACTTGGTAAAGCAGAGAAGGAAGACGCTTCAGGGAAACCTGGAACAAAGAACGGAAACAATTCTTAAAAAAGGGAGATGTCCATACAGCACGACTCCTAACCCACTCAGTCATTCGCACGACCGGAAACCGAAAACAACAACAGCAAAATCAGTTCGAGAAGAACCTGGGTTATGCTAAGTATACACGCGGCGAATACACCCAGCTAGAGAAAGGTTTTCGAAAATATCTTCTGGTCTGCCGGGAGGAAGTGCCAGCTCCTGTTATTTCCACTTTTATCTCCTGAGTGAAAGAAGAAAGCGGCCAGCCGACTCTTCCCAGGAAAATGTTGCATTGTTGACAGCACTAAAGAGATATACAGAAACGGTCAGAAATTAGATTTTAAGTTTAGAAATAAAGTTGCTTTTAGTAAAAGGGCGGTCATTTGAAGCCGATTCCCTAATTTCATGTAATTAAGATTGATTAGTTAGTAGTATTTAACCCTTCTCGTTGCATTGGAGAAGGGTCCGTAATTTTGTCAAAAAACTTGTCCTCAGAACATGCACTTTTGCACCCTCGGAGGGGGTTTTTGATGAATGGACGGATCGAGATTTATTTATGTTTGCATTTTAATACCTGCTACTGATGTTGCACTTCTGTACTCTTAGTAGGCATTAGAAGCAAGTAAAGATAGATCATTATTGCTTAGAGTCTGTAGGTTTAAATCAGTCATAAATGGTAATTTTATCTCTTGACTAGTTTTTACTTGCATCCTTTGAGTAATATACAGTTGATGTTATTTATATGTTAACGTATGAATGAGTGGACTACCATTTGGCACTTTTGTACGGTGGAGTCGTTGATTTATGCTTGATACGTAAATAGCTGATTATGCAATATGCTGTTCACGATCGTCTTGTTTAACTTTTTATGCAAGAAGGTTCATCTTTACTGATTTATATTTTCATAATAGCTGAATAATCTTCATTACCAGTTATTCTGAGAAATCTTTCTAGATTGCATAATGGAAAAATTCTGCCCCGGGTTAGTGTAGATTAGAAGTATTGTCTTTATTAGATTAAAGTAATATAGAATCATTTCAGAATTCAGAACTAGATTAGTTAAAGAATAGTTAGAGATTTCTTATTTTCATTCCCCCCACACATACATCATTATTTCTACACACACACCCCTTAGAACGGGAAGCTGGTCCCGTCATCCCCAGAGGATCCGCTATACCAAATGGATACGGAGCCGCCAACCAGGTTCCCGACCGGGTGGGTATCCCCCTTGTTGTCAACCCGATTTCGGGGCCCCCAACATATTTGGCGCTAGAAGGAGGGCCTGAACTATGAATGGCACCAAAAGCAATATCTAAAAACCATTCTGAGAGTAATACACCCTCATCAACTCCCCCGACTTCCCATACACGGTTTAATCCGGAATCTGAAGTCGCTTGAGTATCTACCACTACTACATATTCGCATATATCAGACCAATCTATTATTGAGCCCCCTGAAATTCAAACTTCGATTCGTAAACTCCAGGGATTCTCCATTTTTAACCAGAGGTCTGATAGATCTAAAAGCAGCGTGACTTCGCAGTACAACCCTGCTCATCCCCTTACCAGATTAAAGAGTGAAAAATTTGGCATACCGCCAAGTGAACTCCCTCTTCCTACCAGAAAAAGAGCAAGGAAAACACCCCAAGAGTCTGACAGTAAGACTCTTTCATCCACTTCGCCCGTATCAACTCTCTCACCGCGAAGTCAACCACCCACTCCTCCATTCCAACTCACTTTCCCATCTCCCACGAACCTTCCTCTTCAAACAGCGAAGATCCTGATTTCTTCACCCTCTTAGTATCAAGGGTCAGTTTCTACACTTCCATTAGCCAGCAACTCCGCGATGGCTCAGTCTCCTTGGAACAATCCAGGGGCGGTTTTGATGTCGCCTCCCTTGAGTCCTATACCGGCCCATCCAGAGAAATGGATACCTAAATTTAACCCAGAAGCAGGAATGTTAGCCGAAGAACATATCAATAACTTCATGCTTTCGGTCAACCTCAATGGAGTTACTAACGAAGACGCTGTTGTCCGGCTCTTCCCCTATACTATGCAGGGAACAGCCGGGTCATGGTACTTCTCGTTACCTTCCGGATCCATCACAAGCTGGGACATTTTCCAAAGTCAGTTCCTCACTAAGTTTGGTGATGACCGATCCACGGCAACATTGATTAACGACCTATCTAATCTTAAGGCTGAGGCTAGGGAACCTATCAAAGATTTTAACTTACGGTTCAACAAGATCCTCAACAAAATTCCTGCTGCCTCACAACCCAACGATGAAGTTAGATGTGAATGGTACATCACAGCTTTACCTCCAAACTTAGCTATCTTCGTAGATAGGGCGAATAAAACCACGCTAGTCGACAATTTGACAGAAGCATTAGCAGTGGAAAAACGCGTAGTAGCCCTAGAAAAGAGATCCGCTCTGGAAGAGCGCAAATCAAAGAAGATCTCTTTCAAAGAAGATGCCAAGAAGAAGCAATCAAAAGATCCTTTCGACTTGGAAGGATTACAAAAAGTTTTGAAAGCCATGTCCAATGAGATGGTCGATATCAAGAAGCAAGTAGCTGAGACTTCTTCAAAAAAGCCCTTTAGGACTTTTAAAAGAAATCCTCCCATCGAGGTGAAACCACCCAGTATTGTCTCAAACGTTGAATCTGAAGAAGATGAAGAAGAAGAGAATGCCATTGAAGGGCAGACCGACGAGGAAGAAGTCGTAGAACTTCAAGGAATGTGGGACTTCATCCTCCCACAGGAAGAGGATCAAGAAGCACTCCCTGTTAGCACGAGAAGCAGAAACCAGCTTGATCCTCCCCAAACTACCCCAAAACAAAAGGGCGCAAGCCCCGCAACAAAAGACAGGGTCGTAAATAAAAAGATAACTGCTAAAGCGACCCAGGTTAGCCCAGTCCAATCTGAACAGACGCCTCCATCAAGAACACTAATAGTGTCGGATGAAATGGACTATAACATCATTGATGATATGAAGAAGACTAGGGCTAATATCACTCTGTACGAATTGAGTAAACTGAAACACCAGCAGAAAATCATGATGAAAGAATTACATGCTGTGCCTACTACATCTTTACCTACAGCTGCAGCTTCCCACAATTTGGGAAGACCTCCAATCAATACGATCAATAAGATTGATCCCAATGACATCGCCTTGATTGGAGGTAGATCGAGATCTCATACTCCTCCTTTTCTCCTCACATACGAAATCTTCAACAAAAACGTGCACAATTGCTTGGTCGATTCTGGTGCTTCAACAAATATCTTACCAAGGTCAATATGTGCCAAATTAAGTGTGCAACCTCAAAAGTCCGCGGTACGAATAGTTCAGCTTGATCGATCACAAGTCGAAGTGATTGGTGAACTAAATCAGGTGACTATAAGATTGTCGTCTAACCCAAAAGTGTGTCAGGTTATCGACATTCTGGTAGCTGATATCCCTGAGTTCTATGGCTTAATTCTCAGCAGGGATTGGTCAGAGAAACTTCACGGATATTTTTCAACTGACTGGTCACACATGTGGTTACCATACAATGGTAAACCAAACCAGATAAAGGTTGAACGAGAATTGCACCAAAAATACATAGTGACGGAGCTAGAAGGAGAAAATGAGGCCATCACGTACAATAGCAGCATTGTAGGCAATTACGCAACAGATTCTTTCTTAGGCAATTTCAGTGCTCATATTTCACCTTATTTAGAGAATTCAGTTTTATCACAAGTTGAAAACTTCTCTCAAACTGATGACTCGAAATGTTTTAGTTTTTTAGATAATTCTGTAAATACTTCTTTATTTTGGAAATTATATTTTGATGGATCTAAATCCAACGAGGGAGCAGGAGCAGGATGCGTTCTAATCAACCCCGACGGGAACAAAATTATGCTCACATGCAGACTTGAGTTCGATTGCACGAACAACACAGCAGAGTATGAAGCCTTGGTTCAAGGTCTATACAAAGCAATCAGACTAAATGTTAAGTATCTTCAAGTCTTTGGAGATTCCGAGATCATCGTAAAACAGGTACGTAACACCATACATTGCCTGTCTAGTCATTTAAAGCATTATCAATCGTTAGTGCAAGATCTCACTTCACATTTTATAGCATTTAACATCTCGTCAATTCCAAGAATTCAAAACGCAAACGCAGACCTGTTGGCTAACGTAGCCTCTAGGCTTATCCCTTCTGAAGAGTTTAGTCCTGATAGGTTTTCCGTAGAATTAATTTTTAAACCTTCCATTCCTGACAATATCACCAACTGGAGAGTGTTTAACGACGACCCAGACATCGTAAGCTTCCTCACCTCTGAAGGATCTTACACAAACCAGATAATCGACGAAGACTGTCACGATCACCAAATACAACAAAGTGGCACTGACAATGCTATACCCAAATCGGTGGTCAAATTAGAGGACTTATATGACTTGAAAAGTCGGTTCAAAAGGTCAGCTAACGCTAAACTTTACAGTTCAACACTGAACTACGAATCAGTGAACTTGGGAACCGACGAGAAACCCCAAAACGTCAATCTAGGCCAAGGCCTAGCTCCTGAAGAAAAGTCAGCATATATCCGTCTGCTACGACAGTACAAAAATGTCTTTGCCTGGAACTACGATGAGCTGAAAACTTATAACACTTCTATCATTCAGCACACTATCCCTATGACTGACAACGAGAAGCCCGTCCAGCAGAAGCTCAGGAAAATGCACCCTAACCTAGAAAATCAGATAAAAACCGAGCTTAATAAGTTGTTGAGAGCTAAAATAATTTTCCCCGTTCGGCATTCCAAATGGGTATCTAATATGGTACCCGTTAGGAAGAAAAACGGAGACATTAGAATATGTATTGACTTCCGAAACCTCAACAAAGCCTATCAGAAGGATAATTTTCCCCTTCCACCTATGGAGAAAATTCTACAGGCAGTAGCAGGCTCAGAATTGATGTCATTCCTGGATGGATTTTCAGGATACAATCAAGTACTGGTGCATCCCGAGGATCAGTTAAAGACTACGTTCCGAACCAAGTGGGGCACTTATGCATATCGAAAGATGCCATTTGGCCTGATCAATGCTGGGGCTACCTTCCAGAGAGCCATGGACATTGCGTTTAAAGGATTAGTCAATAAGTCAGTAGTGATTTACCTGGATGATATAACAGTGTACTCCAGAAAACGAAACAACCATCTCAGAGATTTGAAGCAGATCTTTCAAAGATGCTTGAGGTATGGGATCTCGCTCAATCCAAAGAAGTCTTTCTTTGCATTAAGCGAAGGGAAATTGCTCGGGTTCATAGTGTCAAAATCTGGTATCCACATAGAACCTGACAGAATCAAAGAAATTTCCGAGATATCCATGCCCCATAACAAAAAGACCATGCAATCCTTCCTAGGACAGATCAATTTTGTGAAAAGATTTGTCCCGGATTTTTCACGTATTATTTCGCCCTTACAAAATATGATAAAAAAGAATTCAACTTTTAAATGGGGTCTAGACGAGCACGAAGCATTTAACTTAATCAAACAAGCCATCATCAACGCTCCATCCCTAGCAACCCCAAATTTTTCAGAACCATTCACCTTATACACGTTTGCCTCAGAAAATTCGTATGCTGCGATCTTGACCCAGGCAAACCAAGAAAAGGCAGAAGCCCCAATCGCATTCTTTAGCTCAAACTTACAAGGTGCTGAGCTGAAATATTCGGACGTAGAGAAACAGGCGTATGCCGTTTTCAAAGCGGTCAAATATTTCAGACCCTTCTTGCTAAAGGCTCATACAAAGGTCATAGTACCATTCCCAGCGGTAAGAAACCTCCTGATTCAGAAAGATGTGGGTGAAAAGAGAGCGAATTGGATCACCGCCTTGCAAGAATACGACCTGGAAATCAAGCCGGCACACATCGTAAGAGGCCAAGGCTTCTGCAAGATGTTAGCTGGAGCATCGCAAATCCCCGAAGAATCGCCTAAAGAGGTAAACGCGTATGAGGTAAGCCTAAACGACACAGCATCGTTATATTCCGACATTATTTATTTTCTTAAGAACGGATATGCTCCTTTACGACTGGATCATATCAAGAAAAGAGCTTTGAGATTAAAATCTAAACAATACCAGCTCATAAATGATGTCCTGTTTAAAAGAAACTATGATTCTGTGCTTCTTAGATGTCTTGAGAAAACTGAAGCCGAAAAGGTTTTGCAGGAACTTCACGATGGACCAGCAGGTGGACACTATGCTGGGGAAGCCACCGCACACAAAATCTTATGTGCAGGATACTACTGGCCCACGCTGTTCAAAGACTCGTACAATCACGTAAGAAAATGCCAAATCTGCCAGACTGCTGCAGGAAAACAAAGAAAAGCGCCCATGCCACTACAACCGGTTAACATCGACCAACCATTCAGTCAATGGGGCTTGGACATAATAGGTGAGATCGTTCCTCACTCTTCTAAGCAGCATAAGTATATCCTTACGGCTACCGATTATTTTACCAAATGGGTAGAAGCAGTTCCTCTCAAGACAGTCCACTCTGAAAATATTATTGAATTTATAGACCAATTTATCATAACTAGGTTTGGATTGCCAACGGCCTTAATATTTGATAACGCTTCATATTTTTCTGGAAATACCATGACTGAGTTCGCACTCAAAAGAGGGTTCAAACTAAAGTATTCCGCCAACTACTATCCTCAAGGTAATGGGTTGGCTAAATCAACGAACAAGAACCTAATTAGGATCATCAAAAAGACAGTCGACCAAAACCAAAAGAATTGGCACAAAGCGCTGGTAAACGCCTTATGGGCAGACAGAATTACCAAAAAAGCCTCTATCGGAACTTCTCCTTTTAATTTGGTTTACGGGAGAGAAGCAGTTCTTCCTACTCACTTACTCATTCCCTCCTTGTCCTTAGTACAATACATTGACGAAGTACCTACTTCTCCCTTACAACTAAGACAAATGGAAATAATCAAGTTAGAAGAACAACGAGAGCAGGCCAAGAAAACCCATGCTCACCACCAAGCGCTGATAAAATCCTCTTTTGATTCGAACATAATAACCAGAAAAAACTTTCAGATGGGTGATTTAGTTTTAAAGTGGGATAAGGCTCACGAAGAAAAGGGCAAACATACGAAATTCCAGAAGCTATGGCTTGGTCCTTTTCAAATCGTAGAAGTCTTAGGCCCATCGACTTTTGTGTTGCAGGACTTGACAGGCAGGAGAGATTCTCTGCCTGTAAACGGACAAATCCTCAAAGTATATTTCCCATAGAAGGTCATCCTTCTGTTTTTGTAGGATAATTTTAATTTTAATTTTTTCACATTAGTTTTCCATTTTTCATAAATAAGGTTGGTTGTGAAGGATCATAAATAGTATTCATGAAGAAACATACCATTTCTCTATCAGATTTTGATTTCACTTGTATAAATAGCAAAACTTTTCGAAAAATCTGACTTTTATTATTGACAGGTAGGGTTAACTTTAGCCTGAATTTGATGTTAGTTCCAACTTTACAAAGAAATCTGGGATGAAAGTAACTTTTGGCAAAAAATTGTTTTATGCCAATGCAATGAAAAGTATCATCAATAGCAAAATAAGTATTCTCTGCAAAACTGCTGTTCTTAAACTCTATTATTGTCGTCCAAAGCTTTCTTAAGGAAAAAAAATGACTTCCTCCCTGCTAAGGAGAATCGCAGCATCCAGAGAAACAATCCAAGAAAACACTATATCTCAAAGAATAAGAGGTTTCATCGCGAGCCGACTTATCATGATCACAGATATTATAACTTGCTGACTTTGCCACTACTGTCTATCAAAACAGGGCAACGACTCAAGATTGTTGCAATCGAAAGACAAGGGGTCTCATCACGAGCCAGCTTGTTCAGCAAAAGTGTAAATCAAGTGGATGACTGTGTCATAATTTGGCCACCAAACCAAGACATTGTTCTTTAGAGAATAAAAAAAAATCAAAAAAGAAAGAAAAAGTGTCAAAAGGATTTTTCTCTGGAATGTTGTAAATAACCTCAAGCAGGAAAAAGGATCATTGCTGGATAACATGGTAACCCTGTCGAGGCTATGGACGCTTGCGGGCAGCAGAGGCTCTACCTGCGACAAAGGAGTATACTTTACAAAGCCAGTACGCAGAGAAGACCTTATTTTGTCTTTGAAAAGACTGAGTAATGACTAAGTATAAATACAGGAAATAACCCAGAGGAAACAAACAATCAGAATGAAATAAGAAGTTGTGATGAAGCATCATAGACAGGATAAAAGGTAATACTCTATCTGTCCATAACAAAATTTAGGCATAAGAAAACTTTTTTGTTTTGGAAGTGAAAATGCAATAGAACAAGCAAAGATAACTGGTTCTTCACAGTGAATCGCCATTGTTGTGGTCACCAACAACCCCCCTTCTTCACTTGACATTAGCAATAATGTCAAGCAAAGAGGGGACCCTCAATAAAAATCCCAAAAAAATATTTTTCTAAAGTTTTTGTATTTCTCTCCCTAAGGCTTAAATCGCATCGCAAAGAAAGGCCGAAGCATTGCTCGAACGCGAAAGGCAAAACTGCGACGGAGCGATGCGAAGTTCATCGTGTCGCATACATCGCACGCGCCCCTTTAAAAGAAGACCTTCAAGAAATGCCGATCGCCGATATGCGACATCGCAAATCGCAAGCATCGCGCCATGCGGCGTAACCATTAAACAAAAATTTGTGATATCTGCGATCTACGATGGCAGCGATCTACGATCTGCGATGGCAGCGATCTGCGATCTGCGATGGCAGCGATCTGCGATCTGCGATGGCAGCGATCTGCGATCTGAAAAGACTTATCACACGATAAACCCAGGATTAAGTGCGCGCCTTCAAGGAATTTAATGACCGCATGCTTGAGTATCTAGGAATGATTGCATTACATTTATCGAAGAGTCAAGTCATGATGAATGTCAGGATTGTGCATTTATTAGAGATTAATACTTTCACGTCAAGTATTTTCATTTCCCTTCTTCTTTGCGTAGACTGCAAGACACGCAACTAATATAAGTTTATATGCAGGAAACATTTGAGGGAAAGAGGCAAATGCCAATCAGATAGCAGAGAGAGAATTCCGCCGCAAACGGATGCCGCATGCAGCAGAACCGTTGGTTCCAGACTATCAGCCAACCGGCACTGATGAAACCGAACTATCGAGGACTTAGAGTCAAAGGCGCACAAAAGCAGCATGTTCAGGAAATATCCTGAAGCTCAGACTTGGTAAAGCAGAGAAGGAAGACGCTTCAGGGAAACCTGGAACAAAGAACGGAAACAATTCTTAAAACAGGGAGATGTCCATACAGCACGACTCCTAACCCACTCAGTCATTCGCACGACCGGAAACCGAAAACAGCAACAGCAAAATCAGTTCGAGAAGAACCTGGGTTATGCTAAGTATACACGCGGCGAATACACCCAGCTAGAGAAAGGTTTTCGAAAATATCTTCTGGTCTGCCGGGAGGAAGTGCCAGCTCCTGTTATTTCCACTTTTATCTCCCGAGCGAAAGAAGAAAGCGGCCAGCCGACTCTTCCCAGGAAAATGTTGCACTGTTGACAGCACTAAAGAGATATACAGAAACGGTCAGAAATTAGATTTTAAGTTTAGAAATAAAGTTGCTTTTAGTAAAAGGGCGGTCATTTGAAGCCGATTCCCTAATTTCATGTAATTAAGATTGATTAGTTAGTAGTATTTAACCCTTCTCGTTGCATTGGAGAAGGGTCCGTAATTTTGTCAAAAAACTTGTCCTCAGAACATGCACTTTTGCACCCTCGGAGGGGGTTTTTGATGAATGGACGGATCGAGATTTATTTATGTTTGCATTTTAATACTTGCTACTGATGTTGCACTTCTGTACTCTTAGTAGGCATTAGAAGCAAGTAGAGATAGATCATTATTGCTTAGAGTCTGTAGGTTTAAATCAGTCATAAGTGGTACTTTTATCTCTTGACTAGTTTTTACTTGCATCCTTTGAGTAATATACAGTTGATGTTATTTATATGTTAACGTATGAATGAGTGGACTACCATTTGGCACTTTTGTACG
Organism: Pinus tabuliformis; assembly: GCA_031772625.1. Classification (NCBI taxonomy): domain Eukaryota; kingdom Viridiplantae; phylum Streptophyta; class Pinopsida; order Pinales; family Pinaceae; genus Pinus; species Pinus tabuliformis. The sequence continues at coordinate 481,521,041 of CM062819.1, forward strand.
GTGGAGTCGTTGATTTATGCTTGATACATAAATAGCTGATTATGCAATATGCTGTTCACAATCGTCTTGTTTAACTTTTTATGCAAGAAGGTTCATCTTTATTGATTTATATTTTCATAATAGCTGAATAATCTTCATTACCAGTTATTCTGAGAAATCTTTCTAGATTGCATAATGGAAAAATTCTGCCCCGGGTTAGTGTAGATTAGAAGTATTGTCTTTATTAGATTAAAGTAATATAGAATCATTTCAGAATTCAGAACTAGATTAGTTAAAGAATAGTTAGAGATTTCCTATTTTCATTCCCCCCACACATACATCATTATTTCTACACACACACCCCTTAGAATGGGAAGCTGGTCCCGTCATCCCCAGAGGACCTGCTATACCAAACGGATATGGAGCCGCCAACCAGGTTCTCGACCGGGTGGGTATCCCCCTTGTTGTCGACCCGATTTCGGGGCCCCCAACACATCCCCAATTAAACTTTGAACAAAGACTTTCATTCTCACATCATCAGCATCAATCTCATAGTTTTCAAAATAGTCTGTCATTTTCTTGGTATGTTGTTGAGCTATGTAAGTGCCAGTACTATCAAATAGGTGATTTTGCTTTGATAATCTTGAGGCATACCCCCTGGATTTGCAGATAATTGTAGGGGAGCATATTGGTTTTCCATGATTTCAGAGACAAGTGTAACAGCTGGAAGAATAGGGATAACAGTGGAAATGTATGCTATAAATGGAGGAGTGGGAAGGATAGTTTGAGGTGCTGATGGAGAACTTGAAGAAGCTGCAGCAATGACAGAAAGGATTGGTGTTTTTCCAGAAGTAAGCTCAGTTTGGATAGGGTTCTGCAAATGTTTGTCAAGGGGTGAACTAGCAGAATGTTCTTGGCTCTCCTGGCTTCTAAGGATCTTAGGAATCAGATTAGGATTTTCAAAGATAGGTGGGGGATTTGGATCTGGATTTGATCTGGTGTAACGGATCTTTTTCTTTGGAGCCAGTTTCTAAGTATGTTTTTGGTTTTTCTTGAAATATTTTAACAATACAAATTTAACAGTATCTTATAAGAGTTTTTTTCAATGTAAGAGTTCAAAATTTTCCTAGAAATTTTATTGAAACAAGGAACTAATCAAGTATTTGGAACTAGACGTTCAAAACGCAAACTAGACCAGAGATAGACTGAAGAAACATTTATCTACTCCTGCAAATGCATAGCAAAAGCAGTTTCAAAAGCTAGCTAGCTAACTTCAGGCTCCATCTATAGCTTATGAAATAAACAGCAGTAACAAACAATTATTCAAGTCCCTAGTAGAGTTGCCAATGATGTTATCACTCAGGTTGTTCCCCAAAGTTGTAAGAAAGGGAATACAGCCGAGGTAACCACAGACCAATCTTTTAGATACAGATTCTAGCCAATCTGTATCCAGAGAGGGCTCTCTCTATATGACTTAGCTTTGTTTTGAAATGTGTTAGGCTAGCTATAAAGTACAAGGGTTTTGTTTTGAGTTTGGTTGGAAGGATTCAATAGAATAGTGAGGTAGAAACTGAAAAGTTTCAGTCCATTGGGCATGATGGAGTCAAAGAAGGACAACTTCCTGGATTCGATTTCTAAACAGAGGATGGCATCACAGAATGAGGTACTCAAACATGGAACAATTTAAAGGCTGAAATCAGATGGAATGGAGTAAAATGGGTGAAGGGCAGTTAAGAATCCTTCATCATATTTGACAGAGGGAAAATGGTTGATTATCGCTAAGGAGAAATTAAGAATTCCTTAGCAAATACTCAAGAGGAAAGAATCAGGGGAAACAAGAGCAATTGAGAATTAACTGTTTATTCTAATTCTGAAGAAAAAATAGAGAATAATAAAGATTGAAAACAGAGTGCAGTCAAGCAAATTCTGAGTTATTCTTTCTCTCTATTATTCAGATCATGAAACATAGATGATATAGCAAACATATAAACTATCAAACACAAGTTAGAAGGGACTTATTAATCTACAAGTTGATTCAAGAATTCTGTAATAGGTCTTCAGCATCAATTCCTCATCCAGTAGGCTAGACAAAAATGGTTCCAACAGCTTTTTATTCCAAAAACTTCAGTATTACAGTAAAAAACTATGAACTTCCACCAACCCCAAATACTTCATTAAGGGGGGTATTTATACAAAAATATCTCACAAAATATCTCATGGAGATAATATCTAGTGATGACTCATCGTTTTTTTACAAAAGATAGAGACAAATAGTCTCGATAACAGAGAAACCATAACTGATGCTGCGCTGGCTGCTCCGGCTTTGTCAGATGTGCTGGCTACTGTGTGAGTCAGTTTACAGTTGTATTCCACTGATACTTTGTGCTGGCTGCTCTGTCTTGCCTAGATATTCCTTAGCCCTGATCTGATATACTTTGACCGGTATGACTCTCATTTATTTCTGTCTTCCGCATTATGGTAAATGGTCTAAAATTTTCAATTCACCAAGGTACCAAAGATAAGTTTATAGAATTTCTAACATACTTTGCCACCACTCCGGTCCTGGTAATTTATGTCTCTGAAGCTTCCTTAAAGTTTCGTCAGTCTCTGTGTATCTGAAGAAATTAGGTGGGATGGTGAACAGATGCTTCACCTCGTGCTCAATGTAGAATAAATTTTCTAGGCTGTCGTAGAGGGCCTGGCCAGATGGAAGTGCTTTTACTCCTAAAGCACTCGTTGATGAAGTGATTTGATCAGTAGTATATTTATTCAATTTATATACATATTCTATGTGTTTCATCAGATGATCATTACTTCCCAAAGGACTTGGCAAACCTTTTTTATGCAAGACTGTAAACTTTTATGTGAAAGAATTAATCTCTACCTGCATGTCCTGGCATCTCCTTTCCAAATTTTGCATTAGAGTTCTCATGGTTAGAACTCTCTTGATTTATAGAATGGTACCTATTATGTCTCTGATTTCTAGTGCTTCTAGTTCTTCGCTGGTCTTGGTGTTCAAAAAATGTATCATCCGGTTAGCTTGTTCAAACATTTGTCCCAATAAAGCTCTTGTCTTTTGAATCTCCACTTGGGCCGCTCTTATCAAGTCAATCTACTCATAAATGACTTGGAGAGACCTCCACATATTACTAAGGGATTGATTGATGTTGGTACACAAAATTCCTCTAATTTCTGCTAGAGGTTTATCCAAAGAGAGATCCTTTTCTAATGCTCTTACTTTGTTCTCTAATGTTTTGACCTCCCTTGTTTTCTCTGCCACATTCATCTTGGATTTATCATAATTCTTTTCCACCTTTGCCAATTGCTCCTTCACTGGTTTCAATTTTGACACCTGTAGTTTTAATTCTTCCATGGCTCTTATCATTTCCTCTGTACTCATATTGGTACTGCTGCTTGGTGCTACTATTGTTGTTGATGTACCTGTGATGACCTCTGCTGTTGATGCCAGGACAGTGGGAGGCAATGTTGTTATAAGTGTGGAGGGGGCAGTAGTGACTGCAGGGATTTCTTCAGGTGGTTGGGAGGTCGACTCTCCTTGCTTTTCCTTTAGCGCTTTTTCCAGTGCCTGCTTAGTATCGGTTAATCTTTCATTGAGTTTCATAAGCAGGTCCATCATATCCTCTTCGGATTTCTGCTATACAACTTCTACAGTCTGTGGGTGCATGGAAGGAGGTAGTTTCAGCTGTTTTCTTAGGGCAGCAATGTCCTCTTCCTTTTTCTTCATCAGTGCCTTTATGCCTTTGGCATCTTTGGGATCATGTCCCAGTTCAATGATAATTTCTTCCAAGGATTTGATCCTGTTGTCCTTTTCTAGAGAAGAAGATTTCTCTAAATCTAACTGAGCAGAGGTATTATTCAAGGAGTTTTGTAATTTATGAGCTAACATAGCTTTATCAGCCAGTGTGGAGTATACCATCTCTCCAGTCTGTTTATGAAGCTCAATCTGGTCCATGGGATGAATATCCTTGGCTAAGACCTCCAGATTTGTCCTGATGTAGTCAGCTGCTGATTGTGGTTGCTGCACCTTGGGCTTAAAGTAACTCATTATCATTTTTCCTTCTTTTATGTCATATGCTGACATTAATCTTTGTTGGTTTGTGGGGGCCATCTTAAGATACTGGTTGTAAATTTGAAGCCTTAGTGGATCGTTCCTGGCCTTTATCTTAGTGAATGTCCTTTTGATGTCCGAGGCCTGTTTGCTTTGTGGCCTAGTGGATGAAACTTCCACACTCTACTGCCTTTATAGCTCCTGCCTGTGTGAGCTAGTTGATGTCTCTATCACTGGGGAAGTCTGCTAGCTGGTTACCCTCTCACCTCTTAGACTATCAGTGGTTTCCTCAATAATTTCATCCTCTGATAGAGGATTCAATATTTGCCTCTTTGCACCCAGCTGTTCTGCAGGTCCACTGATAGGTGTGGGGTCTTCCCTGTCTCTCTTCTTGCTTCTTTCCTCATTTAGAGGAGTTTGTAATGCAGGGATTTTTGGTGCTATGGTTTGGGCTAGAGGAATTTCCCCCTGACTCTGTTCTTTTGACATTGCTGGCTGGTCTGCCATTATAGGATTCTCTATATCTACCACTTCTTTGCCCTTTGAAGTCCCTGTAACTGGTGTGTTGGTTTCTTGTACAGGCTGCTGAGAAGTTCCAGTGGAGGATGTACCAACTCCTGTTTGCTGAGGTAGCTTGAAAGATACCTATCCAAAAGAGTCCAGGTCAAGGGTTTTTTCTAAATCTTTCATAGCTTTTTCCATCTTTTCTTGCTCACTAATTTCTTCAATTAAGGTCCCTTCTACCCATTCATCCTGATTTGCATACTGTTCTATTTCTGGGATGCTATGATGAACATAAGCTGACAGCCTGTTTCTTACTCTTCTGTCACTTATAAAACTATTTGAGTCATATGGCACCCACCAAAAGCTTTTCTTCAATTTGAATTGTTCTCCTAAAATCTTGTGAGCTTCTTCCCAGGCCTCTCTAGCATGGATGATATATGGGCCTAATTGGTTTTTTATTCTCAGCTGAGCCTTTTTCTTTGCATTACAAAAGTGGGTTAAGTCTGCATTAATGAGTTGCCTAAAATACTCTAATGCAAATAACCTCATGGGTACATATTTAGGCAATTTGAATGGACAAAGTTCACAACCATATATTCTAATTTTTGTGTGATTCGGGTACAAGTACCGGTCACCTATATTATACTACTTGGAAAGCTGTAAAATCTTTTTCATGTCACCAGAAATTCTAGGAGGAGGAGCTCCTATCAATAGGGTGGAAGCTGGATGCACAAATAGGTCAATGAACTCAATATAGGTATAAGGGGATTGATAGGTTCTATGGAATACAGAGCTCCAAAAGATCATAGACCTTTAATTTCCCTTTGAGTCCAACCTCCTGATAGGGAAAGAAAAGTTGTTTGGATGATGATATAGTAGAAGGTGGTATATGAATGAGGTGTACTTAAAGACTCCTTCTCTGTCCAGATTTATGAATTGCTCATGGATTTTATTGGCAATAAAAGTGGCATAATCATATTTGATAGCAGGGGGCTGTCCTGGAGTAAATATTGACAACATGACTAGGGTGATGTCATCCACATATTCACTGGTATTAAATCCCAAGATGAAGGATATCATGTCAACAATAAGTTTTCCAGTTTTTGTGAACCAGACATACAAATAGGGAGGTGGGCTTGTAGGCTGGCAGTTTGGTTGCATGAACATTTGAGCAATATGGGTTATCTCAGAATTGGGTAATTTAGAGGCCTGTTCAAGTAAAAATCCCATAGTAAGAGGAGCAAGAGGCTGAGTGGGTGAAACTATAGCATTTGGTTTATAGATTCAGAAATTATGTAAAAAATCACAGTCTAGGAAGGAGACATAACTGCTCTGTGGACAGGGTCATATTTGGCACAGCATTGGTGTATAATATTTGGGAAGACATAGACAGAGGGAAGGAAATATATGGGGAGGTTGGATTCCCATATTCCAAAAATATCAGAGTTGTTTAGGTGACTATCCCTGACTTGGCAGAAAGCCTGGAGATGGTTCATGTCACCTGTTATCACTCAGGTTGTCCTTAAGCTTCGGAAAGGATATGACCAAGGTAACCACTAACCAACTTTGGACTGCAGGTTCTAGCCCAGCTGCAGTCAGAGAGGGCTCTCTCTTTCTGATTTAGCTTTGTTGATGGTGATTTTAGGCTAGGTATCGGGTTCAAGGGGTTTTGGTTTGTAATTTGGTGGAAAGGAGGATGCTTTCAAACAGAGAGGCAATGCATAGTGTGGTAAGTTTCAAACCATTGGGCATGGAGTCATGGAGTAAAACTGTTGGTGCGTTTTCTTGGTCACAAGAGGAATATGGAGCAAGATAGCTGCATATGAAACAACTTTTAAACTTAAACGGATGGAGTGAGAGCTAAGGAAAAGAGAGGCAATTAAGAGTCTCTCAATTAAATTAGCAGAAAGAAAATGAATAAACCCTAACTAGGAGCAGTTAAGAATTCCTAGTTAACAGTCATTCATTTGTGAAGTAGAGAAAACATGAGCCATAAAGGAATTCATATTTATGCCTAAATCAAGAAGAAAACATTAAGAAGTCACAGAAACTGAGAATAGAGTGCATTTAAGCAAATTCCAAACTAATCTTTTGTTCTGCAACTTGAGCATTCATGAAATTGAAATACAGAGGTAAGAAACACTTATTGATTCATATCACAACACATGAATTCCATATTCATTTCTTCAAAACCAGTGACACCACATCAGATAGTCCGTTCTCCAAGCCTTTAAGAAATCTTTGATTATAGAAAATAATAGGTATACAGTGCGAGTCTCTGATCCAAATTATCAACCAACCAACCCTTAAAACTGTGCAGAGAGTGGTATATATAGAAGAAATGTCTACAAAATATCTATCAAAACAAATCAAAAAAGATCTGCGCAATAACTGCTTCTAATGTTGATTTGTGCTGGAAATAAATGCATGAAATAACTTAAAACGGCTGCGTATGAGGGAGCAGCCTCATCAAAATGGTTCTATAGGGATGCACATGGTCCTGTAGCTTCAAAAATGGACTGAAAGAGTGCCTTGTGCCACGAGCTGTCCTCTGATACACTTTACGCTGTCAAATCGCCCCTTTTCTGCCTTTTAATGCAAAATTAACTGCTGCAAAGGTTCCCGTGGCCTTTGGAATGCTATCGGCGCTCTGGCCGATCAAAACTAGCTTTAAACTTTGAAAAATGGTGCAAACAGGAGGAAAAAGTGTTGCCGACTGTGCCGAGGCCGATACTGGCCCCCTAGAGCAAAAACAGGGCTTGGAGCGATCTCAAAATGGTTAAGGAAACCATCATTTCCTTTATACCTGGGCGGGCACGGGCGCCGCACACAAAACCTTTGAAAACGGCCCATTTCCGAATAACACAGAAAATGTGCCAAAAACATGAAATTTTAATCAAAAATTGGCTTTTGGCGGGCACTGTAGCAGCCTTAAAATCCTGGCCGTTGGATCCGGCGCGGGCCGATCCAACGGCTAGTGCTAAATCGCATCGGAGGGGATCGGGAGGGTGACACATATAGAATCGACGAACTGCGCGGACCCAAAATGCCTTTTGAAATGTTGTCTGTAATATTTCGGATCAGGCTATGGGATTCAGCATTTCGCTGTCGGCGGGGTCATGGGGCTGCCACATAGAAATGCCGAAATGTGGCGGACCCGAAATGCTTTTACAGGTCCACTTTATATCTTTTCGGGTCCAGCCTATCGGCATTATGCCCCATGCCTTGAGACTTAGCCATTTTTGGAGGGAGGGCACATGCCTTGAGACTTAGCCATTTGCGCTTATATATGCCACTGCCCCCTCCCGATAGAGATATCGCATCGGAGGGGGATCAAATCGATCCTTTTCTCATCGGAGCATGCATTTTATTAAAATGCAAAGAAAACATGAATTCGGAGGAGTTATATATGATATTTGAACATATGATTGCCCCCTCCCGATAGCGATATCGCATCGGAGGGGGTCCAAATGAAACTTTATTATATCGGACCCATGTTTTTGTGAACTGCCAAGCCTTTTGGGAAATTGGAAGGGTTCCTTTATAGTTTGGCATGGATTCTAAGGCATCGGAAGGGGTCCGATAGCCAAAAAGGGAGGATTTTATCATTTTTTGAAGGTTTTTCATGGATTTTGCATGTTTTGCGTATTCTTATGCCTTGGAAGGAGTCCAAAGGCACTTAGGAGGAAAGTGATGTATTTTTGAGAGGGGTTTCATGGTCAAAGGGGTTTCATGCCTTATAAAGGCAAACCAAGGTCAAAGGGGTGATTTTTAAACATGTGAAGGGAAACTATGCAAAGGAATGAGTCCTTATGCACTTGGGAGATAGTTAGGGGGGATGAAGGGTTCTATGTATTGGAAAGTGTCCAAAATGCATGAGAAGATGGTTTGAGGGGGCAATGAGGGTTCTTGCTGAGTTTCAGATAAACTTAGCAATTCCCAAGGATGTATATGGTTATTTTTCAACCAGGGGGAGGGATAAATATATAGGGGAGTCATATACATAGTTTTAGTAGGGGAAGGGGAAATAGATAGGGAGCTACATAGTAAACTTAATAGTTAACATGACAAATGATCAGAGAGTGCTAAGTATGCAGATCTTAGGCTATTAAGGGGGGAAATGATTCATAGAAGCAGTATGGACATTCCTTGAGTGAAGCAGATCTTCACCAAGGTAAATGATATGGAGAATGATGAAACTAAGAGATACCGAGCAGATCTTGACCTCTTTTGGGGAAGTTAGTGAGTGATTTGGGGGAGAGGAAGAAGGGGGAAGTTAGACATGCATTTCTTGAAGTCCTCCAACTGAAAAAACCGCCTTCAACTTGTGATATGATAGATATAACACTTGATAATATGAAATGGATCACAAGCATGATTCTGCACCCACAAAGCTACCTACCCGACCTACTCACCTATCATTTTCTCTTCTTTTTGGTTTGGGTGAACTTAAACTAGCATACTCAGCTTTTCACTCTTTTCTTCTTGCTGTGCTCCTATCTACTTCTACACTTATTTCAGCCAGGGGCTCAGATTAAGCTGTTGAGAACCCTTGTTTCTCTACCTATCTACAAATCTGCCAAGATTAAGCTGTTTGGACAGATATTTGTTCTCTATATTCTACAACAAGAAATTGAAACCTAGGGAGGCCAAGATTAAGCTGTTTGGCCTATCCTTAACTGAAAACTGATCAAAATGGATTACTCATCAAAACTGGAACAAAAGTAGCATTAAAACTAGCACACCTTCATGGATACTTCTCTAGTCATCTGTAGCAAATATGGAGCATTGCAGCATGCATAGTACGACATATTTGGCATGTAAAAATATCGATCATGAAAGATGATTAACCTTCTGTAGCAGGAGGCTAACATCACCAACTAACTCTTTTATTTGGAAATCTTTGTCAGCTAAAGACAAATAATTCAGGTCCTTATGGGGTGCATTGAGTGGCGCGACGTTCAGTGTTGCGGGAACTTCCATGTTTGGTTATTGTGTTTTCAAACCGGAATTTCGGGCTTCTGTGGGAAAATGCGCAAAACAACTATTTTGGGTGTCCTGGAATGGCAGCCACGGACTGATTTTACTTGAATTTTGCTCTTTTTGGGTAGAATTCACAGCGAAAAAATGAAATTACCGATTCGAGAAGTGAATAGGGGCAAATACCTGTTTTTAAAGGCGAACCGTGTAATTCGCAGGTTGCAGGATGAGCTACAGAGTGGGTTTCTGGAGTTTTTTGGGTGGGTGGCGGACTGGACGTGATTTGCAATCAACCGGACGTATTTTTCATGAAAACAGTGCGCAGAAAAAATGGATGAAAATGACATTTTATCGTGGTTTTAATAAAATTTTGGCTTTAGTGAGGCTTTTTGGCATTTATTGTGTGGCTTACGTCATGACGATGTGACATTTCGTTGTGAAGCAGAGAGTGGTAAGCGGTTTCCCACGCACCACTTTTGGGGTTTGGCGGTTTCGGGTGGGGAGGTAGCGATCACAGCAAGAGCTTGATGCGTGGTAAGGGTACGAGAGTAATGCCATTGGTTCCCCACAAGTTAAAGGTTGGATGGAAGGGGGGCACGATATGAGCATGGACCGTTGGATGAGCGGGCCTAGATCTGATGGCCGACGGGCGTCGGAGATGGCGGAGGGTTAAGGAGCGGGCCCGATATATTTAAATAATGGTTTTTAATAATATCGGGGCGGGTTTGATTGGTTCGGGGGTGATGGTTCGTTAATTAACCAGAGGTTAATTAGTCCCATATGGCATGTGGGGTTTGGGTTGTTAATAAATTTCAAATAAATCTATTAATCCCCGATAAACATAATGCTATAGTCGTATTCGACCAGGGGGCGGGATATTAATACTTTGGGGTTTTATTGTATATTTACATTAATACAGGGAAGGGTATTCTTACAAGGGAATTATATAATAAAAGTTAATATGGAAAATGACTGAAAGCACCAAGTTTAATGTTTAGGAAACTCAGGCTTAAAGGGGAAAAGAGGGGTTTTTATGTGATATTTGTGCATTTTCCTAAGTAAAAGGGGTTTTACTTAGGATTTTTATGAAATGAGATGAATGGAAGGAGTTGTTTGGTGATATTAAGCATATCTTAATATCAATGGGGAAGTTAGTAAATGATTTCAGGGAAACATGAGGGGAGTTAGTCATGCCTCTGCCCTAGTACTTGTGATAGAGGTAAGATTATCATTCTGAGAGACAAAATCAATCACAAGTCTCTTTCTGCAACATCAAAACTGCTTACCCAGCCTACTGTGCCTGACATTTTTCCTTCTTTTTCCAGGGGTGCATTTAGACTAGCAAACCCTTTTCAGCTTTTCTTTTCTTTACATGGAAAGCCTATCTAAGTCTGCACTTATTTCTTCCAAGGGCTCAGGTTAAACAATTGAGCTCCTTTGCTTCTCTACCTGTCTAATTATCTGCCAAGTTTAAATAGTTTGGACAGATTTTTATCCTCTATCTCTAAAACAGAAAATTGAAACATGAACTAGCCAAGGTTAACATATTTGGCCATTCATCAACTACAGCATAAAGTTCAGTAAACTGCACATGATACTTTATTTACATAAAATGAAATAGTAGTGGCATTTGGACTTGCACACTTTCCTGGTCCTTTTTATTTGGGGTACATTTCTTTCACTTTTTTGACCACTTTTATTCTTTTCACCCTTTGATTTTTCTTTTAGGGTATACCCTATTTTAATTTTTTTGTATTCTTTAAGAATATGGAAAACCTTTGCAACAAGAAAAGGTATGTACATATTGCAGAGCTAATCAAGTCAATCATGAAATATGACACCTATTGGTATAGGAGCATAACAGGATCATTTGTTTGAATTGGTTTGGATGCATTGTCAAGGGTTTTTTGGATTGGAACCTCAAGATCCTTTCTAGCAAGAATCTCAATGTTCATCGTAGCATGTATATCAACTGACTTTTTAGTTGGAGTAGCAAGTGTTTTCCTACTCCTCAAATTGCATTGCTTATAGACTTCCATAATTTCATTTTCAAAACCCTTTTTATACTCTTTGGATTCTTCAAGTTATATTTCATCCTGGGATAGTAGAAAATGGTCTTGTTCTTCTTGAGTAAGAAAAGTAGAATCATTATCATTTACTCCCATTAAAGTTATTTGAGTATCATCTATATCATTAGCTATCTCTGCATTCTCATCTGTGTAGTTATCGTGGAAAGGAGGTCTTACATGCTGATCTTGATCTTTTGGGTCCCTTTGTTTGATCTGGGGTTGGTTTCTTCTAAGGTTTGGATTTCTAATTTGACGAGTCTAGATTTCTCTAGGAGGAGCCCTATTAGTTATGCTTATTCTATCCATCATTTTCTCCACAGTTCAAAGTAGATTGTCTATTTTATAATCAGTGGTGGAAGAAGTTGAGGGTTCCTCTTTGATAGTAACCCTTTTGTTAGCTTTCAATTTATATTTTTTGGCTAATAAATTAGCCTCGACTTTGAGTGCATTTGTTTGCATTTCCTCTAACATAGTGGGATCTCTTTCTCTAAGTTGATATGCCATATCAACATCGAATCCTTTTGGGAAATGTATCAAGGCCAAGCTAGGGGGAGATTTAATGGCATATGGTATTGCATTGTAAGCCTTATTAAATCTGTCACAATATTCTTCTACGGTTTCATTAGGTCCTCTCTTAAGGCTTTTGTATTCATTAAGGATCTAAAGAGGACTCTTTTTGGTTTCCCACCTATTCAGGAAAGATTGGTGAAAGATAGCAAGGTTAACTATACTACTTGATGCTAAGTTTTTGAACCATTTTCTTACTTCTCCATCTATGTGTGGAAAACACCTCAATTGTCGCAAGAGAAGAACATCATCATAGGCGAAAGATTAGAGAGGCTCTTGAGATTATGAAACACCCACATAATCTCAACAGGGACAATGGCATTGAGATCAGTAGTAGTTGGTTTCCCTTAATCAGAGAAATTAAGACCTCCAATGCTTCCTAGGTTTAGCTCTTTATAGGTAACTTTCTCCCCCTCCCTTTCCTCTTAGGCTTATTTAGCGAGTCCTAGTTTCTTTTATTTCTACTGTTTCTCCTAATAATCAACCTCAAAATATTAATAATTAATATTTGAATATATAATAATTAATAATCTATTAAAATTTATTAATAATTAAATAGTCAAAATTTATATTGTGTACTATTATTATTAATTATGACTAGTAAATATTGGAATTATTATTAATTCATACAAAAAAATAAATAAATAAATTATTAACTTTGATTATTATTTATAACTAACTATTAATAGATATTATATTATTTATAATATTTATTTATTACCTATTACTAATGATTAATTATTATTACTATGTTTTATTATTATTATAAAAGTTACTATAAACTATCACTAATTATTATTTATTTAAATTATTATAAAACTATTAGCACTATTATTAATTCATAAAAATAAATCTAATTAATCCCTAAAATAGTCCCATTAATATTTAATTTAATAAAAAAAATGGTTTACTATTATAATAACAATATGTAATATAACATTAATTATTACTAATATTTTTATTATTTATAACCAAAATTGTTAATAATATAGTAGTGAATATTTATTATAATACTTATTAGTTATTACTATTATTTTTATAAACTATCATAAATTATTATTAGTATAAATTATTTTAAAATTATAAAAATTATTAATTACTTTGATTATAAATTATTTATTTTATAAAATTATTAATTATTATAAATGAAATTTCACCTTTAATATTTATTATTAATATTAATTTACCAAAAAAAAAAAAAAATGAAAATGATAAAAACCTAAATATTTGGATAAAATTAATTGTTAATTATTAAACAGCCGACCTTCATTTTTCCTTAAAACAAAACAAGCTCACCTCATAACTATTTAAATCTCGCAACTGGGCTCTTCTACTATCAACATTAAAAATAGTCCTGATGATGGATCCCTGTTGGGATTTGAAACATTGATGGTTTTTACTGTGGGTTCTCCGATTTCTAAGTTACAAGATATGGTTCTGTTTTTTTGATGCAGCTAGTCCTTTTCTTGCTTAGTTTCAATAGTTAGATGTGCAGATCTCTTACAACACACCTCAGCTCACAATACATCAATAAAGAAGCTAGCATCATCTCATCTCTCATAGGTTTCACAAATCATTCACAGTCCTTCACGAATCTGCCCTAATTTTGGCACTTTTTCCATAAGCTTTCTTCTCATCATTTAAACAAATACAACCCTCATTTCCTTTCTTGATCCTCCTTGTTAAGCCCCAGACACCTCAACACATCCCTCTAGTCTTCAGCTACCCTCTCCCATCATTTTTCCACTCTTAAAACCTCTAAAAATAGCTCTCGACATCCTCTTGTAGATCCCCTGCAGCCTCCCGTAGAATTTCCTGTGAGTGATTTTTCGAAGTCTGATTGTAGGGGAAGTCTTCAGAAGGTTACTAGATGCTTCTTATGACCCCTCCACACCTTCTTACACCTCTGAAAAAACCAAATCCGCCCTCCATTGCCACCGAACCTCTACCACAGTCACTATTTCGGGGAAAACTGGTATTCCTAAAGAATGCTAGCCCTCTAGGTTTGGCAGCTACCCTAGAAACAACAGTTTAAAGCAATTCATTGATTTATTCTATGTGTAACAGGTAAGAGAAAGATAATGGAACCAACCTGGAACTTCCGCTTAATCCCTTGCTTGATCTCTCTCTCCTTTGACAGATCCTGCAACTCCTCCCCGTACTTAACATGCTTGGAGAGTACCTGCACAAATACAGCAACAAAGAACCATCAAAGCATCGTGATCTGTTACAACATAAACATTACAGAATTAGATATATAATGAACAAATGATAACATTCACAATTGCACAATCATATGGGAGAAAACTTGAAGAGATTTATTAATAGAAAGGAGAATTACAACCCAGTTATCTGATCCAGCATCATCCTCCCAGCTTCAATCCTTCTTCACCTCATGAAATAGCAAGATCATACCAACAAGAATACAATGCTCTTTCCTCAATTACAAACTATTAGCACTTCCTTGCAATTCACAATATTTCAGCCTCTAGATCTCTTGGATGAGGGATCCATTTATAGATGTGTGGAAGGGTGTGAGTCATCCATGGGGTTTTATTAGTGTCATTCCACTTGTTACAATTGATTCCACAAGAGAAGTGATTGGAGATTTCTTAGATCGCTTATTCATCCTTAGGTGAATTTAGAGAGGCAAGTGGCACAGGAGAAGTTTGTAGAAGATTCCATGATCATCCACCTAGCAAACTATCCCGGACATTTGTCCATCCTTGCCCATCGCACCCTATAGAAGAGCTAAATAGTATGCATCACACCCTGGCAGTGTACCACTCAGTATGCATCGCACTTTGCCAGTGGAGTAGTCAGTATGGTTCAATTTAGGCAATTTCTGGATGGTTTATCAGATGGAACTTTTGGGGAATGATGTATTCAGATGACTATGTTCCTTTAGGGTATGAAAAAATTATTTTAGGGGTTGATAAGACCTAATACATCGACATATAACTTTGGGTTTGATGTGCCCAAATATATCTATAACAGTTGCCCCCTAAAACATGAGGTCGTAAATATTCATGTCGGGTGAAATGATTTATCATGACGATCCGAAGTTTCGAACTGGAAGGTGACCTGCATAAGTTACAATACAATACATCATCTGTTATAGACATATTTGGGCACTTCAACCCCAATCTTAGATGTCAATAAACTAGGGATCTTTAACCCCTGAAAGTGTTGTTTCATACCCTAAAAGATCATGGTCAACTGATTACATCATTCCCCAAAAGTTCCACTTGAAAGACCATCCAGAACTGGCCTAAACTGGACCATACAGACTGCTCTACTATCAGGGTGCAATGCATATTTTCTTCTACACTAGTCAGGTGTGATGCATATTGAAGAGGCCTTCTATGGGGTGCGATGAGCGAGAATGGAAAAATGTCCAAGACAGTTTGCTAAGTGGATGCTCATGGACTCTTCTAGAAACTTCTCCTATGACACTTGCCTCTCTGAATTCGCCCAAGGATGAGTAAGAGATCCAAGAAATCTCCAAGTGGAACCAAAAAAAATAAGTGTAATGACACTAATAAAAAACACAGATATGACTCACACCCTTGCATACATCTATAAATGGATCCCTCATTTGAGAGATCTGGAGGTTGGAATTTTGTAATTTGTAAGGAAGTGCTGATAGTTTGTGTCTGAGAAAGAGCATTGTATTGTTGGGTGATCTTTCTTTTCATGAGGTGAAGAGGGCTTTGACGCTGGGAGGATGATGCTGGATCAGACAGTTAAGTTGTAATTCTCCCTTTTATTTAATAAAGTTCTTAGGGTTTTCCTCCATACAATTGTGTATTTGTGAATGCCATTGTATGTTCATTGTATTTCTGATTCTGCAATGCTTATGATATAATAGATCAAGCTACTTTGATGGTGTTTTCTTACTTTGTTTCTATAGGTATTCTCTAAGCGAGATAAGTAGGAGAGGAGGTGCAAGCTCTGTCAAGGGAGAGAGAGATCGAGAAAGGAGTTAAGCGGAAGATCCAGGTTGGTTCCTTTGCCTCTCTCTTATCTATCATACATAGATGAAATCGTAAATTGCTTTAAACTGTTTGTTTCTAGGGTAGATGTCAATCCTAGAGGGCTAGTCGATCAAAAAGACACTAGTTTTCCCATAAACAAAATGGCGACTCCACTGGGGATCGAACCCAGAATCTTTGATTTTCATGACCGCCATTCCTCAACCTTGTTTCGCCGATCCTTTTCACCTCCAGAAAATCATTTACTTCGTTTCATGTTGTAGATGTAGGATACATCATGGCCCTCCTACGACAAGTCGCTTCTTGTCGACATCAGCTCATTATCCAAGAAGTCGACTTAGAAATACCCCTTTCAGTACTTTGAAGCTTGCATGCCTTAATTGCAGGTTTCTCACTTCCGGCGATAGGTTGACATCAATGGCCTTCGACTGAAATATTTTGCGTGGTGTTTGACATTGGATCATATATTCACACCACGTGAATTGTACTGTAGTACCTTGAGGGTCATTATCACTATCGGTGATTCCTCTGGCATCTGTTAACAGCTCAAATTATTGGCTGGTAATCAGGCGATGTCTTTCTATGTTCGACTTCAGAACATATTTTCACATGGATTGACTTGTACATCGGGTGAATATTGAATGAGTTTGAAGACCCTAGATCTAGTTACATCCATCCGGGCTACGATATATTCAGGGATATAAAGACATCAAACGTTCACAGAAGCTGCACAAATGGTCATCCAAGCCAAGGAGGATGACTCTACATATGAAGAATCACTAGTTTGCAACTGTAGATGATTATCTGTTCTATGTACATGAAATGAATTTATAAAAGTTGAGAATGGGAATGCCCGCCTCAGGTAGATCATGAAAATTATATATGATGATGTATTGTATTGTATCTTATACAGGTCACCTTCCAGTTTTCGAAAACCTCGGATCCTCATGGTGAAGCATTTCACCCGACATCAAAGATTTATGACTTCATGCTTTAAGGGGCAACTATTATAGACATATTTGGGCACTTCAACCCCAATCTTATATGTCAATAAAAAAGGGCTCTTTAACCCCTAAAAGTGTTTTTTCATACCCTAAAATATCATGGTCAACTGATTACATCATTCCCCAAACGTTCCACCTGAAAGACCATCCAAAACTGGCCTAAACTAGACCATACTAACTGCTCTACTGTCAGGGTGCAATGCATACTGACTTCTACACTAGTCAGGTGTGATGCATACTGAAGAGGCCTTCTGTGGGGTGCGATGAGCGAGAATGGAAAAATGTCCAAGATAGTTTGCTAAGTGGATGCTCATGGAATCTTCTAGAAACTTCTCCTATGACACTTGCCTCTCTGAATTCGCCCAGGGATGAGTAAGAGATCCAAGAAATCTCCAAGTGGAACCAAAAACAACAAGTGGAATGACACTAATAAAAAACCCAAAGATGACTCACACCCTTGCATACATCTATAAATGGATCCCTCGTCTAAGAGATATGGAGGTTGGAATTTTGTAATTTGTAAGGAACTGCTGATAGTCTGTGTCTGAGAAAGAGCATTGTATTGTTGGGTGATCTTGCTTTTCATGAGATGAAGAGGGCTTTGATGCTGGGAGGATGATGCTAGATCAGACAGTTGGGTTGTAATTCTCCCTTTTATTTAATAAAGTTATTTGGGTTTTCCTCCATACAATTGTGTATTTGTGAATGTTGTTATTTGTGAATGCCATTGTATGTTCATTGTATTTCTGATTCTGCAATGCTTATGATATAATAGATCAAGGTGCTTTGATGATGCTTTCTTACTTTGTTTCTATAAGTATTCTCTAAGCGGGATAGCCTCTCTCTTATCTATCATACATAGAGGAAATCACAAATTTCTTTAAACTATTTTGTTCTAGGGTAGCTGCCAATCCTAGAGGGCTAGTCAATAAAAAAGACACTAGTTTTCCTGGAAACATCATCATAATATAATTTTTCATGATCTAGCTAAGGGAGGCATTCCCATGCTTAGCTTTATAAATTTCATTTCATGTACATAGATCAGATAGTTGTCTGATGCTTAGCTTTATAAATTTCATTTCATGTACATAGATCAGATAGTTTTCTGCAGATACAGACTGGTGATTCTTCAGATATAGAGTAATCATCCATGATTTGGATGATCATCTGCTTTGTACATTTGATGTTTTTATATCCCTAAATATATCATTGCCCGGATGGATGAAACTAGATTTGGGGTCTTCAAACTCATTCAATCTTCGCTCGATGTACAAGTCAATCCATGTGAAGAGATGTTCTGAAGTTGAACATGGAAAGACATCACCTGATTACCAGCCAATGATGTAAGATGTTAACAGACACGAGAGGAATCACCGATAATGATAATGATCCTCAAGGTACTATAGTACACTTCACGTGGTGTGAATACATGATCTGATGTTGAAGACTACGCAAAATCTTTCGGTCGAAGGCCATTGATGTCAACCTGTCGCCGGAAGTGAGAAACTTTCCATTGATGTATGCAAGCTTCAAAGCACTAAAAGGGTTGTTTCTAAGTCAACTTCTTGGATAATGAGCTGATGTCGACAAGAAGTGACTCATTGTAGGAGGGCCTTGATGTATCCCACATCTATGACATGAAATGAAGCAAATGATTTCTAGAGGTGAAAAATGAACTGACGACACAAGGTTCAGGAATGGCGGTCATGAAAAAATGAAGGTAGGAGGTATTACAGTGTATGGGACATTAACTGGATGGTGATTTATCAACTGAATGACTTCTCTTGAACATGTCGGTGACACTGAGATGAATTGGTAGCATTAACCCCAAAAGATGGATGGTATGAAAGACCAATGGTATGATGACCAGTGAATGGAATAACATAACCCAACTCAATAATGGAGATGAAGTGAAAGTTTCATGTTCAAGAGCGACTTGCTACCATAAATTCTTCAAGTTTTTTCCCCTTTTTTCCCCAGTCATTGCTCACCAGTACCTCTTTATTTTTGTCAATCTTGAGGAGGATAACATATGCTTGTTCTATAATTCACCCTTCGGGAAAACCTGTCGCTATTTAATGCTTTAACGAGTCTAGCGACAGTGAAACTCGGTCTCGTCTAGATGGAAACGTTTGTCGCTATTGTTTTAATGAGTTTAACGATAAGGATCACTTGGTCCTTCTCATGTTTAGAGAGTTTGAAAAGGGATGAAAAGGAAACTCCATAAGTTATTTTTTGTAAAATAATCCCTCGGGTCCGGAAAAGGATAAAATAGTATGGGAGGGATGACATTTCCAATACTTTAATGAGCTGGAAAGGACAAGCGCTCGACAATCTTTTTATGTTTAATGAGTCTAAAAAGGGTTTAAAGAGGACTCTATTTTGAGTAACGAGTGGTGTCTAGGGTAGCAATTGGTTCTGGTGATGTTGGAACTTCTCAAAACATGTCGATTTATGTTAGAGGCTGGCTAGTAAGACCACTCATTGCAACTATTCCTCAAAAAGGGTAAAACAACAAAGCGTAAGCGTATGATCGGCCAAAGAGATGGTGGTGATGAGATGAAAACAACCAAGGCTCAAGAAGGCTAACAGAATGGCAATCACAAGGGTTAAAAATTGAAAATGGGTTCATTTTTAGACAAGCTTGAACCATGGGGAACTATGCTTGGATTTGGTTTCATGTTTACACAAGCTTGAAATGAACAAACTATGCTTGGCTTCAGTTTCTTTTTTACACAAGCTTAAAATGAAAAAATATGCTTGAATTGGTTTACATGCCCCGAGCATGATGAAAAGGAGAGTCTTCTGTAACCAGATGGAAGTTGTTGCAGTGAAGCAGGATGGTTATCCAACACCTATTTGGCTTCGTTCAGATAGACAAAGATGAATGGTGTGATAGACCAATCATATAACCTACAGGGAAACTTAACTTTACCATTAGGTGCATGCCCCCCAAGCTTTATTAAATTCACCTAAGTAGACTATTGATGGCTATTAGGTGGATGGAATGAAGGTTCTTTTATGAGATCAAGGGAAAGACTCGACTTGGAACTTGGGAACTTGTTTCATTTTTAAAAGAGATTGACACAAGACAAGGAATTATGCTCGTACTCCGTGTTTCATTTTTTAACAAGGTTGACAACAGATGACGAACTATCCTCGAACCCTTGGTTTCATTTTTTAACAAGGTTGACACAAGACAATAGACTATCCTCGGAGACCATCATTCAGAACTCATAAGAGATCATGTAGGAGAAATTTGGTACCAATTCCCCCAGTACATGATGTACAACATCACTGAATTGATCGTCAATCGATGTAGGTATGGAACAGGTTACCACATAATTAATCCATGGCGAGGATGATACCATTGGTACAAAAGTACCATTAAGGGAAGATGGTTGATTAGGTGCCATATTTGGATCGGGAAATGAAAGCTGGTAAATGGTGACAATCTTGCCTTCATGCGGGAAACAAATCACTCAAAAGAGTGTTGAAACAATAGCTCCCATGTGATAAAAATAGTCACACCCAAGAAGTAAATTGTAATCTAAAGGTCCTGTGACTACCATCACATTCAGATAAATGGTTTTTCCTCCCAAAGTGATAGGTAACTAAGGAAGGATCCCTAACGGTCGATAGGTTCCTTTGTTAAAGCCTAACAGATTCTGTGTAACAAGCATAAGTAGCAGCGAGCTGAGCGCTTGCCAAGTAGTTGAGGAAAGGATACTCACTGATGCACCTTTGTCTATAATAGTGCCAAATACAATCATTTTACAAACTTGTACTATGATCTAGAAAGGCACATAAGAAGGAAGGTGGGATCCTGCCAGTCAATTCCAATCAAAGGAAGTGACTAGACTACTTGGAGGGGGTACCGTAGAAATGGGCGAATTAACCCTTTGAGGTACGAGAATTGGAGGATTTTCCTCCTGTCTTGATGGAACATGTGGATTTCCCCTAAGCTCATTAGAATCCGAAGTAACAAAAAGAACTTGAGCAGTATCATTTTCACTTTCTTTAGGAAAGGTATGATTAGCTGAAGGTGAAATCGGCTCAACCATTACCTCGACCTGTTGATTTTGGTTAGGTATAGACTCATCGTATTCACTTTCAGATAGATTGGTTTTGACCGACGGTTGATTTTGGTCAGTGAGTTCATCAACTAGCAAAGGATTTAGGGAGAGTTTCCTGTAACCAGATGGAAGTTGTTGCGGTGAAGCAGGATAGTTATCCAACACTCTTTTGGCTTCATCCAAATGGGGACAAAGGTGAAAGGGGTGTTTACCTTCACATAACCTACATGGAAGCTTGACTTTTCCCTTCTGTCCATGAACTTTACTATCACTAGTTGATGGTGTGTTACCAACAGGATCTCCAGATGGTGATGACACGGGATGGTGTGAACGGCAAGACCATTCTTTCAAGATCTGAGGATAGTAAGGACAATTTCGATGAAAATGGTCTCCTGTACACACTATGCATGGATATTTGGCTTTGTGAGACTTAACGAATGGATTTTCATTAGATGTTGCATTCAAAGTAATGGTTGCTTGGTTGCCTCCTTACTGAATTGGCTTCTTCTTCTTATTCTTCTTAGCCACCTGGTTACTAGTACCAACAGTTTCACCAAGCGAAGAGGAAGAAAGGGAGGGAGAAACAAATGAGGAAGAAGGCAAAGGGTCAACTTTAGGATCAACTGGAGGTTGATTTTGTCTAGTTGGAGGTGCACTCGATTTCAGAGAAGTCTCAACATTTTGAACCGAGATTGAAAACAACCATACGAGTAGGCCAATGGTAAATCCCGGAAGGGACAATGTAGCCATATAAGGAGCACCAATATTTTTGAAAGAAGGAAAAGGGCTAGGATTCCCATCAAAAGGGATTCCTTGATCAGTGGACTCCAGATTTGTCGCCATATGTCTCAACCTAAGATTAACTAAGGAATAGGGATGTTATTCGTAGTCAATTAATTTTAACGACACTTTGTACACAACTTTGCTTTTTCAGTTTTTAAGAGTCAAGAAAATGCTAAATATGACTCTAGTCTCCTTCGATTTTTAATGAGCCTGAAAGGACAAGTGCTCAGATGGACCTTTTCTTTTAGAGAGTCGAAAAGGAATGAAAGTGACTAATCTGGAAAATCTAGCTAAAGGGATTACCAAACCAATTGCAAAAATGCAATATACACCTTGTTGATAAATTAAAAATAAATTACCAATGACTTATGTATGGCAGCCAATCTTCCTGAATGATGTGTTTAGTGCATTGCGATCGATAAGGTGGCAGACTCAGTTTCCTATGGATAAAGGATTTAAGCCTATTGTGGTCTCCCAATATATAAGCGATGGTACAGGGAGCACAAGTCCATGCTAGCACTTGTCGTACCAAGGAGGAATCACCCAACCTTCAATGAAAATGATAGCCACTAGTTTTAACGACGCCGGAACACGTCACTAGCCTAAACCTCTAGATATGTTGCGTTAAGTTCCAAAGCATTGTTAGGTTCATTGAAATTCATTTTAAAGTTGATATTATTTAGAGATTTCCTTTCAATGGTTCACCATGTGATGATGATCTAAAATTCCTAAGATGCAATCTACAATGATAAACAATCTTTGTTTATTTGAGCAATGAAAATCCTAGCTACTAGGGAAAGAAGATAACAGTGCTTTTAAGAAAAGAGCAAAGAGCACACACTAGTGCATTTCCCTAAATCATATTTTCGCACACAAGTTAAAAAAATGCTAAATACAAATGCATGTATTTTTTTCCGCTCTCCTTAATGTGAAAGATGCCAAAAGGAAAGCTAAATGCACCAAATATCTGAAATATTTCACTCAAAATGACATTTTTGACAATTTCTTTTTCAAAAGAGAAAGGAAGACTCAAAAACGACACTTTCAATTTTGAACAAAGATGCTTTCAACACTTTGAATGTAAATAAATCAAATCAAATGTATCAATAAAAGTTAAATCGATTATCCAGGGAAGGAATAACTTACGAAACTTCTCTTTTCGACAAAAAACGACAATTACGACACTTTTTGTACCAAAGCAACAAATCAACTAAAACAACTTTTTGACAAAGGATTGTAAATGAGGAACAAATACACAAAAACATTCACTAATCCTAAAGTAATTGAGGCTGATCTAAGTGATGCAAGTAAGCTTCAGTAAAGAGGCATTGTCATATGCAGCAAAACAACCAAACAAAACTGAAAACAAGGTCAAAAACCCTCAATTTCTAGATGGAAAAAGAGTTCAGTCAATCATCACACCTAGGCTTCACAGAAATTGAGATGCATCACACTTACTACACATGGGAGGTGTTATGCATATTAAGTCACAGTGGAAGACAATGCAATGGTCCCAGGAGTGCAACTGAAATGGGTTTTGGCTCAAATGTGGAGTTTTTTTCAATGAATTAAGCTGGGTTTTGATGAACAATGATGAGAAAAGTTTGATGGAATGCCTTGAGAGGTTACTAAGCTACCAAAAGGGAATCTAGATGTGCTTGCAAGTCAAATGTTTAATTCATAAAATAAACCAGAGATCGACTGAAGCAGCATTCATCTACTATGCAATTGCAGAGCAAAAGCAGTTTGAAGGCTACCTGGCTAACTTTAGACTTTGTCTATAGTTTATCAATTTGAACATAGAACTAAAAATAACAACAAACAAACATCATTTCATTCCCTAGTGGAGTTGCCAATTTTTTTCTGGGAAAACTAGTATTGCTAAAGAATGCTAGCCCTCTAGGTTTGGTAGCTACCCTAGAAA
The DNA here is from genome assembly GCA_031772625.1 of Pinus tabuliformis. Taxonomy (NCBI): domain Eukaryota; kingdom Viridiplantae; phylum Streptophyta; class Pinopsida; order Pinales; family Pinaceae; genus Pinus; species Pinus tabuliformis. The sequence goes on from CM062819.1 coordinate 481,544,991, forward strand.
CAACAATTTAAAGCAATTCAATGATTTCTTCTATGTGTAATAGATAAGAGAAAGATAATGGAACCAACTTAGAACTTCTGCTTAATCCCTTGCTTGATCTCTCTCTCCTTTGACAAATCTTGCAACTCCTCCCTGTACTTAACACGCTTGGAGAGTACCTGCACAAATACAGCAACAAAGAACCGTCAAAGCATCATGATCTATTAGAACATAAACATTATAGAATCATATATATAATGAACAAATGATAGCATTCAAAAATGATAACATTCACAATTGCATAATCATATGGGGAGAAAACTTGAAGAGATTTACTAATAGAAAGGAGAATTACAACCCAGTTGTCTGATCCAGCATCATCGTCCCAGCTTCAATCCTTCTTCACATCATGAAATAGCAATATCATACCAACAAGAATACAATGCTCTTTCCTCAATACAAACTATCAGCACTTCCTTGCAATTCACAATATTTCAGCCTCTAGATCTCTTAGATGAGATATCCATTTATAGATGTGTGCAAGGGTGTGAGTTATCCATGGGGTTTGATTAGTGTCATTCCACTTATTACAATTGATTCCACAAGAGAAGGGATTGGAGATTTCTTAGATACCTTATTCATCCTTGGGCGAATTCAAAGAGGCAAGTGGCATAGGAGAAGTTTCTAGAAGATTCCATGATCATCCACCTAGCAAACTGTTCAGGACATTTGTCCATCCTCACCCATTGCACCCTATAGAAGGCCTTAATAGTATGCATCGCACCTTGGCAGTGTACCACTCAGTATGCATCACACTTTGCCAGTGGAGCAGTCAGTATGGTTCAATTTAGGCAATTTCTGGATGGTTTCTCAGATGGAACTTTTGGGGAATGATGTATTCAGATGACTATGTTCCTTTAGGGTTTGAAACAAATATTTTAGGGGTTGATGAGTCCTAATACATCGACATATAAGTTTGTGGTTGATGTGCCCAAATATGTCTATAATAGTCACAAATAGACAAAATCTCATGCATAACAATTTCACATAAAACAAATAAAAACGCAAAAAAAAAATATTTTCTCATTTTCTTCTAGGAATAGCTTGAATAGATGTAATTTACCTTTTTAGTAGTCAATGGCACTCATTTCATCAGTTTTCATCTCTTTTTCTGCAAAAGTAGGGTTAGTTGGAAAAAAGTAGGGTTTGTTGGAAAAAATTAGGGTTTGCTAGGGTTTGCCTTACACTCCAGTCTTCTTTCTCTTTTTGAAGGTAGAATAGTCTTTGTAGAGTTACTTTATTTCATCACAGTTAAAAGCTTCTTCTGGAAACTCATAGAAGTTAGCTTGAGCTCCTAGTGATCTTGCACCAGTACAGCCTGCAGTAAGATCTAGTACTTGTGCATATAGCACCGTCACTTCCAAGTTTGTTATGAACTACTGGGTTGATAAAAGTAAAGTAGGAAGCCCCAAGAGTTGCAACATTATTGCTGCAATACTGGTGCTCACCACTTTTTGGCGCCGTTGTCGGGGAAGCGTCAGAGTATTTTGTGATTACTGCTTTCTTATATTTTCGACTGCAACATTCTGCTAAGTAGTTTATTTCAGCAAAAGTAGAGTAGTTGTTTCTTTCAATTTCTGCATTTCCTTGCTTCCATTTCACTTCTGCAATTTCCATTTCAGCAAAAGTAGATTAGCCCTTTCAATTCTGCAATTTCCATTTAAGCAAAAGTAGATTAGCCCTTTCAATTTTTCAATTTCCATTTTAGCAAAAGTAGATTAGTTCTTTCAATCATTCCAGATTAGTCATTTCCTTGCTTTCATTTCCATTTCGCAAATTTTCCTTTCAGCGAGTTCATTTCAGTAGTTGCAATTTGTTTGTTCAATCAATTTCAGTTTTGTAGGTACAAGCAGTGAAAAAAAAAACAAAAATCACCCAAAAAAGAGATTCCATTTCATGCCTCACAGGAACAGAGATAATTCAAGGAAATTCCTACCAAACACCCCCACCACATCACAAAGCCACCCTTCTCTCTTCTTCAGTGGCAGTGATCCAGAAGATCCTTTAGGAGAACAACCTGAAATATTTGAAGAACATATAGGAGAAGAAGAGGAAGAAACCATCCCTCCTGAGACAATGGCTAAAAACAGAAATGCTAGGAGGAATGGAGAAAGAGTAGAGGGTACCTTTCCCATCCGAGAGACCAATAGGGACACTAAAATGAAAAACATAAGCCCTTCAGTTCTACTTCACTTCCATGGATTAACTACAGAAGATCCTGACACCTTCCTATTTGAGTTTGCTATTATCTGTTGAACCTATGACTATGCAGAAGATGAGCAGAAGTTGAAACTATTTCCTTATACCCTCAAGGATGCAACATTGCGTTGGTTCATTAGGTTACCTGGCAACAACATCACAACTTGGGCTCAGATGTAGCAAGTCTTTAATAACAAATATCAGGACTACTGTAGGTCAAAAGATACCAGAGAAGAAATCTTTTGAATGACCATGGGAAGTGATGAATCCTTAGAGGACTATGAAGAGAGATTCCAGCTCAGTTATAAAAGGGCCAGGTGCACACTTGACCCTAAATCCCTGAAGTTGGTCCTGCTAAGAGGATTTCCCCAAGAACTTCTAGACACCCTCCATTTACTGGCTGGGGGAGACATCTACCAACTACTTTATGATGACATCAAGACTATCTTTAAAAACAATTCTAGGGTAACCAAAAAGAGAGGTAGGGGGAGTCAACCCATGGCCAGTACCTCCTCCTCCAATTCATCCCTCAAAGGTGAATTTGGAAACATGCTGGAAGATTTCAAGAGTGAGATGCTACAGAATCTTGCCATGCAAATGGATACCGTGCATATCAAAAGGAAATAAGAGGAAGAAGAGAGGGATTTGGCCACTTTTTGTCATAGGTCCACCAGAAGGTATCCTAATAACGGATGTCCATTGAACTCTATAGATGTCTATTTAGTTTTCAAAGAAGATCATCCTAAAAATAAGTGCCCTTCCTTGCCCAAACTTAAAGTTGTATACCAAGGGGCTGAAGGAGCCATTGAACCACTCTACTTCATAAACCAAAGAAGGTTGCATGGACCTAGACCTTACCAGCAGGGAATGCAAGGGACATCCTAGGCATACTACAACCCCAATCAAGCCACTTCCATGTCTTCTTGGGGCCCCCTTGCTCATCCTTCTTGGTCCACACCTCCTCCTTGGTCATATCCATCTCAATATCATGCTCAACCAGCTGCTCATTCATTTCAACCCTATGCTTAGCCATAGCCTCAGTGGAATGCACCTCATCAGGGGTGGAGGCCCCAATACAACTCTCCTCCCACTCTTTTGCCTCCACCACTTGCTCAACTGCAACCATTGCCTCCTACTCCACCAAGGCAACCCGAAATTCCTGCTCAACCAAACCCGAAGCCGAATAACAGACAGGCTCAACAAATATATAGTGGGGAACCATCATGCCCAACCTAAGCTGTGGAGATTCAGGAGATTAGACTATGATCTGGGAAGGTTCTCCCAGATAGCCAGCCTCCCCCTAAGGAGGATGAGGAAGATAAAAAGGAAAGTGAACTAAAAGCAATTCCACCCTTTCCTGAGAGATTATCCAGAACAACACAGCCTACCCCAGAAGAAACTGAACTTCTCGGAGAATTGAAACAATTATGTGTAAAGATACCACTTCTTGAAGCCATAAAGGATGTGCCTATATACAACAAGATGATCAAAGTGCTTCAGGCATCTAGGTAGGCGCAAGAGAGATGCCCCAACCATCAATGTCATAAGACAATTGTCCGACCTGATGTTGGGGTAGGTAATCTGTCTGGAGTATCTAGACCCTGGAAGCCCAGTAGTCGATGTCCACATCAATGCCACCATGATCCCCCATACCCTGACTGATCTGGGGGTTGCCATTAATGTGATGACCAAGGACACTATGCTCAAGCTCAACCTCTAGGGCTCCCTGAGAAAGACCACAACAGTACTACAGTTAGCAGACCACTCCACTATGATCCATGAAGGGATTGTGGAAGATGTAATGGTCTCCATAGATTCTTGGGAGTACCCTGCTGATTTCCTGGTTCTCCAACCCAAGGCAAAGCTCACTGGGTATTCTCTCATCCTGGGAGGACCCTGGTTGGCTACTCCAAATGCCTACATTAGCTGTCGAACTGGGAACATGACAATCAAGAATGGGCATATGTCCAAGTAGCTAGTCCTATACCCTCCCGCCCAATCTTTTTTAGAACATGATCTACCTCTCTAGTTGGAGGAGGAAGATGAGGCTGAAGTCTATTCTGCACCACTGTGTGCAGTAGAAGCTCCCATGGGGGGGAACCACAAATTGAGGATGATCTCATTGAAAACTTGATTCAGAATCCACCCCCCAGTATGTTGCCATTAGAAGAGCTAGTGAAAGAAACCCAAGACAATCCTTTAGTTGATTTCTATGTGGCTGACCCGACCTCTCTCCGAGTTAACAATATAGAGTTCATCCCAAAAAGAACCTTGAAAATCAACTCATTCCTATCCACCTCTTAGGAGAAGGAACTATGTAGCTTATTGAGAAACCATTTGGATGCCTTTGCTTGGAGCTATAAGGAGATGAAGGGAGTGCACCCTTCAGTCTAGACTCATCAAATTTACATTAAGGACGATTGCAAAGTAGTCAGGCAACCTCAAACGAGGATGAATCCAGCCCTTAAAGACGTTGTCAAGAAAGAATTGCAAAAGCTACTGGATGTAGGATTCATCTACCCCATCTCTAACAGTGAATGGGTCTCTCCTTTGGTGCTAGTGCCAAAGAAAAATGGTAAGTGGAGAATCTATGTCAATTATCTAGAACGAAACAAGGCCACCAAGAAGGACCATTTTCATTTGCCTTTCATAGATCAACTGTTGGATGGTCTGATAGGGAAATTTTTTTCTCCTTCCTAGATGGGTTTAGTGGGTACAATCAGATCTAAATCAACCTGGAAGACCAAGATAAGACCACTTTCACTTGTCCTTGGGGTACCTTTGCATATCATCTCCTTCCTTTTGGTTTATGCAATGCTCCCACCACTTTCCAGAGATGAGTATTGAGTATATTCTCTGAACTGGTTCATGATGCAGTGGAAATATATATGGATGATTTCACTCCTTATGGTTCTAGCTTTCAAGAAGCTTTGTCTAACCTGGGAAAAGTTTTGGACTAGTGCATTGAAAGGAACTTGTCCTTCAATTTGGAAAAGTGTGAATTCTTGATGACTAAAGGGACCGTGCTAGGTCATGTAATCTCTTAGCAAGGATTACAAGTGGACCCCAACAAAATTGCCATCATCCAAAGGGTCCCATGTCCTCAAAAGGTGAGAGTTGTTTGAAGTTTCCTAGGCTTAGCGGGATCTTATAGAAGATTCATTAAAGATTTCAGTAAGCTAGCCTCTCCATTGTTTGGTCTTTTGGGAAAAGATGTCGAGTTCATATTGACTGACAGCTGTCAAGAAGCCCTAGATACCTTGAAAAGTAAACTTGTGACTGCCCCAATTTTGAGAGGTCCAAACTGGGCCCTACCTTTCCACATTCACACAGATGCCTCGAAGAAAGCAATAGGATTAGCCTTAAGGAAAATTGATGAAAAGTTTCTTTATGCCATATACTTTATAAGTAAAAATTTGTCAAAGGCAGAGTTGAACTACACAATAACCGAGAAGGAACTCCTAGTTGTAGTACATTCCTTAAATAAATTTAGACATTACATCACAGGCTATCAAACATTTGTACACACTGATCATGCTGCAATTAGGTATTTAATGAACAAGCCAGATATGAATGCTCACATTATTAGGTGGTTGCTTTTATTGCAGCAGTTTGATCTAACCATTGTTGATAAGCTTGGTAAGGAAAATGTTGTTGTTGACTTTTTGTCTAGAATAAATCTACCTGTAGGTGAAGAAGTAATGGTGGATGATCAGATGCCAGATAAACACCTATTCGTTATCTCAGTACACTCTCCATGATTTTCTGAGATAGCAAATTACTTGGTTTCAACACAGTTCCCGCCACACCTGTTCCCAAAAGAAAAGAGCAAGATCATGAGGAAAAATGCCCTTTTCACTTGGATTGGGGGCAGTCTCTTCAAACTTGGCCCAGATCAGGTTTTGAGAAGATGTATCAGGGAGGAGGAAGCTTTTGACATTCTCCTGGCCTATCATGATGGGCCCTGTGGAGACCATTTTGCAGCAAAGAGGACTGCCTTCAAAATTCTGCAAGCACGTTACTATTGGCCCACTCTTCATCAAGATGTTAGGAGATATATTAGCCAATGTGATCAGTGTCAAAGGATGGGGAAACCTACTCCAAAGGATGAGATTCCCTTGCAGCCTCAAGTGACTTTTGAGCCATTTGAGAAGTGGGGCATGGACTTTGTGGGTCCTATCAACCCTCCTTCGAACCAGAAATCATACATCATTGTGTGCACCGATTATCTGACAAAATGGGTAGAGACAAAGGAAATCAAGACAGCAACCGAAGAAAAATTAGCTGAGTTTTTAAGAGAGAACATATTCTATAAGTTCATGTATCCAAGAGAACTGGTTACAGATCAAGGCAGTTAGTTCACCTCCAATCTGATTGAAGACCTACTCATCCATCATAAAATCAAGCACAGGACTTCCACCCCCTACCATCCACAAGCCAATGGACAGGTGGAAGTCACCAAAAGAGCTTTGGATGCAATTTTGACTAAGGTAGTGAGCAACAACAGGAAATATTGGGCAGATTGATTGGTTGAGGCCACTTGGGCCTATAACACCACATGGAAGACCACCACAGGGTTCACACCCTATGATTTGGTCTATGGAAAGAAGGCTTTGCTGTCAATAGAATTTGAATACAATACACTAAGGATGGCAGCTTAGTTGGACCTAGATCTCAGCCATGCACAAAAGGAAAGGTTACTCCAGCTTAATGGATTGCATGAATAGAGATTGCAGGCCCTTCTCCACACAGAAGTAATCTAGTTGTAGAGGAAGATATGGCACAACAGAAGCATCAAGGAGAAACAATTCCAAGAAGGAGATTGGGTGCTACTATATGACTCAAGGTATAAAGATTTCAAGGGAAAACTAAGGACAGGATGGTTGGGACTGTACACAGTAGAAAAGTGCAATGACAATGGTTCAGTTATGATCAGGACCATCTATGAAGAAGCCATCCCCATGCTTGTCAATGGGAATAGGTTGAAAATATATAAGAAACCCCTCTCCAAGCAAGAATTCATTGAAGAGCTAAGTAAAATAATGTTGGTAGTGGAGCAAATCTCTGCCTCCACTTCACCCACTCATTTTATATATATATATATATATATATATATATATATATATATATATATATATATATATATATATATATATATATATATATATATATATATATATATATATATATATATATATATATATATATATATATCTATATATATATATATATATATATATATATAATAAGGACTCCAGTGAGAACCTCTATGAGGCGCTTGAGTCCCATCCTGGGGCTGGAAACTCTCTTGAGGCAGCCCAGAGATGAAAAAAAATAAAAATGAGGAGAATAAATATCCCTGGGTGAAAACCTCTCCTTGGAGGCGCCCAGGGTAGGCAGGTAGGGTGAGAACCTCCTGAAGGTGCCCTATCTGTCTCTTAAAAAAAAAAAATAGAAAAAGAAAAAATAACTTCTTTTGAGTGCATTGCAGGTTACAGGAGGACCACAGAAGGAAAGGGGACATGCCACAAGCCTATTACATCTCTTCTAGGCCCTCTTTCATCGTTTCTATCTTTTTCCATCCTCTGGTATTGCTTTTTCTGAAATCTGTGGATCCTATAGGAAGCACTATGTGCTTTATAGGAGGCTCTTGTAGAAATCACAAAGAGCTCGAAGTCAAGTCAAAGAAGGGATTAAAGAGCTAGAAACTTTCACAGAAGGCCTATAGGCCATCCTATAGCCATCTGTCATCATAACCATCCATTCCATACCTACACCACCACATTTCTAATCTTTTCTTTCCTCCTTGCAAATAAAATGCAGAAATCCTGTTTAAAAAAAAAAGGGAAATAAAAAACAACACCCCTACAACTAACCTACAGCCTACTGACTACTTATCCATGACCATCGGAATCTTCAATAGACTCCTCCGATGTCCCTGCATATGCCTCAACTAAAAATTTTAGAGGGAGAAGAAACTACAGGAGTCCTTGTAGAACTCCTGTAGCAGCTAATCCCATTAAAAATCAAGCTCCAATAGCAGAATCGGTGCAGTCACAGGTATGTAAAACACATAAGAAGCTAGATCTTGATCGAATATCACCTATACAAGGAAACTGAGCTACCTATACAGAAGCCACGAGCATGTGGCAGCAGAAATACATGGATATAGCACCAAAGTCTAGGCATGTAGCAGCACTGTAGCGCGCACATTTCAACTTACAGGTAAGTGTCTAAACCCGTTCCTCTGTTGCATTTGTATGATCCAAAACTACATGAACAAATGGGATGGTTGAGATTAAACTAGATCGATGGCTAACTAACTGGAAACACTCGTCCAATTCAACAGCGCTCAGCGAAATTTCACTCTACATGTGTGTCCAGTCAACTCATAAGAATCTCAAAACAGGTAGTGGTAGATATTTTGAACTCCAATGCAAATGATGGAAATGATTGCGGGTAGGCGGCATAAAGTTTCATGATGACACTGCAGTGGGGACAAACGATCTGATTGAGGGTAACGTACCCTTCTTTCCACCTCATCTCATCACCGCAAACCTCTCCTGTAAGCTTAAGTACGCTCTCTCTACCACACTCACCATCTTTGTTTTCATTTGTATCATCGTGCTCTCGACTACAACAAGCTACCTATCATCTCCAGAGCCTCGAAACAGTCACTCTCTGTCATTTTCAGAACCCTTTTGCCTATTGGATTCTACAGGAACATTATCGGGATCTACAGGAACAGAAATAGATCCTACATGAGCCCTTTCTATAGGAGGGCCAGTGAGCAGTCTCGCAGAGGAAAAATCAGGGTTTTATGGCAAATTCGAGCTCGAAGAGGTAGGCTCTAGTAAACCCACTTTGCATATTCGTATATACAAGGGGTGATGTGATTTCAAGCAAAGGATTGAGTGAAAAGGAAGAAGAATTGAAATCAAAAGTCTTCTTGTTTCTTTTAGAAAAACACAATCTTTTTATCTGCTCTCTGTGCTGAAGTGTTGTCTCTTTCTCCACCATGGTATTCTCATATACGAAGGAGTGATGCAATTTTAGAAAAAATTAAGCCTGTAAAGAAGGAAATTACATTGGAAAGTCTACTTATTTCTTAAGAAAAACACAATTTTATCTACTCTTTGTTTCTAAGATATTGTCTCCTTCACCACCTTCATACTCACATATCCAAAGGAGTAATGCAAGTTTAGAAAAATTGAGCCTGGAAGGAAGGAAAATTGCATTAAAAACTCTCCCTGTTTCTTGAAAGAAAACCTCAGTTTTTTCTCTGTTTTCGGGTTTGAAATTTGTTTTCTCCCTCTTCACCTGAGATATTCCAAAATACTCTGAACATCATGACAGGGGGATTTATGAGGAAGGAACCTCTGAACTCAACTAGGCTACATGAACACCCAGAGGTGGTAGCCCTTTTTACTAGAGCAAATTGGATGCCCTTCTTTGAAAAGCTTCATGGGTATGATGAAGAAGTAACAGAGGAATTTTCCTTGTCTTTTACACCTCACTCAAAAACAATTGCCACTCTTAGTTTCAGGGGTCTCACTATAGAAATCACCCCAGAATTCATCAACAAGGTTACCAGTCTCCCACTTGGACTACCCTGGAGTAAGGAAGAAAAACTACTGGTCCAAGTTGCCAAGAAAACCTTTTTCCAGCCTAATGAGCATCCTATGGAGGACAAAAATTGCATCAGGAGAACAAGCATACCTTACCCCTGGGATGAGGTCAGTTATTAGATTATTAAATACATCCCTTGTGAAGGAAGATAAAACATAGTTTATGGGTACCATTTCAGACTGTTGCATGAGTTAAGATATGGCATGGAACTTCCTGCACCCCAAAAACTCAGTATTCCCTATTTTCTCCTCCAATCCTTAATAGAATCTAGCATCAAATTGAAGGCAGGAGTTCCAGACCAATTAGCTCACCATGGGCTAATTAAATTGTTGGTGGAAGATGCCCTCTACACTTTCACAATCCCCATAGCCTGGGAGATTTTTAGAAATATGACAAGGGAAGATGATGTGAAAGCCCTCACATATGACCTTAGTCCATCTGAAAGTGAGGGAGAAGAACAAAAAGGGGAAGATGAGGAGGAAACCAGAGAAGAGGAAGAGAAAACACAAACAAAGGAAGAGGAACCTGAAACATGGAAGGAAGAAACCCAAATAGAGGAAGAAAAATAGGAAACATAGAAGGATAAGACCACAACGGAGAAGAAGAAAGAACCTAAGACAAGAGGAAACAGGACTAAAACAGAAAGGAAAAAGACTAAATCAGTGAAGACAGAGACTACAGCAGAAAGGGTAGAAACTAAACAAGAAGAGGAGGAAATTAAAACAGGGATAGAAGAAATAAAACATGTAGAGGCAGAAAAGACAAAATAAGAAGAAACAGAAGCACCAAAGGAAAAAGTGTCTCCTGAAACACTGGAAAGGGAGGCAGCTGCTATTCTTGCTACACTCAGAGCCCTATTTAAGCCCAAACCAAAGATAAAAAGGAAACTATACATGTATTTCAAGGATCAAAAAAGCACCAGGATAAAGATGGGAAAGCCTCAACCACCCTCAAAAGAGCCTATCACCATTGAAGATTCTCCTACTACTAAAAAAGAGGAATCTCCATCCAGAACTCCCATCACCTATGAAAGAGGAAGCCCTAGATCTTCCACTTGGAGGGAAAGGATAAAGCTATAGGACTCCAAAACTGTCCTATAGGAGGTGCAGACCGCTCTACAGGAGACCTTGACAAAGCTACAAGAGACTGAGAAACTTGAAAAAAGGGTAGAAGAGTAGATCAAGGGGAAGGATAAAACATCAAAAATACCAGAACCTGACCCACAACCTAGTTTAGGCTCTTATTACAACCTTTTGGAAGGAGGGAAAATCATCCCACAGAAGTTTGTAGTCCCTCTTTTCTTTGAGATGGAAAAAGAAAGAGTAAGGAGCCATAGATGGATGCAAATTGCAAAGTCCAAAGGGGTGGAAGACATTGGCCACATGGAGAACAAGTTGAGAGAGATGGGAAGAGATCTGGCGACTATAAAACATGTAGAAGCAATCAAAAGATCTCACTTGGAAGCAGAGAATGAAATGTTAAGAAAACAGCTGCAAGAAAGGGGATCCACGGTAGAAACTGAAATGTTAATAAAATAGCTGCAAGAAAGGGAAACCCAAATATAAATTGAAGTGTTGAGAAAATAGTTACAAGAAAGGGAACCCCGAGTAGAAAATGAAATATTAATATTAAGGAGACAGTTATAGGAAAGAGAATCCTAATTAGACTGCATGGCCAGCTGGGCTATGGAGGCATTACAATGCAAGCAGCCAACCAAATCATATGTACTATACCTCAAAGATCAGTGGCTCCAGTTCTAGATCATGACTCTGGCCTAGAGAGGAACCACACCTTTTAAGGATTATGGACAATTCATGGATCTATGTGACCATAGTTCAGTAGAGGAAAAGGCAAAGTTGGCATAGTTTTATTTACATAACATGGCCCTTACTGATAGGAACCTATGGGACCCCAATGCTGTGTTAGGAGACTTTCAACTGATGGCCATGGCATCTTGGATGAGCCATGAGGAGAAAAGGGCAACAGAAATCAAGAAGTTAATGGCAAAAGAGCTAAATGAACCCTTAATGATCTAATCTAAGCTAGCAAACCTCATGGCTCTCATCAGTGCCCACCAACACCTTGCAGATAATCCTTAAATTGTCCCTAAGTATCTCAATAAGCAGGCCCAGGCTATTGCACATTTTGAGGACATGGAGAGATTGTTTGGAGATGACTACATTCATGCTTGCATGAGAAGGTGGAACACATTGCCACACAGCCTACAGATCAAGGAGTATCACTCCCTAAATAGGATGAGAGAAGCCTTGAGGAGAGTGCCACTGTATAAGCACTCTATGCAAAGTTTGAAGACCAATTGGATTGGCCTCAAATTCAGTCCTCCACTGGTGCTAGGACTACTGGAAGGTGTAAAAGAAGAAGAAGAACAAAAACAGTGGGAATAGGTGGATAGAAAGGCAAGATTCCATGATAAAGAGGAGGATATCACATTAGAATCATGGGATGTCAAGGAATCCATCAGAGCCATCAAGTATGAAGAGATAGACTAGTTGCTCAATGGATGAGCAACCCATTCAGTAGGGGGGTGATGATGAGCCCCAGAAATGGGTAATTATATGGGCTCATTTGGAATCTTGACTTAGCTTAATCCACCATTCTCATTAGGTTATTGCATGTTTTTGATTATTTTTATGCTAATAGAGTGAATTGGCTTAGTCATTATGCCATGAAGTCTAATGTGTGCTTTATGCAGTTTTTTGGTCAATTTTTGGACAAAGTCAAAGGATTAATGAGCATTTTGCAGCCAATATTCGAGGAAAACAAGGGAGAGTATTTGTAGAAGGGTGTCCCCCTCATTTATGACTCCCTTCCTCGAATCCTCCATCAGAAACTCAGAGCACAAACAGCCACATCGATGCATCCAAGGGGGCAGCCGAGCAAGTCAAGAAGAACTGTTGTCTATCTCTAGTTATGGGAAGCCGAGCCCCTTGATTTTAGGAGGGCTGTTGTGGGACTCCATTCATATAAATAGGGGGGCTTAGAGCCTCATTAGTTTGACTAGTTATTGATAGAATTTTTTAACTTTTGTGGGGCTCTTGTTTAGCTCATTTTTGAGCTTATTTTTGTGAACAGTTTATGTAATGTGACTTTTATTTTGATAATGGAGATGACATATTTTCTGAGCCAACACTGATTTCTTTTATAGGGCTAAAGCTCTTCATTTAGATCCCAGCCCAAGCTTCCTAGCACCTCTTTCTTTGTACTTATATGTTTTTGCTTCAGTTCATGAGTTAATTTCTGTTACATAGATTCATTTTACCTTGTTTTAGGTTGCTTTTGATGGTTTGCATAGCTTCTTTTGTTTCAGTTGGTGAAGTAGGTTAATACAGTGATAGGATAAGATTCAAAAAGGCCAACAATAAGCCCTGATCTCCTTTCTCCCTTCCTCAGACCATGATTTTAGGTCAAGGCACCATTGCTGCCACCAAAAACACAGTTTTGCTTCTTCCATGCAATTTCTAGTCTGATGATTTGATTTGAAAAGTTAAAGTGTTTCTTCAGATTCATTTTGCCAAGATTATTTCTTGTTTCTGTAATAAATATTTTTGCAAGCTTTTCTACTCATAGGGTATTGTTCAACACTTCATGTTTCTAGGTCAGAAATTAGGTTAACAAGAGATATGGTTCTGTTTTCTTGATGCAACTAGTCCTTTTCTTGCTCAATTTCAGTAGTTAGATGTGTAGATCTCTTACAACACACCTTAGCTCATAGTACATCAATAAAGTAGCCAACATCATCTCATTTCTCACAGGTTTCACAAGTCATTCACAGTCCTTCACGAATCTGCCCTAATTTCTGCACTTTTTCCATAAGCTTTCTTCTCGTCATTTGAACAAATCCAACCATCATTTTCTTTCCTGATCCTCCTTGTTAAGCCCCAGACACCTCAACACATCCCTCTAGTCTTCAAATACCCTCTCCCATCATTTTTCCACTCTTAAAACCTCTAAAAATAGCTCTTGGCATCCTCCTATAGATCCCCTATAGCCTCCTATAGAATTTCCTGTGAGTGATTTTTCGAAGTCCAATTGTAGGGGAAGTCTTCATAAGGTTAGAAAAGTCTTCTTAGGACCCCTCCACACCTTCTTACACCTCTGAAAAAACCAAATCCACCCTCTATCACCACCGAACCTCTGCCACAATCACAAACAAACAAAATCTCATGCATAACAATTTCACATAAAACACATAAAAACGCAAAAAGATGTTCTTTTCTCATTTTCTTTTAGGAAAAGATTGAATAGATGTAATTTACCTTTTTAGTAGTTAATGGCACCCATTTCATTAGTTTTCATCTCTCTTTCTGAAAAATTAGGGTTAGTTGGAAAAAGTAGGGTTTGTTAGGGTTTTCCTTACACTCCAGTCTTCTTTCTCTTTCTGCAAGTAGAACAATCTTTGTATAGTTAGCTTTCTTTCATCACAGTTAAAATCTTCTTATGGAAACTCATAGAATTTGGCTTGAGATCCTAGTGATCTTGCGCCAGCTGACCAAGTGACAGCCTACAGTAAGAGCTAGTACTTGTGCATACAACACCGTCGCTTCCAAGTTTGTTATGAACTACTGGGTTGATAAAAGAAAGTAGGAAGCCCAAGGAGTTGCAGCATTATTGCTGCAATACTGGTGCTCACCACCATCATCAATTCATAACTTCTGTAGTTGCGCTCATCATTCCCTACCAACCTGTAGAAGTTGCAGAATAGTTGTTGCAGGGTTTGTACAAACTTCTACAGCAAATGATAGTTATCCGTCGCATGTTTTCCTGCTACCTGACATATAGCACACCACAATGCAAGCCTCGCGCTTGGTCTTGCATGAGCTTTCAGCCTCAAAGGCATCGGTCCCCCTTCTGCCATGTAGTTCACAAAGACCAGGCAATGGTCTTTGTCATGCCCCTGACCCTTGCATTTCAGGCACCATACCTCTTCATGCACCTTTGGTCGAACTATTCTATCCTACTTCAAGATTTTGCAACTGTGCATGGATTTGTTGAACCCCCATATTTAGATCTTGTATCAAAGTTTCATGTAGTCCCATTGAAATCTCCAAGGCCTCTACCTGAGTTGTTATCTTCTGTTGTGATAACGCAACCCTTAGGTGTGGCAAGAGCGAAGCCACGATCCATTTGCGGTGCTGTCCATCTATTAAGTTCATATTAGCTTAGCGGATTTTACACTTCAACCTTTGATCTAATTCCCAAGGTGTCTCGCCTTGTTTCATCGTGATTTCCTTGAACCCTACAATTGACTGTGCCTCAGATTTAGGCCTACTGAATTCCTTATTCAGCACGATCTAGATGTCTACCACTCTGACATTTGGGTTATCATTAAAGTATTTAAAATACCAGGTTAGCGCGTGATCCTGTAGAGCACTAACTAGTGTTTCTTTCTTCATGTGGTCATCCGTGATGCCCTGAGCTTCCCACACAACTTTTATGATGAACCAGAACTGGTCTGGGTCCTCATTTCCCAAACCTTTGAACAAAGGAAGCTTCACTGAATTTGCTATATTGAACTTCGATGGTGGTGGAGTTGGTATGGGTGAAGTCGCAGGTGATGGTGGTGAAGTTGGAGGTGGTGTGGGTGGAGGTGGTAGTCCCGGGAATCCCTATCTTATTATCTTAATATCACTTCGCGAAGAAGCTTGCGCTACTCCCTCTTCATCACCCATTGGAGGTGAAATCAATGGACTATATTCAAGACCCTTTATTCCTTCGTTTCTGTAAGTTTTTTTGCTTCACGTAGCTTTGAACATCAAGGTAGTTGCATAACCTGTTTTTCACACAATAACATCTTAATCTAGGTATTCAAAGACTTCAAGTACTTACCTCATGGTCCTTTGAAAAAGCAATGCTCCACCTCGCTATAGCTAACTAAGGTATTGACTGCAAATTCAGTCACAAATCCTCCTATGATGCGATCGAGCCAATGATCGATAGCGTGGGCGATCTTATCCTTAGAGGCTTCGAATCTCTATACTAACTCTGGGGTCCAGACAATAGGACCGTCAAGTTTCCACCTTCCTTGGCTATCTTCTAGCTTCGTGATCCACTCATATAGCTCAACTGGAAGGTAACAGAAAAAGATCTCATGGATCTTTCTGTATAGGTACTTGTCCAGCCACTTTTCCTTTTTCAGTCGTGGATTTTTGTCCTCTTACGCTGTAGATTAGTGGATCTTCCTATCCAACTAGTCTCTGATCTCTTTCTTAGTTGGATTCCAATGATACACGTAGATTTCGGTCCTAGAAACAAAACCATTTGTTGGCTTGGTGGGGCCTGACCCAGGTTTAGCATTAGTTAGCCAAACAAATCCCTACACTACTGGCCCTTTCAGCATTAGCCCACACAACGCGGACCAAAGTCTCACCCGAAGACGTATGGGGGGATGTTGCAGCGTGGACCAAAGTCTCACCCGAAGCAGTATGGGGGGGATGCTAGAACCAAGTTTCCGCACCCTGAGATGGTTGTGATGTTGGGTTATTCCTTTTATTGTTGCTCACATGTAGGTCATTAAGTTCTAGGGATTTTTCAGCCTAGCCCTTTATTCCACCCTACAATACCTCTGCATAGGGGTACGATTGGCCTTTGCATAGCCCTAACCTGTGGTTTAGGTACTTTCGTGCTGGTAGGGCAGCGTATTGTGCAGATTCCCAACTAGCTTAAGTCTCTTACTTATCTTGTTAAACAATCACAGTTAGCGTCGTGTAAACAGATATCCTTATTTGCGTTCAATTATCCAATGGAATTACATACATTCGCACATCACATAAGCATTATAAATGAAATTCATACACAATATGGCAAGATGCATTAATAGGAAACAAAGACACAAAATTTGTAGAATGCTTCTCTTTATTGATATCTTCAAATGATTACAGACTCTATCTGCCTTGCGCACATAGCTGTAGGGGTCCACGCATTCAGTTGCAGACTTCTACCCTAGGCCTTTGCACACTTAGCTATAGAGCCTCTACCTACGCTACGACCTAAAACTTAGAATTCTCTCCTTATCACTCAAGACTTCTTCTACCACCTATGACTTCTTATGACTACTTAGAGCTTACTTACTTATCTCTTTTTATACAATCCCATGGTCCGCGGACCATGGGTAGGTCTTTATAGCTGACTTTACTTTACAAAAATAACGGTGGACAACCCTTCATGACTTATGATACCTTCACACTCAACGACCACAAAATGTGGAGGCTTTACAAATTTATTACAAAATGAGACCCAAAACATGGGATTTTAGCCCCAAACCTATCCTTGGCAGATCACGTTCCCAATAGCTACCTCTGTGCTCTCATTTAGCATCTCCAACAAATAAATGACCATTGCACTCAGGGTTGAAGGTTCTAATGGCCAATGTTTGTGGTCACAGAAAAGCAGTAGCAATAATATTCACCAACTATTTGTTATTGACCACTTGTAAAAGACAAGACGTTATATACAATGATGTAAGAGTGCTCATATTGGGAAGAGATAAATTAAGGGATGGTAGAAAATCTTGCAAAACCAATAAATGAAGAAAATTATGTGTCATCTATCTGCTCAAATTAGAAATACTGGCACAAATTATGTCACTACAGTAATAAAGGTCATCTCTGATTTCTTCAACTATACAAAATAACGTTGTTGTAATCTCAGAAACATCATCAACCTGCATTGCACGAACAACAAGAACATCTAATTTTAAGCTTTTCTCCTTGAGGAATTTCACCAAATATGAGTATGATAACATTGTTTGGCTTGTGATAAACTTGTTGACACTTTCGTTGCCTCTATATATATCATCTGTGAAAGCACGTACAAATGTGTGGACCATGGTGTCTCTATAATAAACGAATTCAACAACCTCACTATACAATGGGAAGGAAAATACAACATTATGAGATTCCATATTGAAAGAGAAATGCCTCTTAATTATAAGTTCCAATCAATTGAGTATTTTATTAGCCTTATATTTTTCACCTTTGAAGCTTCCCACAATAAGCGCAATTTCAGAGGTCCTTCAATCTCATCTTATAGCCTTTTGATAACATTGTAATTTGATGAAATTTCTTATTCCCCATCAAGGATACTAGATGATTATTTGATGAGCCCTAAAATCCATTAACATCAATTTCTGGAGGAGCGAGTAGTTCTTCTATAGCATTAATTTCTCCATCACTTCTCAAAGAGTGGTGAGCCTAATGCCTCAAAAGGCATTCTACAAATAGAGCCTTGCAAATTTTGTAGGGAGAAATACCTCTATAGTAAGAAAGATCATCATCTGGCTTCATTCTATGAAAATGTGCAACTAAATCTCCAAGGGTATAGATTGTAAGTTCTTATTGAATGACTCCATTGAGTGGGGCAAACCCTGAAGAGATTGAATGCAACCTATCCACAAAAGCTGATACATATAGATTATGTAACAAGAATTTAGCTCTGCTAGAATTTGATTCTTTGACCTTTCCAATGGCGCCAATAATCTTCTTCAGTGTAAATTTCATATCAGCAATTACTGCACATTTAGGAAAGAAATCTAAAATAAATGCACTTGGATATATTACCGAAGTTGTCACACCTAATTCTTTCATGGTTTTCCGAGGTATTCGTTTCAAAATCTTCAAAGCCTCAAAAGGAGACAGACTGTTGGTTAACTGATAATCATATTCATTTAAGAAGGGCCAAAAGGTACTAGGCACGCCTTCCTTTAACAATGTTTCCAAGTTTAAAGACCTAATACCCTCTGGCCTACAAATTTCCTTAACAAAGAGTGGAGGATATGGTTCTACAACTTCTTCATTGAAATTATGCCAATGGCCCATTTTCTCAATTAGGCCATTCTCAAAGGAACTACACCATTTCTGGTGTATTCTCCCCTTACCTCGATCAAAAACTATAATTATGTTGTTGGGTAATTGAGTGTAGCTCTTTTTGTTGCTATTTTGATGATGATACATATCCCCCAATTCAATACCTTCCATTTTACAAGAGTTGAAAAGAGTCTCCTTCATAATTTGATCCTTGTTTGAACTTTGGGAAAATTTCATGTTTCTTCCTTGTAAAGTAATCACACATGGCAATAAACCCAAGGTCCTACTACTTTGTGTTGGATCAGTAATATTTTCTTTACAAGTACTAGGGATAGCTGGATTATCCCTCTCAAATATCTTCCTTTCATTTCCAATGTGTTCTAACAAGACTCCAAGTCGTTTGATGGAAAACTTAGCTTGTTGTTCCTTGATAGTGGTAGAATAATTCTTATTGATACTGCCACCAACATTATTTATAGAATGACCAGTGTCACCATAATCTTCTTGGCTAGGTTTGGACTTCTCTGGTCCTCTGTTAACTATCAAATAATCATTTTCATCGATTCCTTGAGGGTGCTTTCTAGAAAAGTGATCTTCATATCCTTCTCCATATCCTTTGATTCATCACTTTTGTTTTGGCTCCCTTCATATGTAATTTCCAAAGCTCCTTGATCTTTGGCAATCTTCAAGTCTTCCTCTAGGCTTGCCTTGGTATGCACCACTAAGTCTTTAGTTCTTCTTATATCATCATCATCAGTCTTGTATTTACTTTCCTTTTTTCCTTGCTAGCTTGATGATACCAACGCCTCCATGAGCTCTATCACCCTCAAGAAATTTGTAGTTAATTGCTCAAAAAATTCATGCATTTTCCTTTGTTGCCTTGGTATTTCTTTAGCAACAACTACTAGCCCCCTTTTTCCTACACAAACTATAGATGGAATTAATACAATATGATTTCTCTAATCGATAGAAGATCATTCTTAATCTTAGAGATCGTTAAGAAGTAGGATTGAATACCCTCGTCTTTACCCTTCTTAATATCCTTTATCTTATTTTTGAGAAATAAAATTTGATTTGAATCACTAACCTTGAACATGCTTACCAATCTGTCGTAGATATCCTTGGAGGTGTTTAGATCGGAGATGTAGGCCACCAAACGCTTGTCAATGGAATCTCTGATAATCTTCTTCACTTTAACTTCACCCTTGGTGTACTTGTTCTTTGTTGTGGCTGGTGCATTTGATGAGGGCTCAGGGATTTTACCCTTCATGTAATCAAACACTTCTTGATATTCCAATGTCAGATCATGAGACATCTTCCATCCATGATAGTCAGACTTTTCACGGAGCTTGTCTTCAATCGAGAACTAGGATGAGGAACCCATTGAGCCATTTTCCCTTTCCAATAGTCTTCGGTGATTTATCTTCCACTTTTGCTTGGGATTTGTCTTCACCTCAACTCTGATACCATGTTAAATTTAGGTATGTTCTATGCTTAGAGATATTTACTTCAATTTTTCATATTAACCCAATGTCAATATTCATATTAGCAATCATATTAGCATGAAGGTAAAGTGCAGATAGAACATAAACATAAACAATAGAAGACACGCCAAGACAAGAGGACACAAGATGTAACACCAACCAGGGACAAACCCCAATGTGGGGAAACCCTTGATCAATTCTTCTTATATTCTTCAATAGTTTAGCAGAGAGAAAGAGATAGAGTACAATGATTTGAAGTCAATACTTGACTTTCCAAATAGGAGATCAAAGATCTTCTCCGTGACAATGATGCAATGAGGTTGCAATTCTGATACCAAGGACTGAAGATATGCAATAGATGATAGTCCTAGAATAACTCAACCAATTACCTAGAATACTGAGGCTTTCCTTCAATAAGACTCTCCTTCCTTTGTTGCTTCACTGATCATGATAAGGCTGCTAATCTGGCACTTTTCATATGCTGCAAGGACTGGTGCATTTCATGGCAGACTTGGTCACTAGTTAGGGCACAAGATCTAAGTGCCACAACACCTTAAACACACCCCACATTCCACCTATTGACTATGACTAGCATTCATACAGTCCCTCCAACCATACACTGCCTTATAGGGTTGCTTACCTTCTGAACGCAACTCCTAAAAAGGTCTCCAACTGCTAGCTATGGCCTGTAGCCTAGCCTAGCAATGGACTATAACTTTGATCCCTTCAAGCAATGACCTAATCAGCCATTAAACAATAGTTTCTTGCTCCTCCTTTAAGCGGCTTCTAATGCCCACAAATCGAGCTCTAGACCAACCTTATCATGCCTAAAAAACCTTGAATGAGACCACACTATCACTTACAACAATGTGGTATTAACACAGAACCTTCACACTGTTGTAGTACTCCTTTTTCTGTGGCTAGGTCCACACTTCTAGTTGCATCTAAGGGTTCGTTTCAAGCTGTGATAAGGGATCCTCTAATTACGGCTTTTGGCCTTCATATGTCATTGATTATGGCCTCATAAACTGTAGCTAAGGGAGTTGTGTATAAGGCCATTTCATGATAGTAAATAGGAGCCTCCCAAGACTGCGTATGGGTCTCTCTTAACAACGATTAGGGTTGTTGATTAGGTCTCTTGCTACTGCGTAATAATGCTTGTTGTTAGGGCATTAGGGCACCTCTAAGATAATGACCATACATCCTTAGGGCATGGCTAGATCTCCCTTTTGAACAGTGGCTAGGCTTCCTCCATCAACGACATATAGGACCCTTCCTCCACTGCGTTTAGGAATTCTCCCTCTTGATTTCTCTAGCCACCAAATTGAAATGAGTGGAGAGAGATCTTAGGAGAAGTGTGTGTGAAAAATGACTTGAATAACTCTTCTATTTATAATGAAATGTTGATGATAAGTTGGGGTAATTTGGTTGTTGGCTGACCTTAACAAATTGTCAAGTAACACAAATAAATTCATAACTTCATGAGTATTGTTGGGTTGTGTTATATTCTTTCCATGACTAACCTACGTAGTGAATTGGGGTGTTAGAGGGGGGCAGAGCCCCCCCTTCATTGCGTTGATTGTGCATTGGGGGATGGGTAGCCCCTCTACAGGATTCGGGGTAGCACCCAGGAATTTTTTTTTGGACCCTATATTAGGTTGGGCGGACCTACATATGGTTTTTGGTCCATGGTTTTGGATGCAATGGTTTTCGCTCCATGGTATTGGATGCTTCGGCATGTACAAATATGTATTGTAACATTGAAAGGAATATAATGAAAAATCAAGCTGGTAGTCTTGGTTTTGGGATCTAGGGGAAAATCTCTGTGTATATGTGTTTTATGTGTTATGCTCTCACATTGTTTATTTTCTGTGTTTTAGAATTCATATGCAAGTAATTTTTATACGGGGTTAAAACCTACATTTGGTATCAGTGCCATTTTGGCTTCAAGGGGACACCTTTCTTGCTGAGGGGTTTCGCTCAGGCCTGTGGTAGATCCTGTTCAGTGGGAGATCTTCGGGATCGATTCTAGTGTTGAAAGAAGATGGCGAGCAGTGGAAAGATAGAGATTGAGAAATTTAATGGTTAAAGTTTTGAGTTGTGGAAACTAAAGATGGAGGATCTGTTGGTGGATAAAGATCAGTGGATCATGGTATATCTAGGTACTAAACCAACAATAGTGTCCGATGAAGAATGGAAGAAGTTGGATCGAAAGGCTAAGAGCACAATACGATTGTGTGTCTTAGATTCAATATTGTTGAATGTATCAAGGGAAGCTACTATGAAGGCTTTGTTGGACAAGTTAGGGACTTTGTACCAATGTAAGTCTCTAGTGAATAAACTGTTCCTATAGAAAACCTGTATAACCTGAGGATGAAATATGGAGCCTTGGTGACAGAGAATCTGAATGCATTTAGTACAATGGTTAGTCAGTTATTATCTGTTGATATTAAAATTTCAGATGAAGATAAGTGCATCAGTTTGTTGTGTTCTCTACCAAATTCGTGGGATAGTCTGGTTATTGCAATAGGTAGCAATGCAACTGCCTTGCAATTTGATGACATAATCTCATCCTTGCTAACGGAGGAGATGAGATGGAAAAATATGGAGAACCAGAATGGTGATACCTTGTCTGTATGAGGATGGTCCTAGAATAGAAACAAAAATAACTCATCGACTGGGAGATCCAAATATAGATGGAGATCTAAATCTCCAGGAAAACCTGTAAAGTGGTGTGCTAGAAATGCGGAAAGGAAGGGCACTACAAAAGGGACTGTAAATCTAAATCTCCTGACAAAGGAAAGGGATCTGATGATGCTTCTTCTGCATAGGTGAAAACCACCTCAGATGAAGGTGGGGATGTGTACTTGGCTTCTTCAAGTACACATATAGATCATGAGGCATGGTTTATTGACTCAAGTGCATCCTTGCACTTCACTCCCCATAGAGAGTGGTTTTGCGAGTATGATAAATACGATGGTGGTGATGTCTTCTTAGGGGATGATAGGAAGGCTAGAATCGTTGGTCGTGGAAAAGTAAAGTTTAAGTTGCAAGGTGGAAGAGTTAGAACACTTCCAGCTGTTCTGCATATTCTTGCATTAGCCAGAAATCTGATTTCTGTAAGCAAGCTGGATGATGCAGGTGTAAAAATAGTGTTCGAGAATGATACCTGCAAGATGGTTTGAGGAGCACTAGTATTGATGCGGGGAGTTTGGACTGGAACTCTGTACAAGATACAAGGTAGCACTATTGTTGATGGGTGCAACAGTTCTGTGGTTCCAAAGAGTGGAGTAGAAAATCTAGTGGTCTCTGGAGAGAAGACCATGTTGTGGCATAAAATACTTGGACATATTGGAGAGAAGGACCTTCGAATACTTCATGGTAAAGGAATGGTAGAAGGTATGAGTAATAGATCTCTGGATTTTGATTTCTGTGAAAATTGTGTATATGGGAAGCAGAATCGAGTGAGTTTCCCCTCTGGTGGTAAGAGGGTGAAACAAATATTAGAGCTTGTGCATAGTGATGTGTTTGGACCTGTGAAGGTTCCATCACTGGATAAGTCTATGTACTATGTATCATTTATAGACGACTTCTCAAGGAATACATGGATATATTTCCTTAAGAAGAAATCTGAATTCTTTGACCGGTTTAAAGAATTTAAGGCTCTAGTGGAAAACTAGACAGAGAAGAAGATAAAGGTGCTGAGGATAGATAACGGTGGAGAGTTTTGTAGTAAGGAATTTTAAGAATTCTGTAAAAAGTGTGGTATCACATGATATAATAATACTCCATATACACCTCATAAAAATGGAGTTGCAGAAAAAATGAACAAGACGTTGATGGAAAGGGCAATAAGCATGCTCAGTGGTGCCGAGTTAGGACAAGAATTCTGGGTAGAGGCAGTGGAGATAGCATGTTACCTGGTCAACAGATCACCTTCATCAGTGTTGGAGGATAAGACTCCACAAGAGGTATGGACTAGTAAGAAACCCTCTCTTTTACATCTTAGGGTATTTGGATGTGATGCATATGTACATGTTCCAAAGGAGAAACGAACCAAGTTGGATAGTAAATCTGAAAAGTGCATCTTTATTGGGTATAAGGATGGTTTAAAGGGTTATAAGCTTTGGAACCCAGCAACAAGGAAGGTTGTGTACAACCGAGATGTGGTGTTTAGAGAGGTGAAAGATGTTATTAAACATGAAGTCCAACCAAAGGAACCTAAGAAGATAGAGTTTGAGCTAAAGGAGGAAGAATCAGAATCTATAGAAGAGGAGGAATCAGAAGATGAAGAGCCACAAACTCCAGGTGTAAGAAGATCAGTTCGAGAAAGAAGGCAGCCAAAAAGGTATAGTCCATATGCTTTCTGTTCAAATTTTGCTTTATCTATTGCTAATGATGATCCCAGAATTGTGAAGGAAGCAGTAGATTCAGAGGATGGAAAACTCTGGAAAGAGGCCATGGTTGATGAAATGGCATCTTTGCACAAAAATGAGGCTTGGAATATGGTGGAGTTGCCATCTGGAAGGAAACCCATTGGTAGAAAATGGGTGTTCAAGAAGAAGACAAATGCAGAAGGAAAGGTGGAGAAATACAAAGCTCGGTTGCAGCAAAAGGTTATTCCTAGGTGTTGGGAATTGATTTTGGTGATATTTTTTCTCCTGTTTCCAAGGTAACTTCTATTAAATTACTTTTATCTGTTGCTACCACTTTTGATTTTGAGGTAGAATAGATGGATGTGAAGATAGAATTTGTTGGGATCTAGAAGAGGATATCTACATGAAGAAACTTGAAGTCTTTGCAGTGAAGGGTAAGAAAGAACTGGTATGCAAGTTAAAGAAGTCTCTATATGGGTTAAAATAGTCACCAATGATGTGGTATTAGAAATTTGATACATTTATATGGGGACTTGGCTTCACGAGAAGAAAAGCATATCACTGTGTGTATTTTAAATTAATTGGTGACCATTTTATTTATCTGGTCTTGTATGTGGATGATATGTTGCTAGTTGGAAATGACAAAGAATTTATCCAAGATTTGAAGACCCAATTGTCCTCCAAATTCGACATGAAAGATCTTGGTGCTGCAAACTATATTTTGGGCATGGAAATTAAAAGATATCGGGCAAAGAGGAAGCTCTGGTTAAACCAGAGGAAGTATGTTGAGAAAATACTGCAGAGGTTTAATATGCAAGATAGTAAACCAGTGAATGTTCCTATTCTTGTAGGTGTAAAGTTATCTACTGAACAGTGTCCCAAGATACAAGAAGAGGAAGAGGACATGTCCCGTGTTCCATATGCAATTGTAGTCGGTAGCCTTATGTATGCAATGGTCTGTACTAGACCAGAAATTGCACATGTAGTGGGAGTATTGAGCAGGTTTATGTCAAAACCAGGGAAGGAGCATTGGATAGCAGTGAAGTGGGTTTTCAGGTATTTGCGTGGCACTAGTGATTATCGTTTGTGCTACCAAGAAAGACCAGGATTGGACAAATTTTTGGATATCCATGGCTTTGTTGATGCAGACTGTGCTGGAGATTTGGATCAGAGAAGATCTACAAGTGGGTATGTGTTTAACCTATTTGGAGGTGCAATCAGTTGGATGAGTAAGAAAAAATCTGTAGTGGCACTATCAACTACAGAGGTAGAATAAATGGCATCCACTCATGCAAGCAAGGAAGCAGTTTGGTTGCAGAGATTGTGTTCAAGTATGGGTTTAGTATAGGGAGCTATAAGGATAGACTGTGACAGCCAAAGTGCAATTTTCTTGGCAAAGAACCCTGCTTATCATTCAAAGACAAAGCACATTGATGTTCAGTATCACTTTGTGAGGGATATGATAGAAGACAAAAAGGTGTTGCTAGTAAAGGTGGACACTTTGAAGAATACTGCAGATGCATTGACAAAATCTGTGAGCTCTAAAAAGTTCTTCTAGTTTAGAGAAACAATGGATGTTTCAAGGTTGGAAAAATGACTAAGCTCTCCTATGGCCCCCTGTGGAAAGAAAACAACAAGTGGGAGAATGTTGGGTTGTGTTATATTCCTTCCATGACTAATCTACGTATGGTTTATAGTCCATGGTTTTGGATGCGATGGTTTTCAGTCCATGGTATTGGATGCTTCGAAATGTATAAATATGTATCATAACATTGAAAGGAATATAATGAAAAATCAAGCTGGTAGTCCTGGTTTTGGGATCTAGGGGAAAATCTCTGTGTATATGTGTTTTATGTGTTATGCCCTTGCATTGTTTATTTTCTGTGTTTTAGAATTCGCATGCAGCTAATTTCTGTATGTGGTTAAAACCTACAAATACATGTCGGAATTGGATGATATTTAGATCAAAACTACACCTCTCGACAAGAGGAATCCAAGAAAAATATCGGTTGCCACAAATAAGAAGACCCAATTTTGAGCTAATTTGTGTACCTAAATTAACACAATTATTTCTTATCAATCCGGGTTGTTTATGCTTTGAGGCAAGTTCACTATATGTGAAGATTAGATGTAATCAAACCTTGAAAGATAAGTTATTCAAAAGCTTAAAGCAATACATCCTACAACTCTAATTCAATTAGTTTAAAAGAGGAAAAACATTGAAATGGTTCTTGACTCAAGAAGTCCACTTTTGCCTCAATTACCACTTAATGAATCAGAGGTTAAAACCAAGAAATTAAGATGGATAAATTATTAATGAAAGAAGCTCTTAACTTAAGAGACACATAAGGTATTTCATCATAATTCATTCATCTCAATATTAAAATCTCAATAAGAAACTACTTGCATGCAAACAAAGGAAAGTAGTTTTAATTCATCATTTTAGTAGAAGGGATGCTCAACTTGAACACTTTTTTTTTCCAACTTGATAAAGTGATGAATAAGCTAAGAACTAATGAAATCAATTACCATGCATGAACCATAAAGCAATCTAAAATAAAGCTTTGAAAAACCAGTTCTACAATAACCAGATTACAAGAAATAAAACTAGTTAACAAAGAAGTGTACTTAGCTTGGAATGGGGGCCCTCCACCCTTGCCTTGCACACTTGAGAGGTGATATCAAAAGCTTAAATTCAGTCACACATCCATAGCATTGAACAGAAAAATAATAATAACACAGGTCTTCAAATTAACTCTTCAATCCAAAGGTGTCACAGCATAAAAGTATAATAAGTCAATACATAAGCCATCAAAGTTTTGGCTCTTAAATAAGAAGTCTCATGAAACAAACTGATCTATATTCACTAAAACAAACCCATCTACTCTCATCCACCTATCTAAGTCGAATTCATTACTCCCATCCCAAGAAATATGACCAATCCTATAGAATCTCAAAACTGCCCTATTTCTATGGGATTTCTGAATGACTAGTCATGATTGACTAGCACCAAATGGGCCTAATAAAGATTGTTTTGTTCGAACTAAGCATAGTTGGCTTAGTCCTAGTTCCCAAGCTGTTCATCCATGCATTCAATTCGTGCCCAAGTTTCCTGCAACCATATGAACCATAGAGCTATTACGGGAATTTCTGAATCTGCCAATTTTGCACTAAAAACCAAACTTTCATAAAAACTTTAGAAATTCAAAAATTAAAATTAAATACCTGAATGGATATCAAATATACATCAAAATGGGATGAATTAAGGGAAAATGGATATAAAATAGATGGATTAGTAAGTTTCTTAGAGCAAAAATAAGACCAAAAGTAAGGCCCAACATCTCTCCCTTGCTTATCATCAAGCATGTCCTCATGCTTGCTTACTCCTCTTTGATCTTCTTCTCTCTGTAGTAGATGTTGTACCTATAGATGCTTCCTGTTGTGCTGCCCTGAACAAGCAATCCAAACCTGTGTCATGTCTTTCCTTGAACAAAGCTGCTTTTACTTTCTTTTTTTCATACTTTGCCTGCCACATATTCTTTTCCTTTAGCCATTTAAATGCTTGCTTAGAAAGCAGATCATTTTTCCATTTCAGTCTCCCCAACTCTTCATTTAACTTTTCATTTGCCTTGACCAACTTAGCATTATCTTTCTTATTTGCCTTGTTTTCCTCTTTTAACTGTTTTTCCAAGATTTTGCTAATTTCCAATTGGTCAGTTAATGTTGGCATTATGGCTAAAGTGTTGTCCTTGATGGCAACCCATTCAGGTGATAGATCATAGTACTTCAAGTCAGTAGTAGAGATTGATGATCAGCTATCAAATATTGAAGAAAATAAGGGGTATGCAGGTACACCTTACATAAGGTGCGTACACGCAAGTCAATGTTACATAAAGTGCATACATACCCGCAGTTATCCCGTTCAGGAGGTGCGTACCCCCAGTGCACACATTTCAAGGCAAAGAAATTCACATGTGGAGTTTTCTTATGTTTTACTCTTGGTATTTAGCCGATGGTATTGTGTTATTATGGTGTCGGCCCGTGGTATTGATCCATGATTTAAGGAAGAGCTTTCCTATATAAAGCAAAGGAGATCATTTGGATTGAGCATGTTTTGGGTTGAATATCTTATGAGGGCTAGATCTAAAATATTATGATCTCTTGGGAGTATGTCTAGATCTAAATAAGGCGAATCTACTGATGGATTGAGATCTCTTCGGCGCATGTTCAGATCTATAGATCTGACTGTCTGGGTTATTTCTGAAGTCTTGAAATCATCTATGCCCGAAGGTACGCAGGTACAGTGAAAGAAAAGTGCGTACATATGCAGGAACGAAGCGTTTCAGGTGCGCTAGTACGCAGGCACAGAAGGGTTGCAGGTGCGGAGGTCCGCAGGCAGTTCAATGGACTCAGAGCGAGGTACGCAGGTGAGCAGTTGACTACAGTGCGTACGTAAGCAGGCGAGAAGTTGAGCAGGATGCGTACGTAAGCAGGCGAGCAGTTGAGCAGCGTGCGTACGTAAGCAGGCAAGCAGTTGAGCAGGGTGCTTACTGTAAGCAGGCAGTACATGGGTGAAGCTGCTTACTTCTCTTAAAATCTTTGTTTATCATTGCTGTGTTCTGCGTTTGGTCCTATTATTGTTGATCTGGTTACTACAGTTGATTGGGTGATTCTCGTATACTTGATGATCATTTGATGCTTATGGATCCAGTTTGAAAATTTATGAAAAGTGGTCCTTGTAAGAAAAGAAGTAGGGGGTTGTAGCTCCCTTCCAGGAGAGACTGGAAAACGAGAGAGAGTTGTAGCTCTCTGCAGGTTGCAGCCTGCGTACTAGTAAAGGACTGCACCAGTACAAAACCATTGTAAAAGGAGTTTCTAATTTGAAAGAAAATAGAGACATATTGCAGCAGGTGGTTTTCACCCACATTGGGTTTCCACCTTACATCTTGTGTTCTTTGGTGTGACTATCTGTTTTCTTTGTTCATGCTCATTATTTTATGGTACTGACATGCAAAACTAATTCAAAGAACAAATAAGGAAGATTTATTAAAAGAATTAGATAATACTGATTCACCCCCCCTCTCAGTATTATTTCCAACAATTGGTATCAGAGCAGGTCCTTCAAGAAGCTTGATCGCTTGAAGGTAGATCGTTCATCATGAACAACTACGAGAGAGAAGCATCAATCAGGCCACCAGTTTTTGATGGGACAAATTTCAATTATTGGAAGGTAAGAGTTACTGCCTATCTTCAATCTCTTGGTACAGAAGTTTGGGACATCGTAGAGACAGGCTACGCTTTTCCTTCAGCCACTCCTACAGATGCAACCGAGAAAAAGAAGTATGAAACAAATGCGAAAGCAGTCAGTACTCTATTAGGATGTATATCCCAATCAGAATTCATGAAGGTAATGCACTATAAATCCGCAAAAGAGATATGGGACAAAATTGTCACGAGCTATGAAGGAGATGAACAGGTAAAACGTGCTAAACTTCAAACTCTCAGAATTCAGTATGAGACTCTCAAGATGTATAATGATGAAAGTGTGGCTAACTATTTTCTTCGGGTAGATTAGGTTGTTAATTGTATGAAAAATTTGGGTGAAGAAATAAAAGAGGCTATTGTGGTTGAAAAGGTTCTAAGATCATTGTCTCCCAAGTTTGAATCTAAAGTATCTGCAATAGAAGAAAAGGAAAATCTATGAATCCTTACTATGTCTCAGCTACATGGAATTCTAACTGCTTATGAAATGAGAAAGGGAGGTCCATCAGACAGAAGAGAAGCTGCTTTCAAGGCATCAGGTAAAGGAGATTATTATGAAGCAAGCCACGTCCCAGAAGAAGAAGAAGAAGAATCAAATTTTGTCAGAAATTTTCAAAGGGGTTCTGGAAGGTTCAGAGGTAAGTTACCTTTTAAATGCTTTTCTTGTGGAAGAGTAGGTCATTATGCTGCAAAATGTCCTTATAAGGATAAAGGAAAGGAACCTGCTAGATGGAACAAGAAACATAATGCAAATAAGAAAAGCTACTACACTCATGAAGATAGTGATGGTCTATCAAACAGTGATGAAGATGAATGAGGTAATGAATATAAGTTGTTAATGGCATTTGAAGATGATGATTATATGGATGTTATAGATGTGGATAACCTTTATGATGAAATTACTAGACTCAAGAGATGTATAGAAGAAAAGAATATGATCATTGATACTCTACAATTTCAAATTGATGAAAAGGAAAAACATCTTGAAAAATTAGAAGGTGAAATTGTTGGTCTTAGAAAAGGGATTGAGAAAACAATAGCTATTAATCTTAAGTTTGTCAAAGGATCTGAAACTTTGGATGAGATTATCAATGTGCAGTGGTCTCCACTAAACAAGACAGGTCTGGGCTATAATGGAGAAACTTCTCAAGCATCCACCTCAAAAAGTTATCTTGATGCAGCAAGAAGAAATGAGCAAAAGCACAATGAAGATCATCAGGTAAAGCAGGGACGAATTACAAACAGAAACTATCAGGGGCAATCCATCTTAAGGGTGAACAAAAGCTACAACCAGCCACAGGTAAAATCTTCTCAATTTGGTTCAAGAATAGATGACAATAGAAATTACAATCAATTGGCTGGTAGATTCGATAACCGCAGAAGTTTCTTCAATGGACAATGCTTTTCTTGCCATAACTTTGGTCACAAAGCAGCTCAATGTGTTGCATATAAAACGATCATGACTAGGGAAGCTCAAAAACAAAGAAGTATGACCGAGATTACAAAAAGGACCTATAACAACTTTTCGGTTCTTGAAAATGAAGTTGAATGTTCTATTTGCAATAACTTTGGTCATGAAGACTCTGAATGCAGGAGCAGGTTTCAGCAGAAAAAGGAACAAGCCTCAAGCACCAAAACATGGAGAATAAAGGAACCTCAAACAGAAAGATGTGGGATATCATTTTATGCAGAGGGATAGGAAAATCTATGGTACATTGACAGTGGATGTTCGAAGCATATGACAGGTGATAAAGAAAAACTTGAGTCTTATTCTGCTCTAGAAAAGGGAAAGAAAGTCTCTTTTGGAAATGATACTCCTGCAACTATAAAAGGAAAAGGCATTGCTCAGTTAAAAGAAAAGGTCAAGGCTGGAAATGTTTTGTACGTTGATGGATTGAAGCATAATCTTCTAAGTGTCAGCTAGATGTGTGATCAAAGAACCGAGGTTATATTCAGATCAAATGGATGTCTGGTTCGTGATCTTGATACAGGTAAAACAGTAATCAAAGGCAAAAGAACTCCAAATAATCTATACATATTTGAAGAAGGACAACAACAATGCTATCTGAGCAAGGATGATGAGCACTGGTTATGGCATCGGAGGTTGGGACATCTAAGCTTTTCACAAATAAGGAAAGCATGCAAATATCAGGCAGTTCGCGATCTTCCAGATATCAAAATTCCTGACAACACCATATGCAAATCATGTCAGTTTGGAAAACAAACCAGAACTAACTTTCCAGAGAAAGAAGGATCAGCTAGCATGCCTCTTGAGCTAGTACATACAGATACAGGCGGTCCTTTCAGGAAAAGAACACCTCGAGGAGAAGAATACTTGATATTATTCATTGACGATTTCTCCAGGTTTGTCTGGTTAGGACTTATGAAGCACAAAGATGAAGCATTCGAAAAATTCAAATCCTTCAAAGCCTTGGTTGAAAATGAATCAGGTCACAAAATTAAGTGCCTCAGATCCGACAGAGGTGGGGAATTTACTTCAAATGAATTTTTCGATTTCTGTGAAGAACATGGGATAAGAAGAGAATTCTCTATAGCAAGAACTCCCCAGCAAAATGGAGTTGTGGAAAGAATGAACAGAACAATCCAACAAATGGCTCGTGCTATGCTTGATGAGTCAGGAACTCCCACAACTTTCTCGGGTGAAGCTGCACATGCTGCGGTTGTTATTCTCAACAAAACAAATGTCCGGGTGAACAGCACTCAAACTCCTCATGAGCTCTGGAGTGGTAGGACTCCTTCGGTAAAGCACTTCAAAATCTTTGGGAGCAAATGCTATATCAAGAATACTGATGAGCAGCTTGGCAAACTTGAACCTAGAGCAGATGAAGGCATTCTTCTTGGTTACTCTCCACATAGCAAAGCATAGAAATGCTACAATAAAAGACTTGGCAGAATTATTGACAGCATTGATGTAGTGGTTGATGAGAAGGGATACATTCCTAGGCAAGTACATCATGAAGACATCGAAGAAGATGAAGGCTACCCCCAACGACAGAATGATGAAGAAGAAGAACCTCAAGAAGAACCAGAGGAGAAAACAAGAATAGAAGAAAAGACTCCATCCAGATATGTTCAGAAGAATCATCTAGAATCTCAGATTATGGGGCAGAAAGAAGCAGGTGTACAAACAAGAAGAACAGTTGCAGAAGCTTCAAGCTATTTGGCATTACTCTCCTCTACTGAACCAAAAAATGTGAAAGAGGCATGCGAAGATGAATGTTGGGTGAAAGCAATGGATGAAGAACTTGAGCAGATCAAAAAGAACAACACTTGGGAGCTGGTTCCTAGACCAAAAGATAAGAATGTTATCGGAACAAAATGGGTCTTCAAAAATAAATTGAATGAAAATGGAGAAGTAATTAGAAACAAAGCCAGACTTGTTTGTAAAGGGTATGCACAGCAAGAAGGAATAGACTTTGAAGAAACCTTTGCTCCTGTTGCAAGACTTGAGGCCATCTGAATGTTCCTTGCTCTCTCAAGTTTTCAAAACTTCAAAGTATTTCAAATGGACGTGAAATCAACCTTTCTGAATGGAGACTTGGAAGAAGAAGTGTACATTGAATAGCCAGATGGGTTCATTCTTGGAAATGATCCAAATCTTGTATGCAGATTGAAAAAGGCTCTCTATGGTCTCAAACAAGCTCCAAGGGCTTGGTACTACCGTTTGGACAAATATCTTCATCAACAAGGCTTTTCAAAAGGATCAGCAGATAGCAATCTTTATATAAAAGTTGAAAATGACAAATTGCTAATACTTGTTGTGTATGTAGATGACATTATTTTTGGGAGCAATGAAGAAGCTATGAGTCAAAGCTTTGCCTTGGTCATGCAGAAAGAATTTGAAATGTCCTTGCTAGGAGAACGGACATATTTCCTTGGTTTGCAAATCCAACAAAAAGAAGGAGGAATCTTTTTATCTCAAACCAAGTATCTCAAACAGATTTTGAAGAAATATGGTATGGAAGATGCAAAACCAGTATGTACACCCATGGTCACAGGATGTAGCCTCAGTGCAAATGATGAATCTGCAGCAGTACATCAACCAACCTACAGATCTATGATTGGAAGTTTACTTTATTTGACAGGTACCCGACCGGACATCATGCATGCAGTTGGAATAGTTGGAAGATTTTAGGCAAATCCGAAGGAGACTCATCTTCAGGCAGTGAAGAGAATTTTCAAATATCTTCAAGGGACTCAAAATTATGGCTTATGGTATCCTAGAGATACAGATCTTACACTTCATGCTTATACAGATGCAGATTGGGCCAGAAGCGTGGATGACAAGAAAAGCACAAGTGGTGGTGCGTTCTTTATGGGTTCCAGACTGGTATCTTGGTTCAGCAAGAAACAGAGTTCGATTGCCTTGTCTACAGCTGAAGCGGAATATGTTGCTGCTGCATCTTGTTGCACCCAACTCCTTTGGATGATGCAGACTTTGCAGGATTTTCAAATCACTTGTACACCACCTATCCCCATCTTATGTGATAACACAAGTGCAATCAGCATCTCAAAGAATCCAGTTATGCATTCAAAAACCAAGCACATACCAATCAAGTATCATTTTCTCCGGGAACAAGTGCTTGAACAGAAGGTCAAGTTGGAGTATGTTCCTTCTAAGGAACAAGTTGCTGATATTCTCACCAAACCATTTCCCAGGGACACTTTTGAATACCTCAGGCAAAAGCTGGGGGTTGTTGATGCATCATCTTATTGCTGAACCTCTTCTCATTGATGGTACAGGTTCAGGGGGAGCATATAATGCATTGTTGGCATTATGGAGGATGTGCAGAAGGAGATCTTGGAAGTAGCTGCAATATGTCTCTATCTCTTTCATGGTGGATTATGGTTCTTCGTTGCAGATCTGGTTCATATTCAGGGGGAGCATGATCTTAGGGGGAGCATAACCCTTTGCCCTTGATGTCAAAGGGGGAGAATGAAGCTGAAGTTTTGAGGTTGCCATCAATTCCAAAGGGGGAGATTGTTGGCATTACGGCTAAAGTGTTGTCCTTGATGGCAACCCATTCAGGTGATAGATCACAGTACCTCAAGTCAGTAGTAGAGATTGATGATCAGCTATCAAATATTGAAGAAAATAAGGGGTACACAGGTACACCTTACATAAGGTGCGTACACGCAGGTCAGTGTTACATAAAGTGCGTACATACCCGCAGTTATCCCGTTCAGGAGGTGCGTACCCCCAGTGCACACATTTCAAGGCAAAGAAATTCACATGTGGGGTTTTCTTATGTTTTACTCTTGGTATTTAGCCGACGGTATTGTGTTATTATGGTGTCGGCCCGTGGTATTGATCCATGATTTAAGGAAGAGCTTTCCTATATAAAGCAAAGGAGATCATTTGGCTTGAGCATGTTTTGGGTTGAATATCTTATGAGGGCTAGATCTGAAATATTATGATCTCTTGGGAGTATGTCTAGATCTAAATAAGGTGAATCTACTGATGGATTGAGATCTCTTCGGCGCATGTTCAGATCTGTAGATCTGACTGTCTGGGTTATTTCTGAAGTCTTGAAATCATCTATGCCCGAAGGTATGCAGGTACAGTGAAAGAAAAGTGTGTACATACGCAGGAACGAAGCGTTTCAGGTGCGCCAGTACGCAGGCACAGAAGGGTTGCAGGTGCGGAGGTCCGCAGGCAGTTCAATGGACTCAGAGCGAGGTACGCAGGTGAGCAGTTGACTACAGTGCGTATGTAAGCAGGCGAGCAGTTGAGCAGGATGCGTACGTAAGCAGGCGAGCAGTTGAGCAGGGTGCGTACGTAAGCAGGCGAGCAGTTGAGCAGGGTGCTTACTGTAAGCAGGCAGTACATGGGTGAAACTGCTTACTTCTCTTAAAATCTTTGTTTATCATTGCTGTGTTCTGCGTTTGGTCCTATTATTGTTGATCTGGTTACTACAATTGATTGGGTGATTCTCGTATACTTGATGATCATTTGATGCTTATGGATCCAGTTTGAAAATTTATGAAAAGTGGTCCTTGTAAGAAAAGAAGTAGGGGGTTGTAGCTCCCTTCCAGGAGAGACTGGAAAACGAGAGAGAGTTGTAGCTCTCTGCAGGTTGCAGCCTGCGTACTGGTAAAGGACTGCACTAGTACAAAACCATTGTAAAAGGAGTTTCTAATTTGAAAGAAGATAGAGACATATTGCAGCAGGTGGTTTTCACCCACATTGGGTTTCCACCTTACATCTTGTGTTCTTTGGTGTGACTATCTGTTTTCTTTGTTCATGCTCATTATTTTATGGTACTGACATGCAAAACTAATTCAAAGAACAAATAAGGAAGATTTATTAAAAGAATTAGCTAATACTGATTCACCCCCTCTCTCAGTATTATTTCCAACAGTTAAGTCCCTGATTCTTCCCAAATTGATTTCTTTTTCAAAATCTTGTGTTGTTTTCATTAATGATGCTACTGCTGCATCATCATATGAAGAATCCCTCTCAAATACTTCTTATGCAATGTCATTTTCTTCTTGTTGTCTTGGGGAATATGTTTCTACTTCCTTGTCTAAGTCAATGAGACTTTTATTCCTAAATCTTCTAGGAATAGACATAATAGATGTTTCATTTTCCTGCATGGCCATGTTATTTTGTTGTTTAGCTCTTGTTCTGGGATACAAGGGTGAATTCATCAATCCTCTGTTTTCCTGCTCTATTTTATCCTGTACTTCATTAATCTGTTCAATGAACTGATTTTTAGACATGAACTCTCTCCATATTATGCCTTGTGACCTCACCTGATACTCAACTAGGATTTTGATCAATCCTTGGTGGTAAATCTGTCCTGCTTTAGGCCTGTGTTCATGTTTTACTATTTCAAGCATTCTCAAGAGGCTCCTATATAGGAAATATGGCAAGTTAATCTTATCCTCTCCCTTAATATGTTGTAGAAGCCTGACATGATACAAGTGGGCAACGCTATATCCTCTATCACAAGTCAAAAACTTCTCGATGACCAAAACCAACTCACCCCATGGTTCATTGAACCATTCCCTTGGTATCCCTTTTGTTCTATCAAAATTCCCTTTCCGGTTCTTCTCAAGAAAGAATGTCCATGCTTTCTCCTTGAAGTGCAGGCC
Organism: Pinus tabuliformis; assembly: GCA_031772625.1. Lineage (NCBI taxonomy): Eukaryota > Viridiplantae > Streptophyta > Pinopsida > Pinales > Pinaceae > Pinus > Pinus tabuliformis. The sequence goes on from CM062819.1 coordinate 481,581,921, forward strand.
TTTGTAATATTTCTCACCTATCATGGGTAGATCTAAAGCTTGGGAAAGATATTCCTGAATTACAGGAATAATAACATCTCCTACTCGTGTCTGGTCCTGACTAAAATTATTTATAAAGTCCCTGGTTATCTCTTCAGAGTGGCCATCAAATTTTTGTAAAAAGCCTATCATCCCCGCTTGGTAAAGTTTTTCTATAGTTTCCTTCCCCCAGCTCTCTATCTAAAATTTTGACTCTACTCTGGCTGACATTGTTTTTGAAAACCAGTGAATGTATGCCTCTGTTGTTACTAATTTCATCTTGACAATAAAAATTTATAACTATTGTTCTTTTTCAAAATGAAATTTTGAAAGCAAAGAAGCTTACCTTCCTCCTCACAACAATTTAACTCTGATTTCCTTAACCTCTGTTTACTCTTTCTCTGCAGCATCACTGTTTTAACTCCCTGTTCAAGCAATCAAACACCTGTATATCCTTGTCAATATGCTAATCTCTGTTCTTGTAAACAAAATACATATGAAAACAATTTTTCATACTGTTCCATGTATGCTCATCACCCTACACTGTGTATACTGTCACCAAAATCAAGCCATATTTTCACTGTGTATGTACAATCATTAAAAACAAGCAGTGTTTTGACTAGCAGCGCATTCACATGGCTCTCGGCCTCATCATAAAAATTTTGAAAATTGCCAAAATGCTCTCAGCCTCAAAACAAAAATTAAAAAAATAGCGCATTTAAAATGAGTTTTAAATGGCTCGGCCCTACTCCCTTTGGCAATCAACACTCGGTCTTAAACACATTACACAGCAACTAAATCGCACAGCTCTTCTTTAAGCATGACATGGCTCGTTCGGCCCACATAAACTTCAATCCATTGTTTTGGTCAAAACAAAGACGCGCAACAGCAAAAAGGGTTCATAACAGAGACACATGCCTTAGGTTTGTTTACCATTCGGCCGTTTCCATGCACAGGCATATGATATATCGGTTATATGAATGAGAACAGTGCGCAATAAAACAAAGGATATATATTAATGTGCAATCAAAACAATGCGCAGTCAAACAATGGTGCACATTTCAACCAACAGCGCGCTTTCAACCAACAGTGCCATGCAACAAATAGTGCCATTCAACCAACAGTGCCATGCAACACAAACATGCCACAAAAATCACATTTTGGTGCCTCCTCTATTCATATATTTCGTTGTGATTTACAACACTGCACGCCGTTAAAACTTCACATGCGATTCCATACCCTAACGTGTTATCCATGCAGTAATTTTACATTTAAATTCTATGTGATTCACTAGTGTTTTATGCCATAATTTACGCAGTGAATCAACCGACTTATTACTGTGGTTTCGGCGTTACCTGGTTATCAACGAGCTCTAAGGAATATTAAACAGCGCTCCAAATCCCTGTTCATTCATTCAACTGACTGGTGGCAAGGGCAGAATAATTTAACCATTAATAACAGACAGTTCACAACTATACTCCACTATTTTCCGAGCTTAAACAAACTATTCCATTACCTGAATGAATCCCGAAAATCGGTGATCACTTGTCGTTAAAGCCGGGATAATTTTCCTTCTTAAATCCACCTAAACCCGCTTCACTCTCCTTTTCACTAGTTTGCAGCTCCAAACACCATCGTTCTGAGCTATTCGGCAATGAAGAATGAGGTTAAACAGTGCAAGAACCATCGGTCGGTTCATGACCGTTTCATGGGTGTACTGTGCGCTTCTTGTTTATTGGTGTTACAGTGTGTGGTTGGTATGGGTGTCCTATTTGACTAGTCGCCCGACTGTGTCATGAGGATGGCCGAATCATAGTTCTAGTTTGAAAGTCATGCGCATAACTCCTGTACAGTGCATAGTCCAATGACAAACAGTCGCCATGCCACGGTGTTTACCCCGTACCTGTGTGCTGGCCGGTATTTGTCGTTTTGGTGATGTTGTTTCATTCAGTGCTTAACCTTTGGCTACATACAATATGATTGCCACCGTCGTGTATTCATACCCGTGCTCCTCATGCGTTCGCATATGCAATGATGTTCAACCATGCGTTTGTATTGCAATGAGTTTGATGTGCAATTATCATTTAAACAATACCCCGCTGCAATACTCCTAACTTATATACGCAGTCGTGCCATATGGTTTGGGCGTGGCCTTCCCTTTATACATCATACCTTGTATTATATGCGCCCTTCCTTTCATGCCCTAAGTTTATACCATATATATATAGGCTTTGATTTATATCATATATATGCGCTTTGGGTTATGATATATGTATGACTATAGCACATGCAAACCATTTGGACTATGGCATATGTTTTCATATGACATCTATTTGCTTTGATTTTCATATAGCGCATGATTTTTTTTGTTTTAATTATATGCACATCTTTATAATTTTAAAATGACCATCTTAGGTCATATTTAAAATTATCACCATCACTAATTCTTGAGTCGTATGTGCAGGTTGAAAAGTTGTCCCAGTTTGGTCTTTTTAAGCTTCTAAAGAAAAATACTTAGGGGTTAATGATCATGAAATAAATAGGGAATATGTATGGAGATGAAATGGAATATGATGTATAAGGGTTATAGGGTATGTATAGGGAATATAGGATATGAAATGATAATGAATATCCTCAGGTACTAATTTCAACTTAACAAAGACTAAAAATCTCTAAGAAAAAATTGAATTTTCAAGCACAAAATGACTATACATATACTCCCCTGGATGATGTCTGTACAAGTGGGATGAAATCAATTGATCAAATGTTGTAGATGGATTGAAAAGTAAACTTTATTGCTGCTCCTTGTTCTTCATGCTCTGGTTCTTGAATTGTTTTTCAGGTCCCTCTGTAATGATTTCTTATTTCAGGTCCCTCTGTTGAAAATACAAGTTCCTTCTATACTTCAGCTTTCCAGCTAAAGATCTGATGCAATTCTCCCCCTTGTTTAGGATGTGACTTGTCCTCAAGTCAGTTGTCTGTGGAGAGTTCCTGCATTAAAATTATGCGAGAATAGTAGAACAAGAATAAGGAATTCATAGAGTCCAAGTTGCCTTGGTTTTCCCCTATGAATTCGTGTTTGCTGAGTGCCAGTTTCCTGGTTTTCACTAGCAAAAAATTTATTTGTTTTTATATATATGTTTTTTTTTTTTTTTTTATTCAACTACAAGACTGGAAGATGGCTGAGCCTGGTGTGCCATGATTTCCAGTTCTGTGTCTTCTATCAGTTGTTTCATAAATGCTTCTTTACTTGATAGGCCTATTATAAACTTTGAGCCTATGTCCATTCACTATAAATGAGGTGGAGTCCTGGTCGATTGTCCTGATCTTTACTGCTCCATTGTCAAAGATTTCGTCAATTTCATATGGACCTAGCCAGTGTGTTGTGAACTTTGCTTTGAAGTCTTTGAATTTGGAGTCAAAAAGTAATGCCCAGTCTCCCTTGTGAAATGTCTTTGTTTTGATATATTTGTCGTGCCACTTCATTCTTTGTTGTTGCACCAATGTAGTATGTTCTATGGCTTGTTGACGATGCTAGTCCAATTGATTCAGTTCCATGATCCGCTGCTGCTGTGCTTCAGTCAGGTCTAGTCCTAGTTCAGTTGCTAGTCTGTATGTTTGTTTCTGAAACTCTATAGGCAATAAGGCCTCTTTTCCATATACTAACTGGTATGGACTAAAACCAGTTGTATTCTTCCATGTGATTCTGTAGGCCCACAGCGCATCTTTTAATTTTTCAGACCAATCTCTTCTGTACATCTGTACTGTTTTAGTCATGATATTCTCTAGGACTTTATTTGTTGATTCAACCTGCCCATTTGCTTGAGGATGATATGGTGTAGATTTCCTGTGTTTGATCTTGTATTTCTCTGTTAGATCTCGTACTAGCTTTGATGTAAACTGTGTCCCTTGATCTGTTACAATTTGTCTAGGTACTCCATATCTGACAAAGATTTCTTCAAAGAGAAAGGTGACCACTGTATCTTCTATTGCTCTGTTCACTGCTTTAGCCTCTGCCCATTTGGTTACATAATCTGTACATACTAGGATGTACCTCTTTCCATTTGATGGTGGATTGATAGGTCCAACAAAGTCAAGTGCCCATTGCTCAAATGGTTCTATGAGGACCTGTGGCTTCAGCGGCATCTCATCTGATGTGATTGGTCTCCCTGTTCTCTGGCAACTGTCACATTGCTTGACATATGCCTTAGAGTCTCTGAAGATGGATGGCCAGTAATAGCCCAATTGCAGCACCTTATATGTTGTTCATTTGTCTGCAAAATGACCACCACATGGTTCATCATGACATGCTCTTAGAATTTCTAATATTTCATCTTCTCGCACACATTTTCTAATCATCAAATCTGAACCAGTATAAAATAAATCACCATTTACCCAACTATACCTAGAGCTTTCTCTAACAATTTTTCATTTTTTCTTTTTAGAGAATTGAGTTGGAAATTTTCCAGAAGATAAATAGTTTTCAATGTTTGCAAACCATGGTGTTTTTACTGTTATGGCAAACAGGTGTTCGTCTGGAAAGTTATCTACAACCGGATTTGGATCTTTGGGTGAATGTATGCGGGATAGAAAGTCAGCCACTTGATTTTCCTTGCCTGGCCGGTCTTGTATTGTGATATTAAATTCTTGCAATAACAGTAACCATATTGTTATTCTTCCATTGGTGATGGGTTTATTCATCAAGTATTTGCTTGCTGAATGATCTGTATGAATGAAAACTTGATATCCTGTTATACAGTGTATGAATTTGTTTACTGCATGTATAACGGCTAACATTTCTTTCTCTGTGACTGTGTAGTTCAACTCTGCAGGTGTTAGATTCTTGCTTATAAAGTATATTGCATAATTGAATAAGTTTTCTTTCTGCCCAAGAGAGGCACCTATCGTGGTATCGATGCATCAGTTGATATATGAAATGGCAAAGACCAGTTTGGCCCACGGAGAATGGGTGCAACTGATAATTTTTCTTTCAGAATTTGAAATGCATTTTGACAGTCATTTGTCCAGTGAAATTCAATATCTTTTGCTAATAGTTTGAACAAAGGTTGGGCTATTTTACTGAAGTTTTCAATGAATTGTCTATAATAGCCTACATAGCCTAAGAAACTTCTTACCTCTTTTTGTGTTGTAGGAGGCATTAAGTTAACTAGGGCTTGGATCTTTGCTGGATCCACCTTAATTCCTAAAGCAGAAATATGGTGTCCCAGAACTATTCCTTCTGTCAACATCATATAGCATTTCTCATTGCTTAATGACAAATTTGTTTCAATGCATCGTTTCAGAACTTTCTCAAGGTTATTTAGGCAATCATTATATGTGTTTCCATAAACTGCGAAGTCATCCATATAAACCTCTACACATTCATGAATTAGATCAGCAAATATTGCAAGCACTGCTTGTTGAAAAGTTGCAGGTGCATTGCATAAACCAAATGGCAAAACATTATATGCATAGGTTCCCCATGGGCAAGTGAATGTTGTCTTGTCTTGGTCTTCTATTGCTATTCTTATCTGGTTGTATCCGCTAAACCCATCCAAGAAGGAGAAAAATTTCTTTCCAGCTAATGAGTCTAACACTTGATCAATGAATGGTAAAGGAAAATGATCTTTTAGTGTAGCTTTGTTTAGTTCCCGATAGTCCACACATACCCTCCACTTTCCATTTTTCTTTGGTACAATAACCAGTGGAGAAACCCATTGACTATCTGAAATAGGATAGATGAATCCAAAATTTAACAATTTTTGCAATTCCTCTTTCACTATTTCTTTCATCATGGGATTCATTCATCTTTGTGGTTGCCTTACAGGTTTGAGTTGATCATCTGTATAGATGTGGTGGATACATGTGCTAGGATGGATTCCTTGCATGTCAGTATAATCCCAGGCAAAATCTTTTGAATATTTATGTAATAATACAATTACCTCTTGCTCTTGTGCTGATTGCAACTGGTTTCCAATGTTTAAATGTTTTCCAGGATATACCTCAATTGTTTTTATTGTTGGATTGGAGATTGTGTTTACAGGAAAGATGTCTATAAAAGAATTCCGCAAAGTTTGAACAGTACAAGTTTCCTGAAAGCATTGATTCAAAAGGTTACTTGCAGCTTCATATTGGACTTCTCTAAGCTGCTCTGAAATACTTGGTTCTGAAATGAAAAGATCCATTAAGTCTTCATTCTCTTCTTCTTCTCTAAAATCAAAGAATTGATTTATACTTAAAACTGATTTTGTTTGTTGTTTTTCTTGAGTTTCAAGCACTGATTCTAAAGAAGTTGATTGTGTAGGTGAATAAAGAGCAATGTGTTTCCTTTCATCTCCATGTGAAATAATCATGCTTCCTGATCTGCATCCTATGAAGGCATCACCGGTAGCTAACCATGGTCTGCCTAAGATTAGAGGATGTCCTCCCAAATTTGTTTTTGGTTGCAAGATAAGGAAGTCAACAAGATACTCCCATGAATCCAAAGAGACTATGATATCTTCTAGTATTCCTTTAGGAACAACTTTAGATCTGTCTGCTAATTCTAGAATTGTAGAAGTTGATCTAATGTTGTTTAAATGTAGAGTTTTCATTGTCTCCATTGTCATTACATTTATAGCTGCTCCCAAGTCTATTAATGTGTTTGGTACTGAGAAATTATTTATTGATATAGTAACCATAGGGATACCAGGCTCAATATATTTCTCTACTATGGTTTTTGTAGACATAAGGCTTGCTAGTTTACCAATGACTTGGATTGTAGTAGGATCCTTCTTCTTTTTCCCTGATTTCTTAATGCACAATTCCTTTATTGTTTTAGCATATATTGGTATTTCTTTAATTGCCTTCAACAAAGGAATTTTTACATAAGCATTTTTTAACTCATCTAAAATATCAAATTCAGGAAGGGTTATTTCTTTTTGTTGTTCCACTAACCTTTCAGGATAAGGTGGTGTTTGTGTTGTAATGTTTTTTCCTTTCTGAATTTGTATCTCAATTTGTGATGTTTCAGGTGATTCTCCTTGTTCAGTTGGTTCTTCTATGATTGGAGGAGAATCATTTTTAAGCACTTTTCCAGACCTTAGATGGACATCATTAAGAGGAAGAATCGAATATTTGGGAAAACATGTTGCTTCCTCTACAGTGTATGCAGATTTGTCCAACTTATTATTCGGATTTGCCATTGGTTGGGCTGGTAATTGAGTTGGCCTGGGTTGATTTGTGGGTAGCTGCAACTGTTGTGGTTGGGTCAACAACGGTGGCGGATTCTGCTGTGGAAATGGCATGGATTGTGGATATTCAGAATGTTGTTGTTGAAATGGTATGGATTGTGAATATTGTGGATATGCAAATGGCTATTGGTATTGTTACTGGTATTTTTGTTGATATTGTTGAGGCGGCTAGTTTCCATAACCATATCCTCTCCAACCTTGTGCAGGTTGTTGTGAATATTGTTGTGGAGGCCAAGCTTTCCATGGCATTGGAGGGGTCCAAGGACTTTGAGGTGGATAGAGGTAATTTTGTTGAGGGAATTGTTGTTGATTTTGTTGAGGCATCCTAGGTTGCCATGGTCTTTGTGGTGCTACATAATAAAAACCTTCTATTCCTGGCACTTCTTCCATTGAGTTCATTTGTAATTCTTTCCATCTTAGACAATTTTCTGTGGAATGATTTTCTGTACAAAGACCACAAACCTGAATACTATCCAAAGGACATTCTCAATGGATGTTTCTTCCTACATTTGGAACAAAAGATTGCTAAAGCTTGTTCTTGTTCTTCTTTCTTCTTGTTTGCTTTTAGCACATCTACTTGTGTCCCTAATGTACTCAAGAGGTCTGTTTTGAATTTTTCCAATAAGCTTCCTATTTCAGCTCTTGTTATCCCTCCTGCAGCTGACTTTGCTGCTTTTGAACTTGCTTCTCTTTTTCCTGTTTTTGATCTTCCTCTAGAATATTTTTGACATAACTCAACAATTTCTTCGAATGGTAGGTTTGGAATGTCTCCTTTACCCATCACATTCAAAATTTCAAGGTATTCATCCCTTACACCCTTGAGAAAGATTGTTCGAATGGTTTCTTGATTTAGAGAGTGTTGTTTAGATTTTTGTAGATTATATGCAAATCTTTCCAAATATTCTTCTAAACTTTCATCTTCTTGTTGTGTCATTCCGAAAACATCTTCCTTTGAATCTCTAGATCTACAATAAGCTTGATATTTTTTAAGGAAGACTGATCTCATATCATCCCAAGAAGCTATTGTTTTTTCTCCTAAACCCATAAACCATTTTAAAGCTGTTGCTTTTAATGTTGCAGGGAAAAGACGAAGTTTATGAATGTCATCAGTGTATCCATATGTTCTACATAAAATATCAAATTCAAACATAAATGCATCAGGATCTTCTGTGGACATTCCATAAAAATTTGGCAATACAGAAGGTGGAATATTTTTCATTTTCACTTCTTCTCCTAATATTGCACTTGTGTCTACTATTGGAAAGCCAAAGGTAGACTCTTGATCATTACCATCTTCTTGTCTTTTTCGATCGTTTTCTATCTTTCTATCATTTTCTTGTTTTGCCTCCTCCTCTCTCTTTCTTCTCCATTCTCTTTGTTGTCTTTCATATTCAACTCGTTGTTCAGGAGTGTAAATAATAGATCCATGTCCCTCTTCTGCCATTGGTTGATTTATTTCAATTTTGAGTGGAGATTCAGGTTGTTGAAAGATAGGAGGATTTATGGATGGAAAGACAGGTTGTCTTCCTTTGATAATTTCTTTTTGTTTTCCAGAAATTGAAGATTGTTTTTGCTTTGATTCCCAAGCTAACAAATTTTTCCTCTCAATCAAAGTTAATCTTTGTCCAGTTCTTTGTTTTTCTGCCAATTCCTCAATTATTGGATTAACAGTAACTGGAGTATTTGATGATCCTATCTCTATTTGTGGGGGGTTTTTAATAAATTTACCTTGAGGATCTCTATGTCTAGGCATAAAGAAACATAACTAAAAAGGTATGTAACTAATGTTTTTGTTGTTTTGAAATTTATCTTTCTATTGACTATGCCGATATTTGCCTCCCCGGCAACGGCGCCAAAATGTTGAGCTAATTTGTGTACCTAAATTAACACAATTATTTCTTATCAATCCGGGTTGTTTATGCTTTGAGGCAAGTTCACTATATGTGAAGATCAGATGTAATCAAACCTTGAAAGATAAGTTATTCAAAAGCTTAAAGTAATACATCCTACAACTCTAATTCAATTAGTTTAAAAGAGGAAAAACATTGAAATGGTTCTTGACTCAAGAAGTCCACTTTTGCCTCAATTACCACTTAATGAATCAAAGGTTAAAACCAAGAACTTAAGATGGATAAATGATTAATGAAAGAAGATCTTAATTTAAGAGACACATAAGGTATTTCATCATAATTCATTCATCTCAATATTAAAATCTCAATAAGAAACTACTTGCATGCAAACAAAGGAAAGTAGTTTTAATTCATCATTTTAGTAGAAGGTATGCTCAACTTGAACACTTGTTTTTCCAACTTGATAAAGTGATGAATAAGCTAAGAACTAATGAAATCAATCACCATGCATGAACCATAAAGCAATCTGAAATAAAGCTTTGAAAAACCAGTTCTACAATAACCAGATTACAAGAAATAAAACTAGTTAACAAGGAAGTGTACTTAGCTTGGAATGGGGAAGCTCCACCCTTGCCTTGCACACTTGAGAGGTGATATCAGAAGCTTAAATTCAGTCACACATCCATAGCATTGAACAGAAAAATAATAATAACACAGGTCTTCAAATTAACTCTTCAATCCAAAGGTGTCACAGCATAAAAGTATAATAAGTCAATACATAAGCCATCAAAGTTTTGGCTCTTAAATAAGAAGTCTCATGAAACAAATTGATCTATATTCACTCAAACAAACCCATATACTCTCATCCACCTATCTAAGTTGAATTCATTACTCCCATCCCAAGAAATATGACCAATCCTATAGAATCTCAAAACTGCCCTATTTATATGGGATTTCTGAATGACTAGTCATGATTGACTAGCACCAAATGGGCCTAATAAAGCTTGTTCTGTTTGAACTAAGCATAGCTGGCTTAGTCCTAGTTCCCAAGCTGTCCATCCATGCATTCAATTCGTGCCCAAGTGTCTTGCAACCATATCAACCATAGAGCTATTACGGGGATTTTTGAATCTGCCAATTTTGCACTAAAAACCAAACTTTCATAAAAACCTTAGAAATTCAAAAATTAAAATTAAATACTTGAATGGATATCAAATATACATCAAAATGGGATGAATGAAGGGAAAATGGATGGCAAATAGATGGATTAGTAAGTTTCTTAGAGCAAAAATAAGACCAAAACTAAGGCCCAACACCCACATGGAGTTTTGCCCTAGTTTCCAATTTTAACAGTTAAGCCATCCACCAATGTTTAGGGCCAACCCCACTTGTATCATGTATAGCATGATATTCAAAGAAGTCAATATCAGTGCAAGTGTAATGTTCCTCTCTGAATGATCACACCAAGGGAAAAAATCGATATAAAAAAGACACCAGTAGAATTTTGATGATAAAAGAGAGATGAATCTCACTCTTTGGGCATGCACAATCATTTTCTCATAACAATTTGGAGAGCTCTTGTGGCTTTTCTACTAAGGGTGAAACCCTTGAGTGAATTAGTTTCGGTGGTGAAACAAATCCACCCTAGTTGATCCAAAAATAAATAAATAAAATACAAATAAATAAATAAATAAAATAAAATAAATAAATACCACTTAGATATTTCACTAGTATTTATTGCTAAAGATTCATCTCATTGCCAGGTCATGGGTACCACCAGAGACCGTGGGATTTTTTGAGGTCATATTTTCCATCTGCAGTTTGTGTAGGAAAAAAGGGGTTGATTCACTCATTCCCAAACTTTGGGATCACTTCAGGAGGTCGTATCAATTATTATCAGTAAGTTGAAGGTATTTTTTGTGGGTAGTTTCACCCAAATTTTCGCTAACCTATCCAGCACCAATTTTTTCTTAGAAGTTCAAGCCATCATTTTCCAAGTCGTGGCATCAAAAGGGAGGGTCAAACTAGCCATCAAATATGCTCCATTATAGTAATTCACAACATGTTATTTGCTTAAGTTAGATACTTCATTCAACCATATGCCCATTAATCCATTTACCAATCACATTAGACATTATATAACAGTAACTGACGAAAGAACATAAATAATAAATGCAGAAGAAAAGCCAAGACAGAAAGACACGAGAATATGGCTCAAGCCAGGGAAAAACCCCAAGATGGGGAAAACCCTTGATCAAATAGTCTTATTATTATCATCAAATGTTAAACAGAGAAAGAGAGAGAGTACAATGATATAAAATAACTTGCTAATATGAAGATCAGGCATCACTGCTCTTAGATCCATTCAATCTTATAATCTAGGCAGTTTGGTCATAGAGGACGAATCATATTGCTGTAGAAGATCAGCCTGGTTAGGGCAACAATAGTCCATTGCTTTCTAAGTTGACTAATCCAAAATCCCTCCTTTCTATTGTGGCCTTCGTTATTTCACATGATGCTCTCTTTCATTGGCTTAAGGAGCTCGTTTATGACCACATTAAGGTCATCGTTGATATTATCTTTGTGGTTCTAGATTAGGGCTTTTGAAGCATGCTTCTCCAGCCCTTGAATATCTGCAAATAGTGCAACCTTTTTCTTCTTACAAGGGCTCTATTATTTTTAGTAGTCCTAGCATGTTTTTAAGTTTCCATGTCATCCTCAACAAGCACCCAAATACTATCATATAAGGTCAGTGACTTTCAGTTGTATTTTAGCTTCTTGGGCAAGTGATTCAAGGTTTGCGGTCAAGCTGTGAGAATATCTTCTAGCTGCGGCCAAACTATAGGAAGAAGTCCCATACGAAACAAGTCACAACCATATATAAGATTTTCCTTAACCATAGTGAAGCACTGCTTCCAAACTCAGACCTGTTATGACAAAGCCCTAACCAAAACATTGCCAACCATAACCATAATTTATCCTCCTTAATCTTCGCTGCCTGCGATATATCCTTTTCTTTTGATTGATGTGTCCCAAATGAAAGAGGAATCTCCTCTATATATACAATTTAGTGGAGTTGAGTGGGCATGAATTTTGATCTTCTTAAGCCGACATATAGTTGAGGCCGACCTAAATAATTTACATGAGAAACATAAATTCGAAATTCCACTTCTACTTATCCAAATTTGATGATCTTTAGATCGATTTTAGTCCTCTCAAAAATATGAATTCAATGCCACAATTATCTTCCCCAAAGGATCTATTCAAAGTAGAATTTTCTCGTAGCTTTCATTTTTAACAAAAATAACCATCGATATTTTTTTCTAGCATTTTGGGCTGAATTCACAATAGTATGCTAAAAAGTGTCATTTCAATGTCTAGAAATTAGGATATATAAATGTGAGATATATAATCTACATGTTAATTGTTTGAGCTTTGAACTTTGAAGAAATTCTTGAATTGAATTCGTAAATACTCGAATGAATGGAATTCGTAAGGCAGTGGTACCATAAATTGTGTTATTTCAAAGATTTGACTTCCATTTTTCACAAAATACAATGTACTAAATAAATACTTATATGTATAAATACTTATGTTTAGGATTATATCTGTGTTGGAGCAGTTCGTATATGTTTTACTATAATCTTGATGTTGAAAAGCTTTAGCTGATTTTTTTCATCAATTTCTCATAGAATATGAAAAAATAAATGAATGTCAAAATGTGGAAAAAAATTACATTTCTCTTGATTTTTTTTTTATTGCTCATGAAAGGATAATCATGTTGCAGGAATGAGTTATCCTACAATCTGTTTCAATTTGTGGATTTTTTTTTTCCTCCCATTTTTTTACAAGGATGTAGATTTCATTTTCATGTTGATGGTTTTTGCATGTTATCTAGCCCCAAATGCTGGTAATGGAGTGGATCTTGAGAAGTAGTCATGGAAACAGACTCTATCAGAGGTTAATGTTACAATACCACTTCCACTTGGCACTAGGAAAAGTTTAATGGTCTGTGACATAAAGAAGAGTTATTTAACGACAGGGTTGAAAGGGCAACCTCATGTCTTAGTTGTAAGTCATTTATTTGTGTTTCTTAGCTGTAAGTTATCTGTTTGATTTTGAGCTTTATTAGATCAATTATTTCAATAATCCAATCTGCATGGCTTGCATTTTTCACCTAATGTTAGTTGCTTGACATGGTTGATATAACATTCAATTCTAGGCCATTTTTATATTAAGTGAGAGATTTTATTGATTAAAAGGATGTTCATATTTTGATTGGTTTACTTGGAGCTTGATTTAAAAAAGTTTTGTAAATTCCACATGGATGTTATTTTTTCAGGGTGAGCTATTTGCACTAGCAAGCTCATATGAGTCCTAGAACATAGTTGTACAACAAGCGCATCTTTGGCCTTTGTTGTGTATATCTTATTCTTTATATAATTGATGGATGGTTATTGATTGATGTAAAACAAAGGATGGGAAGGTCCTACCAATTATATTGACAAAACAAAATCAAATGGAGTGGTAGAATTTTGTTTTAAAGGGAGAGCCAGAAATCAATACTTGAAAGGTAGAACTTGAGAATAGCAAGCTATCTAATATGGATCTAGAGACACAACAAACCATGGAAAAAAATGACGGTATTGACAAGTCTTCCCTACAAATAAGCTCTAACTGTTAGACCACTTTCCAAATTTCAGTTATCTGCAGTGGAAATAATGACTCTAGCTTTATTTGTATGAATAATGACTTTGGCCATTGTCCTGTTCGTTTCTAGTTTATTGTTAAACTAATTAAAGCTTTGATGAAAAACATATAGTTTTGAAAGCTCTTTTCTAAATCTAGTTTCTTGAGCAAATTTGTCTTTTTACTTTAGGCATTGTAGATTTCTACTGTGTAACATATGCTATGATATAATTGCCTGGATAAATAGATATAAGTGTTGTATAATGTAGTCTTTTTTAAATATAAAGAAACAAAATTTCCAAATACAAAGTTTATTATTTAAGAACATCTTTTAGAATTCTTAGCTAAGTTATGATTATATTTCGTTAGGGGATTTTGCATACGTTGATATTGTGTTATCTCTTTGGTTTTTGTCAAGTAACAATGGTTAATAAGGAATGTGTTCTTGAGTAGCAGACACACATCTTATTCTACTATTGACATGGATCTCCATGGTTTTTAGACATGTCAACAAAAATGCAGATGTCAATGGGATCTCCAAAGTCTGTGTTGGATGAATTTAATACTAGTGATAATTTTGATTCCTTGTCAGATAAAGAATGTCACAAGTCAAATTCAAGTAAATAGAAGCAGCTCAAGAATGAAGGTGAAGCTATTTATTTTTGTCCAAGTCAATTTTTTTATTTGTTGGTTACTGTCATGTTTTGAGTGCAGACTTGTGAAATTCACCAAATGCAATTTGGAATTTGGTTTCTGGAGATCCGTGTTACGTTTGCACAGAAGTTTAGATATCATTCAGATATCTAAACACCAGAAAACAACATTGAGATTTTTCTTTCACTCAACCTATAACATATTGCATCTGTCTTCATCAATGCTCTTCTTCCATATGCTATCCACTTATGAGATTTCCTTTGCAATATTTGGTGCATTTGCTATTTATAGGTCATTTATAGGTTATAAATGTCTTCAGAATTTCACTTCTAATTGAGTATTCAATTTAACATATTAATTCACTTATACATAACTATTCTTCCCTTCACTCACTTTTCATAACTTTGATAACCATTACGTAGGGACCTGCAATTTCGATGCTGCTTTGCTTGTTTAGTAAAATATTGCCGAGACTTTAATTTATTGAAAGCTGTAGAATTTACAATTTATGAAGTTTCAAAGTATAATTCTTTAAAGGGTGCTAGCTCAATGGAAGAGCACCTGCTTTACAAGCAGGAGGTTGGTGGTTCAATTCCATCGTGCCCTGACATTCATATGGAATGACGACGATCAATTTTTGGTGATGGAGGCTATTTTGACCATCATCAATCACCAATTAGCATTGGTGAAATTTTTGGACACTCACCAAAATATGAAATGGTGACGATCAATGAACGTCACCATATATACGCATCAATAGTGATGACCCTCAAAGGTTCGTAACCATAAATCATTGTTGTTGATATGAAATGGTGATGGTCATTGTCTGTCATTGTAATCATTATTCGTGATGGACCTTGAATGTCACCACAACACCTATACTTCTGTAATGCAGCTTTTGGTGACGGTCAATGAACTTCACCATATATATGCACCAACAGTGACGGCCATGAAAGATCCATCATAATAAATCGTTTTTGTTCATATGAAATGGTGACAGTCACTATCTATCATTATAATTAATATTCGTGACAGACTTTGAATGTCACCATAACACCTATACTTTTGGTGACACCACCTTTGGTGACATTCAGTTTTTGGTGACCGAGGCTATGGTCTATCACCATTTCTCATATGAAATGGTGACAGTCGCTATCCATCATTATAAATCATTATTGGTGATGGACTTTGAATGTCACTACAACACCTATACTTTTGGCGATGCCACCTTTGGTGACGTTCAGTTTTTGGTGACGGAGGCTATGGTCTGTCACCATTGCTCATATGAAATGGTGATGGTATCTATCCGTCATTATAAATCATTATAGGCGACGAGCTTTAAATGTCACCACAACACCTATACTCTTGGCGGTGCGACCTTCGGTGACATTCAATTTTTGGTGACGAAGGCTCTTTTGACCATCACCAATGAGCTTATGGTGATGTTTTTCGCCCCTCACCAATGTCATTTTTTCTTATAGTGATTTCCTCTTGGCAATATGGCTATCTCCCTTGTCTTCCTTCCTCCATGGTACTCCTAGGGGAAGTGTGGTAACTTTGCTGATGAGTTCAGGGGTGAGCTCTATGGAGAGGCCTCTTACCACAATAGTGGCATGGACTCTGGTAAGTGGAATGAGGGAGAGAGCAAACTCTCGGGCCACTTCATCATCATACCCTCTTAATTTTTCAAAATACCCCATCCAATTATGCCTTGTGAAGATTTCTAGCCCCTAAGGGTGTTGTTGAATTCTCACAATGTTAATGGGCTCCCTTCTATTAAACCCTCATGTCATCTTTGTTTGTGAAGTTTGAGGAAATGAGAGGGTTGATACAATTGTTACATGCGGCAGTAAATAACTAAAATGACTACGTGGACAATTCCCTTTCATAGCTGCCAAATTCACTCAAACTAGATGGTTTCTTGTTCAATTCACTTGGAAAAACGGAAGTAATTACAAATCCTACCTCTTCATAGTGTTTGACGTGGCAAACCCCCATGTTTTCCCCTCTGAAACTCCTCTCGACCAATCCTATAGACTGTCTCTTTGTATCCTGTAGGAATCCTGTGTGCAATCCTGTAGGATTTCCTGTGCAATCATGTAGGAAGCCCTGTGCAGAAAAAATGATGGAGTTTTCCTCTTCTGTAGGTGGCATGGGTATGAGAGTGGCTTTTGCAAGAGTGAGCCTCGAGGAAATGCATCCATGAGTGAATGTTGATCAACAAATATTTCTTCTTATGGTCGAGTTATGTGAGGTGGTGTGATGGCAGCGGAGGTGAGTTTTCTAGTTTTTTACCATTGGTCCCCACTACCACCTCATCATTTCCCCCTCCTCGTAATCAACCTTCAGTTCATGCCTCCATAGACTTAACTATTTTTGTCTTGTTCTTATCCTTTTTTTGACTTGACTATTGCCACGTGTGGGAGGACCAACTGTTTTGTCTTCGTCGACTAAACGCAGGTGGACAAGTTAACTAGCCAACATTCGCTTATAAACCAACTTACTCATAACCTTTACATATTTTAACTACATTAAGCAAATGACAGAGTGAGCAGGATACTTACCCATGGTGCTAACCCATGCTGCATTTGTTGAAGACCAGAGGTGTTTGTTGTGTGTTGGCTACATGCTATTTTTTTTTTTATTGCTCTCTGATGATTCCTTTGATGTGCAGGTACCTGGTGTTGAAGATGTTGGTGCCAGTGCTACTTTGGAGCTCCTTCTACTCTTGGACCATTATGTTGGAAGCTTGTTTCAATCATGATTTGTATTCTGTGGGATAGGATGTTACAAGATTTCCTACAGGATGTCCTGTAGATGCTTCTTCCTCAGAACTCTTAATCATACAATCTGATGGGATTTTGAGGATGGTGACATGGATTGAGAGGAAGACTAGGAGTGTGGAGAAATGAGACATACTCAGGTGATACTCCCTTCTGCTCTCTGTTTCATGTTTTTTTTTTTTTTGAAGACTGTAACAAATATATTTTTTTGAAACTGATTTTTTTTATGGTGATTGTAAGGTTGACGAAAGTGGACATAGGTATGGTAATGAAATGTTGATGTAGTGGTGTTATTTCTTTGAAATACAGGTCATTTTTTTCCCTAGGGTCACTTCCTGTAGGATTATCGAGCCACTGTAATTCCTAGAGGATCATCCTGTAGGTTTTCAGTGTTGGCATTATGGCACAGGTGTTTTCCTTGATGGCAACTCACTCAAATAACAGATCACAGTTCAGGCTCTCAGAATGAAGGAGAAAGAGATATATGCAGGTTCCTCTTAACCAAGTCACGTATACATGCAGCATCGCCGATAAAAAGGCACGTATACGTATGCATGCACTTTCATGTAAGGAAAAGCACGTACATGTGGGAAAACTTATTTTTGGTCCATGTTATTTAGTCCTTGGTATCTAGACCTATGGTTTTGGACCATGGTATCTAGTGTGGGTCCATAGTATTGATTCTCTATGGTTTTGGACCATGGTATTAGGTAAGGCCTAAAACTATAAAAGGGGAAAGAGATCATTAGGCAAAGGTACTCAAGGATTGAATATCTTATGAAGTGAAAGATCTAGAATACTAGTTACTGGTGCATAGCTGGATCTGAATCAAGAAGGAACATGAGCACAAGGAGAAGGATAAGTTCTATTGATGGGTCAAGATCTTAAGGCTTGAAGAGAAGTATCTTTGTGTGATTTTGATCTATTAATTTTGGCACATGACTTGATCTATAAATCTGATGATCTAGGTATTACTGATGTCTGAATATCTTAAAAGGGTAAGATTATCTTTTATAGATCTGTACGCAGGTTCGGCACAACAGCGGCACGTATACACACTGGTTCATTAATTCAAAATAGTGTATACGCAGGTTGGCCTTAATACAACAGTCTATGCTCACAGGTTTTGCATATTGAAGTAGCACACATCTCATGAAATATGTTTTAGCTACTTCTGTTTATTGCTGTAGTATTTTGGGTTCAGGATTGGTTTCTGGTTACTATTAATGTATTCTGGTTACAGAATTCAGAGAAATAATTGGTTGATTCAGTTTTGAATGAAGAAAAAGAGATTGGTTAATGCAGATGTATTTGATGTTTGATTATTGATGGATCGAGTTTGAAAATTTATGAAACATGGTCCCTGGAAGAAAAGAGAAGGTTGTAGCCTTCTGTAGGTCAGCACCTATGTACTAGCACATCAGCTAGTACAAGAGCTAAGGGGGTTGTAGCTCCCTTCTAGGATAAGTTGGATAACGAGAGAAGGTTGTGGCGTTCTGCAGATAGAAGCCTGCGTACTGGTATAAGACTGCACCAATACAGAAATATTGTAAAAAGAAGTTTCTTATTAAAAGAAGATAGAGACGAATTGCAGCAGGTGGCTTTCACCCACATTGGGTTTCCACCTTATATCTTGTCTTCATGTGTTTGATGACCTGTTCTGTTTTACTGCACCTGTTTACTATTCTTATGGTTAATAAAGTTCTGATTCACTGATTAAAGATCAACATTTTAACTGAATCATAAGTTTACTAATATACGCTGGTTTCTTTAGACACAGTTGTGTATATATGCAGTTTCCCATAACTGAAGTAGCATATATGTATTTGAGAATGAGAATGAAAAGTGATTGATTTGATAATACTAATTCACCCCCCTCCCCTCAGTATTATTTCCAACAATTGGTATCAGAGCAGGTCCTTCAAAAGAAGCTTGATTGCTTGAAGGAAGATATATCATCATTAGAAACTACAAAAAGGAGGCATCTATTAGGCCACCAATATTTGATGGGAGCAACTTCATCTATTGGAAGGTAAGAATCACAACCTATCTTCAATCTCTTGGTACAAAAGTTTGGGATATCGTGGAAGGAGGATACACAATTCCATCAGAAACTCCTACAGATACAGCGGGTAAAAAGAAGTATGAAACAAATGCAAAGGCTGTCAATACTCTATTGGGGAATCTATCTCAATCAGAATTCGTCAAGGTTATGCAGCTCAAAACCGCTAAAGAAATATGGGACAAGATCGTTCTAAGCTATGAAGGAGACGATCAGGTAAAACATGAAAAACTACAATCTCTCAGAATTAAATATGAAACTCTCAGAATGCAAAATGATGAAAGTGTGGCTAATTATTTCTTACGTATAGATGATATCGTGAATCGCATGAAAAACTTGGGTGAGGAAATAAAAGAAGTCACTTTAGTTTAAAAGGTTCTAAGATCTTTGTCCTCTAAGTTTGAATCAAAGGTTTCTGCCATAGAAGAAAAGCAAAATCTTCAGAGTATTACCATGTCTCAGCTGCACAAAATCCTAACTGCTTTCGAAATGAGAAAGGGGGTCCATCAGACATGAGAGAAGCCGCATTCAAAGCCTTAGGAAAAGGAGAATACAATGAGTCAGGACATATGTCAGAAGGATAGGAAGAATCAAAATTTATCAAGAACCTTCAACGAGGTTCTAGAAGATTCAGAGGGAAGCTACCTTTCAAATGCTTTGCTTGTGGAAGAGTCGGTCACTATGCAGCCAAGTGTCCTCATAAAGATAAGCTTGACAAAGGTAAGGAACTAGTTAGATGGAATAGAAAACAGAATGTAAGTAAAAAGAGCTATTATACACATGAAGATAGTGATGGATTTTCAAATAGTGATGAAGATGAAGATGATTATAGATTATTGATGGCTTTTGAAGATGATGATTTCTTGGATGCTATAGATGAAGATGATCTCTATGAAGAAATTTCTAAACTTAAAATTTGTTTAGAAGAAAAGAATATGATCATAGATACTCTGACATTCCAATTTGCTGAAAGGGAAAAACGCAATGAAAAGTTAGAATGTGAAATTGTGGGACTTAGAAAAGATATTGAGAAAACAAAATCTCTTAATCTTAGATTTGTTAAAGGATTTGACACTTTAGATGAGATTATCAAAGTGCAGCTTTCTCCTCTAATCAAGAAAGTTCTTGGATATACTGAAGAAGCATCTCAAGCACAGAAGCCATCCACCTCCAAAAGTTATCTTGATGCAACAAGGAGAAGTGAATAGGTTGACAATTGACAACAAAGGTATAAAGCAGATCACCAGATAAATCAGGGTCAATCTACTTCAAGGATGAATAGAGATCACCAAGTAAATCAAGTGCAATCTACTTCAAGGATGAACAGAAGCTACAACCAACTGTAGGTAAATCATTCTCAATTTTCCTCAAGAATGGATGTCAATGGAAACTACAATCATTTGGTTGTTAGGTTTGATAATCACAGGAATTTCTTCAATGGCCAATGTTTCTCTTGTCATAAATTTGGACACAAAGCTGATCAATGTGTTGCCTACAAGACCATCATGACTAGAGAAGCACAAAAACAAAGGAGTATGACTGGGATCATGAAATGGACCTACAAAAACTTTTCTGCTCTTGAAAATGAAATAGAATGTTCTATTTATAACAACTTCGGTCATGAAGATTCTGAATGCAAGAGTAGGTTTCGGCAAATGACTCTGAAGGAGCAAGCTTCATTGAGTCCCAAGACATGGAGAAAGAAAGAACCGCAACCAGAAATATGTGGTATAGCCTTATATGTGGAAGGACAAGAAAATCAGTGGTACATCAACAATGGATGCTCGAAACATGTGACAGGTGATAAAGAAAAACTTCAGTCATATAGTACCTTAGAAAAGGAAAGGAAGGTCTCATTTGGAAATGACACCCATGCTCTCATAAAAGGTAAAGGTTCTGTTATTTTGAAAGAAAAAGTCAAAGCTGGAAATGTTATGTATGT
Source organism: Pinus tabuliformis (assembly GCA_031772625.1). Taxonomy (NCBI): domain Eukaryota; kingdom Viridiplantae; phylum Streptophyta; class Pinopsida; order Pinales; family Pinaceae; genus Pinus; species Pinus tabuliformis. The sequence continues at coordinate 481,603,151 of CM062819.1, forward strand.
TGATGGCTTAAAACATAATCTATTGAGTGTCAATCAAATGTGTGATCAAGGAAATGAGGTAATATTTTGATCAAATGGATGTATTGTTTGTGAGCTTGATACAAGAGAAAGAGTAATCAAAGGCATAAGAACTCCAAATAATTTATACATACTCAAGGGGGGACAACAACAATGCTATCTAAGAAGGAATGATGAACACTAGCTATGGCATTGAATATTGGGGCATCTAAGCTTCTCTCAGATCAGGAAAGCATGCAAATATCAGGCGGTTCATGATCTCCCTGACATCAGAATTCTAGACAATACAATATGCAAATCATGTCAGTTTGGTAACCAAACTAGAACTAATTTCCTTGAGAAGGAAGGATCAGCTAGTAAGCTACTTGAACTTGTCCATACTAATTTATGTGGTCCATCAAGGAAAAAGTCACCTCGAGGAGAATAATACTTCGTATTGTTCATTGACGACTTTTCCAGGATGTGTTGGATAGGACTTCTGAAGCATAAAGACGAAGCCTTCGAAAAGTTCAAAGCATTCAAAGCCTTGGTTGAAAACAAATCAGATTGCAGAATCAAATGCCGCAAGTCTGATCAAGGAGGGGAATTTACCTCGGATGAATTTTTCGATTTTTGTGAAGAACATGGAATAAGAAGGGAATTCTCGACTGCAAGGACTACTCAGAAAAATGGAGTAGTGGAAACGATGAACAGAATAGTTCAACAAATGGCTCGTGCTATGCTTGATGAGTCTGGAACTCCTGCAACCTTCTGGGGTGAAGCTGCATTTACTGTCATTACTATTCTCAACAAAACAAACGTCCGGCTAAACAGCACTCAAACTCCTCATGAACTTTGGTATGGTAAGACTCCTACGATCAAATATTTCAAAATTTTTGGAAGCAAATGTTACACCAAAAGGACTGATGAAAACCTTGGCAAGTTTGAACCTAGAGCAGATGAAGGAATTCTCCTTGGTTACTCTTCTCGAAGTAAAGGATATAAGTGTTACAATAAAAAACTTGGAAAAATTGTTGAAAGTATTGATGTAGTGGTTGATGAAGCAGGAAACAATCCAAGGAAGGTAAGATACAAATATTTTTGAAGATGATGAGGACTATCCTTCAACATCAAATTAGACTAATGATGAAGAAGAAACCTATGAGGCACCAGAAGAACAAATAAGGGTAGAAGACAAGACTCCATCCAGATACATCCAGAAGAATCATCCAGAGACTCAAATTTTGGGGCAGAAAGAGGCAAGTGTACAAACAAGAAGAACTATTTCAGAAGCTTCAAGCTATCTAGCATTGCTCTCCTCCATTGAACCATGAAATGTAAGAGAAGCATACAAAGATGAATGCTGGGTCAAGGCCATGAATGAAGAACTTGAGTAGATTGAAAAGAATAACACTTGGGAGTTGGTTCCTAGACCAAATGATAAGAATATCATAGGGACAAAATGGATATTAAAAAACAAGTTGAATGAAAATGGAGATGTTATTAGAAACAAGGCCAGACTTGTTTGTAAAGGATATGCTTAACAAGAAGGCATAGACTTTGAAGAAAATTTTGCACCAATTGCTAGACTTGATGCCATAAGAATGTTCCTTGCTCTTTCTAGCTTTCAGGAGTTCAAAGTATATCAAATGGATGTGAAATCTGCTTTTCTAAATGGAGACTTAGAAGAAGAAGTGTACATTGAGCAACCAGATGGATTCATCCTTAAGAATGATCCAAAAATTGTATGCAGACTCAAAAAGGATCTCTATGGCCTTAAACAGGCTCCAAGGGCTTGGTATTTTTGTTTGGCCAAATACCTCCATCAATAAGGTTTTTCAAAAGGATCAACAGATAGCAATCTATATATAAAAATTGATAATGATAAATTACTAATACTTGTTGTGTATGTTTATGATATCATCTTTGGTAGCAATGAAGAAGCCATGAGTCAAAACTTCACGTTGGTGATGCAGAAAGAATTTGAAATGTCCTTACTTGGTGAGCTCACATATTTTCTTGGTTTACAAGTCCAACAAAACAAAGATGGTATCTTTCTATCACAAACCAAGTACCTCAAGCAAATCTTGAAGAAATATGGGATGGAGGATTCGAAACCAGTATGTACCCCTATGGTAATAGGATGCAGCCTCAACGCAAATGATGAATCAACAGCAGTGCATCAACCAACCTATAGATCAATGATTGGTAGTCTACTCTATCTGACAGGTACCCAACCAGACATCATGCATGCAGTGGGAATAGTTGGAAGATTCCAAGAAAATCCAAAGGAAGCACACCTTTAGGCAGTTAAGAGGATTTTCAAATATCTTCAGGGAACACAAAACTATGGCTTATGGTATCCTAGAGATACAAATCTCACACTTCATGCATATATAGATGCAGATTGGATAGGAAGCGTGGATGACAGAAAAAGAACTAGTGGTGGTGCATTCTTTATGGGTTCCAAATTAGTATCTTGGTTTAGTAAGAAACACAGCTCAATTGCATTATCTACAACTGAAGCAGAATATGTGGCTGTTGCACACAACTTCTTTGGATGATGCAAACATTGCAAGACATTCAAATCACTTGTACTCCACCTATCTCCATTTTTTGTGATAATACAAACGCAATCAGTATTTCAAAGAATCTAATCATGCATTCAAAGACTAAGCACACACCTATCAAATATCATTTTCTCTAGGAACAAGTGCTTGAACAAAAGGTCAAATTGGAGTATGTTCCCTCCAAGGAATAGGTTGCTGATATATTCACCAAACTATTGCCCAGGGATACATTTGAATACCTCAGACAGAAGTTGGGAGTAGTTGATGCATCATCTTGTTGTTGAAATTATCTGTTTCAAAAAACAGTGGTTGTACATGAGTTTCATGAAGTGTATCCACATACATACGCAGGTGTCTATGGACACAGTCGCGTATATTATGGTTTGAAGACAAACAGTGGGGCCAGAATCAGGATGAAAATAGTCTGATATGGGTCTGACAGAGACCATCTGGAACAGGTTCAGGGGGAGCATATAATTCTAATAATGCATTGTTGGCATTATCGTAGAAGATCTTGGTTCAATTTCACAGCTGTTTTTGCTTCAGGTGGAACAGGTGCAGAGGGAGATTATGGTTGCCAGTCTTAATGATGATTGACAAATGATGTTGATGTTACTTGCTGATGACTATCATAGTATTATCTTAGATATTTAGTCTCTATGTCATTTATTTCTTTTATTATCAAGGTCATGTAACGGCCTATGTTGGTTTCCCCACTATGCCTCGGATGGATGATGCAATGTTCTTGTTTTATCATGTGTAAACTTTTGGTGTATCCCCACTTGGTTGGGCAGATGATTGAATCCCCACTTGGGATATGGATGTATGTATGAGTCTTTGGTGATAGGAAGGTAATTTATGATGTATAGAGTCATGTTCTTTCTTGTAGAACATCTTTTCGCAGACCCTGCCTATAGTCAGGAGGAGCTTGGACAGCACAACAGAGCAAAGATTTCAGCATGTACTCATGGGGAGCATAACCCTTTGCACTTGATGACATAGGGGAAGAATGAATTTGAGTGACTTGGGGTTGCCATCAAGTCCAAAGGGGGAGATTGTTGGCATTATGGCACAGGTGTTGTCCTTGATGGCAACTCACTCAAATGATAGATCACAATTCAGGCTCTCAGAATGAAGGAAAAAGAGATATACACAGGTTCCTCTTAACCAAGTCACGTATACATGCGGGATTGCCGATAAAAAGGTGTGTATGCGTATGCATGCACTTTCATGTAAGGAAAAGTGCATACATGTGGGAAAAATTATTTTTGGTCCATGGTATTTAGTCCTTGGTATTTGGACCTATGGTTTTAGACCATGGTATCTCGTCCGAAGTGTTGAACCCGGGTATTGGGTCCATGGTATTGATTCTCTATGGTTTTGGACCATGGTATTGGGTAAGGCCTAAGACTATAAAAGGAGAAAGAGATCATTAGGCAAAGGTACTCAAGGATTGAATATCTTATGAAGAGAAAGATCTAGAATACTGGTCACTAGTGCATAGCTGGATTTGAATCAAGAAGGAACCTGAGCGCAAGGAGAAGGATAAGTTATATTGATGGGTCAAGATCTTAAGGCTTGAAGAGAAGTATCTTTATGTGATTTTGATCTGTTAATTTTGGCGCATGACTTGATCTATAAATCTGATGATTTGGGTATTAATGATGTCTGAATATCTGAAAAGGGTAATATTATCCTTTATAGATCTGTATGGAGGTTCGGCATAGCAATGGTGCATATACATGCCAGTTCATTAATTCAAAACAACGTATATGCAGGTTGGCCTTAATATAGCATCATATGCACACAGGTTCTGCATATTGAAGTAGCGTACGTCTCATGAAATATGTTTTAGCTACTTTTGTTTATTACTGCAGTATTCTGGGTTTAGGATTGGTTTCTGGTTACTATTAATGTATTCTGGTTACAACATTCAGAGAAGTAATTGGTTGATTTAGTTTTGAATGAAGCAAAAGAGATTGGTTAATGCAAATGTATTTGATGTTTGATTATTGATGGATCCAGTCTGAAAATTTATGAAACGTGGTCCCTAGAAGAAAAGAGAAGGTTGTAGCCTTCTGTAGGTCAGCACCTATGTACTAGTACGTCAGCTAGTACAAGAGCTAAGGGGTTTGTAGCTCCCTTCCAAGAGAAGCTGGAGAACCAGAGAAGGATGTAGCCTTCTGTAGGTAGAAGCCTGCGTATTGGTATAAGACTGCACCTGTACAAAAATATTGTAAAAATAAGTTTCTTATTAAAAGAAGATAGAGATGAATTGTAGCAGGCGGTTTCCACCCACATTGGGTTTCCACCTTATATCTTGTGTTCATGTGTGTGATGATCTGTTCTATTTTACTACACCTATTTACTGTTCTTATGGTTAATGAAGTTCTGATGCACTGATTAAAGATCAACATTTTAACTGAATCATAAGTTTACTAATATACGTTGGTTTCTTTAGACACAATTGTGTATATACGCAGTTTCCCATAACTGAAGTAGCGTATATGTATCTAAGAATGAAAATGAAAAGTGATTGATTTGATAATACTAATTCACCCCCCCCCCCCCCCCCCCCTCAGTATTATTTCCAACATTCATGGGATCTTGTAGGTTTACATAGGATCCTATAGAAAACACAGTCCCCTTGTAAACTGAAGCAAAGGGGTGAAAAAATGGAAGAAATGGTGGAGTGATGAATGATAATGAGTGGAAAAATAATAATGTGAGTGAAATAGGTCCCTTTTTTATCCTCCTTTTTTCTCTGATTATCCTCCTTGTTGACCTGCAAATATAATTTTTCATGAATTTTTTTTTTTTTTGAAAACAACTAAGCTGCCTCTACAAGGTTTTCATCCTAGCTGTTTGCCCTTCACGCCTCAAGAGAGGTTGTCACCCAGGGATCTTTTTATTTTCCTTTTTTTGAGACCATTTGATCTCCCCAAGAGGTTTTCAACCCAACAGTGAGACTCGGGCGCCTCATGGAGGTTTTCACCTAAGTCCTTATTTTTCTTTTTTTTCTCAGTGATTTGATGAGGCAAGAGTTGAAACTTGCTCCACTACCATCACTATTTTATTGATACCATCAATGAACTCTTGCTTTGATAATGGTCTTTTGTAAACTTTCAATCGGTGCCCATTAACAAGTAAAGGAATGACCTCTTCATCTATGGTCTTGATCTGCACTAAACCATTATCATGACATCTATCTATAACATAAGGTCCTAGCCATATTGTCCTCAACTCGCCCTTAAAGTATTTATATATGGAATCATATAACAATTCCCATTCACCTTCTTAAAATTGTTTACCCTTGATTTTTTTATCATGCCATGTATTCCTTTGAAGTTGGGTTACCTCCATTTGTAGGAGGGACTACATTTTGAGCTCATCTAAACCATTTAACTACAACAATCTCTCTTTTTGTGCACTACTGAGATCTAGATATAGTTGTGCTGCCATCCTTAGTGTGTTATGCTCAAACTCAATGGACAATAGGGCCTTTTTCCCATAGACTAGCTCATAGGGTGTGAATCTAGTGGTGGTCTTCCAGGTGGTAATATAGGCCCAAGTGGCCTCAACTAGTCTATCTGCCCAATATTTCCTGCTGCTGTTAACCACTTTGGTCAAGATGCCCTCCAACGCTCTATTGGTCACCTCCACTTGCCCATTAGCTTGTAGGTGATAGGGAGTGGAAGTCCTATTCTTACTCTTGTGCTGGCTGAGCAAGCCTTCAATCATATTGGAGGTAAACTGGCTACCTTGATCAGTGACCAGTTCTCTAGGGTACCCAAATTTGTAAAATAAATTCTCCCTTAAGAAATTAGCCACCTTCTCCTCTGTTGCTGCCTTAATTTCCTTAGTTTCTCCCCACTTGGTCAGATAGTCAGTGCACACAATGATGTACTATTTTTTCTTGGAAGGAGGGTCAATAGGTCCAATGAAGTCCATACCCCACTTGTAAAATGGCTCGAAAGTCACTTGAGGCTGTAAAGGCATTTCATCCCTTGGAGTAGGATTTCCCATCCTTTGGCACCGATCACAATGACTAATATATCTTTTCACATCCTGATGAAGAGTGGGCCAATAATAGCCTACTTGTAACACTTTGAATGTTGTCCTCTTTACTACAAAGTGACCTCCACAAGGCCCATCATGACAGGTCAGAAGGATGTCAAAGACTTCCTCCTCCCTGACACACCTTCTCAAGATTTGATCTAGGCCAAGTTTGAAGAGGTTGCCCCCAAATCCAAGTGAAGGGGGAACTCTTCCTTATAATCTTGCTTTTCTCTTTGGAGGACAAGTTCGGTGGGAACTGTGGAGATACCAAATAGTTTACTATGTCAACAAACCATGGAGAGAGAACTGAAATGGTGAATAAGTGCTCATATAGTAACTGGTCATTAACCATTTCCTCTTCACCTGTAGGCAAAGTTAATCTAGAAAAAAAGTCTGCAACAACATTTTCCTTACTAGTCTTATCAACAATAGTTAAATCAAACTGCTGTAATAAAAGAAACCATCTTATAATACGAGCATTCACATCGGGTTTATTCATTAAATATTTGATTGCAACATGGTCAGTATGCAAAAATGTTTGATAGCCTGTAATATAATGCCTAAATTTGTTCAATAACTGCACAACAGCTAGGAGCTCCTTTTTAGTCACTGTGTAGTTCAGTTCGACCTTTGACAAATTATTACTGATAAAGTAAATGGCATAAGGAAAATTTTCATATATTTGACCTAGGGCTGCTCCTATTGTTTTGTGTGAGTCAACATGAATGTGAAAAGGAAGGGCCCAATTTGGGCCTCGGAGAATTGGGGCAGTTGTTAACTTGTTCTTCAAGATGTCCAAGGCCTCTTGACAACTTTTTGACCATATAAACTCAGACTCCTTGGCCAACAACCCAAATAAAGGAGAGGCCAACTTGTTGAAGTCCTTTATTAACCTTTAGTAGTATCTAGCTGATGTTAGGAAACTTCTGACATCTCTCTACATTTGAGGAGGTGGGACCCTTTGGATAATAGCTATTTTGTTGGGGTCCACCTGTAGTCCTTGTTGAGATATTGAATGACCTAGTACGATCCTTTCAATCATCAAGAATTCACATTTCTCAGGAATGAGAGACATATTCATCTCAATGCATTTGTGCAGTACCTCACCTAAGTTGGACAAAGCCTCCTCGAAATCACCCCCAAAAGGTGTGAAATCATCCACATAGATTTCTACTGCATCATGGACTGACTTAGAAAAGATACTCAAGACTGCTCTCTAAAAGGTGGCAGGAGAATTTCATAGGCCAAAAGGAAGGACCCTATAGGAAAAAGTGCCCCAAGGACAAGTGAAGATGGTTTATCTTGGTCTTCTAGGCTAATCTAGATTTGATTGTACCCACTGAATCCATCTAGGAAAGAGAAAAACTTTTTCCCTGCCAGGCCATCTATCACTTGGTCGATGAAAGGTAAAGGGAAATGGTCCTTCTTTGTGGATTTTTTAAGTTCCCTATAATCGACACAAATCCTCCACTTACCATTTTTTTGGGGAACTAACACCAGAGGGGAGACCCACTCACTGTCGGAGATAGGATAAATGAATCCCGCATCTAGCAATTTTTGCAGTTCTTCCTTGACTATATCTTTAAGAGTTGGATTCATCCTCCTTTAGGGTTGTCATACTAGCTTGCAACCTTCCTTGATATAGATATGGTGAGTACACATTGAGGTGTGTACTCCCTTCATTTCTTTGTAACTCCAAGTGAAGGCATCCAGATGTTCCTTTAGCATGTTGCATAACTTCCCCTCTTGGAGAACAAAAAGAGATGGATTGATTTTTAGAGTTTTCTTAGGGCTGAATTCTATGGTTTTGACATGGAGAGGATTGGAATCAGCCAAGTACATATCAATTGGATGGTTGTTGTGTGTTTTCTTTACTACTTCTTATAGGGACAATGTACTGGGAGTTGGACACTGGAGAAAGCATTTAATCAAATTGTATTCATCTTGTGGTCCTCCTCCAATGGTTGTTTCTAAGGTAGAAAGTTGGGCAGTATAAACTTCATCTTCTTCCTCCTCTTCCAGCCATAAAGGGAAGTCATGTTCGAGAGATAGTTGAGTAGGAGGGTATAGGACTAACTGCTTGGACATATGCCCATTCTTAATGGTCATATTCCTAGCTCTGTAGCTGATGTAAGCATCAACAATGGCCAACCAGGGCATCCCAAGGATGAGAGGGTAACAAGTAATCTTAGCCTTAGGTTGGAGAACTAGGAGATCTGCAGGGTACTCCCAAGAGTTAATGGAGACCATCACATCCTCCACAATCCCCTCAGGGGTCATTGTGGAGCGGTTTGCAAGTTGCAGGACCGTTATGGTCTTTCTCAATGAACCGTGGAGGTTGAGCTTGAGCACGGTGTTCTTGGTCATCACAGTAATAGAAGCCCCAAGATCGATCAAATTTTCTGGGACAATGGTACCATTGATGTGCACATCTACTACAGGGATTCCACGGTCCAAATACTTTGGACATATTACCTGCCCCAGCATTAAGTCAGACAGTTGTCCAATGACACTAATGGTAGGGGCATCTCTTCTTCGCCTCCCTAGATGCTTGAAGCACTTCTCGTTAATCAAATTATTGTAAATAGGCACATCCTTTATTTCTTGGAGAAGTGGAATCTTTACACATATATTTTTCAATTCTCCCAGAAGTTCAGTCTCTTCTGGGTGCACTGAAGTGGTTGGGTTAATCTCTCAGGAAAGGGTGGATTTAATTTAAGAATGCTTTCCTCTCTTTCTTCCTCAACCTCCCTAGGTGGAGGTGGAGGTTTGTTATCTGGGAGAACTCTCCCAGATCTCAGGTTAATTTCCTAGATTTCCATAACATACATTGGATATGATGTCTCTCCACTATATACTTGTTGAGCCTGTCTGTTGTTCAGGTTCGGATTTGGCTGGGAAGGAATCTAGGGTTGCTTGGGTGGACAGTAGTGTAAAAAATGTGGTTGGGCAGGTGGTGGAGGGAATAAAGCTAGAGAATTGTTGTATTGGGGCCTCCACCCCTGAGGCGGTGCATTCCATTGAGGTTGTGGCAGAGCATATGGTTGAAATGACTGCCGGTTGGCTGGGAGTGATATTGAGATGTAAATGCCAAAGGAGGAGGTGTAGACCAGGAAGGATGAGTAGGGGGTCTCCAAGAAGGTATGGATGTGGTCTAGTTTGGGTTTTAGTATGCATGGGATGACCCTTGCATGCCCTGTTGGTATGGCCTAGGCCCATGAGGTATCCTTTGGTTTGGGTAGCAGAGCTACTCAATGACCCCTTCTTCCTTGATATACAGCTTTGAGTCCAAGCAAAGAAGGGCACTTGTCTGTGGAGTAGTTTTCTTCACAGACTAAGCAGACTTCAATAGAATTTAATGGACATTCATTCCTAGGGTGTTGTTGAAGCCCCGAAAATCGGGTCTACAACACGGGGGATACCCACCCGGTCTGGACCTTGGTTAGCATCTCCTTTTCCGTTTGGTATAGTGGGTCCGACTGGGGATATGGGACCAGTTTCCCAATATATGTGTGTGTGTGCGTTGAGAATTGATATTTCTTAACTAATGATTCCTAAGTAAAATGCTTTCTTTATTCTAAATCTAATCTATCAACATACAATTGTAATATAATAAACAAAAATATCTAATTCTAAACTAACCCGGGATGTAATCTTTCCTTTATGCGATCTAAAATGATTTCAAATGATAGTTGGCAATAAATATCATTCAACTGCTACGAGAAAAGAATTCAATAAAGATAAAATATTTCATATAAAAAGTTAGATGAAACAGTTGTGAAAAACATATCGCATAGTAAGCTACTCATATACTAAGCATAAATAAATAGCTAGCACCGTACAAAAGTGCCAAACGATAACTCAAGCATTTAAGCATTCATATATAAATAATTGAACATGAATATCAACATAACACATAAGCAGAAACAGTTAAGAGATAAAAGTACCATTTATAACTAGTTCTACTCATGAGCTTCAGCAATAATGATCTATTTCTTCTTAATTCAACATCCACTAAGAGTACAAAAGTGCAACATCAGTAGTAGATATTAAATGCAAATATCAATAAATCATGTTCCATTCATTCATCAAAACCTCCTCAGAGGGTGCAAAAGTGCATGTTCTGAGGACAAGTTTTTGATAAATTTCTGGACCCTTCTCTAAATGCATGAGAAAGGTTTAAATACTGCTAACTAATTCTAAAAATAATTTATTACAAAAATGTAGGATGCGGTTTAAATGACCGTCCTCATTTCAGACAAAAATAAAGCAAAACTAAAACTAAAACTGAATCTAAAACTAAAACTACTAACTAACTATTTATGTATCTGCTCCTTAAAATTGCATGCGTTCAGCATTTGCTTGAGGAGAGTTGGCTGGCCGACTTTTGACTTTAGCTGTCCTGCAAAAACGGAATTTGTAAGAGTTGGCACCATTTTCTTGGTAGAATTGATGACACATTTGAGAGTCATGCAGTGGCTGTGTGGTTTTACCAAGTATGCCCAATAAGAATCCCAATTCAACCTGGTTAACCTTTGGATTGATTCTGAGATTTGTTTTCTTTATACGTGATATCAACATCATCTAGTATCCATTTAACCATGCCTGTATACGGGAGAATTTTGGGTTTCGCCGCTATCCTGTGCAAGAAAGAACATGCTAGATTTGTAATAGATGCCTTAGAAGACCCGTTTGAGCCTGCAGTGGCCGTTACCTCCATTATTTTAGGATCTTCCTCCTCAAGTAAACTATACATGCCGTCCCAAGTAGTGATACTAGTTTCTCTGTTGCAGGTGGTGTTTGTATATAAGTCTTTATCTTCGAAACTGGGAGCTTTACCCTTCTTTCCCATAGTATCTTATTCTTTTCTCTGTATACTTCTCGGTTCTCCGCTCCTGCAGTTTACAAATGAGGTGAGAACGATGATAAGAAAAGGTGATGGGAAAGCTTTAAATGCGGAAAACATATAAAATATATCACCTTACGTGAACTGGCTCCTTGATAAGATCAAAACCATATTTCATTAATAGTTGCCAACTAACTCATTAATTAACATAAATGCACATAATTGGGCCTCAGTTTTTGGAAAAAGCTTTCTTGAATGACGGGTCGTGCAGATTCGCGATAAGGATATTTTGCGATTTGCTTCATAATATCGCAGATCGCAATATCGCAAAATTGTAATGTCGCAATATCGCAAATCCTTTATGTGCGGCAAGCATTTGTCAATGTGTTTTCTGCGAAATGCGATTCACGAGATGCGATATCGCATATTGACGTTTTGGAGGTGCTTTAGCGTAGGTGAGGTTTAATGCATGTGATGAAACGAGGGTTTTTCATGCATGATTTCGCATCGTGATTTCATATTTTTAGAATTCTACTTGTGAGAAGGTATCCTTTAGCCTTTTTGTGATGCGACGTGCTTTAAGGAGTGATTTCCTTCTAACTTATCATAAAACTTAAGTCTTTTTATGTTTTTGAGGGTATTCTCCTAAGTTTATGATAATAAGTTTTATTGAAAAAGGAAATACAGGGATTACTTGATTTTTTTAAATTTTGAATAAGGGTCCCCACTTATTTAGTATTAGTTCTAATATTAAATAAGAAAGGGGGTTGTTTCTGGCCACAACAATTGTCGATTCACTTGGAAGAACTAGTTATCTCTACTTTTCTTTTGATTTTCCTAAACTTCCAAAACAAAAAATTTCCTAGAAAATTAAACTTTATTATAGAAAGATAAAATACACTATGCTTTTCAGCCGTCAATGATAGTTTGTTTTGCCTATGTCAACTGTGTTTATTTACTTCCTAGAGCTAGTCATTGTATTTACATCAGTCACTACTTGGTTTATAAAGATAAAAACAAAGCCCTCTCTGTAAATTAGTTTAAATATGCTCATTTGTCATAGGTAGAGCCACTGCTACCAGCAGGAATTTATATCCTCGACAGGGTTACCTGTTACCCAGCAATGATCTTGTATCCCATTTAGAGAAATATACAATTTTCAAAGATAATCCATATCTACACTTATTGCTTTCATTTTCTTTTAATCCTTAAAGAACAATGCCTTGGTTTGATAGCCAAATTATGACAGTGCCAGTCACTTGATTTATAGCTTTGCTGAACAAGCTGGCTCGTGATGAGACCTCTTATTCTTTAAGTTTAAAGTGTATCATTGGATTATTCCTTGAAGCTTGAGATTCCTTAAGTGGGGATGAAGTCATTGTTTCCTTAAGAATAGCTCTAGACGACAATGGTAGAGTTTTGGAAAGAGATTTTCTATAGAGAATCTTTGTTTTGTTATTGATGCCTTTCATTGGACTGATATAAAACAAATTCCCACTAAAGGTAGCTTTTTATAAAAAATTTAGAGGGTTGAAACTGGTATCATATTCACTCTTATAGCTTTTTGACTGTATCTTTCAATAATAATGACCAACTTTCTAGATTATTTCTATTTATACAAGCAGAAAAACAAAATCTACAAGAAATACTTGTCCTTTTTGTGAATTCCACTTGTAACCATCTACAACTAGTTTTATTATGAAAGTAAAGAAAAACTAATCTACAAAATAGAAGAACGATCTCCTATGGAAAGTATTTTTTGAGGATCTGCCCGTTAACGTGTAAAGATTCTCTTTTTCCTGTTAAATCCTGTAACATAAAGGTGGATGGACCTATGATTTCTACGATTTGGAAATGGCCAAGCCACATTTGTTGAAACTTCGTATGTTTGCCCTTTTCCTCATGAGCCTTGTCCCATTTTAAAACTAGATCCCCTATCTGAAATTTTTTTCTGGACATCATGTTTAAGTCAAAAGAAGCTTTTACTAATGCTTGATGATGAGCATGAGTTATTTTAGCCTGTTCTCTTTGCTCTTCTAGCTTAAGGATTTGTAACTGCCTTAGTTGTAAGGAAGAAGTTGGTGTTTCATCAACATATTGAACTAAGGCCAAAGAGGGAATTGCTAGATGAGTTGGAAGAACCACTTCTTTCCAATAAACTAAATTAAAGGGAGAAGTGCCAATAGAGGCTTTCTGTGTTATTCGGTCTGCCCATAAAGCATATATTAAAGACTTGTGCCAATTTTATGACTCTGGCCAATGGTTCACTTAATGATCCTAATCAAATTTTTATTCGTAGATTCAACTAACCCATTACCCTATGGGTAATAATTGGCAGAGTGCTTAAGCTTAAAACCTATTTTGAGTGCAAATTCAGTCATAGCATTGCCAGAAAAATACGAAGCATTATCAAACATTAAAGCAGAGGGTAAACCAAACCTGGTGATTATGAACTGATCTATAAATTCAATGATGTGTTCGACATTTGTTGTCTTGGCCCCATTTGAAGTTTGAGTTCTTTTTAATCATTTCCTGTAAAGGAGACATGATTCTTGAAAAATTTGGAACAAATCTCTTTACAAAGTTAATCTGGCCAAGGAAAGATTGCATAGCTTTCTTGTTGTGAGGCAAAGGTACTTCGGAAATTTCCTTGATTCTATCAGGATCGATGTGGATTCCAGATTTCAACACTATGAATCCAAGAAGTTTTCCTTCACTTAATGCAAAAAAGGATTTTTTGGGTTAAGTGAAATTCCATGCCTTTGACACCGTTGGAAGATCTGTTTTAAATCTTTGATATGATTGCCTCGCTTCTTTGAATATATAGTTATATAATCAAGGTAGATTACTACCAATTTTCTTACTAATCCTTTAAATGCGATGTCTATGGCTCTTTGAAATGTGGCACCAACATTAATCAGACCAAAAGGCATCTTTCGATAGGCGTAAGTACCCCATTTGGTCCTGAATGTGGTTTTTAATTGATCATCGAGATGGACCAACATTTAGTTATAACTGGAGAAACCATCCAAGAAGGACATTAATTCTGATCCTGCAACTACCTGTAATATTTGCTCCATAGGAGGCAATGGAAAATTATCTTTTTGGTAGGCTTTATTCAGATTTCGAAATTCAATGCAAATTCTAATGTCTCCGTTGAACTTTTTTCTAAGGGGAACCATATTGGAAACCCATTGAGAATGTCATACAGGAAAAATGATTTTGGCTTTCAATAGCTTATTAAGCTCAGAATTGATCTGGTTTTCTAAATTAGGATGTATCTTTCTCAATTTCTGCTAGACAAGTTTTCCATCATTTATCATTGGGATAGTATGTTGGATGATAGAAGTGTCATAAGTCTTTAGTTCATCATAGTTCCAAGCAAAGACACTTTTGTATTGTTTCAAGAGACGAACATATGCTAGTTTTTCTTCAGGAGCCAGGCCAAGGCCTAGGTTAATATTCTGTGGCTTGGTATCAATTCCTAGATTCACTAATTCATAGTTAAAAGTTGAACTTTGAAGCTTTGAATTGGTTGAGCTTTTGAATCGATATTTTAAATCATATAGATCTTCTAATTTGACTATTGATTTTGGCATAGCATTATTAGTGCTATCTTGTTGCAATTGTCTGTCATGTTGGTCCTCATCAATTATCTGATTAGTATAAGTTCCCTGAGAGGTGAGGAAGCTTACAATATCAGGATCATCGTTGAAAATTGTCCAATTTGTAATGTTATCAAGAATTAAGGGTCTAAAGATTAATTCAATTGAAAATCTATCGGGGGTAAAGTCTTATGAGGGAATGAGCTTGGAAGCCACGTTTGCTAAGAGGTCGACACTAGCATTCTGGATTCTAGGAATTGATGAAATATTAAATGCTATAAAATGTTCAGTCAGATCTTGTACTAAAGATTGGTAATGCTTTAAATGACCTGATAGACAATGTATAGTATTCCGTACCTTTCTGATAAAAATTTCATAATCTTCGAAGACTTGTAGATATTTGATGTTCAATCCGATTTCTTTTTATAATCCTTGGACTAAAGCCTCATATTCTGCGGTATTATTGGTGCAATCGAACTCGAGTCTAAAAGTTAGCATAGTTTTGTTTCCTTCTGGGCTAACTAATATGCATCCTGCTCCTGCTCCTTCATTAGACTTAGAACCGTCAAAAAATAACTTCCAAAACAAAGATTTATTTACAAGATTATCTATAAAATTAATACATTTAGAACTATCTGTCTAAGAAAAATTTTCTACTTGAGATAAAACAGAATGTTCTAAGTAAGGTGAAGTGTGAGCATTGAAATTTCCTAGGAAAGAATCAACAAAATAGTTGCCAATTATATTATTGTTGTATGCTACCGGTTCGTTTACTCCTTCCAATTCTGTTACTATGTATTTCTGATGTCTTTCTCACTCAACCTTTATCTGATTTGGCTTACCATTGTAAGGGAGCCACATATGCAACCAATCAGTTGCAAAATATCCATGAAGCTTTTCTGACCAATCCCTGCTAAGAATTAAGCCATAGAATTCTGGAATGTCTGCAACTAAAATATCGATAACTTGACATACCTTTGGATTAGATGACAGCCTTATGGTAACCTGATTTAATTCGCCGATCACTTCAACTTGCGACCGATCCAGCTGCACTATACACACAACATATTTTTTAGGTTGAACGTTCAACTTTGCACAAATTGATTTAGGTAAAATATTGGATGAGGCTCCTGAATCCACTAAACAATTATGCAATTTTTTATTGAAAATTTCATAAGTAAGAAGAAATGGCAGAGTATGAGATCTTGACCTTCCTCCAATTAGAGCGATGTCATTTGGATCAACTTTGTTAATCACAGTATTTAGAGGTCTTCCCATCTCATGGGAAGCTTGCAAGATTACAGCGGCGGGCAATGGTGCAACTGATACTGCATGCAATTCTTTCAAAAGGAGCTTTTGTTGATGTTTTAACTTGCTCAATTCATAAAAAGTGATGTTGTCCCTAGTCTTCTTCATGTCTTCTATGATGTTATACTCCATTTCATCCGAAACAATCAATATTTTAGATGGAGTTGGTGAATCTGTTTGGACTGGGCTTGTTTAAGTCGCTTTGGATGTATTTTTCTTGACTGTGACTTTATCCTTAGGCGTTGAGCTTACGCTTTTTGGCTTAGGAGTAGATTGAGGAGGATCGAGTTGATGTATACTTCGAGTACTAACTGGCGATGCCTCTTGATCCTCTTCATCGGGGAGGATGAAATCCCAGATACCCTGTAATTCTACAACTTCTTCTTCATCGGTAGGCACGTCGGTAGTAATTTCCTCTTCTTCTTCTTATGATTCAGCACTTGTAATAGCGTTAGGAGGCTTTGAATCAGTCGAAGGATTTCTTCTATAAGGCTTATAAGGCTTTTTAGAAGAAGTCTCTGCTACTTGTTTCTTTATATCAACCATTTCGTTAGACATGGTCTTCAAAACTTTTTGCAATCCTTCTAAATCGAATGGGTCTTTGGGCTGTTTTTTCTTTGGATCTTCTTTGAAAGAAACCTTTTTAGATTTACGTTCTTCAATGGCATTTTTCTTTTCTAGAGCTATGATACGTTTCTCTACCACTATTTCTTCCTTCATATTTTCATCTAGAGTTGTTTTGTTAGCTCTATCAGTGAAGATTGCTATGTTTGATGGTAATGCAGAGATGTACCATTCACTTTGTACTTCTTCGCTAGGTTTAGAAGCAGTAAGAATTTTGTTCAATAGTTTATTAAAACGCTAGTTAAAATCTTTGATAGGTTCCTTTGACTCAGCTCTAAGGTTAGACAGGTCATTGATTAATGTTGTAGTGGACCTGTCATCACCAAACTTAGTCAAGAATTGTTCTTGGAAGATGTCCCAACTAGTAATAGACCCGGATGGTAATGAGAAATACCATGATCCAGCTGCTCCTTGCAATGTGTAAGGGAATAACCGAACAACATCGTCTTCATTAGTGACCCCATTAAGATTGATGGATAACATAAAATTATTTATGTGTTCTTCCGCTAGCATGCCTGCTTCAGGATTAAACTTAAGCAACCATTTTTCAGGATGGGCCGGTAGTTGAATCAAGGGCACAGGCATTAAGACTCCCCCTAGGTTGTTCCATGGCATTTGGGCCATCATTGAACTGCTAACAGAGGAAAGCACAGAAGACGATCCCTGCGATTGGGAAGATGAGGATATTACAGTTCCTGATGTTTGATAGTTTGTTTTGCCTATGTCAACTTTGTTTATTTACTTCCTAGAGCTAGTCATTGTATTTACATCAGTCACTACTTGATTTATAAAGATAAAAACAAAGCCTTCTCTATAAATTAGTTTAAATATTCTCATTTGTCATAGGTAGAGCCATTGTTGCCAGCAAGCGTTTATAGCCTCAACAGGGCTACCTGTTACCCAGCAATGATCTTGTATCCCATTTGGAGAAATATACAATTTTCAAAGAGAAATCCATATCTACACTTATTGCTTTCATTCTCTTTTAATCCTTAAATAACAATGCCTTGGTTTGATAGCCAAATTATGACAGTGCCACTCACTTGATTTATAGCTTTGCTGAACAAGCTAGCTCGTGATCATACCTCTTATTCTTTAAGTTTAAAGTGTATCATTGGATTATTCCTTGAAGCTTGTGATTCCTTAAGTGGGGAGGAAGTCATTGTTTCCTTAAGAATAGCTCTGGACGACAATGGTAGAGTTTTGGAAAGAGATTTTCTACAGAGAATCTTTGTTTTGTTATTGAGGCCTTTCATTGGACTGATATAAAACAAATTCCCACTAAAGGTAGCTTTTTATAAAAAATTTACAAGGTTGAAACTGGTATCATATTCACGCTTATAGCTTTTTGACTGTATCTTTCAATAATAATGACCAACTTTCTAGATTATTTCTATTTATACAAGTAGAAAAACAAAATCTAAAAGAAATACTTGTCTTTTTCGTGAATTCCACTTGTAACCATCTACAACTAGTTTTATTATGAAAGTAAAGAAAAACTAATCTACAAAATATAAGGACAATCTCTTATGGAAAGTATTTTTTGTGGATCTACCCGTTAATGGGTAAAGTTTCTCTTTTCCCTGTTAAATCCTGTAACATAAAGGTGGATGGGCCTATGATTTCTACGATTTGGAAAGGGCCAAGCCACATTTGTTGAAACTTCCTATGTTTGCCCTTTTCCTCATGAGCCTTGTCCCATTTTAAAACTAGATCCCCTATCTGAAAGTCTTTTCTGGACATCATGTTTGAGTCAAGAGAAGCTTTTACTAATGCTTGGTGATGAGCATGAGTTATTTTATCCTGTTCTCTTTGCTCTTCTAGCTTAAGGATTTGTAACTACCTTAGTTGTAAGGAAGAAGTTGGTGTTTCATCAACATATTGAACTAAGGCCAAAGAGGGAATTGCTAGATGAGTTGGAAGAACCACTTCTTTCCAATAAACTAAATTAAAGGGAGAAGTGCCAATAGAGGATTTCTGTGTTATTCGGTCTGCCGATAAAGCATATATTAAAGACTTGTGCCAATTTTTATGACTCTGGTCAATGGTTCACTTAATGATCCTAATCAAATTTTTATTCGTAGATTCAGCTAACCCATTCCCCTGTGGGTAATAATTGGCAGAGTGCTTAAGCTTAAAACCTCTTTTGAGTGCAAATTCAGTCATAGCATTGCTAGAAAACTATGATGCATTATCAAACATTAAAGCAGAGGGTAAACCAAACCTGGTGATTATGAACTGATATATAAATTCAATGAAGTGTTCGGCATTAGCTATCTCGAGAGGAACTGCTTCTACCCATTTAGTAAAATAATTTTTAGCTGTAAGGATGTGCTTATGTTGTTTAGAAGAGTGCAGAACAATCTCACCTATTATATCCAATCCCCATTGATCAAAAGGTTGTTCAATGTTGACTGGCTGCAAAGGTAATGATGGCTTCTTTTGTCTTCCAGCAGTAGTTTGACAAGTTTGACACTTTCTTACACAGTGATGCGCGTCTTTGAATAATGTGGGCCAGTAATAGCCTGCACGGAGGATTTTATGTGAAGTAGTATCACCAGCATAATGTCCACCTTCTGTTCCATCGTGGAGTTCCTACAAAACCTTTTCAGCTTCATATTTCTCAAGACATCTAAGGAGAATAGAATCATAATTCATCCTAAAAAGTACATCGTTCATGAGCTGATATTGCTTAGCCTTCAACCTTAAATCTCTTTTCTTTGTATAATCAAGATTTGAAGGGGCATATCCGTTATTTAGATAGAATATGATATCAACATATAATGAATCAACATCGTTTAGGCTTTCCTCGCACATTTGTATCTCTGTAGATGGTATTTCGGAAATAAGCGATGCTCCAGCTAGCATTTTTCAAAAGCCTTGACCTTTAACAATATTTTTTGGTTTAATCTCAATGTCATATTCTTGTAATGTGGTAACCCAATTGGCTCTTTTCTCACCCACATCTTTCTGTACTAAAAGATTTCTCACCATTGGAAACAGTACTATGATATTTGTATGGGTTTAAAGTAAAAAGGGTCTAAAATATTTTATCGCTTTGAAAACAGCAAATGCTTGTCTCTCTACGTCTGAATAATTTAACTCAGCCCCTTGTAAATTTGAACTGAAAAAAGTAATTGGGGCTTCCACCTTGTCTTGATTTGGTTGAGTGAGTATCGCAGCATATGATTTATCAGATGCAAATGTATATAAAATAAAAGGGTTGGAAAAATTGGGTGTTGCTAAAGATGGAGCATTAACAATTGCTTGTTTGATCAAATTAAATGCTTCATATTTGTCTTGGCCCCATTTGAAGTTTGAGTTCTTTTTAATCATTGCCTGTAAAGGAGACATGATTCTTGAAAAATCTGGAACAAATCTCTTTACAAAGTTAATCTGGACAAGGAAAGATTGCATAGCTTTCTTGTTGTGAGGCAAAGGTACTTCGGAAATTTCCTTGATTCTGTCAGGATCGATGTGGATTCCAGATTTCGACACTATGAATCCAAGAAGTTTTCCTTCACTTAATGCAAAAAAGGATTTTTTTGGGTTAAGTGAAATTCCATACCTTTGACACCGTTGGAAGATCTGTTTTAAATATCTGATATGATTGCCTCGCTTCTTTGAATATACAGTTATATAATCTAGGTACATTACTACCAATTTGCTTACTAATCCTTTAAATGCGATGTCCATGGCTCTTTGAAATGTGGCACCAGCATTAATCAGACCAAAAGGCATCTTTTGATAGGCGTAAGTACCCCATTTGGTCCTGAATGTGGTTTTTAATTGATCATCGAGATGGACCAACACTTGGTTATAACTGGAGAAACCATCCAAGAAGGACATTAATTCTAATCCTGCAACTGCATGTAATATTTTCTCCATAGGAGGTAAAGGAAAATTATCTTTTTGGCAAGCTTTATTCAGATTTCGAAAGTCAATGCAAATTCTAATGTCTCCGTTCTTTTTTGTAACGGGAACCATATTGGAAACCCATTGAGAATGTCGTACGGGAAAAATGATTTTGGCTTTCAATAGCTTATTAAGCTCAGATTTGATCTGGTTTTCTAAATTAGGATGTATCTTTCTCAGTTTCTGCTAGACAGGTTTTTCATCATTTATCATTGGGATAGTATGTTGGATGATAGAAGTGTCATAAGTCTTAAGTTCATCGTAGTTCCAAGCAAAGACACTTTTGTATTGTTTCAAGAGACGAACATACGCTAGTTTTTCTTCAGGAGCCAGGCCAAGGCCTAGGTTGATATTCTGTGGCTTGGTATCAGTTCCTAGATTCACTAATTCGTAGTTCAAAGTTGAACTTTGAAGCTTTGAATTGGTTGATCTTTTGAATTGATCTTTTAAATCATATAGATCTTCTAATTTGACTACTGATTTTGGCATAGCATTATTAGTGCTATCTTGTTGCAATTGTCTGTCATGTTGGTCCTCATCAATTATCTGATTAGTATAAGATCCCTGAGAGGTGAGGAAGCTTACAATATTAGGATCATCGTTGAAAATTCTCCAATTTGTAATGTTATCAAGAATTGAGGGTCTAAAGATTAATTCAATTGAAAATCTATTGGGGCTAAAGTCTTCTGAGGGAATGAGCTTGGAAGCCACGTTTGCTAAGAGGTCGACACTAGCATTCTGGATTCTAGGAATTGATGAAATATTAAATGCTATAAAATGTTCAGTCAGATCTTGTACTAAAGATTGGTAATGCTTTAAATGACCTGATAGACAATGTATAGTATTCCGTACCTGTCTGACAACAATTTCATAATCTCCAAAGACTTGTAGATATTTGATGTTCAATCCGATTTCTTTTTATAATCCTTGGACTAAAGCCACATATTCTGCGGTATTATTGGTGCAATCGAACTCGAGTCTACAAGTTAGCATAGTTTTGTTTCCTTCTGGGCTAACTAATACGCATCCTGCTCCTGCTCCTTCATTAGACTTAGAACTGTCAAAAAATAACTTCCAAAATAAAGATTTATTTACAGGATTATCTATAAAATTAATACATTTAGAACTATCTGTCTGAGAAAAATTTTCTACTTGAGATAAAACAGAATTTTCTAAGTAAGGTGAAGTGTGAGCATTGAAATTTCCTAAGAAAGAATCAACAAAATAGTTGCCAATTATATTATTGTTGTATGCTACCGGTTTGTTTACTCCTTCCAATTTTGTTACATGTATTTCTAATGCCTTTCTCGCTCAACCTTTATCTGATTTGGCTTACCGTTGTAAGGGAGCCACATATGCAACCAATCAGTTGCAAAATATCCATGAAGCTTTCTGACCAATCCCTGCTAAGAATTAAGCCATAGAATTCTGGAATGTCTGCAACTAAAATATCGATAACTTGACATACCTTTGGATTGGATTACAGCCTTATAGTAACCTAATTTAATTCGCTGATCACTTCAACTTGCGACTGATCCAGCTGCACTGTATGCACAACAGATTTTTGAGGTTGAACGTTCATCTTTGCAAAAATTGATTTAGGTAAAATATGGATGAGGCTCCTGAATCCACTAAACAATTATGCAAAATTTTATTGAAAATTTCATAAGTAAGAAGAAATGGCGGAGTATGAGATCTTGACCTTCCTCCAATTAGGGCGATGTCATTTGGCTCAACTTTGTTAATCACAGTATTTAGAGGTCTTCCCATCTCATGGGAAGCTTGCGAGATTACAGTGGTGGGCATTGGTGCAACTGATACTGCATGCAATTCTTTCAAAAGGAGATTTTGCTGATGTTTTAACTTGCTCAATTCATAAAAAGTGATGTTGGCCCTAGTATTCTTCATGTGTTCTATGATGTTATACTCCATTTCATCCAAAACAATCAATGTTTTAGATGGAGTTGGTGAATCTGTTTGGACTAGGCTTGTTTGAGTCACTCTGGATGTAGTTTCCTTGACTGCCACTTTATCCTTAGGCATTGAGGTTACGCTTTTTGGCTTAGGAGTAGACTGAAGAGGATCAAGTTGATTTCTACTTCGAGTACTAACTGGCGATGCCTCTTGATCCTTTTCATCGGGGAGGATGAAATCCCACATACCTTGTAATTCTACAACTTCTTCTTCATCGATAGGCACGTCGGTAGTAATTTCCTTTTCTTCTTCTTCTGATTCAGAACTTGTAATAGCGCTAGGAGGCTTTGAATCATTCGAAGGATTTCTTCTATAAGGCTTATAAGGCTTTTTAGAAGAAGTCTCTGCTACTTGTTTCTTTATATCAACCATTTCGTTAGTATGGTCTTCAAAACTTTTTGCAATCCTTATAAATCGAATGGGTCTTTGGGCTGTTCTTTCTTTGGATCTTCTTTGAAAGAAACCTTTTTGGATTTACGTTCTTCAATGGCGTTTTTCTTTTCTAGAGCTGTGATACATTTCTCTACCGCTATTGCTTCCTTCATATTTCCATCTAAAGTTGTTTTGTTAGCTCTATCAGCGAAGATTGCTATGTTTGATGGTAATGTAGAGATGTACCATTCACTTTGTACTTCTTCACTAGGTTTAGAAGCAGTAAGAATTTTGTTCAATAGTTTATTAAAACACTAGTTAAAATCTTCGATAGGTTCCTTTGACTCAGCTCTAAGTTTAGACAGGTCATTGACTAATGTTGCAGTGGACCTGTCATCACCAAACATAGTCAAGACTTGTTCTTGGAAGATGTCCCAACAAGTAATAGACCCGGATGGTAATGAGAAATACCATGATCCAGCTGCTCCTTGCAATGTGTAAGGGAATAGCTGAACAATAGCGTCTTCATTAGTGACCCCATTAAGATTGATGGATAACATAAAATTATTTATGTGTTCTTCCGCTAGCATGCCTGCTTCAGGATTAAACTTAGGCAGCCATTTTTCAGGAAGGGTCAGTAGTTGACTCAAGGGCGCAGGCATTAAGACTGCCCCCAGGTTGTTCCATGGCATTTGGGCCATCGTTGAACTGCTAATAGAGGAAAGTGCAGAAGATGATCCCTACGGCTGGGAAGATGAGGATATTATAGTTCCTGATGTTTGAGAAGGAGATGTTGAAGTTCCAGTGGTATGATGGACGATGATTTGAAGTGGAGAAATGGATGGTTGACTTTGCGGTGGGGAAGTTGAGATGGATGATGATGACAAAAGAGTCTCACTATCAGACCCTTTAGGTGATTTCCTGGCTCTCCTCCTTGTAGGTAGAGGTAACTTAGTTGGCTCAATACCAAACTTTTCACTCTTTAATCTAGTGAGAAGATGAGTAGGATTATATCACGAAGTCACACTACCTTGAGATTTATCAGATCTTTGAGATGATATTGAAAATCGTTGAAGTTTATGAATCAAATATTCAACTTCAGTAGGTTCAATAGTATATTTCTCTGAAATATTAGGGTTTATGGCAGTGGTTGTTGTTGTTTCGACTTCTTGCTCAAGATTTGGAGATTCTAAGTGCGATGGAGAAGTCGGGGGAGATGGTGAGGGTGATTTACTCTCAGAATGGTATTTAGATTTAGACTTTCTTTTCATTCACAGTTATGGCCCTCCTTCTAGAGCCAAATATGTGGAAGCCTCGAAAATCAGGTCTACAACAAGGGGGATACCCACCCGGTCCAGACCTTGGTTAGAAGCTCCTTTTCCGTTTGGTATAGTGGGTCTGACTAGGGATATGGGACCAGTTTCCCAATATATGTGTGTGTGTGTTGAGAATTGATATTTCTTAGCTAATGATTCCTCTTTATTCTAAATCTAATCTATCAACATGCAATTGTAATCTAATAAACAGAAATATCTAATTCTAAACTAACCTGGGATGTAATCTTTCCTTTATGCGATCTAAAATGATTTCAGATGACAGTTGGTAATAAAGATCATTCAACTGCTATGAAAAAAAAATTCAATAAAGATAAACTATTTCATATAAAAGTTAGATGAAACAGTTGTGAAAAACATATCGCATAGTAAGCTACTCATATACTAAGCATAAATAAATAGCTATCACCTTACAAAAGTGCCAAGTGATAAATCGAGCATTTAATCATTCATATATAAATAACTGAACATGAATATCAACATAACACATAAGCAGAAATAGTTAAGAGATAAAAGTACCATTTATAACTAGTTCTACTCATGAGCTCCAGCAATAATGATCTATTTCTTCTTAATCCAACATCCACTAAGAGTACAAAAGTGCAACATCAGTAGTAGATATTAAATGCAGATATCAATAAATCCTATTCCATTCATTCATGAAAACCTCCTCGGAGGGTGCAAAAGTGCATGTTCTGAGGACAAGTTTTTGATAAATTTCTTGACCCTTCTCTAAATGCATGAGAAGGGTTTAAATACTACTAACTAATTCTAAAAATAATTTATTACAAAAAATGTAGGATGCGGTTTAAATGACCGTCCTCATTTCAGGCAAAAATAAAGCAAAACTAAAACTAAAACTACTAACTAACTATTTATGTATCTACTCCTTAAAATCGCATGCGTTCAACATTTTCTTGAGGAGAGTTGGCTGGTTGACTTCTGCCTTTAGCTGTCCTGCGAAAACGAAATCTATAAGAGCTGGCACCATTTTCTCGGTAGAATTGATGACACATTTGAGAGTCATGCAGTGGCTTTGTGGCTTTACCAAGTATGCCCAGTAAGAATCCCAATTCAACCTGGTTAACCTTTGGATTGATTCTGAGCTTTGTTTTCTTTATACGTGATATCAACATCATCTAGTATCCATTTAACCATGTCCATATATGGGAGAATTTTGGGTTTCACTGCTATCCTGTGCAAGAAAGAACATGCTAGATTTGTAATAGATGCCTCAGAAGACCTGTTTGAGCCTACAGTGGCTGTTACCTCCAT
Source organism: Pinus tabuliformis (assembly GCA_031772625.1). Taxonomy (NCBI): domain Eukaryota; kingdom Viridiplantae; phylum Streptophyta; class Pinopsida; order Pinales; family Pinaceae; genus Pinus; species Pinus tabuliformis. Next base: position 481,629,030 of record CM062819.1, read on the forward strand.
TACTTTGGGATCTTCTTCCTCAAGTAAACCATTCATGCCTTCCCAAGTAGTGATACCGGCATCTCTGTTGCAGGTGGTGTCTGTATATAAGGGAGCCATCTCTTTATCTTCGGAACTGGGAGCTTTACCCTTCTTTCCCATAGTATCTTGTTCTTTGCTCTGTATACTTCTCAGTTCTTCGCTCCTGCAGTTTACAAATGAGGTGAGAACGATGATAAGAAAAGGTGATGGGAAAGCTTTAAATGCAGAAAACATATAAAATATATCACCTTACGTGAACTGGCTCCTTGATAAGATCAAAATCATATTTCATTAATAGTTGCCAACTAACTCATTAATTAACATAAATGTGCATAATTGGGCCTCAGTTTATGGAAAAAGATTTCTTGAATGACGGGTCGTGAAGATCTGCGATAAGGCTATTTTGCGATTTGCTTCATAATATCGCAGATCGCAGTATCGCAAAATCGCAATGTCGCAATATCGCAAATCCTTTATGTGCGGCAAGAATTCGTCAATGTGTTTTTTGCGAAATGCGATTTGTGAGATGCGATATCGCATATCAGTGTTTTGGAGGTACTTCAGCATAGGTGAGGTTTAATGCATGCGATGCGATGAGGGTTTTTCATGCATGATTTCGCATCGCGATTTCGCATTTTTAGAATTCTGCTTGTGAGAAGGTATCCTTTACCCTTTTTGCAATGCAACGTGCTTTAAGGAGTGATTTCCTTCTAACTTATCATAAAACTTAAGTCTTTTTATGTTTTTGAGGGTATTCTCCTAAGTTTATGATAGTAAGTTTTATTGAAAAAGGAAATACAAGCATTAATTGATTTTTTTAATTTTGAATAAGGGTCCCCACTTATTTAGTATTAGTGCTAATATTAAATAAGAAGGGGGGTTGTTGCTAGCCACAACAGGTGCCTCCTAGTGCACCTAGGATAGAAAATGGCCAAGGCTCTCTTTGCTTCCTCCTGATTTCTCTTAATGTGCATAGTGTTGATTTGTGAGGAAAGGGTTTGCATCATATCACTCTTGAAATCTTCCAGCATGTTTCCAATTTCAGCCTTGATGGATGAGTTGGAAGAGGATGTACTGACCATAGGTTTACTACCCCTACCCTTTTTCCTGGCTACACTAGAATGGTTTCTAAAGATAGTCTTGATGTCCTCATAGGGTAACTAGTAGATATCTCCTCCTGCTAACAAGTCTAGGGTATCCAAAAGATCTTCCCTTACTCCCCTAAGCAGGACCAACTTTAGTGACTCGGGGTCAAGTGTGCACCTGACCCTTTTGTAACCAAGGTGGAATCTTTCTTCATAATCCTCTAGGGATTCATCATTGCCTAAGATCATCCTAAAAATTTCTTCTTTAGTGTCCTTAGGCCTATAGTAGTCGTGATACTTATTGTTGAAGGCTTTTTGCATGTGAGCCCAAGTTGTGATGTTATCCTCGGGTAAACACAAAGTTGCATCCTTGAGGGTAGATGGAAATAGTTTCAACTTCTTCTCATCATCTGTATAGCCATAGGTTCAACATATAGCAACAAACTCAAATAGGAAAGTGTTAGGGTATTCTATGGTTAGGCCATGGAAATGAGGAAGGGCAGAGGGGCACATATTTTTCATCTTAGTGTCCCTATTGTTTTCCATGATGGGGAAGACACACTCAACTCTCTCTCTCTATTCCCTCTATCATTTCTGTTTTCAGCCAATGGCTCGGTAGGAATGGGTTCTTTTTCTTCCCCCGTAGGTTCTTCAAATATGTCTGGTTGCTCACCTAAGGGTTCCTCCAGTTCACAGACACCGAAGAAGAGGGAAGGTTGGTTGTTGGATGTAGTGGGTGTATTTGGAAAAAAATTCCATAAGTTATCCCTATTCCTATGAGACATGAAAGGAAATTCTTTTGGTTTGGTTTTGTGATTTCTTTTCAAATTTTGAAAGTGCTTTGTAGAACTAAATTTGCATATGGAATGAAAACTACTAACTGAATGAAAAAACTAATTTCTAAATTGAAATCTAACTTGTAGAATTAAAATTGCAAACTAAATGAGAACTACTGACTGAATGAAAATATTAGCTAATTGATTGAAATCTAACTTGCAGAATGGAAAGGAGGGCAAAGAATGAAAAATGAAAAGAAAACTAAATTACTTTTTCATAAATGAAACTAATGGCAATAGTAGAAACAATAAGTAGAAGAAAGAAAGCAGTAATCACATATTACTCAGACACCTCCCTAGAAACGGTGCCAAAAAGTGATTAACACCAGTATTGCAGCAAGAATGCTGCAACTCCTAGGCTACCAACTTTACTTTATCAACTCGGGGTTTGTACAAACTTGGAGGTGACAGTGTTGTATACACAAGTAAAAGTGATGGTTTTGCCTTCTATCACTTGTTCGACTAGCGAGAGACCACTGGGGGTTTTCAAGATAGACTTCTATGGATTTAGATGAAGCTTGGTTTATTGATGAAAGAAAGGGAAATCTACTCTAAGAGAGAGCTGATCTATTGCAATAATGAAAAAGACCGAAATTCAATGCTAAATCACACCATTTCCTGATTAACTGCTAAGAAACTATGCTTTGCAATAATTCTAAATTAAAATGAACCAAATGATATTATCTAAGTATGGAAGTTAAAATCATCAAACATCACTATTGTGCAAGTAAAGGGACTGAAATAACTTTGTTTTGTCTTTTTGTTCTTTTCATGCAAAATCAAATATGCAAACTAATCTCTTTTGGTGATGTGGTAGGTGGTTTAGGGATATTTGAGGATGGCTGGAAAGTTTAGGAGATGAATGGATGGTTTGGGAGACCCTTGGGTGACCTTTGGGGGCTTCCTAAAGGTTTTCCCTCAATTTAGCCACAAAACAGACCACTACAGGAAAACCTATAGGATGTACTAGAAACCTATAGGATTCCCTGTATTTCTACAGGATACAACCAAGAGAAAAACGAGAGGTGTTGGAGGTGATGGAAGGCTTAGGGAAGGTGTTTTATGGGCGTAATGGAGTGATAAAAGGCCTAGGATCACTCAGAAGTCAACAACAAGGCTAGGATATGGTTGGATTCACTCAATGTGCTTGGAAGAATTTTTATGTAAAATGATGAAATTAGTGAAGGCAATGGTGAAATCAAGGAATAATTATGGAAGATGAAGTGGAAGGTGATTGATGGCTATGAGGTCTCTATCTTCTCCTAAAGCACCTGCTCTGCATTAAACGTGTATAATTTATAAAAAGTCATGTAAACAAGAAGCATTCTCATAAGCTAGAAAAGCAGAATTAATGAAATAATTATCTACCTTATGCATGAGGAAAGTAACTGAAAGGAATGGAATCATGGATGAGATCTACTGCAATAATGGAGATAGAATAGATGGAAATGCAAGCCTACTTTGCGAAACTGATCAAATTCTAGCTTAAATATAGTAAACTCTTAAAGCTTATGAAAGAAATAGAGCTCTCTGTTTTTGGGGTTACATAAGGGTCCCTTCCTCAAATCATGATCCCAGAGGGAAGAAGTGAGGCCAAGACACCTATTGACAATCTTTTTGTGCTTCTTTTATCCCTGCCAATCATGCTACTGAAGTGAGGCACAAATGGAATCAAACTAATAAACAACCAGTCAAATCTACACTACTTGCAATGAAAATACCTCTAAAGACAAATTAACAATGAAGCTATGAAACTAAACTAAACATACAGATACAAAAAGAGGAGCCTTGGCTACTAGGGTTGGGCCCTAACCCAAGAGCTTCAGCCCTCTGAGTTAACTTAGTGCTGGCTCAAAACAAAACTCATTCTTATTACCAAACAGAAAATTACATCAAAATCTTCCACAAGTCTGGAGCTCGAAAATAACTTAGAGTTTTACAACAAAAATTCGAATCCTAATGAGGCTCTAGGCCTCTCTACTTATACAACTGAAGTCCCCAATGACTTCCTTAAAATTAGGGAGGCTCGGCTCCCAAACTCGAGATAAAATAGCTCTTTGTCTCTCACTTGCTTGGTTGCCTTCTAATCCTCATGACTTGGCTACTTCCACTCCGAGCTAGTGTGATAAATGGAGGAATATTCGAATAGGGGAGAAGTAAATGAGGAGGATTTACCTCCTAAAAACCCTCTCCCTTGTCCCATTTGAGTTTCAACCTTAGTCTTTGCCAAAATTCCTTGATTTTATCCTTCAAACCTGCATTCCATGCATATTAGTCCACTAGGCATGATATTCCACTCTAACTCATCTCATAAACAAAATATAATCAAAAACATGTAATAAGTTGTAAGAAAATTTGGTTTGACTAAGCTAGGAGGTGAATTAAGGCCCATATAATCAGCCAATGATGAGGCTCATCACTCGTCCACTTCAATATATTTAGCAAATTTTGGTTTGGAAATGAATATGTGTTTAATTTCATACTGAATGTGCAGTTCATATGCCAACTCTTCCAAGAATGCTTTTCTTGTCATGCTGATTCTTCCACCTGTAAATTTAGAGCTGTCTTTGGCCTTGGTCATCAATTTCTCATTGTAATCGGGCCACATGATAAGTTTAACGTTTATTACTAATAAATTAGGAAGTCCCTTTTTGTAGAGGGCTTCCAGCTTGTTGAAGAATCTCTGTACACCAATGTCTAGTATCTGGCACTTTTCTTCAAGTTGTATTCCCAAATTTCTCTTAGTCAACACCTTCTTGACTTCCAATATATTTTATGTTCTATATTAAATCTCCAACTCTTCTAATTCTTGTTTATTTTTAGAGTTGAGGAATTTGATGAGCTTAGTAGCTTCACTGGGTTTGTCACCCAACTTTTTTCTGACTTCCTTAATGGCTTCATTAGATCCTTCGATCAGTTCTTATTGCTCAAATATGATTTGTATTGAAGGCAAAATATCTATCATATCTTCATTGATCCATTTCCAAATATTTTCTTTGACCTGGGCCAAGGTATTACCCATGGTAGTGTCTTTTTCCATCTTCTACAATCTTTGGGGAAGTGTCTGAGATTTCTGAATCTCTGTCATGAGAGAATTCTCATATCTATTGCTCTGCTCCTCTAGGACTTTCATATCTTGTCTTAACTTCTTTATTTCTTCTCCCTGTATAGACATGTTTTCGAGGGATTGGGACAACTTAATTGAATCATCTGCAGTTGATGTGGGAAGTATTATAGAAGAGAATGTTCCTACTATTGTAGCTATTGTCGGAATTCCTGTTTAAAGTAGGGATGGAATTGGTATTGCATCAAGAGGAACCACTTGTAGTTGAGAACTATGCTCCTTCTCTTTGATAAATTTGTCCATCTTTGCTTCCATCTCCTTGATATGTGCACTCCGCTCCACTAGTATCTTTAATATTTATTCTTTCTGTAAGTCTGTCTCTCCTAACTCCTTTGATTAGGGATCTTCAGTTGCAAGAAACTTTAACTACTTCTTCAGGGCTGCTATGTCAACATTTTTCTTCTTAATAATTTCTTCCATGGCCTTTGAATTACTAGGATCAAAACCTGCTTTGATCACCGTTTCCTCCAAATATTCAATTCTGTTGTCTTTGGCCAGAGAGGAAACTTTCTCCAGTTTAAGCTGAGATTGAACACTATTTAAAGATAGATGTAATTTAGAAGCAGTGAGGGCAGTCTATGTGAAGGTCGAGTAGACCATTTCTCCTTTTGGCCTGTGCATGTCCATTTGATCCAAAGGATGGACATCCTTTGTGTCAAACTCAAAGGTAGTCTGCGTGAAGTCAGTGACTGATTTTGGTTGTGGAACCTGTGCCTGTAAGAATTCCATATGCATTCTCCCTTTCTCTATATCATAGGCCGAAATGAGCTTGTGTTGGATTGAGGAAGACTTCTTCCTGAATTGAGTAGAAATGTTGTCATGAATGGCTTCATTCCTTTGTTTAATTTCTTTATATCTTTGGAAAATATCCAACTGCCTATGTTTTGTGAATGTCTCTGGTGTATGAGGTGTTATAGCTGAAGTCTCTTTAGTAGTCGAGGATGATGGAGAATCATTGGTACTACTTTCAAGTGGAGCGGAGTGCACATATGTTGAAAATAATACTGAGAGGGGGGGGTGAATCAGTATTATCAGATCAATATTACTTTTTCAATGCTCAGAAACATATACGCTACTTCAGTTAAGTGAACCAGTGATCCAGGTGGATATTGGTGGCCACCTGCCAGGTCCACCTGGACCCCCACCATTGTCTTTCTCAGCATTTTCAGTTTCCTTAATTGTAGCACAGTTTACTATTTTTAGCAGTTTTTTGGGTCCTGAACTTCCAGAGCCGTTTTGAGGCCCTAAACGACGTTTTTCTTGGAATTCTGGGGCGACCGAGCCCTATGTTGCCCCCCAAAGTGGTAGTACTCGGATAGATCTTTCTAACGAGCTATCGTACGCGTCAAACGGAGATCGTATGCCAAAGTTACGACCCCGGGAAATTGATGTACCAATTTACCCAAACGGGGCCCACAATTTGGCGTTTCATCTTCTAGGGTTAGGTTTCGGTATGTGAAGGGTTTTCCATTGTTTCTCAACAATAAATAGGCCTTCGAGCCTCATTGTAATACAGTTCAGAACAGTTCAGAGGCATGTAGCCATCACATCTCTTCTCAGAGATAAGCTACCATCGCCCTAGCTAGTTTATTGCCATTTCTGTTTGTAAGCATATTTCAGTATTTTCCATTAATGAAATGAAGTATTATTTCCGCTGCATCTTTGTGTATATGGTTATCTCTGTAATTTGTTGCGTTCCTGTTTAAATCCGGATCAGTGGTATCAGAGCGGTCTGCTTTTTCTCTGTTTTTCTTTGCATGTCCCCAACAAGGTCGGGATATAAGGAGTTAGGGCTTGAACTGGTTGAACCTTTGCAAGACCAGCCTCGCAAATCCCGACGGCCTCCCATGGCGGACGAGAAGAAAGACGAGGGGGCAGGAGATCCCATCAAAATCTTGCTCGAAGAAGCGCTCGAGCGACAACGGAACGCGATGATGGACAGCTTTGCGCAGATCCTTCAGCGGCTACCCAGAAGCGGCGCATCGGCTTCCAGTAGCTCCTCTGGAAATGCCACACCCTTTAAGGTACAAGTTAATTTTGAAATCCCCATATTCGAGGGTCAGATAGACGCCGATGCCGTAGATAAATGGTTAAATCTGCTAGAGGGTTATTTTTCTGTTCATGAATTTTCGAGTCGGGAAAAGATTGTTTTTGCTCTTCTCAAAGCAGCCCCCCACGTCAAGGACTGGTGGGAAACCTACTGCGAGCAGAAGGATGAAAGTACTGGCTCACTATTTTCAGCCGCACCCACCTGGGATTCGTTCCGGGATGCCATCAAGGAGCAGTACTACCCTGTCGGAAGCTATGAGGATGAATACATAAAGTGGACCACGCTGCGGCAGGGAAGGGACCAAGACGTGCCGGAGTTCACCAATCTTTTCCATACCCTTCGCACAAAGTTGGGTATCAAGGATTCGGAGCAACATTTGATACTCAAATACCGTGGCTGCCTGCACAAGTACATCCAGGAAGAAATACAGTTCTTAAACATCCCCTCGCTCGGCGCAGCATACCGGTATGCTGTCAAGGTCGAGCAGAAGTTTAAACAAAAGAAGCGAGACTTTGGATCTGCGAATCCAAAGCAGGGGAAAGGTGCCCCTAAACCACAGAACAAAGGACAAAGCCAAGGCGGGACAGCCCAAGACAACCAGCCGAAGCTGCAAGCAAAGAGCAACGCCGCGAAGCCGAGAAAGGACACTGGAAAATGGTGCGAGTTCCATAAGAGCTCCACTCACAACACAAGTGAGTGTCGGGCCAAGCAGTCACTGGTGGCTGAGCTAAAGGTTTCAGAATCAGATGCATGTTCCGACTCTGAGTCAGAACCCGATAAGGGGTATGAAAAAGGGAAGCAGATCATTGATGCGGATCCCAGCGCCACTGTTGCTACCGCAAAGATCCAGAAAAATGAACCCGAAGATCCAGAGGAGGAGGAGCGTCTCTTCCACTCCCAGATGTGGGTAAAGGGCTCCCCGATACAGTTCATTGTTGATAGCGGGAGTCAAAAGAACCTCATTTCGGCAGAGGTCGTGAAGCGGTTGGGCTTACCGACCACAGCACATCCACAACCATACACCATTGGGTGGCTTCACCAAGGGCGAGATCTTCGCGTGAGCCAGCAGTGTCGCCTTCCATACAACATCAAGCCCTTCACGGATGAGGTATTGTGTGACATTGCTCCCCTTGAAGTTTGTGATGTATTACTAGGACAACCATACTTGTGGAAGCGACATGCTGTGTATGAATCAAGGCCCCGTGCTGTTATTATTACATTGGGAAATAAGTTGTTCAGGATACCAGAGGTAGCACCACCTGCCGCCATCTCTTTGATTACTGCAAAACAATGCAGTAAGATCATTTCCAAAACCAGGAAATTTGTTTTCCTGATGATACGCCCTCAAGGGAAGAAGAAGACAGTGGCCGCGGCCTCCAAACGGGGTTCCTCTGCACGGCAGCTACAGATGGACAAGATTGTGGAGGAGTACGAAGACATCTTCACCTCCCCGGCAGGGGTTCCTCTGCACTGTCAAGTCAAGCACTCCATCGATCTGACCCCAGGTGCGCCGCTACCCAATGGACCAATTTATCGGCGCTCCGTTCTGGAGAACAATGAAATCAAGAGACAGATTCAGGAGCTCCTGCAGAAAGGTCACATCCGTCCGAGTTCTTCGCCCTGTGGGAGCCCGATAGTGTTGGTACAGAAGAAGGATGGGACGTGGAGACTCTGTATTGACTATCGGGCGCTGAACAAGATCACTGTCCGTAATAGGTACCCGATCCCGCGGATTGATGACCTCCTAGACCAACTAAAGGGGGCGAAATATTTCAGCAAGATCGATCTGAAGTCAGGATATCACCAGGTACCAATTGAACCCTCAGATGTGTGGAAGACTGCCTTCAAATCCAAGGAGGGCCTCTTCGAATGGTTGGTCATGCCTTTCGGATTGACGAATGCTCCTGCAACCTTTATGAGGCTAATGGATGACATCTTGCGGCCATTCACCAACTCCTTTGTAGTAGTATACTTGGATGACATTCTGATCTTCAGCCAGAGTTGGGAAGAGCACCTCCACCACATCCGACAGGTTCTCCAAACACTGCGGCAACACAAGCTATGTGCCAATTTGGAGAAATGCACTTTTGGCATGACCGAGGTTCAGTATCTGGGATACATCATTGATGAACAGGGGGTGCATGTCGATCCAGCCAAGGTCCAAGTCATTCGGGATTGGCCCTCTCCAACCACTCTAACAGAGCTCCGCAGCTTTCTAGGTCTTGCCAACTTCTACCGCAGGTTTGTGTTGGGATTTTCTCATATTTCTTGGCCCTTGAGTCAAGTCACCAAGGGCGGGGCGAAAGCAAAATTCTTTTGGTCTGAATCTCAACAGAAGGCATTCAGGGAGTTGAAGGATCGCCTCTGCACGGCACCAGTGCTCGCGTTACCAGATTTACAACAACCATTTGAGGTCGAGACAGATGCCTCTGACTATGCTATTGGGGCAGTCCTTACTCAACATGGACATCCAGTGGCATATCACAGTGAAACACTTTCAGACACAGTCCGGAAGTACCCCACTTATGATAAAGAGATGTATTCCATTGTACAGGCCTGCCGACAATGGAAGCATTACATTTTGGGGAAGGAAACGGTCATCCACACAGACCACCGACCTCTGCAGTTCATACAGACCCAAGGGAAATTGCAGAATGATCGCCATCAGAAGTGGTCTACATACCTGCAACAGTTTCACTTGAATATCAAGTATAAAAAGGGCAGCACCAATAATGTTGCAGATTGCCTCAGTCGACCACCGATCATGGCGCTAACCACCGTGCTCAACTCTTGCGGGCACGAGACTTCTGATTGGCCACTTCTCTACAAAAGCGACCCAGAATTCGGCCACACATACCAGACACTCTTGGAGGGTCGGCAGGTTGCAGATTTTCACCTCCAGGATGCCCTATTATGCCACCTCGGTCACCTCTGTGTTCCTTCAAGCGAGCGTGCCAAGATGATTTGGGAAGCACACTACAGTCGGGCTGCTGGGCATTTCGGGGTCGAGAAAACAGTGGCAGTACTGCAAAACTATTTCTATTGGCCGAATCTTCGACAGGATGTTGGGAAGTACATCCGATCATGTACTGCCTGTGCCATTGCCAAACCGACCATTAAGAAGCAAGGCCTCTATACCCCGTTGCCTACCCCTAGTCGACCTTGGGAATCCATCTCCATGGATTACATGTCAGGCCTTCCTTCCACTAAGCATGGAAATGACTGTGTTTTTGTGGTCGTCGACAGGTTCTCAAAGATGGCCATTATGATGGCCTGCAAGAAGAATATCACAGCAGAAGCCACTGCTAAACTCTTCTTTGAACGAGTGTGGGTGCACTTTGGGATCCCACAGTCTATCATCTCAGATCGGGACAGTCGGTTTCTCAGCACATTTTGGTCCAGTCTCTGGTCAATGCTGGACACCAAACTCACGAAGTCCACAGCCTTCCATCCTCAAACTGATGGCCAGACAGAGGTTGTCAACAGAATGATTGTGCACATTCTGCGCATGTATAACTCAAAGCATCCACGCACATGGGACGAGAGCCTCCCCTATGTTCAGCACAGCTACAACCGAGCTCTTCACAGCTCCACTGGCCATAGCCCTTTTCAGGTGGGTTTAGGATTCCAGCCACTATGCCCCATTGATGTGGCCATGCCACTTGCAGCTACTCACATGAATTCAGCTCATGTCCAGTCCGAAACAGATAAGGCCACCAGCTTCATTGAGCGCATCCAACATATTCGCCAGCAGGTCCATGACATTCTTGAGAAATCAAATGCCAAGTACAAGCAGCGACATGATCAACACCGGGTGCCACACAAGTTTCAGGTGGGCGACAAAGTCTGGTTGCATTTGCAAAAGGAACGCCTTACTGGAGCCTATCGGAAATTGAGACCACTTCGATATGGTCCTTACACCATTACTAAGGCTATGGGAGACAATGCATTTGAGCTCAGCATTCCCCCATTCCTTGGCCTGCACCCAGTGTTCAATGTGGACCGCCTTCGGCCATACTTTCCACCATTGCTAGACACATCCGACATTGCAGAACAGCTCAAACCCACAGAATTAAATCCAGATTGCATGGAACAAGCTGCAACTGATCGGATCATGGACACACAGATCAAGAACACTCGCCAACAGCATATCCAACTGTATCGAGTTGTCAAAGCAGGCCAACTCCTTCAGCAGGGCAAGTGGCTCACCAGGGAACAAGTTCAGCAGAGGTTTCCTCATCTCATGGAGGAGCTCAACGCAATGGGGACCATTGCTTCCTAACGGGGGAGGAATGATCCAGGTGGATATTGGTGGCCACCTGCCAGGTCCACCTGGACCCCCACCATTGTCTTTCTCAGCATTTTCAGTTTCCTTAATTGTAGCACAGTTTACTATTTTTAGCAGTTTTTCGGGTCCTGAACTTCCGGAGCCGTTTTGAGGCCCTAAACGACGTTTGTTTTGGAATTCTGGGGCGACCGAGCCCTATGTTGGCTCCCCCAAAGTGGTAGTACTCGGATAGATCTTTCTAACGAGCTATCGTACGCGTCAAACGGAGATCGTATGCCAAAGTTACGACCCCGGGAAATTGATGTACCAATTTACCCAAACGGGGCCCACAATTTGGCGTTTCATCTTCTAGGGTTAGGTTTCGGTATGTGAAGGGTTTTCCATTGTTTCTCAACAATAAATAGGCCTTCGAGCCTCATTGTAATACAGTTCAGAACAGTTCAGAGGCATGTAGCCATCACATCTCTTCTCAGAGATAAGCTACCATCGCCCTAGCTAGTTTATTGCCATTTCTGTTTGTAAGCATATTTCAGTATTTTCCATTAATGAAATGAAGTATTATTTCCGCTGCATCTTTGTGTATATGGTTATCTCTGTAATTTGTTGCGTTCCTGTTTAAATCCGGATCAGTGGTATCAGAGCGGTCTGCTTTTTCTCTGTTTTTCTTTGCATGTCCCCAACAAGGTCGGGATATAAGGAGTTAGGGCTTGAACTGGTTGAACCTTTGCAAGACCAGCCTCGCAAATCCCGACGGCCTCCCATGGCGGACGAGAAGAAAGACGAGGGGGCAGGAGATCCCATCAAAATCTTGCTCGAAGAAGCGCTCGAGCGACAACGGAACGCGATGATGGACAGCTTTGCGCAGATCCTTCAGCGGCTACCCAGAAGCGGCGCATCGGCTTCCAGCAGCTCCTCTGGAAACGCCACACCCTTTAAGGTACAAGTTAATTTTGAAATCCCCATATTCGAGGGTCAGATAGACGCCGATGCCGTAGATAAATGGTTAAATCTGCTAGAGGGTTATTTTTCTGTTCATGAATTTTCGAGTCGGGAAAAGATTGTTTTTGCTCTTCTCAAAGCAGCCCCCCACGTCAAGGACTGGTGGGAAACCTACTGCGAGCAGAAGGATGAAAGTACTGGCTCACTATTTTCAGCCGCACCCACCTGGGATTCGTTCCGGGATGCCATCAAGGAGCAGTACTACCCTGTCGGAAGCTATGAGGATGAATACATAAAGTGGACCACGCTGCGGCAGGGAAGGGACCAAGACGTGCCGGAGTTCACCAATCTTTTCCATACCCTTCGCACAAAGTTGGGTATCAAGGATTCGGAGCAACATTTGATACTCAAATACCGTGGCTGCCTGCACAAGTACATCCAGGAAGAAATACAGTTCCTAAACATCCCCTCGCTCGGCGCAGCATACCGGTATGCCGTCAAGGTCGAGCAGAAGTTTAAACAAAAGAAGCGAGACTTTGGATCTGCGAATCCAAAGCAGGGGAAAGGTGCCCCTAAACCACAGAACAAAGGACAAAGCCAAGGCGGGACAGCCCAAGACAACCAGCCGAAGCTGCAAGCAAAGAGCAACGCCGCGAAGCCGAGAAAGGACACTGGAAAATGGTGCGAGTTCCATAAGAGCTCCACTCACAACACAAGTGAGTGTCGGGCCAAGCAGTCACTGGTGGCTGAGCTAAAGGTTTCAGAATCAGATGCATGTTCCGACTCTGAGTCAGAACCCGATAAGGGGTATGAAAAAGGGAAGCAGATCATTGATGCGGATCCCAGCGCCACTGTTGCTACCGCAAAGATCCAGAAAAATGAACCCGAAGATCCAGAGGAGGAGGAGCGTCTCTTCCACTCCCAGATGTGGGTAAAGGGCTCCCCGATACAGTTCATTGTTGATAGCGGGAGTCAAAAGAACCTCATTTCGGCAGAGGTCGTGAAGCGGTTGGGCTTACCGACCACAGCACATCCACAACCATACACCATTGGGTGGCTTCACCAAGGGCGAGATCTTCGCGTGAGCCAGCAGTGTCGCCTTCCATACAACATCAAGCCCTTCACGGATGAGGTATTGTGTGACATTGCTCCCCTTGAAGTTTGTGATGTATTACTAGGACAACCATACTTGTGGAAGCGACATGCTGTGTATGAATCAAGGCCCCGTGCTGTTATTATTACATTGGGAAATAAGTTGTTCAGGATACCAGAGGTAGCACCACCTGCCGCCATCTCTTTGATTACTGCAAAACAATGCAGTAAGATCATTTCCAAAACCAGGAAATTTGTTTTCCTGATGATACGCCCTCAAGGGAAGAAGAAGACAGTGGCCGCGGCCTCCAAACGGGGTCCCTCTGCACGGCAGCTACAGATGGACAAGATTGTGGAGGAGTACGAAGACATCTTCACCTCCCCGGCAGGGGTTCCTCTGCACTGTCAAGTCAAGCACTCCATCGATCTGACCCCAGGTGCGCCGCTACCCAATGGACCAATTTATCGGCGCTCCGTTCTGGAGAACAATGAAATCAAGAGGCAGATTCAGGAGCTCCTGCAGAAAGGTCACATCCGTCCGAGTTCTTCGCCCTGTGGGAGCCCGATAGTGTTGGTACAGAAGAAGGATGGGACGTGGAGACTCTGTATTGACTATCGGGCGCTGAACAAGATCACTGTCCGTAATAGGTACCCGATCCCGCGGATTGATGACCTCCTAGACCAACTAAAGGGGGCGAAATATTTCAGCAAGATCGATCTGAAGTCAGGATATCACCAGGTACCAATTGAACCCTCAGATGTGTGGAAGACTGCCTTCAAATCCAAGGAGGGCCTCTTCGAATGGTTGGTCATGCCTTTCGGATTGACGAATGCTCCTGCAACCTTTATGAGGCTAATGGATGACATCTTGCGGCCATTCACCAACTCCTTTGTAGTAGTATACTTGGATGACATTCTGATCTTCAGCCAGAGTTGGGAAGAGCACCTCCACCACATCCGACAGGTTCTCCAAACACTGCGGCAACACAAGCTATGTGCCAATTTGGAGAAATGCACTTTTGGCATGACCGAGGTTCAGTATCTGGGATACATCATTGATGAACAGGGGGTGCATGTCGATCCAGCCAAGGTCCAAGTCATTCGGGATTGGCCCTCTCCAACCACTCTAACAGAGCTCCGCAGCTTTCTAGGTCTTGCCAACTTCTACCGCAGGTTTGTGTTGGGATTTTCTCATATTTCTTGGCCCTTGAGTCAAGTCACCAAGGGCGGGGCGAAAGCAAAATTCTTTTGGTCTGAATCTCAACAGAAGGCATTCAGGGAGTTGAAGGATCGCCTCTGCACGGCACCAGTGCTCGCGTTACCAGATTTACAACAACCATTTGAGGTCGAGACAGATGCCTCTGACTATGCTATTGGGGCAGTCCTTACTCAACATGGACATCCAGTGGCATATCACAGTGAAACACTTTCAGACACAGTCCGGAAGTACCCCACTTATGATAAAGAGATGTATTCCATTGTACAGGCCTGCCGACAATGGAAGCATTACATTTTGGGGAAGGAAACGGTCATCCACACAGACCACCGACCTCTGCAGTTCATACAGACCCAAGGGAAATTGCAGAATGATCGCCATCAGAAGTGGTCTACATACCTGCAACAGTTTCACTTGAATATCAAGTATAAAAAGGGCAGCACCAATAATGTTGCAGATTGCCTCAGTCGACCACCGATCATGGCGCTAACCACCGTGCTCAACTCTTGCGGGCACGAGACTTCTGATTGGCCACTTCTCTACAAAAGCGACCCAGAATTCGGCCACACATACCAGACACTCTTGGAGGGTCGGCAGGTTGCAGATTTTCACCTCCAGGATGCCCTATTATGCCACCTCGGTCACCTTTGTGTTCCTTCAAGCGAGCGTGCCAAGATGATTTGGGAAGCACACTACAGTCGGGCTGCTGGGCATTTCGGGGTCGAGAAAACAGTGGCAGTACTGCAAAACTATTTCTATTGGCCGAATCTTCGACAGGATGTTGGGAAGTACATCCGATCATGTACTGCCTGTGCCATTGCCAAACCGACCATTAAGAAGCAAGGCCTCTATACCCCGTTGCCTACCCCTAGTCGACCTTGGGAATCCATCTCCATGGATTACATGTCAGGCCTTCCTTCCACTAAGCATGGAAATGACTGTGTTTTTGTGGTCGTCGACAGGTTCTCAAAGATGGCCATTATGATGGCCTGCAAGAAGAATATCACAGCAGAAGCCACTGCTAAACTCTTCTTTGAACGAGTGTGGGTGCACTTTGGGATCCCACAGTCTATCATCTCAGATCGGGACAGTCGGTTTCTCAGCACATTTTGGTCCAGTCTCTGGTCAATGCTGGACACCAAACTCACGAAGTCCACAGCCTTCCATCCTCAAACTGATGGCCAGACAGAGGTTGTCAACAGGATGATTGTGCACATTCTGCGCATGTATAACTCAAAGCATCCACGCACATGGGACGAGAGCCTCCCCTATGTTCAGCACAGCTACAACCGAGCTCTTCACAGCTCCACTGGCCATAGCCCTTTTCAGGTGGGTTTAGGATTCCAGCCACTATGCCCCATTGATGTGGCCATGCCACTTGCAGCTACTCACATGAATTCAGCTCATGTCCAGTCCGAAACAGATAAGGCCACCAGCTTCATTGAGCGCATCCAACATATTCGCCAGCAGGTCCATGACATTCTTGAGAAATCAAATGCCAAGTACAAGCAGCGACATGATCAACATCCGGGTGCCACACAAGTTTCAGGTGGGCGACAAAGTCTGGTTGCATTTGCAAAAGGAACGCCTTACTGGAGCCTATCGGAAATTGAGACCACTTCGATATGGTCCTTACACCATTACTAAGGCTATGGGAGACAATGCATTTGAGCTCAGCATTCCCCCATTCCTTGGCCTGCACCCAGTGTTCAATGTGGACCGCCTTCGGCCATACTTTCCACCATTGCTAGACACATCCGACATTGCAGAACAGCTCAAACCCACAGAATTAAATCCAGATTGCATGGAACAAGCTGCAACTGATCGGATCATGGACACACAGATCAAGAACACTCGCCAACAGCATATCCAACTGTATCGAGTTGTCAAAGCAGGCCAACTCCTTCAGCAGGGCAAGTGGCTCACCAGGGAACAAGTTCAGCAGAGGTTTCCTCATCTCATGGAGGAGCTCAACGCAATGGGGACCATTGCTTCCTAAGGGGGGAGGAATGATCCAGGTGGATATTGGTGGCCACCTGCCAGGTCCACCTGGACCCCCACCATTGTCTTTCTCAGCATTTTCAGTTTCCTTAATTGTAGCACAGTTTACTATTTTTAGCAGTTTTTCGGGTCCTGAACTTCCGGAGCCGTTTTGAGGCCCTAAACGACGTTTTTTTGGAATTCTGGGGCGAACGAGCCCTATGTTGCCCCCCAAAGTGGTAGTACTCGGATAGATCTTTCTAACGAGCTATCGTACGCGTCAAACGGAGATCGTATGCCAAAGTTACGACCCCGGGAAATTGATGTACCAATTTACCCAAACGGGGCCCACAATTTGGCGTTTCATCTTCTAGGGTTAGGTTTCGGTATGTGAAGGGTTTTCCATTGTTTCTCAACAATAAATAGGCCTTCGAGCCTCATTGTAATACAGTTCAGAACAGTTCAGAGGCATGTAGCCATCACATCTCTTCTCAGAGATAAGCTACCATCGCCCTAGCTAGTTTATTGCCATTTCTGTTTGTAAGCATATTTCAGTATTTTCCATTAATGAAATGAAGTATTATTTCCGCTGCATCTTTGTGTATATGGTTATCTCTGTAATTTGTTGCGTTCCTGTTTAAATCCGGATCAGTGGTATCAGAGCGGTCTGCTTTTTCTCTGTTTTTCTTTGCATGTCCCCAACAAGGTCGGGATATAAGGAGTTAGGGCTTGAACTGGTTGAACCTTTGCAAGACCAGCCTCGCAAATCCCGACGGCCTCCCATGGCGGACGAGAAGAAAGACGAGGGGGCAGGAGATCCCATCAAAATCTTGCTCGAAGAAGCGCTCGAGCGACAACGGAACGCGATGATGGACAGCTTTGCGCAGATCCTTCAGCGGCTACCCAGAAGCGGCGCATCGGCTTCCAGCAGCTCCTCTGGAAACGCCACACCCTTTAAGGTACAAGTTAATTTTGAAATCCCCATATTCGAGGGTCAGATAGACGCCGATGCCGTAGATAAATGGTTAAATCTGCTAGAGGGTTATTTTTCTGTTCATGAATTTTCGAGTCGGGAAAAGATTGTTTTTGCTCTTCTCAAAGCAGCCCCCCACGTCAAGGACTGGTGGGAAACCTACTGCGAGCAGAAGGATGAAAGTACTGGCTCACTATTTTCAGCCGCACCCACCTGGGATTCGTTCCGGGATGCCATCAAGGAGCAGTACTACCCTGTCGGAAGCTATGAGGATGAATACATAAAGTGGACCACGCTGCGGCAGGGAAGGGACCAAGACGTGCCGGAGTTCACCAATCTTTTCCATACCCTTCGCACAAAGTTGGGTATCAAGGATTCGGAGCAACATTTGATACTCAAATACCGTGGCTGCCTGCACAAGTACATCCAGGAAGAAATACAGTTCCTAAACATCCCCTCGCTCGGCGCAGCATACCGGTATGCCGTCAAGGTCGAGCAGAAGTTTAAACAAAAGAAGCGAGACTTTGGATCTGCGAATCCAAAGCAGGGGAAAGGTGCCCCTAAACCACAGAACAAAGGACAAAGCCAAGGCGGGACAGCCCAAGACAACCAGCCGAAGCTGCAAGCAAAGAGCAACGCCGCGAAGCCGAGAAAGGACACTGGAAAATGGTGCGAGTTCCATAAGAGCTCCACTCACAACACAAGTGAGTGTCGGGCCAAGCAGTCACTGGTGGCTGAGCTAAAGGTTTCAGAATCAGATGCATGTTCCGACTCTGAGTCAGAACCCGATAAGGGGTATGAAAAAGGGAAGCAGATCATTGATGCGGATCCCAGCGCCACTGTTGCTACCGCAAAGATCCAGAAAAATGAACCCGAAGATCCAGAGGAGGAGGAGCGTCTCTTCCACTCCCAGATGTGGGTAAAGGGCTCCCCGATACAGTTCATTGTTGATAGCGGGAGTCAAAAGAACCTCATTTCGGCAGAGGTCGTGAAGCGGTTGGGCTTACCGACCACAGCACATCCACAACCATACACCATTGGGTGGCTTCACCAAGGGCGAGATCTTCGCGTGAGCCAGCAGTGTCGCCTTCCATACAACATCAAGCCCTTCACGGATGAGGTATTGTGTGACATTGCTCCCCTTGAAGTTTGTGATGTATTACTAGGACAACCATACTTGTGGAAGCGACATGCTGTGTATGAATCAAGGCCCCGTGCTGTTATTATTACATTGGGAAATAAGTTGTTCAGGATACCAGAGGTAGCACCACCTGCCGCCATCTCTTTGATTACTGCAAAACAATGCAGTAAGATCATTTCCAAAACCAGGAAATTTGTTTTCCTGATGATACGCCCTCAAGGGAAGAAGAAGACAGTGGCCGCGGCCTCCAAACGGGGTCCCTCTGCACGGCAGCTACAGATGGACAAGATTGTGGAGGAGTACGAAGACATCTTCACCTCCCCGGCAGGGGTTCCTCTGCACTGTCAAGTCAAGCACTCCATCGATCTGACCCCAGGTGCGCCGCTACCCAATGGACCAATTTATCGGCGCTCCGTTCTGGAGAACAATGAAATCAAGAGGCAGATTCAGGAGCTCCTGCAGAAAGGTCACATCCGTCCGAGTTCTTCGCCCTGTGGGAGCCCGATAGTGTTGGTACAGAAGAAGGATGGGACGTGGAGACTCTGTATTGACTATCGGGCGCTGAACAAGATCACTGTCCGTAATAGGTACCCGATCCCGCGGATTGATGACCTCCTAGACCAACTAAAGGGGGCGAAATATTTCAGCAAGATCGATCTGAAGTCAGGATATCACCAGGTACCAATTGAACCCTCAGATGTGTGGAAGACTGCCTTCAAATCCAAGGAGGGCCTCTTCGAATGGTTGGTCATGCCTTTCGGATTGACGAATGCTCCTGCAACCTTTATGAGGCTAATGGATGACATCTTGCGGCCATTCACCAACTCCTTTGTAGTAGTATACTTGGATGACATTCTGATCTTCAGCCAGAGTTGGGAAGAGCACCTCCACCACATCCGACAGGTTCTCCAAACACTGCGGCAACACAAGCTATGTGCCAATTTGGAGAAATGCACTTTTGGCATGACCGAGGTTCAGTATCTGGGATACATCATTGATGAACAGGGGGTGCATGTCGATCCAGCCAAGGTCCAAGTCATTCGGGATTGGCCCTCTCCAACCACTCTAACAGAGCTCCGCAGCTTTCTAGGTCTTGCCAACTTCTACCGCAGGTTTGTGTTGGGATTTTCTCATATTTCTTGGCCCTTGAGTCAAGTCACCAAGGGCGGGGCGAAAGCAAAATTCTTTTGGTCTGAATCTCAACAGAAGGCATTCAGGGAGTTGAAGGATCGCCTCTGCACGGCACCAGTGCTCGCGTTACCAGATTTACAACAACCATTTGAGGTCGAGACAGATGCCTCTGACTATGCTATTGGGGCAGTCCTTACTCAACATGGACATCCAGTGGCATATCACAGTGAAACACTTTCAGACACAGTCCGGAAGTACCCCACTTATGATAAAGAGATGTATTCCATTGTACAGGCCTGCCGACAATGGAAGCATTACATTTTGGGGAAGGAAACGGTCATCCACACAGACCACCGACCTCTGCAGTTCATACAGACCCAAGGGAAATTGCAGAATGATCGCCATCAGAAGTGGTCTACATACCTGCAACAGTTTCACTTGAATATCAAGTATAAAAAGGGCAGCACCAATAATGTTGCAGATTGCCTCAGTCGACCACCGATCATGGCGCTAACCACCGTGCTCAACTCTTGCGGGCACGAGACTTCTGATTGGCCACTTCTCTACAAAAGCGACCCAGAATTCGGCCACACATACCAGACACTCTTGGAGGGTCGGCAGGTTGCAGATTTTCACCTCCAGGATGCCCTATTATGCCACCTCGGTCACCTTTGTGTTCCTTCAAGCGAGCGTGCCAAGATGATTTGGGAAGCACACTACAGTCGGGCTGCTGGGCATTTCGGGGTCGAGAAAACAGTGGCAGTACTGCAAAACTATTTCTATTGGCCGAATCTTCGACAGGATGTTGGGAAGTACATCCGATCATGTA
Source organism: Pinus tabuliformis (assembly GCA_031772625.1). NCBI lineage: Eukaryota > Viridiplantae > Streptophyta > Pinopsida > Pinales > Pinaceae > Pinus > Pinus tabuliformis. The sequence continues at coordinate 481,649,735 of CM062819.1, forward strand.
CTGCCTGTGCCATTGCCAAACCGACCATTAAGAAGCAAGGCCTCTATACCCCGTTGCCTACCCCTAGTCGACCTTGGGAATCCATCTCCATGGATTACATGTCAGGCCTTCCTTCCACTAAGCATGGAAATGACTGTGTTTTTGTGGTCGTCGACAGGTTCTCAAAGATGGCCATTATGATGGCCTGCAAGAAGAATATCACAGCAGAAGCCACTGCTAAACTCTTCTTTGAACGAGTGTGGGTGCACTTTGGGATCCCACAGTCTATCATCTCAGATCGGGACAGTCGGTTTCTCAGCACATTTTGGTCCAGTCTCTGGTCAATGCTGGACACCAAACTCACGAAGTCCACAGCCTTCCATCCTCAAACTGATGGCCAGACAGAGGTTGTCAACAGGATGATTGTGCACATTCTGCGCATGTATAACTCAAAGCATCCACGCACATGGGACGAGAGCCTCCCCTATGTTCAGCACAGCTACAACCGAGCTCTTCACAGCTCCACTGGCCATAGCCCTTTTCAGGTGGGTTTAGGATTCCAGCCACTATGCCCCATTGATGTGGCCATGCCACTTGCAGCTACTCACATGAATTCAGCTCATGTCCAGTCCGAAACAGATAAGGCCACCAGCTTCATTGAGCGCATCCAACATATTCGCCAGCAGGTCCATGACATTCTTGAGAAATCAAATGCCAAGTACAAGCAGCGACATGATCAACACCGGGTGCCACACAAGTTTCAGGTGGGCGACAAAGTCTGGTTGCATTTGCAAAAGGAACGCCTTACTGGAGCCTATCGGAAATTGAGACCACTTCGATATGGTCCTTACACCATTACTAAGGCTATGGGAGACAATGCATTTGAGCTCAGCATTCCCCCATTCCTTGGCCTGCACCCAGTGTTCAATGTGGACCGCCTTCGGCCATACTTTCCACCATTGCTAGACACATCCGACATTGCAGAACAGCTCAAACCCACAGAATTAAATCCAGATTGCATGGAACAAGCTGCAACTGATCGGATCATGGACACACAGATCAAGAACACTCGCCAACAGCATATCCAACTGTATCGAGTTGTCAAAGCAGGCCAACTCCTTCAGCAGGGCAAGTGGCTCACCAGGGAACAAGTTCAGCAGAGGTTTCCTCATCTCATGGAGGAGCTCAACGCAATGGGGACCATTGCTTCCTAAGGGGGGAGGAATGATCCAGGTGGATATTGGTGGCCACCTGCCAGGTCCACCTGGACCCCCACCATTGTCTTTCTCAGCATTTTCAGTTTCCTTAATTGTAGCACAGTTTACTATTTTTAGCAGTTTTTTGGGTCCTGAACTTCCGGAGCCGTTTTGAGGCCCTAAACGACGTTTTTTTGGAATTCTGGGGCGACCGAGCCCTATGTTGCCCCCCAAAGTGGTAGTACTCGGATAGATCTTTCTAACGAGCTATCGTACGCGTCAAACGGAGATCGTATGCCAAAGTTACGACCCCGGGAAATTGATGTACCAATTTACCCAAACGGGGCCCACAATTTGGCGTTTCATCTTCTAGGGTTAGGTTTTGGTATGTGAAGGGTTTTCCATTGTTTCTCAACAATAAATAGGCCTTCGAGCCTCATTGTAATACAGTTCAGAACAGTTCAGAGGCATGTAGCCATCACATCTCTTCTCAGAGATAAGCTACCATCGCCCTAGCTAGTTTATTGCCATTTCTGTTTGTAAGCATATTTCAGTATTTTCCATTAATGAAATGAAGTATTATTTCCGCTGCATCTTTGTGTATATGGTTATCTCTGTAATTTGTTGCGTTCCTGTTTAAATCCGGATCAGTGGTATCAGAGCGGTCTGCTTTTTCTCTGTTTTTCTTTGCATGTCCCCAACAAGGTCGGGATATAAGGAGTTAGGGCTTGAACTGGTTGAACCTTTGCAAGACCAGCCTCGCAAATCCCGACGGCCTCCCATGGCGGACGAGAAGAAAGACGAGGGGGCAGGAGATCCCATCAAAATCTTGCTCGAAGAAGCGCTCGAGCGACAACGGAACGCGATGATGGACAGCTTTGCGCAGATCCTTCAGCGGCTACCCAGAAGCGGCGCATCGGCTTCCAGCAGCTCCTCTGGAAACGCCACACCCTTTAAGGTACAAGTTAATTTTGAAATCCCCATATTCGAGGGTCAGATAGACGCCGATGCCGTAGATAAATGGTTAAATCTGCTAGAGGGTTATTTTTCTGTTCATGAATTTTCGAGTCGGGAAAAGATTGTTTTTGCTCTTCTCAAAGCAGCCCCCCACGTCAAGGACTGGTGGGAAACCTACTGCGAGCAGAAGGATGAAAGTACTGGCTCACTATTTTCAGCCGCACCCACCTGGGATTCGTTCCGGGATGCCATCAAGGAGCAGTACTACCCTGTCGGAAGCTATGAGGATGAATACATAAAGTGGACCACGCTGCGGCAGGGAAGGGACCAAGACGTGCCGGAGTTCACCAATCTTTTCCATACCCTTCGCACAAAGTTGGGTATCAAGGATTCGGAGCAACATTTGATACTCAAATACCGTGGCTGCCTGCACAAGTACATCCAGGAAGAAATACAGTTCCTAAACATCCCCTCGCTCGGCGCAGCATACCGGTATGCCGTCAAGGTCGAGCAGAAGTTTAAACAAAAGAAGCGAGACTTTGGATCTGCGAATCCAAAGCAGGGGAAAGGTGCCCCTAAACCACAGAACAAAGGACAAAGCCAAGGCGGGACAGCCCAAGACAACCAGCCGAAGCTGCAAGCAAAGAGCAACGCCGCGAAGCCGAGAAAGGACACTGGAAAATGGTGCGAGTTCCATAAGAGCTCCACTCACAACACAAGTGAGTGTCGGGCCAAGCAGTCACTGGTGGCTGAGCTAAAGGTTTCAGAATCAGATGCATGTTCCGACTCTGAGTCAGAACCCGATAAGGGGTATGAAAAAGGGAAGCAGATCATTGATGCGGATCCCAGCGCCACTGTTGCTACCGCAAAGATCCAGAAAAATGAACCCGAAGATCCAGAGGAGGAGGAGCGTCTCTTCCACTCCCAGATGTGGGTAAAGGGCTCCCCGATACAGTTCATTGTTGATAGCGGGAGTCAAAAGAACCTCATTTCGGCAGAGGTCGTGAAGCGGTTGGGCTTACCGACCACAGCACATCCACAACCATACACCATTGGGTGGCTTCACCAAGGGCGAGATCTTCGCGTGAGCCAGCAGTGTCGCCTTCCATACAACATCAAGCCCTTCACGGATGAGGTATTGTGTGACATTGCTCCCCTTGAAGTTTGTGATGTATTACTAGGACAACCATACTTGTGGAAGCGACATGCTGTGTATGAATCAAGGCCCCGTGCTGTTATTATTACATTGGGAAATAAGTTGTTCAGGATACCAGAGGTAGCACCACCTGCCGCCATCTCTTTGATTACTGCAAAACAATGCAGTAAGATCATTTCCAAAACCAGGAAATTTGTTTTCCTGATGATACGCCCTCAAGGGAAGAAGAAGACAGTGGCCGCGGCCTCCAAACGGGGTCCCTCTGCACGGCAGCTACAGATGGACAAGATTGTGGAGGAGTACGAAGACATCTTCACCTCCCCGGCAGGGGTTCCTCTGCACTGTCAAGTCAAGCACTCCATCGATCTGACCCCAGGTGCGCCGCTACCCAATGGACCAATTTATCGGCGCTCCGTTCTGGAGAACAATGAAATCAAGAGGCAGATTCAGGAGCTCCTGCAGAAAGGTCACATCCGTCCGAGTTCTTCGCCCTGTGGGAGCCCGATAGTGTTGGTACAGAAGAAGGATGGGACGTGGAGACTCTGTATTGACTATCGGGCGCTGAACAAGATCACTGTCCGTAATAGGTACCCGATCCCGCGGATTGATGACCTCCTAGACCAACTAAAGGGGGCGAAATATTTCAGCAAGATCGATCTGAAGTCAGGATATCACCAGGTACCAATTGAACCCTCAGATGTGTGGAAGACTGCCTTCAAATCCAAGGAGGGCCTCTTCGAATGGTTGGTCATGCCTTTCGGATTGACGAATGCTCCTGCAACCTTTATGAGGCTAATGGATGACATCTTGCGGCCATTCACCAACTCCTTTGTAGTAGTATACTTGGATGACATTCTGATCTTCAGCCAGAGTTGGGAAGAGCACCTCCACCACATCCGACAGGTTCTCCAAACACTGCGGCAACACAAGCTATGTGCCAATTTGGAGAAATGCACTTTTGGCATGACCGAGGTTCAGTATCTGGGATACATCATTGATGAACAGGGGGTGCATGTCGATCCAGCCAAGGTCCAAGTCATTCGGGATTGGCCCTCTCCAACCACTCTAACAGAGCTCCGCAGCTTTCTAGGTCTTGCCAACTTCTACCGCAGGTTTGTGTTGGGATTTTCTCATATTTCTTGGCCCTTGAGTCAAGTCACCAAGGGCGGGGCGAAAGCAAAATTCTTTTGGTCTGAATCTCAACAGAAGGCATTCAGGGAGTTGAAGGATCGCCTCTGCACGGCACCAGTGCTCGCGTTACCAGATTTACAACAACCATTTGAGGTCGAGACAGATGCCTCTGACTATGCTATTGGGGCAGTCCTTACTCAACATGGACATCCAGTGGCATATCACAGTGAAACACTTTCAGACACAGTCCGGAAGTACCCCACTTATGATAAAGAGATGTATTCCATTGTACAGGCCTGCCGACAATGGAAGCATTACATTTTGGGGAAGGAAACGGTCATCCACACAGACCACCGACCTCTGCAGTTCATACAGACCCAAGGGAAATTGCAGAATGATCGCCATCAGAAGTGGTCTACATACCTGCAACAGTTTCACTTGAATATCAAGTATAAAAAGGGCAGCACCAATAATGTTGCAGATTGCCTCAGTCGACCACCGATCATGGCGCTAACCACCGTGCTCAACTCTTGCGGGCACGAGACTTCTGATTGGCCACTTCTCTACAAAAGCGACCCAGAATTCGGCCACACATACCAGACACTCTTGGAGGGTCGGCAGGTTGCAGATTTTCACCTCCAGGATGCCCTATTATGCCACCTCGGTCACCTTTGTGTTCCTTCAAGCGAGCGTGCCAAGATGATTTGGGAAGCACACTACAGTCGGGCTGCTGGGCATTTCGGGGTCGAGAAAACAGTGGCAGTACTGCAAAACTATTTCTATTGGCCGAATCTTCGACAGGATGTTGGGAAGTACATCCGATCATGTACTGCCTGTGCCATTGCCAAACCGACCATTAAGAAGCAAGGCCTCTATACCCCGTTGCCTACCCCTAGTCGACCTTGGGAATCCATCTCCATGGATTACATGTCAGGCCTTCCTTCCACTAAGCATGGAAATGACTGTGTTTTTGTGGTCGTCGACAGGTTCTCAAAGATGGCCATTATGATGGCCTGCAAGAAGAATATCACAGCAGAAGCCACTGCTAAACTCTTCTTTGAACGAGTGTGGGTGCACTTTGGGATCCCACAGTCTATCATCTCAGATCGGGACAGTCGGTTTCTCAGCACATTTTGGTCCAGTCTCTGGTCAATGCTGGACACCAAACTCACGAAGTCCACAGCCTTCCATCCTCAAACTGATGGCCAGACAGAGGTTGTCAACAGGATGATTGTGCACATTCTGCGCATGTATAACTCAAAGCATCCACGCACATGGGACGAGAGCCTCCCCTATGTTCAGCACAGCTACAACCGAGCTCTTCACAGCTCCACTGGCCATAGCCCTTTTCAGGTGGGTTTAGGATTCCAGCCACTATGCCCCATTGATGTGGCCATGCCACTTGCAGCTACTCACATGAATTCAGCTCATGTCCAGTCCGAAACAGATAAGGCCACCAGCTTCATTGAGCGCATCCAACATATTCGCCAGCAGGTCCATGACATTCTTGAGAAATCAAATGCCAAGTACAAGCAGCGACATGATCAACACCGGGTGCCACACAAGTTTCAGGTGGGCGACAAAGTCTGGTTGCATTTGCAAAAGGAACGCCTTACTGGAGCCTATCGGAAATTGAGACCACTTCGATATGGTCCTTACACCATTACTAAGGCTATGGGAGACAATGCATTTGAGCTCAGCATTCCCCCATTCCTTGGCCTGCACCCAGTGTTCAATGTGGACCGCCTTCGGCCATACTTTCCACCATTGCTAGACACATCCGACATTGCAGAACAGCTCAAACCCACAGAATTAAATCCAGATTGCATGGAACAAGCTGCAACTGATCGGATCATGGACACACAGATCAAGAACACTCGCCAACAGCATATCCAACTGTATCGAGTTGTCAAAGCAGGCCAACTCCTTCAGCAGGGCAAGTGGCTCACCAGGGAACAAGTTCAGCAGAGGTTTCCTCATCTCATGGAGGAGCTCAACGCAATGGGGACCATTGCTTCCTAAGGGGGGAGGAATGATCCAGGTGGATATTGGTGGCCACCTGCCAGGTCCACCTGGACCCCCACCATTGTCTTTCTCAGCATTTTCAGTTTCCTTAATTGTAGCACAGTTTACTATTTTTAGCAGTTTTTTGGGTCCTGAACTTCCGGAGCCGTTTTGAGGCCCTAAACGACGTTTTTTTGGAATTCTGGGGCAACCGAGCCCTTTGTTGTCCCCCAAAGTGGTAGTACTCGGATAGATCTTTCTAACGAGCTATCGTACGCGTCAAACGGAGATCGTATGCCAAAGTTACGACCCCGGGAAATTGATGTACCAATTTACCCAAACGGGGCCCACAATTTGGCGTTTCATCTTCTAGGGTTAGGTTTCGGTATGTGAAGGGTTTTCCATTGTTTCTCAACAATAAATAGGCCTTCGAGCCTCATTGTAATACAGTTCAGAACAGTTCAGAGGCATGTAGCCATCACATCTCTTCTCAGAGATAAGCTACCATCGCCCTAGCTAGTTTATTGCCATTTCTGTTTGTAAGCATATTTCAGTATTTTCCATTAATGAAATGAAGTATTATTTCCGCTGCATCTTTGTGTATATGGTTATCTCTGTAATTTGTTGCGTTCCTGTTTAAATCCGGATCAACCAGCGTGTACACGCTACTGTGTCTAAAGAAAACAGCGTATAACCAGAAAACTTATAATTCAGTTAGTTTATCTTCAGTTAAGTGCATCAGATCCTTATTCACCATATTAAGAGTAAACAGTATAACAGAACAGATCATCACACAAAAGCCACACACATGAACACCATGATATAAGGTGGAAACCCAATGTGGGTGAAAACCACCTGCTGCAAGTCGTCTCTATCTTTCTTTAATAAGAACTTCAGTTTACAATCTTTTGTACTGGTGCAGCCTTATACCAGTACACAGGCTACAACCTGCAGAAGGCTTCAACCTTCTCTCGTTCTCCAAACTTCCTTGGAAGGGAGCTTCAACCCCCTTTTCTCTTGTACTAGCTAAGATACTAGTACGTAGGTGCAGGCCTATAATCTTCTTTCCTTCAGGTACCACTTTTCATACATTTTCAGACTGGATATTCCTGAAGCACAATATTACAATCACAATTCATTCAACCTTCATAGCAGATTACAAAACAACCAATACTCACATCAACAATCTTTGAATCACTAAACCACTGAAACCCTGTCAAACCTAGTCACCAGAACACAGAGCAGACTACAGAACTCTGCAATAACAGTCAGACCCAGCTGCAACCCAAAAATCAAGCTCCAAAAGATATACGCTACTTCAATGAAGGCAACCCGCATATACACGCGGTTTTACCGAAGACAACCTGCGTACAGATCTAAAAATAAATTTATTTTTTTTTATAACTTGCAGCTGTACCAGACATCAGTTATACCCAGAACATAATATTGCGTCAGTCATGCGGATCTAGAAATACGCATAATCAATTATATAAAGATAGTTCATTTCAAACCATTTGATCCCGATCTCTCCTTAGATCTTGTTCTCCATCAACCGATGAGATCTCTCCTTAGCTCAGATCAAGCAATACATCATCAACCAATAACCTGCATACTGGATCTAATACTTCATCAGATATTCAAGACATTTCAGATACCCTTGCCTAATGATTTCCTTCTCCTTATATAGCCTTAGGCCTTGTTCAATACCAAGAGCCAAAACCATAGAAATCCAATACCATCATCCTCAAAACTAGGGATCAACACATCCGTCGAGACACCAAGGTCCAAAACCATAGGCACAACTTCCAAGGAATAACCGCCATGGACCAAAGATAAGTTTTCCACATACACGCGCTTTTACTGAAGCCAACCAGCGTGTACACGCGACTTGATATATAGCGAACCTGCATATACGCGACTTGGTATATAGTGAACCTGCTTGTATACGCGACTTGGTATATAGTGAACCAGCGTGTATATATTTTTCTTCATACTTGTAGACTGATCATCAATTCCTTGCTGCTGACCTTCTGCACTATGATTTGTCATCAGTGTGGTTTGCCATCAAGGTTTGTCATCAGTGTGGTTTGCCATCAAGGACAACACTTATCTCATATCACATGCATCATAATGCCAACAATCTCCCCCTTTGGACTTGATGGCAACAACACCAAATCACTCTCCCCCTTTGACATCAAGGGCAAAGGGTGGACCAAGATGTTCTCTTCTTTTGCTGAACATTTCGCTGTCCATACTCCCCCTGAGTATCTGTTGAAATATCTGAATGATCTCCCCCTTTGTATATGCCAAAGTGTACCAATCTGTCAATGCTCCCCCTGAGTACATGCCAAGTCTCTGTACTGCTGAAGTGTGCTGTTCATGCTCTTCCTGACTGTAGGAAATATCTGCAAAAGATGTTCTTCAAAAGAACCAAGACTTATACACCATAAGGGACCTTCCTATTTCCAAAAGACTCAATACATACATCCATACTCCCAACCAAGAGGGGATACATCAGAAACAACCAATTATATTACATCATTCATCCCAGGCATAGTGGGGAAACCAACATAGGCCGTTACATGACCTTGACACCAAAAAAAAGAGATATCACAGAAGAGATACATGACATAGAGACAACAAATCTAGACCAAGACTTATGAAAGTCACAAGCAGCATCTGATACACATCTTTTAGATCAGAAACCAATATTTCCTTCTGAGCTCCTTCTCCTGCTGCTCCCCACTCCCCCTGAACTTGTGCCTGAAGAATTCTGGCATACCCATCTCAGACCTTCTCCGACCGGAGTCTGCCTTTGCTGTTCAGAACTCCATATACGCGACTTCTCCTGCAGAAAACAGCGTATGCACGCGGATATGCTTTCTGCAACACGCGTACACCATACACGCGACTTTCCCAGCATAAATCGGCGTATATACGCGGATATCCCTTACATAACTTGCGTATACCAAATTTTCTGTAGAACAGACAATCTTCAACAGTAGGATGAAGCATCAACTACTCCCAGCTTTTGTCTGAGATATTCAAAAGTTTCCCTAGGCAGTGGTTTTGTGAGAATATCACCAACTTGTTCCTTAGAAGGAACATACTCCAACTTGACCTTCTGCTTAAGCACTTGTTCCCGAAGAAAATGGTACTTGATTGGTATGTGCTTGGTCTTTGAGTGCATGACTGGATTCTTTGAAATGCTGATTGCACTTGTATTATCACATAAGATAGAGACTGGTGAAGTGCAAGTGATTTGAAAATCCTGCAAGGTCTGCATCATCCAAAGAAGTTGTGTGCAACAAGATGCCGCAGCCACATATTCTGCTTCAGCTGTAGATAAGGCAATCGAACTTTGTTTCTTGTTGAACCAAGATACTAATCTGGAGCCCATAAAGAATGCACCACCACTTGTGCTCTTCCTGTCATCCACGCTTCCGGCCCAATCTGCATCTGTATAAGCATGAAGTGTGAGATTTGTATCTCTAGGATACCATAATCCATAATTTTGTGTCCCTTGAAGATATTTGAAGATTCTCTTCACTTCCTGAAGATGAGTCTCCTTTGGATTTGCCTGAAATCTCCCAACTATTCCGACTGCATGCATGATGTCTGGTCGGGTACCTGTCAAATAAAGAAAACTCCCAATCATGGATCTATAAGTTGGTTGATGAACTGCTGCTGATTCATCATTTGCACTGAGGCTGCATCCTGTAACCATGGGTGTACATACTGGCTTTGAATCTTCCATGCCATACTTCTTCAAGATCTGCTTGAGGTACTTGGTTTGAGACAAGAAGATGCCTCCTTCATTTTGTTGGATTTGCAATCCAAGAAAGTATGTCAATTCTCCAAGTAGTGACATTTCGAATTCTTTCTGCATAACCAAGGCAAAGTTTTGACTCATAGTCTCTTCATTGCTGCCAAAGATAATATCATCTACATAAACAACAAGTATTAGCAATTTGTTATTTTCAATTTTTATATAGAGATTGCTATCTGTTGATCCTTTTGAAAAGCCTTGTTGGTGAAGATATTTGTCCAATCGATAGTACCAAGCCCTTGGAGCTTGTTTGAGACCATAGAGAGCCTCTTTTAATTTGCATACAAGGTTTGGATCATTCCCAAGAATGAAACCATCTGGCTGCTCAATATATACTTCTTCTTCTAAGTCTCCATTCAGAAAGGCTGATTTCACGTCCATTTGAAATACCTTGAAGTTTTGAAAGCTTGAGAGAGCAAGGAACATTCGGATGGCCTCAAGTCTTGCTACAGGAGCAAAGGTCTCTTCAAAATCTATCCCTTCTTGCTGCGCATACCCTTTACAAACAAGTCTGGCCTTGTTTCTAATTACTTCTCCATTTTCATTCAATTTATTCTTGAAGACCCATTTTGTCCCTATGACATTCTTATCTTTTGGTCTAGGAACCAGTTCCCAAGTGTTGTTCTTTTCGATTTACTCAAGTTCTTCATCCATTGCTTTGACCCAACATTCATCTTTGCATGCCTCTTTCACATTTTGTGGTTCAGTGGAAGAAGGTAATGCCAAATAGCTTGAAGCTTCTGCAACTCTTCTTCTTGTTTGTATTCCTGCTTCTTTCTGCCCCACAATCTGAGATTCTGGATGATTCTTTTGAACATATCTGGATGGAGTCTTCTCTTCTATTCTAGCCTGCTCCTCTGGTTCTTCTTGAGGTTCTTCTTCTTCATCATTCTGCCTTTGAGTGTAGCCTTCATCTTCTTCAATGTCTTCATGATGAACTTGCCTAGGAATATATCCCTTCTCATCAACCACTACATCAATGCTATGTGGAGAATAACCAAGAAGAATGCCTTCATCTGCTCTTGGTTCAAGTTTGCTAAGTTGCTCATCAGTATTCTTAATATAACATTTGCTCCCAAATATTTTGAAGTGCTTCACCGAAGGAGTCTCGCCACTCCAGAGCTCATGAGGTGTTTGAGTGTTGTTTACTCGGACATTTGTTTTGTTAAGAATAATAACCGCAGCATGTGCAGCTTCACCCCAGAAAGTTGCGGGAGTACCTGATTCATCAAGCATAGCACGAGCCATTTGTTGGATTGTTCTATTCATTCTTTCCACCACCCCATTTTGCTGAGCAGTTCTAGCTGTAGAGAATTCTCTTCTTATCCCATGTTCTTCACAGAAATCGAAAAATTCGTTTGAGGTAAACTCCCCACCTCTGTCAGATCTGAGGCACTTAATTTTGTGTCCTGATTCATTTTCAACCAAGGCTTTGAAGGATTTGAATTTTTCGAATGCTTCATCTTTGTGCTTCATAAGTCCTAACCAGACAAACCTGGAGAAATCGTCAATGAATAATATCAAGTATTCTTCTCCTCGAGGTGTTCTTTTTCTGAATGGACCACATGTATCTGTATGTACTAGCTCAAGAGGCATGCTAGCTGATCCTTCCTTCTCTGGAAAGTTAGTTCTGGTTTTCTTTCCAAACTGACAAGATTTGCATATAGTGTTGTCTGGAATTTTGATATCTGGAAGACCACGAACTGCCTGATATTTGCATGCTTTCCTTATTTGTGAAAAGCTTAGATGCCCCAACCTTCGATGCCATAGCCAGTGTTCATCATCCTTGCTCAAATAGCATTGTTGTGGTCCTTCTTCAAATATGTATAGATTATTTGGAGTCCTTCTTCCTTTGATCACTGTTTTACCTGTATCAAGATCACGAACACAACATCCATTTGATCTAAATATTACCTCTGTTCCTTGATCGCACATCTGACTGACACTCAGAAGATTATGCTTCAATCCATCAACATACAAAACATTTCCAGCTTTGACCTTCTCTTTCAATGGAGCCACACCTTTTCCTTTTATGGCTGCAGAGATATCATTTCCAAAAGAAACTTTCTTCCCCTTTTCTAATGCGGTATATGACTCAAGCTTTTCTTTGTCCCCTGTCATATGCTTCGAACATCCGCTGTCAATGTACCATAGACTTTCTTGACCTTCTACATAAAAGGCTATCCCACATCTTTCTGGTTGTGGTTCCTTTATTCTCCATGTTCTGACATTTGAGTTTTGCTCCTTCTGAATTGTCTTCCGGAACCTGCTCCTGCATTCAGAGTCTTCATGACCAAAGTTATTACAAATAGAGCATTCAACTTCATTTTCAAGAAACGAAAAGTTGTTATAAGTCCTTTTCATGGTTTCAGTCATTCTCCCTTGCTTTTGAGCTTCTCTAGTCATGATTGTCTTGTATGCAACACATTGAGCTGCTTTGTGACCGAAGTTATGGCAAGAAAAGCATTGGCCATTAAAGAAAATTCTGCAATAATCAGATCTATCATCCAGCCGATTGTAGCTTCTATTTATTCTTGGAGCAAATTGGGAAGATTTTACCTGTGGCTGATTGTAGCTTCTGTTTGTCCTTAAGGCAGTTTGTCCCCAAATTTCTTGATGGTCTTTATTTGTTCTTGAGGTAAACTGTCCCTGATTCACCTGATTACTTTTATTTGGCCTTTGCTCGCTTTTCCTTGCTGCATCAAGATAACTTTTAGAGGTAGAGGCTTGAGATGTTTCTCCATTATATCCAAGACCTGTCTTGATCAGAGGAGATCGCTGCACATTGATAATCTCATCCAGGGTTTCAGATCCTTTAACAAATTTAAGATTAATAGCTTTTGTTTTCTCAATCTCTTTTCTAAGACCAACAATTTCACCTTCTAGTTTTTCAAGATGTTTTTCCTTTTCATCAATTTGAAATTGTAGAGTATCAATGATCATATTCTTTTCTTCTATACATCTCTTGAGTCTAGTAATTTTATCATAAAGGTTATCCACATCTATAGCATCCATATAATCATCATCTTCAAATGCCATTAACAACTTATATTTGTTACCTCGTTCATCTTCATCACTATTCGATAGACCATCACTATCTTCATGAGTGTAGTAGCTTTTCTTATTTGCACTCTGTTTCTTGTTCCATCTAGCAGGTTCCTTTCCTTTATCCTTATAAGGACATTTTGCAGCATAATGACCTACTCTTCCACAAGCAAAGCATTTAAAAGGTAACTTACCTCTGAACCTTCCAGAACCCCTTTGAAGATTTCTGACAAAATTTGATTCTTCTTCCTCTTCTTCTGGGACGTGGCTTGCTTCATAATAATCTTCTTTGCCTGATGCCTTGAAAGCAGCTTCTCTTCTGTCTGATGGACCTCCCTTTCTCATTTCATAAGCAGTTAGAATTCCATGTAGCTGAGACATAGTAAGAATTCGTAGATTTTCCTTTTCTTCTATTGCAGATACTTTAGATTCAAACTTGGGGGACAATGATCTTAGAACCTTTTCAACCACTATAGCCTCTTTTATTTCTTCACCCAAATTTTTCATACAATTAACGATCTCATCTACCCGAAGAAAATAGTTAGCCACACTTTCATCATTATACATCTTGAGAGTCTCATACTGAATCTTGAGAGTTTGAAGTTTAGCACGCTTTACCTGTTCATCTCCTTCATAGCTCGTGACAATTTTGTCCCATATCTCTTTTGCGGATTTGTAGTGCATTACCTTCATGAATTCCGTTTGGGATATACATCCTAATAGGGTACTGACTGCTTTCGCATTTGTTTCATACTTCTTTTTCTCAGCTGCATCTGTAGGAGTAGCTGAAGGAAAAGCGTAGCCTGTTTCTACGATGTCCCAAACTTCTGTACCAAGAGACTGAAGATAGGCAGTAACTCTTACCTTCCAATAATTGAAGTTTGTCCCATCAAAAACCGGTGGCCTGATTGATGCTTCTCTCTCGTAGTTGCTCATGATGAACGATCTACCTTCAAGCAATCAAGCTTCTCTGAAGGACCTGCTCTGATACCAATTGTTGAAAATAATACTGAGAGGGGGGGGGTGAATCAGTATTATCAGATCAATAATACTTTTTCAATGCTCAGAAACATATACGCTACTTCAGTTAAGTGAACCAGCGTGTACATGCTACTGTGTCTAAAGAAAACAGCGTATAACCAGAAAACTTATAATTTAGTTAGTTTATCTTCAGTTAAGTGCATCAGGTCCTTATTCACCATATTAAGAGTAAACAGTATAACAGAACAGATCATCACACAAAAGCCACACACATGAACGCCATGATATAAGGTGGAAACCCAATGTGGGTGAAAACCACCTGCTGCAAGTCGTCTCTATCTTTCTTTAATAAGAACTTCAGTTTACAATCTTTTGTACTGGTGCAGCCTTATACCAGTACGCAGGCTACAACCTGCAGAAGGCTTCAACCTTCTCTCGTTCTCCAAACTTCCTTGGAAGGGAGCTTTAACCCCCTTTGCTCTTGTACTAGCTAAGATACTAGTACGTAGGTGCAGGCCTACAATGTTCTTTCCTTCAGGTACCACTTTTCATACATTTTCAGACTGGATATTCCTGAAGCACAATATTACAATCACAATTCATTCAACCTTCATAGCAGATTACAAAACAACCAATACTCACATCAACAATCTTTGAATCACTGAACCACTGAAACCCTGTCAAACCCAGTCACCAGAACACAGAGCAGACTACAGAACTCTGCAATAACAGTCAGACCCAGCTGCAACCCAAAAATCAAGCTCCAAAAGATATACGCTACTTCAATGAAGGCAACCCGCGTATACACGCGGTTTTACCGAAGACAACCTGCGTACAGATCTAAAAATAATTTTATTTTTTTAATAACTTGCAGCTATACCAAACATCAGTTATACCCAGAACATAATATTGCGTCAGTCATGCGGATCTAGAAATACGCATAATCAACTATATAAAGATAGTTCATTTCAAACCATTTGATCCCGATCTCTCCTTAGATCTTGTTCTCCATCAACCGATGAGATCTCTCCTTAGCTCAAATCAAGCAATACATCATCAACCAATAACCTGCATACTGGATCTAATACTTCATCAGATATTCAAGACATTTCAGATACCCTTGCCTAATGATTTCCTTCTCCTTATATAGCCTTAGGCCTTGTTCAATACCAAGAGCCAAAACCATAGAAATCCAATACCATCATCCTCAAAACTAGGGATCAACACATCCGTCGAGACACCAAGGTCCAAAACCATAGGCACAACTTCCAAGGAATAACCGTCATGGACCAAAGATAAGTTTTCCACATACACGTGCTTTTACTGAATCCAACCAGCGTGTACACGCGACTTGATATATAGCGAACCTGCGTATACGCGACTTGGTATATAGTGAACCTGCTTGTATACGCGACTTGGTATATAGTGAACCAGCGTGTATATATTTTTCTTCATACTTGTAGACTGATCATCAATTCCTTGCTGCTGACCTTCTGCACTATGATTTGTCATCAGTGTGGTTTGCCATCAAGGTTTGTCATTAGTGTGGTTTGCCATCAAGGACAACACTTATCTCATATCACATGCATCATAATGCCAACAGTCTTTTCTCTGGGTATAGGAGTCTCTGAGGTAGTTATGGAAAGAACCTACTCTTTGGCCTCCTGTAATGTGTTCTCTACCCAATTCTGTTGGTTCATTTACTTCTCTATTTCTGATCTTTGGGTATGCACATAGGGAGTTTCTTTCTGTTCTAATATTAGCTTAGAAATTACCCCAAAGGCGCTATAAGACCATGTAAATATAAGAGGGAAATTAATTTGTTTTAGTAGGAGGTCTGCTTCCTCTCCTGTTCTTCTACTGTTACAAATAAAAGGTCCTATCTATGTCTTAATTATGAACTGAGACTTCATCCTAGCTGCCACAAAATGGATGTTGTCTGAGTGGATTATTTTCCTGATGTACTCCAAGGAAAATATCCTCATCGGAAGGTACTTGGGCAGTTTATATAGTGGCATCTCTGAGCCATAAACTCTGATCTTTGTAAATCACTAATATAGGTACCAATATCTTGTCTTCACTTGTTCACTGAGATGCAACACTTTCTGAATATCCTCGCTTATTCTTGGAATATGTTGGCCACTCAACAAGCAAGTTGATGGATACACAAACTGATTAATAAACTCTGTAAAAATAAATTCATGTGATTGTTTTTTGATGATGGATGTCTAGAAAATAATGGAATGAGGATCTCCTTGCTGATTGAACTTCTACTGCTAAGAGAAACCTATCTGTCTGGAAGAAAATGAATATGTACATAAGAATGGAAGAATATCTGAACATTCCTTCAGTTAAAAACTGAAGGAATTGTTCATGAATTATAGTTGCAAGGAAGTGACCATAGTCAAAGGTGACTAATAGTCCTTCTTCTGTAGAAAGAGTGGATAGAAAGCCTAAAATAGGCTCATCTACCCATTCATCTAAAAAGTAACCAAGAAGGTATGACAAGACAAAGATAATATATCTAGTTCTTTGAGGAAAAATAGAAGAGGGATATTGGGGATTCTTCTTGGGGAGTTGAGAATCTTTTAGTAGGAAGACCTCAAAAATTTTGGCTCTCTGAGGAAAATTGAGTTTCTGATAGATTTCTTTGAAAGCCTTAATGAAAAAGGGAGTCAGAGAGTCACTCTAGGGGACTTGCAACATTTGGTTTATAATTTTAGAGGTAATGGTGAAAAGGATTTCACCATTAGGAGTGATGATAGCCCTCTTACTTGAGAGGAAAGACGCATGACATTTGAGGAAGAATTCAAGGAAGTAGTAGGATTGGGGAAAGATAAATAGGGGTAGTCTAGATTGCTAGATGTTAATTTCATCAGAGAAAGGTAAGTATCATGAAACCAGCAGCATAATTCGAAGAGGTCAAATTCACACTGTGTCTCAGCAATTTTGTAATCTTTGTCAACAAGGGGGATGTGGTCTAAATCCATAGGGAGCGACCATAGGGTTTACCACTGTGGTAGTTTTAGGATCCATCATGGTAATAAAATGGAATTACAGAGGATGAAAGACGAAATTGCAGAGGTTCACTATTAATTTTGCGGGAAAAATCTTGGAGGGAATTCCTATGTAATCAATGGTTGATAGGAAAAAAATAAGGAATCAGGAGCAATGTAATAGTTAGGAAAGTGAGAAAGGTTGTGATAGCAGGAGAAAGTGAGAATTTATAATTTTTCACATGTAGCGGGACCATTAGATAAACGACTGTCCTAGCGCTGCATTTACTCAGCAACGGGATGGAGGTAATAGGAGGGAGCTGCAATGGAATTGGTGTAACGGTCATTGATGTGGTGGCGCATGATAGGCGGATGGAGGAATGAGACCGTTAGCGAGAATGGTTAGGAAGGATGGATACGTGGAAGTAGGGTAGTGATGATTGAGAAGGGACGTGGTGGGTGAATGTTGGCAGGAATGCGGAAAACAACGGGAGTAGGGAAAACTGTGTTTGAAGGGGGGTCAAAGCAGTATGTGGTATTGGAAGGGGGTCTGAAATCATGAGGAGAAGACATGTAATATCGGGCTATACCTATTTTTGGACCCTCCCCCCTCCTCGTCGTTAAAGAGAATCATAGCAGGGGATCTAAAAAGGCTTAAGAGCCATTGGATCAAAGAGGGGTCATGATTAGGTGTCAAGAGATGTGCAAGGTTTACCATAGGTGGTCCCACATCGTATCTCAAGTGGATAGTTTTACTATAAAGTCCAAACTTTGGACAAATCGCAATATTACAAATAGCCTTCCATGTGATACGTTTCACTTCTTCCCTAAAGTAATATAACTAAACCTATTTAGGGTGCATTTAAAAGTGCAAACCCTATTTATTTTTCCATTTTTAAAGGACTTAAAAATATCTATCCAAACAACTAAACTAATCTAACAACTACATTAATCCAAATTAAATTGTTGGATTAATTTATTCACCTACTCTACCTACTTAATCTCAACCAAGATTACACTATTTGGTTAATTTATTCACTCTCATCTAATTGACATAAATTGAAATTGTTTGAACATGATTAAACTATATGTTTCAAACAGAGAGAAGTATTGTGGCATTTTAAACAAGCAGCACACAATTTCATGAATTTATTCTCTACCAAATTATTTGACTATCAATGGCACTTCAATTGGCATCACTTTCACATTTATTCTTTTTTGTGGGGTTCTTTTATCAGTTCTTTTTATTTTTCTATTTTTTTTTTTTTATATATCCTCTTTTCTTTTTTTTATTTTCATTTATTTATCTTTTTGGAAATCATTTGCAGTATGCAATATTATTTACATTATGAAATACTGAAAGAAATCATTCAACCATCATTTGATCCTATAAATAATAGGACCCTAACACAGTGGAAGAGCATATTTTTAGTTTTTTGTTTAGTTTATTGGCTTAAGAAGAAACGAAATTCCATTTCCCTCTCCACAACTTAAGCAAAATATATTGCAGCAACATCATGTTGTACTCAAGTCTTATAGATGAAGTAGAATCTCAAGTATCTTCAATAAAATGGTGATCATACTATACACATTATGTGTGACAATACCAGTGCTAAGCATAAATCACGTTATGCATTCTAAAACAAAGCACATTCCTATCAAGTACCATTTTCTTTGAGAACACATTGTTGATCAAATTGTTAAGTTGGAATACATTCCAATGAAAGAACGAATTGTAGACATATTTACCAAATCTCTACCTAGAGAAAGTTTTGAATATCTTAGATAGAAAATGGGAGTAATTTCTTCCTTGCAAAGAGGAATGGCTCATTGATTACAACTAAGAGTCATGTATGTGACAGGGGGCATTCAAGGAATTGTATGCACCAACAAATGGGGAGTATATGCCATTTCCTAATGATGTCAAATTGGGAGAATGTGTAAACATTAGGAGAGGATCACTCAACATTCAACAAGCAGGTGGGGGAGTCTGGCCCAATATCATCAATGAATATACAAATGTCTGGTAGTGTTTCCATCAATCCAAAAGGGCGATATTGTTGCACATATGTTATCATTTGATGTCAACTATAGCGTCATTGATGTCAAAATCCAACAACATGGGGGATTGTTCAATATGTGTTGTTATTATGAATAAAATGTTGTCAAAATTATAGTTCTTCTCTATCTCCCAGATCCAAATGATAATGAAATTTGTATGGTTAAATAACATGTTCTGAGACCTTTCCAATGGTATATTCCACTTCTCCTAACTCCTCAAAAAATAAAGAGAAATCAATTTGAAGTGAATAATTCAAGCAAGGTTCCAACTGGTCAAAGTTCCATGTTTTACTAATATCCAGGTCTCAGCAATGTATCTAGGCTTCTTCAACATATCCAGGCATATGGGCCCTTTGCCACAATTTTTATTGGACCAACAGTTGGATACTAGATATGTTTCTTTGCATCCAGACATTTATAGGGTGCAATAGAGAACTTCATAACCAAAAACATTGGATTTTAGATTTTTTCTTTAACTAGTAAGTGGACCCTAGATGACATGGTAGTATAGGTAGGATGGCAAGTGGAATCAAGTGGAAGATGGTGATAATGTGGCACCTTGAGGTGAGGACACATGGCAGGTATATTTAGACTTTTTTGGTGGCTAAGTGGGCCTATTTTGAATGACATGTTGCGATGATGTTGAATGACATGTAGCAAAAAGCTAGTCTGGTAGATGCGATGGATGTGACATGGTAGAGACAATGAGGCAAGATAACCATGTGGAAATTTCTGATTGGTTCTCGAAGTTTTGACATGGCAGATCTTGAAGTTTCATGATTTGTGGCAAGGATTGTTTTGGTCATGGTTTTCTGTGTATTCAAGTTTTGGCCAAAATGGTGATAAACAAGGCAAATTTCCCAAAAATAGAAGAAGGTATGTATTTCAAGCTCTCTATCCCTCTAGTGATTTTGGTTTTCATCAAGTCATAGGTTTCCTTTTAAAACTATCTAAATATGGATTTGAGTGAATTCAAAGGAATAGGTCAAAGTTCCCTTGAGATACAGTTCTAAGATGTTGCAAGTTATCTAAATTATCTAAAATTTAGGGTGTATGTTTCATTGACACCGTCAAATGGACTGAATCTGGATACAGTTGAAAAATTAATTTGGTTAATGTTCTAAGACTTTGGGTATATGTAGAATGGAGAAGTTATCCAAGCATTTGGTGGTCTGAGGGTATAGGAACAATGCACATAATATTGAAACCTAGATCTGGATACAATTTCAAAGGAAAATTACTCAATGTTCCACATCTAATATGGTCCTACAAATAAGAGGTTATTTGGCTATCTGGGCTTCCGAGTGTGGAGCAAGCTAGCATATTAAAGCTTAAGCCAAAATTTGGATAAAAATGAATAGGTGAGCTAGTTGTTAAGCTTATGGTCCCCATTCTTGATCACACAGTATGGCATTGAAGACCATGAACCCGAAGTTAAAAGCAATCTAGGTGAATGGAAATATAGATGTCTAATAACTAGTCACATGCAAGTAGAATCCAACCTAGATTAAATGGGATATGTATTCAACAGGGGTCATATCATATGGTTTTATGGAATTAATATTGATGCCCTTGAGGAGTCAAGGACTCATGGAACCAAGTCATATCCAAGTAATTTGGATTGGATCCCTAGTAAAAGACATTAAAATAATATTTCAAGTGTTTTGGATAATCTTCCAGAGAATGTCAGTCCTACCACATTTTTTAAATTTGGTGTAGTATAAATAAACTAGAGAAGTTTGGAAGGTGGGTGTGAATTTCGTTCAGTTTGTCAAAGGTTGTTTTTTCATGTGTTGCGGTTTTATGGTGCATGTGAAATAAGTCTATGGAATGGAGCTTGTAGAGGATGTATGATCACTAAATAGGTCAAAGGATAAGTTCAGAGGATTTCTATTGACAGAAGTTGAGGATTTAGAATAGGGAGTAAAGTTAAAAACATAGAAGTGGTACAAAACAAAGCCAAATACATAAACAAAGGATTCAATTAAGCATCTTTCATATCGGTGCCTATACTTTTGATGGGGTTGGTGCCAGTAAAACATCTTAGGGGGTTGGTTCCTCCTTTTGGCGGTGTCAGTGAAAAAATTTAGGGGGTTGGTGCAAGAAAACCAATGTAATAATATGTTGGTGCCTACAATATCATTCATTAATGAAGAAAGTTTCTTACATATATATGGCATATCCCTTACCGTTAATGTCATTGATCGGCCTCAAAATTAGACATAAATTAGGCCCATCTCAACATCCTTTAGCACATTAAACCTCTCTTTTTTTGCATTAGATGACATATTTTTAGCGTTAATACGTTCATTAGGAAGGTTTATATATAATTTCATATTTGTGCCTAACTTTATTTATTTTTGTAGAATATTGTGAGAATATTGGGCAAATTATGAAGATTTAGAGGATGAGATGATCTAGGGGCTTTTTCCTTACTACAAGAGGATCAAGATTGGAATAAATGAACAAGATATTATGAATTGTACAAATTATGGAGCTCCAGTGATTGAGAAAATCTAGGAATGTGTTCCATTTTCTTTAATGCAAATTCCTAGTATTGCGAACCAGATCCACCATTTGACGGATTTTGGACGGGAAAGCTTATTCCTTTAAAGGATAATGATTCCCCACCAATTTTTATAAATACCAATTCGAATTTTTCTCTAGGGGTAGATATTTATTAGTCTTATTGTGGAGAAAACTTGTTATTTAGTAGCTCCACTTTCATTTCTAACATAGATGTACATGAATTGATTCAAATAACGAAGTTTGGTGCCATTTTTAGCTTCTAAAGCTTGGTTTCTATAATAGGACATTTTGTCACATCTGATCAGTGAGCCACCTAATGGTAACAATCAACATCCTATTCCCCCTTATCACCATCTTACACAAATCCCTAAACATGTCCCCTTCATCCCCTAGAATTTCAACCCTAAACTACATCATTTGAGCCAATTTGAGGACCAACGCTCCATGTAAACCTACTAGGGTGCTTTCACCTGCATGTCGCTCCACTATGGTCTACCTTGGTCACCAAAAGGTTCTCCCCTTTGCACTTCCATTGGTTCTATAAATCCGGGAGAATGATTTGGATTCCAGGAGATTCCCCATCTACGAGTTTCCAGAATTTGTTTCAACTACTTACCTTGGATAAAACATTTGGGTCCTATCCTTCCCTACTTTAGAGTTTTCACCAATCATCCTTTGATCCTATCCCTCTATCAAAGGTGGATATCTTGCCCTAGATTGGTAATTGGATAAGAACTCCCAAGTTACCCTATTTCTCTATATAGTCCTAGTGTTCTATGTGGTTGGGGGTTGGATTTGGAGAGTAATTCCGCCCTTATGTTGTTGTAGTGAGTGGTTATCATCTCATGCATTTAGGGTGATTGGAGGTGCATATTGTGACAAGGAAATGACAAGTTAACAATTTGGAGGAGCTCTTCTATAAGATCAACTGCTACTTATGGTTGTAATCTCCTTCCATTTATATTAATGCAAATAATTCATTTTTTTCCTATATGTGATGTTGTTATTTCATCTATTTCAATACCATGTTGATCTATTGAATGAAGTACTTAAATGATACTACATAGATATTGTAGTTTCTTGGCTTATGTTCTCAAACTGTTCAAGTTCTAATTTTGGCTTTCAAAGTTGGAATTGGATCTTCCAAGAAAAAGGAGAAAAGTGTGCAAAGGATTCTAGGTAGGCATCCCTCCATCATCGATTTACTTTAAGGAAAAGAATTGTGTTCCTTGTCTCTTTGTTGTTTTAGGTTAGCCACTAACCTAGGGGAGATACTTTTGTCCACAATCATAATTACCATATAGAAGTTTTCTTTATAGGACTCTAAGTTTCCTTAGGCTTGGCCATCCCAGGAGCCTCAAATCCCTCTTGTACAATTTCTTTATTTCCTTTGAATGTCTTTTTCACTTGAATATCTTATTTATGCAATTATTATTCATGCTTCTTTTGTTGTAGGTTACATTGGTTAAACGATTTAAGTGAGTTTTTTGCAGGTTAATTACAAATTCACAAGCATGATCCATCCTTAGAACAAATTTTAAAATTCATCTACGTCATTGAGCTACTTGGATTGGGTTATGTTGAGGGCCAAAAATGTTTGCCTCAACATTGAGGGATAACTACCCGGTCCGGACCTTAAAGCAACTCCTTTTTCGTTTGGAGTAGTGGCTCCCACTGGTTTAACTAGGTCTAGTTACCTTTTCCCTATTCCTATTGGTTTACAATAATATCTTTAACTAACAATAGATAGGGATATCAGATCATTTACTTTTATTGATCGGGCAAGAGAATGACCCTTAAGCTGATTTGGGTTCAGCCAAGCCACAACTAAAATTTTTCCCTCTTTGAGAAGAGGACTTAAAAGAATGTAGAACTTAATCTAAATGCAAACTTATTCTATAATGCAAGCAAAAGAAACTAATCCTAATCCTATCTCAATTAGGAAGATATAGATTTAACCCAACTAAGAACAAGATAATTAAGTGATAAGGATTTAAATATGTCTGGATTTTAGTTAATATCAGGTTAATGAAGTAACTCAATTAACTAACATTCGTGAATACTGAAACACATCCTATTGAGACCTCTTAACTAAAATAATAAACCAACAAAATTTAGAGAGCAGTTCACAAAAATGATATTGATTGTCAAAACAGTAAATCCAATAACTAAACAATAATATGCAAAAATAATTCGCAACACATCACTATTTAATAAATTAGTCTCAAGACAAATTTCTGAATAAATAGTTACTGAGAAATCAGAATTTAATCCATAAGAGCAAAGATACATAATAATAACATTGAGACAAATTACCCATATCAACACAAGTGCACAAACATGAATGAAATGATACATTCTTGTTATCATAAAAATGAAACTAGTATTTGAAACAGTAGTATTAGAAATACTAAGTTATTAAATCCATTTCTCTGACTGTGGTCTCCAACAGTCATTTACATTGCTTGAACTCCTCTAATTCAAAAATAAAGCTTCAACAGTGCAAACTCTGCCCATCATACATAATTCAAGAAACAAAAGAAAAATCCTCAATAATTCTCAGATCTGAGATTTTCTCTCCTCCCTCCTACAAATCTAAATTCCTATTGTAGAAATGCTTTTAGAAGTCCAAAATTGCAGAGGAGAGCAGCCCCTAATTACATTCTACAATCTGCCATTTATAATATTTTCAAAGGTATTTTTGAGAGGAAAGTTTGTTGAAGAAAAATCTGTTCAATCCAATTTTATTTGCTTCAAATTCCAACCTTTAATTGATAAAGCATTCTCATTGATTGAGATCTTTTTTTCCATATATCTTCTACTATTTTCTTGCAAAAAGAAATCAAAATAAATTAAGATGCAAAAATAAAATCAAGATGTCATTTCTGGCATTTAAAACAAATCCAATCAAATACAATTAATTAATTGAAAAAGAAATATGAGCTTTCTATTGATGCATATGATGATTTTAATTTACCAAAGATATTATTGATGAATGAATCTGCAATTAGAAGAGGCTTGGGCAAATGAAAATGAAGAAAATAAAACTCAGAAAATTGATTTTGTTTAAAAATTCGGAGCTTGATCTTCTGCCTGTTTTTAGACCCAATAAATGACTAAATCTATTAGTGAAACCTCTTTAGAAATGTTCCTATTGATTTTATCTTTCCAATGAGCGAACCATGATGTACGCGATTGATGATAAACTTGGTACATCGAGCAAATTCTCCAGTTGTACCAAAAACAAGTCAATCTCTAAGTATCGGGATAGTGGATTTCTGGAGCGGCTCATAAGAGGACTTAATCTGAGGTACAATCTCACCAGACATCAAGGGAAGCCATCATGTGCCTCATTTGGCTAAATAAAACTCAATCTATGAGCATCCAAAGTTAATGAGTCAAATCTAGCACAATTCTAGAAATTTTGTTGTTGGGCTAAAAATCAGAATTTTAATTAAAAAAATCTAATTTTAAATTAGACTCTAATTATCTAATAATTAATTTTAATTTAATGGTTAACTATAAACTAAACTAATTTAATAGACTATTTATTAATTAATATTAATTTGATTAACTAAAATATATACTTAACTATTTATAAACTAATTAATATTAATCTAATTAATAATTAGATTTAATTAAATTAAATTAATTATATTTTATATATTAATTAATTTAAAATTTAATATTTAAATATTAAATATTTAAACTAATATTAAATTACAACTACCCTACCACTCCATACTTCACTCATTCACATGAATGAGTTTGAAACTCAAAAACAAAAATCAAAGCTTATAACTAGAGTTGGTTAATACGACATGCCTTTGAATTTTCTTTTATGATGAGGAGATCGGTGATTAGGAGTTGTCAAGGTCTTCTAAATTGGAAGATCGGAGATTGGGAGGTGCTGACGTTTTTTTGAAATTTGTTGGGATTAAAATCTTCAATGCGATTTTCTGATCGCGTAATAATTTTTTATTTTATATACATTTTTTATATATTATTTTATTTTTTGGTTTAATTTTATTGAGGTTTAGTTAAGTTATGAAATTATCTAAAGCATAATTTATCTATCTAAACTATAACTATTTTGACAAAAATAAAAAATAAACTACAACTGCTTTGACATTCTGGGTTTTCGAGATTAGTAATTTATTTGAAAATAGAAAATTGGAATAAATTATTGAAATCCCAATGCTTCATGATTTGGCTAAGTTATGTATAAGTAAAAAATGAAAAAATGTTAGTAATAACTAATTAGGGGTTAATATTTAAAATAAATGCATTATTGAACTAATTTAATTACAAAAATGGAATATTGTATATTTTACGCATTTTTAACCCAGACGACGTAAATGATTAAACTTCAAATGAGTGTTATTTACAAACCAACTGACCGAATGAGGTAAAACAAGTATCTATGGAAATCTTACAAAAAATTGATTTAAACAAAGCAATCAAAACAAGAATCTAAAGAAATTGAAAATTAAGATAATCGTAGGGTAATAAAAGTCATAAAAGACGTTTAACCAAAAAATTTATAGAGATGGTCCCCATTATTTGAAGTGAACAAGTAAAAAATGGGATGGTTGTGTATTACCACAACAATGTCAACACGCGGGAGAAGAACCAGTTATATATGTTTGGTATGAATGAGATTTTCTTAAAATTAGAGTAAAAATAATTAAAGAAGAGAAAATTATTTTTGGAATGCTTGCCTAGGTTCATTATTCCAAATAAAAGCAAGAATCATCTTACTGTAATTTTTCTTAAAATTCGTCATAAATTAAAATATTTCAAAACTCCATATCAGTCTTCAATTAGTTGTAGAGATAAAGCAGGGGTCACTTTATAGCTTAGCTTTTAAAATATACTCGTTTGTCACAGGTAGAGCCACTGCTGCCAGCGAACATCTATAATCTTGACAGGGTTACCTTTTAATCATGAATGATTCAAAATCTCATCTATTTAAAAATTATTGACCTAGAGATAAATCCATTTATATGTTTATTTTATTTGTATTTTTTTTATTTTTTTTAGTTCTTAAAAGCCATTGTCCTGGTTTGATAGCCAGATAGTTGACAATGCCATTCATTGGTTATAATTGGACTGAACAAGCTGGCTCGTGATGAGACCCCTTGTCTTATAATTGTTTGTAATCATAAGTGATTACCCTGGTTTGTTTAGCAGTGTTGGTAATGTCAACCTATTTTTCCCTTATGATCATGGTAAGCAGGCTCATGATGAAACCTCTTAATTTTTAATTATAAATATATTTTTGGATTACACTCTAGAAAAATAAGACTTTTTGGGACAGGGAGAATCATTGACTCCTTAAGAGTTAAGAATGACAATTTCAGAGTTAAAGGTGCTTTGTTGTAAAGTGTCTTTACTTGGTTAAAAATAATTTTTCTTGACTAATAATAGAATTTTGAAAAATCTTAATAAAATATTGAAATCTCAAAATAATTACAATTTTGATAAAAAAAGAAATCTCTCAGATTTTATGATACTTTGTCAACTTCTCTTGTTTTGTAATCTCTTTGTTAAGTATGTCTACCTTTCTAATAAAAAAAACAATTTTTATTAAAATATTTTAAGAAAAAACTAATAGTAGACTATTAACAATTTTTCCCTATGTATGTCGACCATTTTTAGGTAACAAGAAGGCCTTCCATATAAATCATGGCAAAGTCACCAAAATTAAAACTGAAAACAAAAAGAAAATAATTCTTAAGCTAAAGTGAAAAAAGAAATCAGCAAACAAAAATAAAAATGAAGAAATTAAAAGTGGAAAGGAAAATCCAAGTTTTGAAAGATAAACTCTAACAAGAATGTTTATACCAATGTCTCAACAAAATGAAGTAAAGGAAAATAATCATGTAATCATTCCCTCTTATGTCGAAATTCAGATAAATTATACCTTGCAGGATTGTAAATGTTTTAGGCTTTAGATAGCAATGATGATAAAATTCAGACACAATGAAAAATTTCTGTCTGATGTCAATCTTCTTGTTTCAAAGCATCATCTTAATCATTTTCTAATAAAATGAATGCTTAAAGAAACAAAATAAAGATTCAGAAACTTCCTAGTGTAGCTATTTCAACGAAGATTATTGTTGCTTCTTGAAATAAAACCAGGAAAAGAGTATAAGACTTCTAAAATATGATCTGGCGGATGATTGAAAGCTTTTATGAAGAGCTACAAAACAGATTTATATATCAGAAAAACAAAAATGAAACTGAAGTAACGAAATGGAAATTAATGAAAGTGGGTACATGAATTTTACCATTGGATAATTGCATTTGATCTTACCTGAGAGGTATCAGTTTCTCCAATACTAATTGACTTCTTGTTTTAGTTAACATTAAAACATGAAGAAGTCAAAATAACCAAAATCCTATAACGCAAAATCATTATTTATTTTATTTAAACTAAAGCAAGCAACAAAATGTTAAAAAATGAATGCTTTGTGTTCAAGGGATTCGAAATTAAAACAAATGCATCAGAAATGAGAATGAAAATATGCAGTGATGAATGTTCTCAAAATATTATAAGTTTCATATAAACTCCATGATTTTATTAAATTGTCCATAATTAAGACCAAATCAAAGATAATGAAATTTAAATGTGAAGATAAAGAGTTCTTGAATTTCATATTAATTATGGAATTATTTAATACTGAAATATATGAGAAATCGAAATAATTTAAATATGCTGCAAATTTGTTATCAATTGCTTTAATACCATATCGGTTACCCAAGATTTCTTTAAAATATTCCATACAAGCCAATGCATTATCGGATGATTCGCATTGCATGATTATTCACCATGCTTAAAGTTTAATCTGCAAAATTTCACCTTTGTTGATATGCCATATATCGATTAAATGTTAATGGCATAGAGGCATGCATTGGAGTTTGTCGTATCGGAAAATCTTAAGATAAGGTTTCATTTTAACTATGTGATGTGATATATTTGTTACAATGGCAAATTTGCGATATGATAACATGCGATGAGAATATATCCGATGAGATGGAGCGATCACAATATTAAAGAAATGTTATGTTGAGGATTGGGGGATAGTCATGTCATGCTTTATACTTCACACATCGCACATCGCACATAGCAAATTCGAAATTGCGATATGAGCATCAAAAAATGCGATGAAGTGATAGCGATATCGGCATATCGGAATATTGGAAAATTGTCATGTCGGAAATGCCAATATGATTCTTGCAATAACGAGAATGCGATGGATGACATGGCTCTTAGGTGGAACTAGCTTTGGACCTCAAAAGAAATTGGCGATCGAAAAAATTAAGTAGAGGATGTCATATTTTTGATACACCCATATGCGACGAAGAATGAACCCGATAAATTTATTATGAGAATTTAATATCATATCGGATCCGAGACATCGGTACTTTTAAAATTATGACTCTACCATTATTGCAATTGAATGGACACGATATTTCATATCGAGTCCAGAAGTATGTGAACATTACAATATTGGTAAAGTCATTTTATCGAAGACTGAGCGAAAAAGAACATCGAAGATGTATAGATTTTTTAGTATCGGCGATATGAAATGTTTCAATATGAATCTTTCGATATTGTTTTAAATGTCTATTGGGTTTTTTAATGAATAAAAGAAAAGTTAATGAATGCTCAAATTCTAATGAATCACAAATAAAATTTCTCTGAACTTCTTGCAAATTTGAAATGGGTTTGCTGCTTACTTCAAGTTCCGAAAATAAATGGAAACCTGCAAATGAAACAGAACAAGAATCAGAAATAAACTAAGGAAAATAGAAAATAAATGAAAATGAACTTGTAAATGCATACCTGGAAGGAAATTGTCTGTAAATTTTACCTCATGAATCTTCAAATTCTTCCTTGGATTTATCAAAATTCTGACTTTGTTCAAAATCATCTCATTATTTATTCTAAATTAGAGTGGGCAATCAAGCTAAAGGAAATCAATTATTCATGTTCAGAAAATTTGAAATTCATAGAATTCATTAGAAATGAAAATGAGAATATGCTCCCTTTTGAATTGCAACAACAATTTATTACCTCTGCTCATTACGAATTAACTTGAGAATAATCTGTATTGTTATAGTGATTGTTTAGTAATGCCTTTAGTAAATAAATATGATGCTTATTGCAGCATCAGATAATAAACTAAAAAATAGGATAAGATAAAGCCACTCATTATGAAAGAATATAATCAAATATGTGCACATAGTAGCATGGACACCCTTAAGGTCATTTTAACCAATTTTGAGGAAAATAATATAAACTTCATGTGAATATAGTGAAAAGTTAGACTGATTAATAATAAGCAAATTGGTATTAAGCTTTTGAGCTTAGAAAATTATATTTTTCACGTGATAATGATGTCAAGAAGCTTTATATCATCGAAACCTTCGATA
Organism: Pinus tabuliformis; assembly: GCA_031772625.1. Lineage (NCBI taxonomy): Eukaryota > Viridiplantae > Streptophyta > Pinopsida > Pinales > Pinaceae > Pinus > Pinus tabuliformis. The sequence goes on from CM062819.1 coordinate 481,680,041, forward strand.
TATAAATTTAAAAAGAAAACTTTAAAGAGAAATCTCTAAATGAAGAAAAGTGGCTTTGAGGTGATCGGTGCCAAGTGCAAACTCAATTGAATTTAGTCAAGACATTGTTTAAAACAGGCAGAGATATAGTCATGAGTAGAGGTATTTTTGCAATAGATTTTGATTTAAAAATGGGAAGCAAGAATAAAAAGAAGTTTCCAATAAGAAGAAAATTTTTCACTGAACATGTATGAGAAGGGTTGATTTCTTTGTTTTATTTATTTTTATTTGCAGAACTCTTAAGAATAAATTAACTATATAAAACAAACTAACTAAATTAATTCTACTACTATTCTAACCATATACACAAAATTGACTAGGTATAGTCATATTTCCAATGTAATCACTCTCTCATTTTAATGTCTGCATATAGGTATAGTTAAAACGTTAGTAATAGAAATACAAATCTAATTAAAGTAAGAAAGCTAAATATGAAATCAGAATGTACAGTTATTGTTAGCAGCTTATTTACAATCACCTTCTTTTGAAATGTCCTTTCCAACTGAATTCCAATTGGATCATAAAAATCTGGATGGGTTTCCATTAAGGATTGGGAAATGTTCAAAAGAGGAGATGACAGGCCAGATTGTGGATATGAGCTTTTAAATTCAAAGGCCTAGAAAAAATTGTTAGTGTTATGTGTAAGTGTTAAACTATTAACAATCTTCCATGAAGGAAAACTTTCCAAATATTTTTCAAATGAGTTAATGAAAAATGGATGGAAATCTATTAGATATAATGGAAGATTATTAATTGAATTGGATTGCTGGCCAGATTGTAAAAATACATTCTCTTGTTGACATTGCCTTTGAGAAGATAGAAGCTTTTGATAAAACATTAGCATTGATTGAAATTGAAATATTAATAGCTTTTGATGTTCATGATTATAATATGAAACTTCAATTTCCCAATAGGGCAATGCATCAATTGAGTGTTTGATAGTAAAGTGCTCAATATGCCAGTGTAAATTATCAAAATTTTGGAAAATAAAATTAGAAAATAAATAAAAGTGAAACAAAATAAGTGTAAAAGAAAAAATAAAATGAAATCACTATTGATATAACTAATATTACAACACAATTGGGATTGTTTTGAAACAATTTTTTTTTACAACGACTGACCAGAATTATGGAATTTGAATAATTATCAATTCCAACTTGTGAATTAGAAAGAGAATTATGATTATGAGTAGGAATGAGAGCTTGATTATGATATGGATCATAAATTGGAATGTTTTCTCGAATAGTGATATCGTGAAGATAATTTGCTGCTCTAGAATGAGGATTGGTTGGAAAATTTTCTAATTTGAAATGTTCATCATTTTTAGATGTTATTTGAATTTTCTCGTGAGGATTCTCTTGAGAAGAATAGAAATCAACATCCTCAATGTCAGAGTAATTATCATAAATGACTTCAAAATATTCTCTAGAATTCATTTCAATCTCGTCCAATATATCAAAACAAGGAGGAATAAAAATTCCATGTTCATTAATGGAAAAAGAATGATAAAAAATTATTTCTCTATATTGATAAAAACTTATTAGTAATTCATCTAGATCAACCTCTTTATTTTTTGAAATATTGTTACTAACAAGATGAATAATATTACCATCAATAAAAATATCAGGATAAGGGAAAAATGTGAATCTGAAACAATGCATTTAAAAATGTCTCTGTTTAAGAACTCTTGTATATTATGCTCATTGTAAATTTCAGATTGTAGATCATTCCTTTATCTACTCATGCTTTCTTGAAGAATTGTGCTTTGGTTCTCTGAATTTGGCATTTTCTCATGAAAAAATTCAGAAATTTGTACAGCAGTTTGCGTGTTATGTTTACTTTGATTGCTGCTTTTACTTGATGATTTGCAATCTGAATTTCTGAATTCACTGTAAAGTAATTTTCAGATTTCAAGGCAGCTCTTTCTCCAAAATTGTTGTTGTTATCTTCTTGCATTTGGTTAGAAATATTTTCTAAGCTTTGTGAGAGCACTTCATCATAATTTATTTGAACTTCCATATTGGAATTCTCATTTATGTTGGAAAGGGATGGAACAAAGCTTGAACTAATTTCATATGGATTGAGAACGGGAGGAAGAGAACAAATATATTCAAACCAATCTAGTGATTCTTCTTCTGTAGGTTTATCTTCGACTTTAAATTTTAAATAATTCAAATGAAATTGAATATTAAAATTTCTAACAAACTCATTTTCAAATCTTCGTAGATATTCCATTTCATCACATACCTGTTCAAAATAATAGCCATCATATTTACAAATTAAAATTGTAACAAATTGATCCCAGCTGTGAATTGAGGCAACTGGAAGAGTTCTACGCTAGTTTCTAGCATTTTCCGCGAATGCGAGAGTAAGAATTATGCATAAAATTTCTTCATCAATTCCTTGAAAATCATATTTTGAAAATTTTTGAATAAATTGAAAGACATAATTAAAAGCAGAAGAATTTCTCTTACCATTAAACTTTACCTGAGACAAGAGTCTTATCACTTCGGGTGGAGTATTGGAAGATGCTCGTCCATGGATACAACTCCAAATTGGAAGTTTAAGAAGAGCCATCGTGATTTAAATAAAATTTTGTTGAAAAGACTTGAATAGACAACAAGTTTCAGGCCCTCCTTCTAGTGCCAAAAGTGTTGAGGGCCAAAAATGTCTGCCTCAACATTGGGGGATAACCACCTAGTCCGGACCTTAAAGCAACTCCTTTTCCGTTTGGAGTAGTGGTTCCGATTGGTTTAACTAGGTCGAGTTACCTTTTCCCCATCGCTATTGGTTTACAATAATATTTTTAACTACCAATAAACAGGGATGTCAGATCATTTCTTCTTGCTAATCAGGCAAGAGAATGACCCTTATGTTGGGTGTGGAACCTGATTATCTTCTATATTCAAAGGTATCGCCACATTGGACCCCAGTTCGAAATGGGGGCGGCAATGCCGCCCATAAAATATTCGATGTAGGGGGGGTCCAGGGGGGAGCGGTTGCGACCTTTGGGAGCCCCCCCTGGCGGGGGGTTTCGGGGGCAGTGGCCCCGAAGCTAAAAACAGCTATAAAATTGCCTTGCAAAAGTATAGTAATTTCTAGTCAATCTGGGCCGTTCATTAGGCGGCTGATCTGACGGTAGAACTTATGTTTAGTTTAGGGTTTTTTGCCCTAGAAGGCAACCCCTCTCTTTGTATGAGGGCATTGTATTTGAGGCTATGTAATAGATGTGTATTCGGTTAGCGGGAAATAGAGAGGTGAGACTGCGAGAGAAAACATAGGATATTACAACGAATCTGTTGTAGATTGTGTCTCTTCATTTTGCTGGATAATAGAAAGGAAGGACTGGTTGTTCGGGGTGGACGTAGCCCAAACTGGGTGAACCACGTATATCTGTGTCTCTCTTGTTTTATGCGTTTCTGTGTTTATATTTCTGCAATATTTTATATGTTCCATTGCTCCATAATATATAATTTCTAACACCTTAAGTTGATTTGGGTTTAGCCAAGTCACAACTAAAATTTTGCCTCTTTGAGAAGAGGACTTAAAAGAATGTAGAACTTAATCTAAATGCAAACTTATTCTATAATGCAATCAAAAGAAACTAATCATAATCCTATCTCAATTAGGCAGATATAGATCTAACCCAACTAAGAGCAGGATAATTAAATGATAAGGATTTAAATATGTCTAGATTTTAGTTAATATCAATTTAATGAAGTAATTCAATTCACTGACATTCATGAATACTGAAACACATCCTATTGAGACCTCTTAACTGAAATAATAAACCAACAACATTCAGGGAGTAATTCACAAAAATAATATTGATTGTCAAATCAGTAAATCCAATAATTAAACAATAATATGTGGAAATAGTTCGCAAACATCACTATTTAATAAATCAGTTTTATAAGACAGATTTCTAAGTAAATAGTTACTGATAAATCAGAATTTAATCCATAAGAGTAAATATACATAATAACAACATTGAGATAAATTATCCATATCAACACAAGTGCACAAACATGAATAAAATGATACATTCTTGTTATCATAAAAATGAAACTAGTATTTGAAACAATAGTATTAAAAATACCAATTATATTAAATCCATTTCTCTGGCCCTGGACTCAAAGAGTCCTTTACATTGCTTGAACTTCTGCGTTCAAAAATAGAGCTTCAATAGTGCAAACTCTGCACATCGTACATAATTCAAGATACAAAGGAAAAATCCTCAATAATCCTTAGATATAAGATTTTCTCTCCTCCCTCCTACAAATCTAAATTCCTATTGCAGAAATGCTTTTAGAAGTTCAAAATCACAGAGAAGAGCAGCCCCTAATTACATTCTGCAATCGGTCATTTATAATATTTCCAAAGGTATTCTTGAGAAGAAAATTTGTTGAAGAAAAATCTGTCCAATCCAATTTTATTTGCTCAAAATTCCAATCTTTAATTGTTGGAGCATTCTCATTGATTGAGATTTTTTTCTCCATATCTCTTCTACTGTTTTTCTGCAAAAAGAAATCAAAATAAATTAAGATGCAAAAATAAAATCAAGACGTTATTTCTGGCATTTAAAACAAATCCAATCAAATATAATTAATTAATTGAAAAAGAAATCTGAGCTTTCTATTGATTCATATGATGAATTTAATTGACCAAAGATATTATTGATGAATGAATCTATAATTAGAAGAGGCTTAGGCCAATGAAAATGAAGAAAATAAAACTCAAAAAATTGATTTTGTTTAAAAATGTGGAGCTTGATCTTCTGCCTATTTTTAGACCCAATAAATGACTAAATCTGTTAATGAAACCTCCTCAGAAATGTTCTCCTTGATTTTATCTTTCCAATGTTATGAAATCAACTCAAAAAAGATAGAATGGATAGATCAACACCTTAGAATTCAGCCTCTTCGAGGGGGCAACCTCCTTTACATTACATAAATGAACAATTCTTAGATGATTCAAATGACAAAACCTTCGTTCTATATATAGGAGTCTAAGGAGTCACAATATAACCCAGCCGACCTAATAATAATAATATAAAGCCACAAAAATAACAATAGAGGGATTCTATGGGGCACAGTAATAACAATATGGGGACAATAGGGGCACAACAATATTAATAAGCGATACAACTACAATATTAATGGGGTAATCACTAGTATTATAGGGACCTAACATGCCCCTCTCCTTCAAAAAAGTGTTTTCCTAAATGCCTAAGTAGTTCTGGATGCTTCTGTATAAAAATTTCATCCTCCCATGTGGAATCTTTAGCGGATAAGTTCTTCCACTTGATAAGATACTCCGAAATTGATCGATTTTGTAGCTGTCGAGTTCTTATTTCTGTGAACGCTTCTAGTTCCAATATAATTTTTCCTTCCTCATCAAGTTCTAGCAATATTGTTTGAACTGGGAGCTTGTTGCCTATGACCTTCTTTAAACATGAAACATGGAAAACTGGGTGCAATCGAGAAGTTGCAGGAAGCTCCAATTTGTAAGCCATAGTACCAAACTTTTGCAACACCTTGTATGGACCATAATACTTTCGTGATAATTTAGTATCCTTCTTAGCTTGCTTGAGGGACATTTGCTTATATGGTTGTAGCCGTAGGAATAACTAATCACCTACATCAAAACTTCTTTCGCTGCGATGTTGATCTGCCTGTTGTTTCATTCTATTCTGTTCCAACACGAAGTTATCCTTTAAGAGTTGGAGGACTTGTTGTTGATGTTTGATGTGATGTTCCACTGCTTGAACCTTAGATTTTTCTCTTAAATATGATATGGTGGATGGTGGCTGATATCCATAAAGTGCCATAAATGGGGTCATTTTTGTTGCTGTATGGAAGGAAGTGTTATACCACCATTCAACTAGAGGCAACCATTGACCCATTGTGTCTGTTTATTATATACAAAGCAACGAAGATATACTTCCAAACATTTGTTTACTATCTCAGTTTGCCCATCAGATTGAGGATGATAAGATGAGCTATGAGCTAACTGAGTACCAATATAAGAAAATAATTATGTCCAAAAATTTCTAGTGAAAATGGGATCTCTGTCACTTACAATAATCTCTGGGTTTCCATGTGGCTTTTGAATTGTTTCCATAAATGCAGTAGAAACTGTACTGGCTTTAAATGGAAGTGATAATGCACAAAAGTGTGTGTTATCACTCAAGGTGTTCCCAAAAGTTGTAAGAAAATGAATACGGCCGAGGTAACCACAGACCAATCTTTTAGATGCAGGTTCTAGCCAATCTGCATCGAGAGAGGGCTCTCTCTTTATAATTTATCTTTGTTTAAGGTATATTAGGCTAGTTATGAAGTACAAGGGTTTGTTTGATTTTTGGATGGTGATATTCAATAGAACAAGGGTGTAAATCTGAGAAGTTCAGTCCATTGGGCAAATGGAGTCTATGAAGATGAACTGCTTGATAATGTTTCTTTGACAGAGGGGGTATTACAGAGCAAGGTAATCAATCTTGGAACAATTTATAAGCTGGAATCAGATGGGATGGAGTCAGTGGGTGAAGGGCAATTAAGAATCCTTCATCATGTTGACAGAGGGAAAATGGTTGAGTACTACTAAGGAGCAATTAAGAATTCCTTAGTAAATATTCAGGATGTAAGAACCAGGGGAAATAGGAGCAGTTAAGAATTCATGTTTATGCTAATTCTGAAGAAAACATTAATAATAACAGAGATTGAATGCACATTGCAAACAAACAAATTCTGAGCTATTCTTTTTCTCTATTATTCAGATCATGAAACATATATGATATAGTAAATATAGAAACTGAAAACACAGGTAAAAGAGACTTATTGATCCATAAGATGATTCAAGAATTTTGAAACATGGTCCTCTGCTATCAATTCCACATCCAGAGAGTCCAACAACAATGGATTCCAATAGCTTTTGTATTCAAAAGGTTTTCAGAGTTACAGCGCAATCTAAGAAATGTATTACCAACCCCGAATACTTCGCTTGGGGAGGTATTTGTACAAAAGCATTTACAAAATATCTCAATGAGATAATATCTAGCATTAACTCATTCTACCTACTCAAAAAGGAGAAATAAATGATCTTGAAAACAGTGAGAAATAAACGAAGAAGTAATTGTTGTCGTGTTGGCCGCTCTGTTGGTGCGATGTGCTAGTTGTAAGCTCGATGAGTCGGCTGGTGGCTACTTCCACTGATGTTTCCGCACTGCTGCCTCAGCTTCCTCGAGCGTATTTAATTTTAGATTTGATAGACTATTGCCCCGCATGACTCTTATCCACTACCATTCTGCGCTTTATGGTATCTGTTATATTCTGGGTACCACAAAAGTTGAAACATGCCTATAGGATTTCCAACATGCTTTTCCACCACTGCTCTTCTGGTAACTGATGTCTTTGTAGCTTTCTCAAAGTCTCATCAGCGTCTGTGTACCTGTAGAAGTTAGGCTGGACTGTAAAAGGATGTTTCACTTCATGCTCAATATAGAATAGATTTTCCAAGTTGTTGTAGAGGGTTTGGCCAGATGGAAGGGCCTTCTCTCCTGGAGTACTTGATGAAGCATTTACTTGATCAGCAGCTTGTTTATTTAGCTTGTGTGTGTACTCAACTTGTCTCAACAGACATTCATTACTTCTGACCAGACTTGGCAAGCCCCTTTCATGCAAAACTGCAAATCTTTCTACAAAAGAATTTACCTCCACTTGCATGTCCTAGCTCTTCCTCTCCAAATTCTGCATCAGTGTTCTCATGGTCAGAACTCTTTTGATTATTAGAATGGTGTTTGTCCTATCTCTGATGTCCAGCGCTGCTAGTTCTTCGTTGGTTTTAGTGTTCAAAAAATGTATTAACCTGTTGGCCTGTTCGGGCATATGTCCCAATAAACTTCTGGACTTTTGAATTTCCGCCTGGGTTGCTGCTATCAAGTCAATCTGCTCATATATAATCTGGATAGATCTCCATATATTACAAATGGATTGATTGATGATAGCCCACAAAATGCCTTTAAGTTCTCCCAGAGGCTTATCTAAAGAGAGGTCATTTTCCAATGCTTTCACTTTGTTCTCTAATGCCTTCACCTCTCTTGTCTTTTCTGCCACAGTCATTTTGGATTTATCATATCTTATTTCTAACTTTGCCAATTTCTCTTTGGCCTATTTTAATTCTGATACTTGGAGTTTTAACTTCTCCATGGCTTTTATTAATTGCTCTGTGGTCATGGTAGTGCTGCTGCTTGCTGTTGTTGTTGTTGTTGTTGTACTTGTGGTGATTTCTGTTGTTGATGCCTGGACAGTGGGAGGCACTGATGTTATACCTGTAGGAGGAACAGTTGTGATTGTTGGAGCTATTTCGGGTGGCTGGGAGGTCGACTCTCCCTGCTTATCTTGTAGTGCTTTTTCCAAGGCTTGCTCTGTCTCACTTAATCGTTGATTCATTCTCATCAGCAAGTCCATCATGTCCTCCTCTGCTTTTTGCTACACAATCTTTGAAGTTTGTGATGCATAGTAGTAGACAGCTTCAGATGTTTCCTGAGGGCAGCAATGTCCTCCTCCTTCTTCTTCATCAATGCTTTTATTCCTTTGGCATCCTTAGGATCATGTCCCAGCTCGATAATAATTTCCTCCAAGGACTTTATCCTATTTTCCTTGGCTAAAGAAGATGCTTTCTCCAAATCTAGTTGGGTCGATGTGTTGTTCAATGAGTTTTGTAATTTGTGAGCCAACATTGCCTTATCTGCCAATGTGGAGTAGACCATCTCTCCAGTTTGCTTGTGTAACTCAATCTGGTCCATAGGATGAATGTCTTTGGCAAGGGCCTCCAGATTTGTTCTAATGTAGTCAGCTGCTGACTGTGGCTGCTGCACTTTAGGCTTAAAGTGGCTCAAGATTATTTTACCTTCCTTAATGTCATATGCAGACATTAACCTTTGCTGGTTGGCGGGGGTCATTTTGAGAAATTGATTATAAAGTTGCAGCCTCAATGGGTCATTCTGGGCCTTGATGTCCGTGAATGTTCTTTTGATATCAGAACCTTGCTTGCTTTGCGGCCTTGTGGATGAAACTTCCACACTATGTTGCCTTTCTATGTCTTGCCTGTGAGAGCTGGTGGATGTTTCTATTACTGGGGATGTCTGTGGGTTGGTTGCCCTCTCGCCTCTTGGGCTTTCTATGGTTTCCTCAATAATTTCCTCTTCAAGTAGGGGATTAATTCTTTGCCTTTTTTCCTCTGGTTGCTCTGCTGGTCCACTGATGGGTGTGGCTTCTTCTTTGTCTCTTTTTTCTTCCCTTTTCCTCATTTAGAGGAGTCTGTAATGCCAGTATCTCTGGTGCTTTGGTCTAGACAGGAGGAATTTTCCCTTGGCCCTGTTCCTTTGATGATGTTGGCTGATCTGTCATTATGTGTTGCTCTGTATCTAGCACTTCTTTTCCCTTTGATGTCTCTGCATCTGGTGTAGTACTTTCTTGGGTAGGTTGTTGTGAAGTTCCAGCAGATGATGTACCTACTTCGATCTGCTGAGACAGCTTGAAAAATTCTTGTCCAAAAGAGTCTAGGTCAAGAGTCCTTTCTAGATTTTTCATAGCTTGTTCCATTTTCTCCTGCTCAGTAAGCTCTTCTATCAATGTGGCCTCTACCCACTCATCTTGATTAGCAAATTGCTCTATTTCAGGGATCCTACAATGTTTATAGGCTGATATCCTATTTTTTACTTTTCTTTCACAGATAAATCCATTTGGGTCATAGGGTACCCACCAAAAGCTCTTCTTTAATTTGAGTTGTTCCCCCAATATTTTATCAGCATCTTGCCATGCTTCCTTTTTGTTAATGATAAAAGGGCCTAACTGATTTCTTATTTTCAGCTGAGATTTTTTCTTTGCACTGTAAAAGTGAGTCAAATCTGAATTGATAAATTTCCTGAAATATTCTAGAGCAAACAGTCTCATAGGCACATATTTGGGCAGCTTATAAGGGCACAGCTCACAGCCATATATTCTGATTTCAGTGTGATTCTGGTAGAAGTACCAGTCACCTATTTTGTAGCTTTTGGAGAGCTGTAAAATTTTCTGCATATCACCAGAGAGTCTAGGAGGAGGAGTTCTCATCAGTAGAGAGGAGACTGGATGTATAAACAAATCAATGAATTCACAGTAAGTGTAAGGAGAGTTATGGACTTCATGGAAGACTGAGGTCCAAAAGATCACAGACCTCCTTTCTCCTTTAGAATCCAATTTTCTGATGGGAAACTGAAAACTGTCTGTTTGAAAATATAGGAACAGATGATATATATAAGAGGTATACTTGAAGACTCCTTCTCTGTCTAGATTCAAGAGTTGGTCATGGATCTTGTTGGAAATGAAAGTAGCATAGTCATATTTGATAGCAGGAGGCTGTTGGTGGGCCCCAGTATTGTAGCAATAATGCTACAAGTCCTGGAACTCCCTTCTTTAATTTTATCAACCCGGTAGTTAGTAACAAACTTGGAAGCGACGGTGCTGTATGCACAAGTACTAGCTCTTGCCGCAGCTGTCACTTGGTCAGCTGGCACAATTCCGCTAGGGGCTCAAGCCAACTTCTATGAGCTCTTAGAAGAAGCTTTTTAACTGATGGACGAAAGCTAACTCAAAGGAAGCTAATCTACTTGCGGAAAGAAACTGAAAGCCAAAAAGAAACACAAACCCTAGCAAACCCTAATTCTACCAGCTAGTCCTACCGATGCAAAGGAGAGCATGCAAACTACCGAAAGAGATGCCATTACTTATAAGAAGGTAAAATGCATGTGTCTAAGTTATCACTATCTGAAGAAAACATCTTTTTGTATTTTTGTTTAAGTTATTAGAATTATCATGCATGTGCTTTTAACTGGCTTTTCACTGTGCAGGGGTGGATCAAGGAGGAGAAATGCTTGGAAAAGGTTGGGAAGACTCGGAGAGGGTCTAAGGGAACCCTATCATCCTTTCAGAGAGTTTCACAAAGTCAGGATTCCATGAAACCGTGTTTATGAACTTCTACAGGAAGTCTGCAGGGGTTTCTACAGGAAGTTCTGTAATTCTTCTACAGGTTGTTTCGTGATTGGGTTTTTGACTGATAGGTGAGTGGGAGAGAATGCATGAATGGGTAGGGAGGTAGGGTAGGGGCCTGGAATGACCCAATGACTGAGGGATGAGGTGATGAGAGGGTGTGGAAGTCTAGCTTGCATCAAAGAAGGTTTAGGCAATGGAAAGGCAAGAAGGTAGGGTTACGTGGCAAAAGAGCAGATGGGAGATGAGGGAACGGACTTGGTGATGGAGGAGCTGATCTGGACGAGGCTCAGATGAACGAGGAGGTGATGAAGGTGCCCTGCATAGTGTTTACCTGATCAAACCAACTACGTCTTGCATACAATCAAAATATTAGATGATCTATCTAACAGTTTAATGAGATCAGTGAACAGCAACCTTATTCATGACAAGAATCACGTACAGCATGTGAACAAAACATTATCAAAGAGATATAAATGCATGACTAACTCCTACCAATCCATCCTAAACATAAAAAGCTACTTCAACCATCAAAAGCAACCTAAGTAACAAAGCACGAATTAAATCTAAAGAGCAGACTTTATTTTAAGAATGCAGCGAACACACATAAAGATAAACAAGGGAGGTACTGGGCGCTTGAGATGGGCCCAACCCCAAGATCTATAGCCTCCCAAGAGAGATTTAGAGCTGGTGCAAAGCTGGATTCATCTTTATTAATCAAGAATGAAGAGTTACATCAAAACTGTCCACAAGGAGAGCTTGAGAATGAGCTGAAAGCAAAGCTAATCTATTGCCTACAAATCGAATTACAAAATGACTACAACAAGGCTATGAAATGACTAACTACTAGCTACTAGCTACTATCTACTGGCTAACTAGCTAACATCCACTGGCTAACCCAAAATGAGGCCCTAAGCCTTCTTATTTATACAATTTGAGGACCCAACAGTCCTCCTAAAATTTAAGGACTTGGCTGCCCAAGACTTGGAGTTAACAGCAGTCCTACTTGACTTGCTTGGCTGCCCTTGTGCTGATTGATTCGGTGGCCCTTGAACTCCGAGCTGATGGTGGAGAATTCGAGGTAAGGGCCCATAAATGAAGGGGACACCTTCCTACAAATCCTCTCCCTTGTTCTCCCACGAATTTGGCTGCCAAGTGCTCATTAAGACCTTCAATTTTGTCTCCAAATTGACCAAAAAGGCTACACAAAGCACCCATTAGACTTGTTGGCATAATGACTAACCAAATTCACTCTATTAACATAAATATAATCAAAAACATGCAATAAACTAATGAGAATGGTGAATTAAGTCAAATTAAGAGGTTGAATGAGCCCGAATAATTGTCCATTTTTGGGGCTCATCATCACCCCCCTACTGAAAGTGTTGCTCATCCTCTGAGCAACCAATCTCTCTCCTCATCTTTGATGGCCCTGGTGGCCTCCTTGGCTAAAATCTTGGCCAATTTCTCCTTCTGCTGCCATTTCTCCAAACTTCCTGTAGAAACAGTTCTCTGTCTTCCTGTAGAATGCTAGCCGGATTCCATAGGATGTCTCTGCACCTCTGCACGATCTTGGTATGCTGGAGAATTTTGAACAGGCCAAAACAATCAGCGAAGGATGATAGGTTAATCATTTTGAGGAAGCAGAGGATGTATACTTCAGTTGAACATGATGCAAGTGCAAGTTAACAGCAGTCTATGAGTTTTGGCTGAGCGCTCATTAATTCTGCGTGATTTTTGGTGGAGTGAGGTGGCAAAAATGTGTGTCAGCCCATATGAACTGTTGTGCTATCATGAACTGCATGTCTTCTTCTATTTGTTAATCAATTGATGCCCTGTGCACTGAAGCTCAACAAATCTTCCATTGCCTGTGTTTCTCAACTTCCACGTGAATGACTATCCACGCATGCTGCGTGATTTTCTCGTGAGTGCTAGAGAACTGGGTGTCTTGCTACATTCATGGCTTAATTTCACCATTCCATTCTTTCATGCAATGCTTAGACTAGATTCATGCAATAGATGAACAAGGTTTAGTCACGTACCTGAAGTCAAACGGCTGCTTGTGAAGCTTTTTGCTGCTGCATGCTCATGTTCTGTTGCTGCATGCTTGGATCCTTTGGTTGCATGAGGGCTTCGCTGATGATTTTTGATTGTTTGTCCTTGTGCAAGTGTCCTCTGACCAGATCTAAGCTGCATGCATTTGTTTCCACGTTCAAATCTGCACGTTCAAGCTGTTGCTGTTGCATTGTCACAGAACCAGAACTTGTTTTCGCCATTTCTCCCAAACGGTAAAGCGGATCGATCTAAAACTTGTTGAGCATGTTTCTATCATCATGATGCACCTCCCATGGAAAAATCGTGATCAATGGATGCACGGATTTCGAGAAAAATGGAAAATGGCTGAAGATTTCAGAGATTGATTTCTCGGAAACCGTGCATCAGAATCGGCTGAAACTGCTTGGGTAGGTTACCATCACTCATATGCATATCCCCATGAAACAGGTTTTGAAACGGATGCACGGTTATGGAGAAAATGCAAAAATGGCTGATGGTGATGGAGGCTGATTTCTTGGAAACCGTGCACCGGAACGGCATGAAACTGCTCAGGCATGTTTTCATCACCCTTGTACAATTCCCCATAAAACGGTTTGTCAAATGGATGCATGGTTTTCAAGTTATGGCAAAAACAAATTTTGTTCTAGGTATTTTTGCTTCAAGGCATTTTGCAAATTTTTGCATGGAAAGAAAAACTGAGCTTGGGCTATGATGCAGGTATGGAGATGATGGAGGAGGATTTGGAAGATTGCATGAGGACTTCTGAACCCTTGAGGAAGCTACCATGTTAGCCAAACCACTTTTTGAAATCCATGTCTAGTTTCCCACAATTTCTATAGGAAGTTCCTGTAGAAGCACAATGAGAAGCATAATGAGGTGGAAAAAATGATGGAGAAAGGCAAGGGATGGACACACAAGTTCTTGTAGGCCTAATCAACAGATTCCCACCATTAGATTCACTTTTGAAATTGGATTTGGCTCGTCCAAAGGTTCTACAGGATGTTTCCTGTAGAAATACAGAGCTTCCTGTAGAAGGCACAAGAAAAATTCCTTTAACCTTGATTTGAGTGCTCCTCCTGTCATGAAACGTCCTTCTTGCAACCTGCAATTAGCCAATGGAATTAGTTTTATTTTTCTTTTTCTTTTTCTCTTTTGTTTTTTTTTGAAAAACAACTAGGGCGCCTCATGGAGGTTTTCACCCTAATTGCCTGCCTTGGGCGCCTCCAAGGGAGGTTTTCACCCAAAGATCTTATTGCCTTTTTATTTTCTCTTCTTTCCAACCCATTGACCGCCTCATGGAGGTTTTCAATCAATGAGCCAATCTAAGGCGCCTCCGAGGAGGTTTTCACCTTAGATTTTTATTTTCTCATCTTATTTTCATTTTTTCTCTCTTTTTTTTTTTTTTTTTTTTTTTCTACCCTACCCTACTTTAAAAAAAAATTATTTTCAAGTATAAGAATACTTCCAATGGAGCCATGTGCACATCGAGATTAAAGAAAAAATGATGTGAAGGCTCGAAATGCATGCTTGGACAACTATCCGGACTTTAGAGACCAAATGATCTGACTTTGAAGGGATCAAACATAGCTGAAGAAGAGAGTACTGCTGCAACTTAGTGACCTTCTGAAACCATATCTCAATATAGCTTTGATATCCTTGGTCCTTTTGCTGATCTGGATCATTCTTCATGTCACCTTCTATCATGACCTTCTCATATTCCTCTTTTTGCTGATCTTTCTCTTGAGCACATGGAAGATTTGATGGTAACCATGAGGGAACTCTCTCGATCTCTGATTCTGATCTCTTCTCTTCATCAAGTTCAGCCCATGGTTCTTTGATCTCCTCTTTGGAATCTTCTTTTGCTGGATGTGATCCTTCAATGCTTTCAAGATGATCTCTTTTTTGCAATGCTTTTCCTGAGCTATGGTGAAGATCATTGAGCTTAAGAGGAGTCATTTGGATATGTTGTGCCTCAGCATTGTAATGGAGTTGAACCACTCCAATGTGTGGATTTGGAAATGGTGGTATGGGTAGCTGAGTGGGGGTGTAGATTTGAGATGGATGTGGATGGGGTTGTAGTTGGGTAGGCATTTGGGGTTGCCTTGGTGGAGGAGGAGGCGATGGTTGTGGATGAGCATGTGGTGGAGGAAAATGAGCGAGATGAAAGTTGTACTGGGGCCTCCACTCTTGATAAGGTGCATTCCACTGAGGCTGTGGCTGAGCATAAGAGTGAAATGAATGAGCAACTGGTAGGGCATAATATGGATCTGTGAAGGAACAAGGAGGAGGTGTGAACCAGGAAGGATGAGCAGGGGGACCCCAAGAAGGCATGAAAGTGGCTTGGTAGGGGTCATAATAGGTCTCGGATGTCCCTTGCAGTTCCTTCTGGTAAGATCTAGGTCCATGCGGCCTCCTTTGGTTCATATAATGGAGTGATTCAGTGGCTCCTTTGGCTCTCTGATATGCAACTTTAAGTCCAGGCAAGGAAGGGCACTGATTTGTAGGATGGTATTCTTCACAGATGAAACACACTTCTAGGGAGTGCGTTGGACATTCGTTCCTAGGATGCTTTCTAGTGCACCTAGGACAAAAGATGACCAAAGCACTCTTGGCTCCCTCTTGCTTCCTTTGGATCTGTAAGGTATCCAATTGCATGGAAAGAAACTGCCTCATATCACTCTTGAAATCTTCTATCTGATCTTCAAACTTGTTTTTGGACAAGGGACTGCTCCCAACATTTCTGCTTGTAGCCATTTGCTCCAAAGGAATGGTTTCTTCTTCTTCTCCCCTAGAGGTTCGTCAGATATGTCTTGATGTCCACCCATGGGTTCTTCTTAGTCACAGCCATCGAAGAAGAGAGAAGGTTGGCTGTGTGAAGCAAAGGGGGGTGTTGTGCAATCATTTTTCTAACTTATCTCTACTCCTACAAGGCATGAAATGAAATCTTTTTGGTTGATTTTTGCTTTTTTTCTACTTCTACTTGCAAAACTGAAATAGATTGAACTGCAACTAACTATCTTGCTAAAATGAAAATGCGGAATTGAAATGAAAGCAGGAAAGGACTAATCTATTTTGCTCAAATGAAATTGCAGGAATGAAATGCTAGTCTACGCTTGCGGAATTGAAATGCTAATCTACGCTTGCAGAAATGAAATGCTAATCTATGCTTGCAAAATTGAAATTGCGGAATTGAAATGCTAATCTATGAAAGCAGGAAATGTCTATGCTACTTTTGCAGAATGAAAATGAAATAAACTACTTGGCAGAAGGTGAGAGTAGGAAAATAGAAGAAAAGCAACAATTACTAATACTCTGACGCTTCCCCGGAAACGGCGCCAAAAAGATGGAGGGCCCCAGTATTGTAGCAATAATGCTACAAGTCCTGGAACTCCCTTCTTTAATTTTATCAACCCGGTAGTTCGTAACAAACTTGGAAGCGATGGTGCTGTATGCACAAGTACTAGCTCTTGCCGCAGCTGTCACTTGGTCAGCTGGCACAAGTCTGCTAGGGGCTCAAGCCAACTTCTATGAGCTCTTAGAAGAATCTTTTTAACTGATGGATGAAAGCTAACTCAAAGGAAGCTAATCTACTTGCGGAAAGAAACTGAAAGCCAAAAAGAAACACAAACCCTAGCAAACCCTAATTCTACCAGCTAGTCCTACCGATGCAAAGGAGAGCATGCAAACTACCGAAAGAGATGCCATTACTTCTAAGAAGGTAAAATGCATGTGTCTAAGTTATCACTATCTGAAGAAAACATCTTTTTGTATTTTTGTTTAAGTTATTAGAATTATCATGCATGTGCTTTTAACTGGCTTTTCACTGTGCAGGGGTGGATCAAGGAGGAGAAATGCTTGGAAAAGGTTGGGAAGACTCGGAGAGGGTCTAAGGGATCCCTATCATCCTTTCAGAGAGTTTCACAAAGTCAGGATGCCATGCAACCGTGTTTATGAACTTCTACAGGAAGTCTATAGGGGTTTCTACAGGAAGTTCTGTAATTCTTCTACAGGATGTTTCGTGATTGGGTTTTTGACTGATAGGTGAGTGGGAGAGAATGCATGAATGGGTAGGGAGGTAGGGTAGGGGCCTGGAATGACCCAATGACTGAGGGATGAGGTGATGAGAGGGTGTGGAAGTCTAGCTTGCATCAAAGAAGGTTTAGGCAATGGAAAGGCAAGAAGGTAGGGTTGCGTGGCAAAAGAGCAGATGGGAGATGAGGGAACAGACTTGGTGATGGAGGAGCTGATCTGGACGAGGCTCAGATGAACGAGGAGGTGATGAAGTTGCCATGCATAGTGTTTACCTGATCAAACCAACTACGTCTTGCATACAATCAAAATATTAGATGATCTATCTAACAGTTTAATGAGATCAGTGAACAGCAACCTTATTCATGACAAGAGTCACGTACAGCATGTGAACAAAACATTATCAAAGAGATATAAACGCATGACTAACTCCTACCAATCCATCCTAAACATAAAAAGCTACTTCAACCATCAAAAGCAACCTAAGTAACAAAGCACGAATTAAATCTAAAGAGCAGACTTTATTTTAAGAATGCAGCGAACACACATAAAGATAAACAAGGGAGGTACTGGGCGCTTGAGATGGGCCCAACCCCAAGAGCTACAACCTCCCAAGAGAGATTTAGAGCTGGTGCAAAGCTGGATTCATCTTTATTAATCAAGAATGAAGAGTTACATCAAAACTGTCCACAAGGAGAGCTTGAGAATGAGCTGAAAGCAAAGCTAATCTATTGCCTACAAATCGAATTACAAAATGACTACAACAAGGCTATGAAATGACTAACTACTAGCTACTATCTACTGGCTAACTAGCTAACATCCACTGGCTAACCCAAAATGAGGCCCTAAGAATTCTTATTTATACAATTTGAGGACCCAACAGTCCTCCTAAAATTTAGGGACTCGGCTGCCCAAGACTTGGAGTTAACAGCAGTCCTACTTGACTTGCTTGGCTGCCCTTGTGCTGATTGATTCGGTGGCCCTTGAACTCCGAGCTGATGGTGGAGAATTCGAGGTAAGGGCCCATAAATGAAGGGGACACCTTCCTACAAATCCTCTCCGTTGTTCTCCCACGAATTTGGCTGCCAAGTGCTCATTAAGACCTTCAATTTTGTCTCCAAATTGACCAAAAAGGCTACACAAAGCACCCATTAGACTTGTTGGCATAATGACTAACCAAATTCACTCTATTAACATAAATATAATCAAAAACATGCAATAAACTAATGAGAATGGTGGATTAAGTCAAATTAAGAGGTTGAATGAGCCCGAATAATTGTCCATTTTTGGGGCTCATCAGCTGTCATGGAGTAAACATGGACAACAAAGCTAAGATGGTCTCATCAACATATTCACTTGTCTTAAATCCCAGGACATAGGATATCATATCAATATTGAATCTTTCAGCTTTATTGAACCAGGCATGGTGAAAGGGAGGTGGCTCCTAGGGCTGGTAGTCTGGTCTCATGAATGTTTGAGCAATGCGGGTTATCTCTGAGTTTGGTATTTTAGAGCCCTGCTCAAGCAAGAATCCCATAGAAAGAGGAGCCAGAGGCTGAGTGGGTTTGAATTGTAACATCTCATTTATGGACTGAGGAGTTATATGAAAGAGGACAGTTCCAGATGGACTCTTAACTGCTCTTTGTACAGGTTCATAATTGGCACAGCATAAGCGGATTATATCAGGGAAAACATTGACTGAGGGGAGGTAGTACCTAGGCAGATTGGATTCCCATATCCCATATAAATCAGAGTTACTTCTGTGACTATTTCTAATTTCACAAAATGCTTGGAGGTGGTTTTGGTAACCAGTTAAGTCTTGTATTTGAAAATCCCTATCAGCGAGGGGTAACCACTCTAGGTCTTCATGAGGTGCATTGAGGGGAGCAACATTGAGGGCCACAGGGGCCTCCATTGCTCAAATTTCTATGATTTTCAAATTGGAATTTGGGTTTTTGTAGCAACAGTAGGCAAAACAATAGTTCTGGGGCTTTTCTTCGGGAATTGCAAACCAAAGTTGATTTGAATTTATCTCACTGGGTGAAATTTACAAAGAAGAACGAAATTTGCAGGGTTTTCAATAAAAATAGGTAAAAGAGCAGTGATTCTGGTGCGCTTATTTGAAGGCAGTACAGTGAATTCAACTAGAATTTGGCTTCTTTGGAAAATTTTGCAGAGAAAACTGAAATTCACAGGGTTCGGAAACCGAATTAAGGTAAATACCTGTCTTCGAAGACAAAATATGTAGTTTGCAGGTTGCGGAACGAGCTGGAGAACAGAACTGTGGACTCTGTTTGGCTGGGTGGCGGAATATATGGTCGAGCAGTTGCTTCGACGTAAATCACATGCAGTAGTCATGCAGAGAAAAACAAGCGAAAACGAGTGAAAATGACGTTTTCTTTTATTTTTAACAAAAAATTGACTTTGACTAGATTTTGGCGCTTTTTAGTTGGGTGACGTCAGCATGACGAAGTATTTTGTCATGTAGTGGGATGACGTGGTGATGATGCGGTGATGATTTCAGCAAGGGGGTCAGCGGGGGCCGTAAGCGGTTTTGGGCCTACACCGCTTTATTGGCTAAGGTGGTATCAGAGGAGGGGCAGCGAGCATGCCGAGAGGGCGCCACGCGTCCCACTGTACGACGAGAAAACCACTGTTCCCCGAGTGGTAAACATTGGCAACGGAGGGGGTTGCGATATGGATCTGGGCCGTTGGGTGGGGAGGGCCCGATCCGATGGTTGGCGGTGAAAGGAGCTGGTGTAAAGATATGGTGTGGGGCCCAATCAATAAACAATGTCTTTTAAACATATCGGCGGTGTTGCGATTGGCTGTCGAGGTGTTAAATTGTTAATTAATACGATGTTAATTAACCTTCAATGTTTGCGTGCGGGGAGGGTTTTTCGATATGGTTTGCAACGTTTGTTGGTTAATCAAATAACGTGGGGTTAATTGACTCCAAAACCTTGCACGGAGATGGTTATCACAAGGTTTATGATAAACCTTGGATCCCATATAACATTAATATATGGCTATAATTTAGCCAGGGGTCGGGATAATATTTAAAAAATATGGGGTTCTATATATTAATATAGTACGGGCATGAGGAAAAAATTATAAGGGATTTACATAATAAAGTTAATATGTTAAAATGAGAAATATGTCTTGAATCAAAAGCGCTAAGTTAAAGAGTCAAAAAACTTAGGCTTAGGGAAATGAAAGGGCGCCAAACTATGAAGTTGGATAGCTTAGGATGATGGACCAGGAGGATTTTTACACAAGAAATGTGGTTTATTTGCATTAAGCAGGAATGCTATTTTCCTCAGGCCTTTTATGAAATGGAGTGATTTAAGAGTATTGAGCAGATCCCAATCTCTTTGGGGGGAGGTTAGCAAGTGTTTTTTGGGAGAAGAGTGAGGGGAAGTTAGACATGCATCATTTGATCTGTCACCACATAGTTGCCATGGTATTTATGATAGTAATAAGATGAATCACCTTTGAAAGACAACATTACTCATAACTCTGCTTCTGCAACATCAAAACTGCCTACCCAGTCTATTATACCTAACATTTTTTCTTCCTTTTTCCTTGGGTGCATTTAAACTAGCAAACCATTACTCTCTTTTTTTTTCTTTTAACTGCCCTCCTATCTAAGTTTGCCCTTATTTCTTCCAAGGACTCAGATTTAGCTGTTGAGCTCTTTTGCTTCTCTACCTAACTACTTATCTGCCAAGCTTGAACTGTTTGGATAGACCTTATTCTCTATTTCTAAAACAAGAAATTTAAACATGAACTAGCCAAGATTAAGCTATTTGGCCATCCATCAATTAAGACAAAAGTCAACTAATTACACACAATGAGATTCTTTTTGCAAAAAATAGAATAGTAGTGGCATTTTGGACTAGCACACTTTCCTGGTCTTTTCTTTGGGGTTCATTTCTCTTCTTTTTTGACCAATTCATTCTTTTTGCCCTTGATCTTTCTTTTAGGGCATACCCTCTTTTCATTTTTTAATTTTTTTGATTTTTTGAAAATATGGAACCTTTGCAGCATGGAAAGGATGAACATATTTGGGATTTTTACCAGTCAATCATGAAATATGACACCTATTGGTATAGGATCATAACAGTGTGCATACTTGGTAAGTTTGTCAACTACCACCATGATGACACTCTTTCCCTCAAACTTGGGTAAACCTGTGATAAAATCCATTAAAACCTCCTCCCAACGTTGGCTTGGAATGGATAAAGGTTGTAATACATCCGATGTCTTAATTGTTTCAACTTTATTTTGTTGGCAAACCAAACATTTTGCCACAAACTTTTGAATATCCGATTTAAGGCCATCCAAAAAAAGTTCCTTCTTAACCCTGTGGTAAGTTTTTAAAAATCCTGAGTGCCCTGCTAAGGGAGAAGTGTGCAATTCCATAAGAATATTTTGTTTTAGTTGGGAATTCTTATAGAGGTATAAGCGATCTTTGTACCATAATGTATCATTTTTCCAGCTAAATGTATCAGATGTACTGGAATATTATTGTAACTTTCAAATAAGTGCCCACACTTCTTCATCATTCTTCCATTCCTCCCTTGCTTCGTTTATCCAATCTGGTTGGATAATAGAAATGGCACACAACAATGCTTCGACATCCTCATCCTTTCTTGAGAGTGCATCTACCACCAAATTTTGTTTCCCTTTTTTGTAGATGATTTCAAAGTCATAACCCAACATCTTTGTGACCCTCTTTTGTTGCTCTTCAGAGGATAATCTTTGTTCTAAAAAGTGTTTAAGGCTATCATGATCCATTTTTACCTTGAAGTGTCTTCCCATTAGGTAGGGTCGCCATTTCTTAAGTGCATGGAATATTGCCAACATTTCCTTCTCATAAATAGCTTTGTGTAAAAACTTTCCCTTTATTGGATGACTTTCAAAAGCAATGGGTCTTTCATCTTGCATTAAAAAAACACCAATTCCATTTCTTGAAGCATCACATTCCACGATAAAGGTTTTTGTGAAGTCTAATGTAGCTAAGATCGGTGCTTGTCATATTACCTCTTTAAGATGTTCGAAGGCCTTTGTTGCTCCTGGAGTCCATGAAAATGCATCTTTCTTCAATAATGTTGTTAGAGGTGCTGCTATTCTCCCATAATTCTTAACAAACTTCTGATAATACCCTGTTAACCCGATAAATCCTTGCAGATGCTTTATGGATTTGGAGATTTTCCATTCCTTAATGGCTTTAATTTTGCTAGGGTCTACCTTAACTCCTTCATGAGATACAATGACCCAGATATTCTAGCTCTTGCACTCCAAAGAATCATTTGGATCTTTTTGCATATAATTTTTTCTCCTCCAATAGTTGTAGCACCTTGTCAAGATGTTCAACATGATCCTTCCAAGACTTGCTATAGATTAGTATATCATAAAAAAATACTAACACAAATTTTCTAAGGGTGGATTTAAAAATGGAATTCATCAAACCTTGAAATGTAGAAGGTGCATTGGTAAGGCCAAAAGGCATGACCAAAAATTCATAATGACCCTCATGAGTTCTAAATGTTGTTTTAGGAATGTCTTCAGTCTTCATTCTGATTTGATGATATCCTGAACGAAGATCCAACTTGGTGAAGTAAATTGATCCATGCAATTCATCTAGTAATTCATCAATGACAGGAATGGGAAACTTATCTTTAATAGTGAGTTTGTTGAGCTCCCTATAATCCGGACACATGCGCCATAATCCATCCTTCTTGTGCACCAATACTACTGGAGCAGAGAAAGAACTTTGACTAGGTTGAATTATACCTGCCTCTAGCATTCTACAACCATATGTTCAATTTCACTCTTTTGGGCATAGGGATATCTGTACGGCCTGATGTTTGGAGGAACACTTCCTGGAATTACATGAATAGCATGATCATGATCACGAATAGGTGGGAGAACTTTTGGAGTCTCAAATACCTTGGAAAGATTGTCCAAGACATTTTGGAGATCTAGAGAAATAGATGATTCCAATGTGAAAACATCTACTGAACATAATTGTGCAATTACACTTCTTTGTTCCCTTTTTAGAAGCTTTTTCATATTGTTAGAGCTGATTATCTTTCCCAGTTTCCCTGAAATACCCCTTAATTCAACTTCCTTTCCTTCCATAGAAAATTTCATGAAAATTTCTTGAAAATTAAAAGCTATTGTACCCTAGGATTGTAGCCATTGGACTCCTAGTACAACATCAACACCTCCCATTGGAATGGAAAGCATTGGGCTATTCAATACATATTCTCCCATGGATAGCTTGATATTATGGCACTTTCCAGAGAAATTTATAGTTCCTCCATTTGCAACCATCATTTGACACTCTGGTGCTAGATATAGGAAGCAATTCAATTCTTTTGCTATCTTACAGTGAATAAAATTGTGGGTACTTCCTGAATCAATCAACACTATTACCTTTTTCTTTTTGATTTATCCTTTTATCTTGATGGTTTGAGGAGTGGTAATTCCAGCCAATGCATTACAATATATGGTCAGATTCATTTCTTCTTTATCTAGGCTTTGTTCCTGGAGTATATCGACCTTTTTGACCTTTCTTGCTCCTTTTCTTCTTCCTCTTCACAATCGATGTAGAATAATTTCTTCTCAGCACACTTATGACCTTTAGTGTATTTTCTATCACAGCTGTAACAAAGCCCTTTTTCTCTTTTTTCTTCCAATTTTGTGGTGTTGATCTTATAGGTTGTGGAAGACTAGGGGCAACAACACTTCCATCTTTATAGTTGTGAGTGGTATGCTTCCTGGTTGCCATAATGTTGCTTTCCATTTTTCTTGCTAACCTGAATGCCTTCTCTAATGAATCAGGTTCCCAAAGGTGAACATCATATTGAATATTATCCTTTAAAGTCCCTATGAACACATCAATCCTATGCTCCTCTGGAATATTTTTTACCCTTATGTTCAATTTTTGGAACTCTTCAATGTGCTCCATTATTGAACCCTTTTGTTTGAGACTTATCAATTGGATAAAAAAAAGTGTTGCTTTTTGTATCCTCATAATGTGCTGTCAATTCTTCCGTAAAAATTTCCCAAGTGATAATTTGTTTACGACAACAAAGCCATTGATACCATACAAACTGATTTGGTTCTAAATATAAAGTTGCAATACGTATCTTTTGTGTGTTTTGCACATTGTTGAGATCGAAAAATTGCTCCATTTGTAATATCCATGTTGCGGGATCCTTGCCATCAAACTTCCTCAGATCAATTTTTGGAATATGGTGGGTCTTCAGTCCAAGGTTAGAGTCTATGAAATCATGATTAACATTTCTTTTGTTCTCATCGTGAGTTTCCTTTACTACCCTTTCACCATTAGTAAGCATTTCTTGTAGAAACTTTGTCAAATCTGTCTTCAAATCTTCCATGCATGTCTTCAAATCTATCTTCAAATCATCCATCTTAGCTTCCATGCCATTCATCTTAGCTTCCATGCCCTTTATCTTAGATTCCACGCCATTTATCTTAGCTTCTGTTAGCTTTTGTGAGAGTGACATTTGTTGCACTTGGTCTTGTAATTTTGATATATCATGTAGCATTTCTTCCTCTTCTTCATGAGTCATGCTAGTGCTTTCAGGTTGCTTACTAGGTGTTTGCATTTTCTTTCCTTGGGGCATCAGTTACCGATAATAATGCTCTACTATGCCCTTTGAATTCTTCAAAATAATTTTTCAAACCAAGCTTAAGAAAAAATTTTAAAAAATCTATACACCTTTTTCACTTTGTAGGAGCTCGATATTGCCTCTGATGTATCTTTGTAATTTCAGATCATCCAATTCTAAAATTGCGACCTACAATAGTCCTCTGTGTCCTCTTTCCAATGCCACCAGTTTGATCCAAATTGGATTCTCCAAGAAAGAGTTATGCCAAATCTCCCACAGTGACCTGATTATAGACTAGTTCAGTAGAGCGAAATTGTATGACATTCCACGAGTCACTGTTTCGACCCTTTTCTCTGAAAATATAAACAAGAAACTACAGTCTGTCCTCTTTCTGTACCTTCTTATGAAATTTCAATCCGATGCTCAGAGAGAGTTATGACGATTTTTTCCAGGTCACCTGTTTGGAATGTAATTCAGATGTCTGTAAAAAGACCAACTTCCTCGGATCATATCTCCGCAAATATAGCGCGAAAAACTCTAAAATTTGGACCAAGGTTCAATGCGATTTCTTCTCAAGTGGGTTGTTTTTTAAGCTTCTGAAACATCTCAGAAAAAAAGTTATAGCGAAAATGCCACAATCACCTATTTGGAGCAACAAAACCCTAGAATCTAAAACTCTGATACCAAATTTTATGAAACCAGTTCAAAAAAAGATAGAATGGATAGATCAATGCCTTAGAATTCAGCCTCTTCAAGGGGGCAACCTCCTTTACATTACATAAATGAACAATTCTTGGATGATTCAAATGACAAAACCTCCTTTCTATATATAGGAGTCTAAGGAGTCACAATATAACCCAGCCGACCTAACAATAATAATATAAAGCCACAAAAATAACAATAGAGGGATTCTATGGGGCATAGTAATAACAATATGGGGACAATAGGGGCACAACAATATTAATAAGGGATACAGCTACAATAGTAATGGGGTAATCACTAGTATTATAGGGACCTAACATCCAATGAGCTGTCATGTGCCTCATTTGGCCAAGTAAAACTCAATCTATGAGCCTCCAAAGTTAATGAGTCAAATCTGACAAAATTCTGGAAATTCTATTGCTGGGCTAAAAATCAGAATTTTAATTAAAAAAATCTAATCCTAAATTAGACTCTAATTATCTAATAATTAATTCTAATTTAATTGTTAATCATAAACTAAACTAATTATTTAGTAAACTATTTATTAATTAATATTAATTTGATTAACTAAAATATATAATTAACTATTTATAAACTAATTAATATTAATCTAATTAATAATTAATTTTAATTTAATTAAATTAATTATATTTAATATATTAATTAATTAAAATTTAAATATTTAAACTAATATTAAATTACAACTACCCTACCACTCCATACTTCACTCATTTGCATGAATGAGTTTGAAACTCAAAAACAAAAATCAAAGCTTATAACTAGAGTTGGTTGATGCGACATGCCTTTAATTTTTTTAATGACCGGGAGATCGATGATCGGGAGTTGTCAAGGTCTTCTAAACTTGTTACATTTTAAAAACTCCGATGCGATCTCCCGATAATGAATTTTATTTTAATATTAATTACATTAACAAATCACAAAGTTTGTTATGAGACTTATGCTTTAATGTCTTATGCCCCTTTGATTAAATCGGGAGATTGGAGATCTGGAGGTGTCGAGTTTTTTCTTTAATTTGTTGCCATTGAAATCTCTGATGCAATCTTCCAATCACATAATAATTTTTTATTATATATACGCTTTTTTATATATTATTTTATTTTTTGGTTTAATTTTATTGAGGTTTAGTTAAGTTATGAAATTATCTAAAGCATAATTTACCTATCTAAACTACAACCACTTTGACAAAAATAAAAAAATAAATTACAACCACTTTGACATTTTGGGTTTTTGAGATTAGTAATTTATTTGAAAATAGAAAATTGGAATAAATTACTGAAATCCCGATGCTTCATGATTTGGCTGGGTTATGTATAAGTAAAAAATGAAAAAATGTTAGTAATAACTAACTAGGGGTTAATATTTAAAATAAATGCATTATTGAACTAATTTAATTACAAAAATGGAATATTGTACATTTTACGCATTTTTAACCTGGGCGACATAAATGATTAGACTTCAGAGTAGTGCCATTTACAAACCAGCTGACTAAATGAGGTAAAACATGTGTCAATGGAAAGCTTATAAAAAATCGATTTTAACAAAGCAATCAAAACAAGAATCTAAAGAAAATGAAAAATTAAGATAATCGTAGGGTAGTAAAAATCCTAAAAGGAATTTAACCAAAAAAATTATAGAGAGGGTCTCCATTATTTGAAGTGAACAAGTCAAAAATAGGGGGGTTGTGTTTTACCACAATAGGTTACTAGGTCATGAATTTAGAATATTTGGAAGTCCTTTGTAGCAAAATAGTAGTAATTTTCTGCTATTTTTCATAGCATGTTAGTGAGATTCATTTGAGTTTATTCCAATTGTATTGGGTCATAAAAAAAATTAAGTTAATAACAAAATTTATCCCATATAATTTTCACTTGATTAGGTTATGCATTTGGTAGCTTAACTAGTTTTCTAGTTCTTGAATTTCCAATTTTTAGAGTATTAGTTTTTTGCTATTTTTTAGCATGTGTTAATAGGGGTATTTTGGAGTGATTCCACTTGGAATAGATTCCTAAGAAATCCTACTTAATAAAAAATAAATTTCCCATCCTATTTTCATTTGATTTACTTGGGCATTCGACAAGTTATCTCATCTTGTAGCAAAACATGGCCTCATGTAGCAACTCTTGGCACCTCCTGGAGCACCACTGTAGCAAGTGTAAACTTGACCAGATTTGCTCCAAAATCTTGTGTTTTTCCTCTTAGGCTTGGATCATGACCCATAGGCTATGAATTAATTATTGAGGAAAACCAAATACCACTCTAGAGCCACCTTTCTTTCACTGCAAGTATAAATCTGCAATCATAATTAGAAGACAGATTTCCACATTTGAATATCAATGAATGTTTTCTTATGAAAAGTACATGGATTCTATTACTAAATCTAAGTTTCCTTGAACACAGTGATAAAAAGAATGATTCATCAATGCAAATTAGTTTTGAATTTATTCTTTAATTCATGCTTCCTTAAGGTTTTAGTTACAAGCATTATTGTTGAAAAGTTCAAATTTCCTTTTTCAAAACAACATTCTACATTCGATAATTAGAGTATTAATTTATATTCTACAAGTAGAATAATGTTTCCATTTTTGAAAATATGTTAGTGTTTGATTTCATGATTTTCACTTCATTGCATCAGATCAATGAAATAAGGACACATTGCATGTTGCACATATAGTTCTGACACCTCTTAAGTTTGTACAAACCCTAGGCTGATAGCTTAAGTTGGTAGCCTTGGGAATTGGAACATTCTTGTTGCAATAATGGGGCTCATCACTTTTTGGCACCATTGTCAGGAAGGTTTCAAAGTATGCATTGTTTTCTTCCATAGTTGATTCATTTATTTTACTTTCTGCAAGAACAAGAATTTCATTAAGCATATTTCATTTCAAATACAGAAAAATTGCATTGAATCAATATTCTTATTCAAAAAAATTATAAAAAATACTTCTCCAACACGAAACCCCCCACTCGATCACGTGGTGTAGTAAGAGCCACATCACCATCTAATTTTGCAGGTAGAAGAAGAAGAGGTGGAATCGAAGGTAGAAGAAATGGATGGATATGATGAAAATTAAGAATATCCTCTTGGATTTCCCATTCAAGATGTTGATATCAGTGTTCATATGAAGAACATCCCTCCCTCTTTATTTCCCAACTTCCATAGTATGAGGCTAGAGGAACCATAAACCTTTATCTTTGAATTTCAAATCCTTTATAGATCTTATGGTTACTTACTAAACACTCAAAAATTGAGATTTCTTTTGACAACATTGAAGGATAGAGCTCTTAAATGGTTCATGAGTTTAGAGACTAATTGAATAATATCATGGAATGATATGAAAAATATATTTATAGAAAAATATAAATATCATGACTTTAAAGAAGAAACCTTTGTAATGAATAAAGAAAAGATGAGAGCATTGGTGATCCAATAGAGAGATTCACGTATAATGTTAAGAGCGAAAAATTACATCATTTAGGATTTGACACACTAAAAATCCTCTTGCTTAGAAAAATTAGAGTTGAATGGATTGATCTTCTTGATCTCATGATTAGAGGTGATATATACCAATTATCATTTGAAGAAATTTTTTAAACATGAAAGCACATATCAAGAGGAAGGGCGACAGTAACTAAATCAACATCAAGATTGATAAGTCAAGTTGAACTTGGAAATTTTCTTGATAACTTTAAAACAGGAATTCTTAGCAATCTAAGAAAACAAGTAGAAATGTTAAGAATTCAAGATGATATAAAGTAATATGTTGATATTTGTGTTGTCCATGTGTAATCACATGCTATAAAATATTTCCCACGTTATCGAGGTTGAAGGAAGTTTACCAAGAGGCAAATGGAGAAAGTCAATCACCAAAGAAGCTATGTTATGTAGCTCTAAGAAGACTATGGAAGCCTAGTCAACTTGATATGATGCAAGAACCTAATTCACAATTTCAATATTATGCACATCCATCTCAAAGTAATTGGAGCACACTCTTTCCTTGGCAACCTTGGCCATCTCAAACCTAAAACCAATCTTGGCAACGAGGTTGACAAGGATCTTATGGGAGAAATCCATGTATCCTCAATATTTTCCTCAATATCCTCCATACCCAACTCCATGTTATCCCTACCATCCACCTCCACCACAACCACAACCTCAACCACATCCATCTCAAATATCCACTCTCACTCAACTACATGTACCACCATTTCCAAACCCACACAAGGAAGCAACTCAACCCACTTAGAATGTTGAGGTACAAGACTTACAAACATCTCCTCTTGATCTAAATGGTATTCATCCTAGCACAAGAAGAGTATTGCAAAAAGGAGATTATCTTGATGCCATTGAAGGAAAGCATACAAAAAGAGAAGATTCAAATAGGAAGACCAAAGAATCATAGGTTGCACTTGATGAAGAGCAGACATCAGAATTAAATATTGAGAACATTCCCTCATGTTTACCATCAGATTCTCCATGTGTTCAAGAGAATAATCAACAAAAAGAAGAAGGTTTTAATTTCATGGTATAATAAGACATGAAGAATGATCCAGATGGGTAAGCGAACCAAGGGCATCAAATCTATATTGAGGTTTGGTTCCATAAAATCAACAAGATGGAACATCACCCTCTTCTTCAATAGTGCTTGATATGGTCAAAGACAAAGCACTTGGTCTCTAAAATTCAAGCACTTGTAAAAGCATATATTTTAATCCTACACATGAGTTTATCTTTCATCTTGATGTGCACATGGATCCAATGGAAGTATTCTTATAGTTGAAAGAGATTTTGTTTTTTCAAGTAGACTAGGATAGAAGAAAAGAAATAAAAAATGAAAAAATAAAAGTACAAATAAAATCTCAGGTGAAAACCTCCTTTGAGGCGCCTAAGATTGGCTCATTGATTGAAAAACTCCATGAGGCAGTCAATGGGTTGGAAAAAGAGAAAAAGAAAATATCCTAGATGAAAACTCCTTTGAGGCACCTAGGCAGACATACTAGTTGAAAACCTCATTAAGGATACTAGTAGGACTAAAAGAAAAAAAAATCAAAAAAACAGAAAAATTTCTTTCCTCCATGATGCATGCAGGTCCTCTCCAACCTTTGCAAGCAACGAAAACAAGTTAGCACCAAAAGAAAATTTTGGTCAAAAATCTAGTCAAAGGAGGTCAAACTTGAGAATTTTCCTCCTTTGCGCAGATGCTCCAACAAAACCAAGCCCATGTCAAACATCACCCTCATCCATTTCCAACATACACTCATCACATCCAAGCCTTTCCCATTCATTTTCCTTGTTGTCCTAAAATGCTACAAGAGGGTTTTGTTTCGCTACAGGAGGCCAAAATACATAGCTCATAAATTTTTTTTACCATATCTTGATGACCGTACATCCATTGGCTATGTTGTTTCATGTGGAGATGCATATGGATGATGGTAACATGCTCATGAAATTTCAGCAAATTCCAATGCACACTTTTCTGGAAATTGGCCTCCATCACTGACAACCATGTTTTATGTTTCTCACGATTCGTGCATCCATTGGCCAAGGGTTTTTATGAGGAGATGCATAAGAATGATGGAAACCTACTCAAATGTTTTTAGGTCAATCTAGTATATCATTTGAGATACATGGATAAAATATTTTTTCTATAGGAGACTATCCTGAAATGCTACAGGAGCAACCAAAAGTGCTACAGGAGGGAGATCAACTTGGAAAAAGAGCCCCAAATGTCCTATTTTCATTGAGAAATGTTGGGAGATGTCCAATCAAATTCCTTCACCCCCAATCAACATTCCATTCAACCAAATCCATCACCAAGGTTCCACCTTTGACTACACATGAAAAAAAACACAGAAAAAGGACTCTGACTTCATATTTGTTTTCCCTTTCCCACAACTTTCACCACCTTATGAAGATGTTATTCTTGTCCCTAAATCCTTTTTCCAAGTCCTTGAATGGAGTGTGAGATTGTAAGAATAAACTAAATGACTTCTATAGGAGGAAAATGGTCCTGTAGCAGCCTTCATAGGTTCATCAAAAAATATGATCCAATGATTCTTATTTCTCCAAAATGAATATTTGGTCACCCCTGAAGCTTGAGGAAGCCACACCATCCCTAAGGATCGATTTTAATGTCAACCATCCACTCTAACAACAACAAATAAAAAAATGGAGATATACTTGCAAGAAAGAAAGGTACCATCAGTCAACTACATCATGTGAAGACCTGTGTACAAGAAAAACAAGGAAATTGGCACCTCTAGAGAACCATGGATCGATCATTAACTTAACAACAACATGCATGCCTCTCTGGGAACTATCAGGTAGGTACAGGTATGAAATATTATTCATGTCTTCTCTTGAGCATGTTATGGTTAGAAATTTTTTGTCAATGCATGAGAGATGAGGTTTTATAAGATAAGGATGGGTCAACAGTCTCGACCACACTCAACTAGTTAAGTGAAGCTAACTCTCTCACTCATGCAACGTGGAAAAACCAAATTAATAAGGGTGATGATTATGAAGAGTGGGGACAACGCTTAAAAGATAAAATTCATGCAAAGGCCAAGTCACCACATGCTCTAAGCCTGTTGTCACTCCCAGAGAGAACCTATGGTTTGATTGTAGACCAATGCCTAGGACATGTTAAATACAGGGGTGCTTATAAGATGGTACGAGAGAGGTTTGCAACACTCCAATTGTAAAGAAATGAAGATGGTGGTAGGATGGTTTGGTTCAATATGCCTTTAATGAGGTAGATTCAATCCAACTCATGGATCCAAATGTTGGGGGTATACGTAGCAATCTCATACAGAAATGGTTTATTCTTTTGGTGGCCTACACATGGAAATGAGACAACTTGATTTCTTCTTCTAGTGGCCTACACATGGAAATGAGACAAATTGAACTAGAGTTGAAGTGGCGAAGGAGAAGGATATGGGAAGGAGGAAATCAAATGTATAGGGCTATAATAAATAAAGTCCTCAGCCACTGTATTTCAAAAAAAAGATGTGAGAGTAAGAAGGTGGAATAACAGAAATAGGGGGAGTTGATGTAAAGCTTCAAGTTGCATATTAATGGGTATCAGACTCTGTTTAACAATTGAGTTAAGTCTAAGCCACCATAGGTACTATAGGCTACTCATAGACACGAGTAAATATGAAGGAAGATAGGTACTACATGCATAAAGATAACATAAGTAATTATGTGGTTTTTCGCAAGTACTCACTTCTATTATGTAGTGAAGACAAATCCATTTATCAGCCAGAAACATAACAACTGCCTTAACATCATTTTAAGGAAGAAATACACAATGAAATGAAGTTACAAGAGGGAAAACTTACTGCACATCAACCATGTTTGGAATTAGCAAAAGAATTTCCATTAGTCTCAAAGGTCCAATAACCAATTTGTACATCCTGTAATGAATCAGTGAAGCCCTCCCATGAATATAGAAAATTGAGCCCAAATCGACCTCAAAGATATCAACCCTTGTAGGTCCGAGAATCGATACAACCACCTGAAACCAGAACCCCTTCTTCTAATATTCCTCCCCCCTCTTTATAAGAAGAGAGGGGAACTGTCATTATAGTTTACACAAAAATATTGAGCCCGAGCCCCAACTGTCATGCTAAATGAGCTACCTCAGCTTTGTGATAGGCACTGCTACCCCAAAAGTATTACAACAAGATCTATTCCCTTTCTTGAAGAAATCGAACATTAATACAGAGAGAAAAAGGATTGAGAAAGGAAGGAGGATGTGTCTCTTTGTCCTTTCAGTAGAGGCCTTGAATTGAGCCATGTTATCTACTATCATTGCTTTTTTCAGTTGTTTGAGGTGATTCCTTGATGCTTCAACCAACTTAAGTCATTTCAGTCTTAAAATTCCTTTGGCATTAACTTATAGAGGTGTGTCACAGGCCGTATTTCCCTAAATGTGCCAATACTCCTTGTTAAACACCCAGCTACCAACTCATCCATCCTTTAAAGCTCTTTGTATAGTCTTATCAGTACTTTGATTGTCTTATGGTGTAGAGAACAAGTGCATGGTCGCGGGCTATCTCTATTTACTCTTTAGCCCCTTATTATAGCCCCTTTCAATAAAAGCTCCATATAAGACGGGGGGGCTAGAACCAGGGCTTGACCCTTTCAACGCTACAGCTCTCAATAACTACACAGAGGGGTTTTTCATTTTATCATACAAAACGCTGCATCGACCGATTTCCTAGACCCAAAACTTTTGTAAATTGTAGCTCATGGAATATCGCATACGGGGTCCTTCCTTATCGCATCGCAATCGCCGATAATCCAAAAACAAGGAACCACCAATTGCCCATAAACCCGCTAACATCATTATTAACGTCATCACTACCACATGTCACCCTATGAGTGGTGCCACATGGCAGTTGGAAACAACCCCATAGGAACCCTAAAAATGCTAAAAACAAGTGACATGTGTCCCCCTGCCATGTCATCACTGACGTCATCTTCCACATCAACTATGAGGACCAATTAGAAGTTGCCACTTGGCCTCTTCGAGGAGAGAGAAAGAAGTTGGTCGAGCCCAGTTTTTCCATGATTTCCTTTGTATTTTGGAGATCGGCTCTCCACAACGATTTTGGTCCATGTCACAATATTGGCCCCGCCCCTTCGCTATTTTGGGACTCAAACCCTACCGATATGCGATAATGAGGGATTGCACCGCATGGAGGGGATAGATGGAGTGGCTCGACCCTTGGTTTGGTGGTCATTTCCTTTGTATTTCAGAAATCATCTCTCCCTAGTCCTCCCACACTATCATCACAAATTGGCCTCCTTTCCTATTTCGTGACTTAAACCATTATTGATATGGATAATGTGGTGCCCTGACGCGTCGATCTGCCGATTGCAATAAATATGTTGCTCGACCGAAATGCAGTAATGTGGGACTACAGGACCAAAATATCAGCCTTCGATGTTGATAATCCCCTGATAAGTCATTATGCATGGACCTCGCCAATCCAATGATTGCGATATGTTTTGCCTCCCAAGTCCCGATTGTGATTTTTGTTCAACACTTAGCCAATTTTGGGTTTTATGAGTCTTTCCAAAGGGATTCTTCAACAGGGTCTAACTTCTGATCCGGGAAACCTTTTTTGGACTTCTCTATATCACTGGAAAGCTATTTTCGAGCATTACATAGTGGAGAGGAACTAATTTGGCTTTGATACTTATTTGGCCTGAAAAATGACTTTAATTTCACTGTTGTTTGGCACTTGAGGCAACTGATAACTTAGGAAGCAGTGAGTGACAACAGAGCCATTACCACAAAAGGGAATTAAATTACGAGGCTCAAATTCACTTTCACAATTACTCATTCCCAAGAAACAATTGGAGAAACCAATCAAGGTACAAAAGGATGAGCTAGATGCTACCAAAGTCTACCTAGGGTGCGAACGAGCTACTTTGAACTATGTTTGTAGGAGCTACAGGAGGTCTGAAAGGAATCTACGAGAGATAATTGAAGGGAGAAAGGGAACCAAAATTACCAAAGTTGTCCTTAAAACCTCATGCACATGA
This sequence comes from Pinus tabuliformis, assembly GCA_031772625.1. Taxonomy (NCBI): domain Eukaryota; kingdom Viridiplantae; phylum Streptophyta; class Pinopsida; order Pinales; family Pinaceae; genus Pinus; species Pinus tabuliformis. The sequence continues at coordinate 481,715,116 of CM062819.1, forward strand.
AAAATTTATCTTGAAAGGAGTAAGTGGCTTTCTCCCTCTTTAATTTCCATACATCTGCATGGAGAATTCTGCTTGACTTAAGTACCCTGTAGCAAACAATTGTGCAGTAGTTCACTTTGGAAATTGCTATATTTGAAGGCAAGATAGGGATAGAGGAAATTTTGTTCTGATAAAATTATTAGCATCCTTCTCCCACTCAGATAAAAATGAAAATTTGATACTTTCTCTACAACCAAGACTTCTCTAAGGAAAATATTAAAAATACACTCAAGTAACCCCGAGGAGCAGTAGGAGAAATGAGGAGAGGTTTCAACCAAAGGGGAAGCAAATTTTGTTGAAAATCATGTAGATTCACAAGCTCATGCAATGTACTAAAGCACTGGACAAGAATCTACTTCTACTTTCAACTAACGGAAACCAATAGATCGATGAGAACAATATGAACAAGAATAAGATAAATCAATTACACATAACACAAGATGTATCTGGGGAAATCCACTGCTCAAAACCATGCTATCTGTATTGCATATATCATAAATATGAGTGAAGATACAAAGCTTGTTCTCACTAGAGAAATTATGCACATGTATGCTCAACGCCATGAGTTCACAAGCTTTCTCTTGGCCAACACTTAGCCAATTCTGTAACTTTCCAAGCCCCTAATCTCTTATGTAATTCCTAGGATGAATAATCTATATTTAAAGGTAATTCATGCTTCCAAAACTGTGCAATCCAAACATAGGTTCTTCTTTGATTGCATCCATGATCTACATAACTCAATAAATCATACAATTGATAGTACAATGTCCCTGGACTCTTGTTTCAATCGGGTCTTTCTCAGAATCAACATGAATGAATTTCTAATGAGGGAATCTTTAGTTAACTAGAGTGACACTTGTGGATGCACAAGTGCACCAACTGACTTTTAACTCTCTATTAGTTCCTCAAACAGTTTGGAACTAATTTAACTAAACTTAACTAAGTAAACTGAGTGATCAAATTTCCAACTCAATTTAAACTCATACTAGACCCCTAAAACTTAGGGAGAACATATACATGACTTGAGAAATATTTCCAACTCAAAATTCCTAAGCTAATTAAGTTAATTAAACTTAAATATCTATTTACAAGTTTCTATGAGAATAGAATTCAATTTCAATTCTCAGTTTAATTCAAGGACAAATTAAACTGGAATTTCTTGTTGCCATTTCTCAACACTCCCTCTCAACAAGAAAGGGGTTATTAGTTACCCTAATACTATCTCTGTGAAACTCAAATTTACATCTTGACAATGCCTTTGTCAAAATTTCAGCATCTTGCTCCTTCGTGGGAATGTACTCTAACAACATAATCCACCTTAATACATAATCTCGAAGATGATGATATCAGATATCAATATGCTTCGACTGATCATGAATAAAGGGATTTTCAGAAAGTTTGATACAACTCTGATTATCGCAGTAAATCACAGTTGGATCCATCTACTGATCAAACAAACCAACCAAGATCTTCCTCATCCATATGGCCTCACATGCTGCCTGACTCGCAGCCATGTACTTTTCGTCTACTGAACTGAGTGCAACCGATCTCTATTTCCTGGTGTACCAAGAAACTATTGTTGACCTAATACTAAAGATCCCTCTTGATGTGCTCTTTCTATCGAATAGACTCCTTGCCCAATTTGCATCGATGAAGCCTTGAAGATTAACTCCCTTTTTTCATATGAACCATAATACATATTGAGAAGTGCCCATGAGGTATCTCAACACATGCATTGTCGCTTTCCAATACGGCTTGGTAGGCCTAACCATTGCTTGACTAAGTTGGTTAACTGCATAGCACATATCTGGTCATGTGTTCACCAAGTAAATGAGTGAACTCACCAACTTCCTGTAAATAGTAGCTTCTACTACTTCCCCTAAAGTAGCATCCTCCTTCCTCTAATTACCTGCTAGAGGAGTCTCCATGCATTTGTTGCTCTCCATATGGAATCTCCTAAGTATCTTGTTGGAATACTTTCCCTAAGACGCAAACAACTCCCCATCTCCATGCCAAGAAAGTAATGCATGAACCCCATGTCCTTCATCTCAAAATATCTTGCAAGGTACTCCTTACAAGGTTTGATCAGATGATCATCACCTTTTAGTATGAGATCGTCAATATAAAGTACAATGATCAACAATTTACCTTCCACGACTATCTAGTATAGGTTTGCATCCGCTTCACTCTTCGTGAATCCAAACCCTGTGAAGTAGCTATCTATCTTGGTGTACCAAGCACGAGGTGCTCGCTTCAGCCCATACAACACTCTCTTGAGCCAACACACATGTGACTCACGATCAAAGGTCTCAAAACCTCCAGGTTTCTCTACGTACACCTATTCCTCAATCATGACATTAAGGAAGGTTATCTTCACTTCCATCTTATGTATTTTCCAAGCCATCTGTGGTGATAGTGCCAATATATATCTTATTGACGAGTACCTTGCAACAGGAGCAAAGGTCTCATCATAGTCAATCCCCTATACCTAAGCCATGAGCCAAAAATCTAGCCTTATGCTTCTCCAGACTACCATCTGTAGCTTTCTTTACCTTGTAAATCCAACAAGAGCTCACCACTGATTTGTGCTCTGGTCTTGGGACCACATCCTAAACATTGTTACGAACTATGGAGTCATACTCCACCACCATGGTATCAACCCAAACCAACTACTGCACTACTTCCTTAAAGGAAGATGGCTCTATCACAACACATTCACCCATAAGATCCATATATCCAGTGTACCTCTCAAGTGGCCTCCTCTTCCTGTGCTTAGAAGTGGGTGCTCCCACATTCTCCCGTGGATCATCCAACAATCTGTTAGCCTCTCTGGTGCACTTTTTTCCCTCTCTGGAAGACTCTTCATGAGTGGATGTATCCACTCCCGGGTCCTCTATATGTGGCTGCTCCACGTCAATCTGAGTCTCCTCAATCTTAGGAGCTAAAAGATCCTCATCTACATGTATCTCAAGCTCCCTCTCAAGGGAAACTCACATGGCCTTCTCCTCATCAAAGATGACATCCTTGTGAACCACTGTCATCCTACTGGTTGGCAATTACACCTGATAGTTATGAGGCGTATCAGTGTACCCAAAAAATATCCCTAACTCTACTTTAGGCTCAAGCTTCTTCCTTGCATCTTTTGTCACATGGAAATATACCGATGACCCAAAAATCCTAAAGTGACCAACATCTGACCTCTTATCGTAATAAGCCTCCTCTGATGTCTTCATTTCAAGCATGTGATGTGGGCTATGGTTCTGAACATAAGACATTGTGTTGCATGCCTCAACCCACAATTGTAGTGGGAGGCCTTAATCATGCAACATCTCCCTCGCTGCCCCTACTATGCTTCTATTCTTCATCTCGATCACCTCATTCTGTTGAGGGTTATGGGGTTCTGTCAACTCTCGTTTAATCCCTTCTACTGCACAAAAGTTCTTAAACTCATTTGAGACATACTCATCACTGTTATCACTCCATAGAGCTTTAACCTTCTTGATCGACTCTTTCCCCAACAATTATTTTAACTCACAAAACTTTGTGAAGTTTTGATCATTTTTCTGCATGTAAAATATCCATCATTTTTTAGAAAAATCATCAAAAAATATAACATAATACTTGTTTTTGGCCGTGGATGCTATTGAGAATGGTCCACACACATCTGAATTGACTTGCTCTAGAATAGCCTCTGCTTGACTGTCTCTATCATGAAAGGAAGACTTGGTTTATTTTCCCAAAGTACACCCCTTTCATGTATCATCTTGCTCAAGTGTACCTTTGGGAAGACCAGTAGAGATCTGCTGCAATATCTTCAAAGCCCCATGATGCAAGTGGCCCAATCGTCTGTGCCACAACTCGCCAACGTCTCGACTCTACACCCTTTTTCTTTTGTGCTTAAAGAAACACACTCCTCTACCTTGAACTTATATATATTCTTTACCTAAATCTTATCTTCTTTACTTGACCCGTGGCTATGTGTTGAAGGGACACATTTCCTTTTGAGAAGATCACATAATAGGCTCTATACTCAAGCATGGAAAAGGATACCAATTTCTTCTTCATCCTGGGAAAATACATAACATTCTTCAATGCTAGTGGATCCCCTACTCCCTCTAAAAAGTAATCGTGCCCAATCCGGTAACACTATACTTCCTGTCATCACCCATCTCGATATGCATCTGGATATATTTCTCCTCTAGGTCACTGAATAACTCTTTATCCCCAATCATGTGGAATGAAGCTCCACTGTATAAGTACCATACACTTCCCATCATTGATGACACCATGCATGCAATGAGGGAAAATTCCAATTTGAATTGAGAGGCCAAAGTCTCACCCGCCGCTCCTCCCAAGGACTTCTTTTTGGACTTCTTGAGTGGAAAATTTGTAGCAAAATGGATCAGCTCATGACAATGAAAGCACTTAACTTTTTTCATGTATTTCTTCTTACCTCCATGATAAGAATCTGATTTGGAATGTGAATCTTTTTCCTTTCCCTTCTTTGCCTTAATAGGTAAGGCACACTTCTCTTCATCATTAGTCTTTGATGAAGAGCCATCCCTGGTGTTTCTCATGATCACCTCCTGCATCAAATCCGACAACAGTTGTTCCCAATCTGGCAGCTTCTCCCAACCATTGACAAAGTCTTGATAACTATCCCAACTTTTTGGGAGTCCTAGAAGAGCAAGACTCATGATATCATCGTCAAAAACCATGATTCCAACACTTCCAAGTTCATCACAACACTCAGTGAACATGGTCAAGTATTTTGGAATCGTCTCGCCTTTCTCCATTTTAATTTTTCGAAGTTTTCCCTTCAGTGCCATTTTCCTTTGGTTATTGATGTTCTGATATTAGTCCGTCAATTTTTTCCACATAGCATATGGAGTTTCCTTGTCATGGAGTCTCGAGACAATGTGGTCTCAAACTCCCTTAAGGATTATCTACCTCGCCTTTGCCACACTTCTTCCATTCGACCAAATTTTGTGCATCTGATGCTACTAGCTTACAAATTTCTTGATCAATGAATTCCTTTAAGCCATTATCATCTATCACAACCTCCATTCTATCCCTCCAGGCTATAAAATTTTAGCTCCCTTCCAAGGCATACTCGAGCTGCAAACCATAGAATGCCATCTGTCGATCCTGAAGTATGTATTGCAAATTCAAATTTCACCTGTAACCCAAAACTCAAAAACTCAAAATCTCCTCTAGTATATTGTCAACTCTGATACCATGTATAAAATCCTATATATTCACAAGTTCATGAAATGTACTAAATCGCGGGACAAGAATCCTCTTCTATTTTCAACCAGCGAAGGCCAATAGATCGATGAAAATGATATGAATAAGAAGAGGATAAATCAATGGAACATAACAGAAGATGTATCTAGGGAAATCCACTGCTCAAAACCCTACTATATGTATTGTATATATCATAAATATGAGTGAAGATACAAATCTTGTTCTCACTAGAATAATTCTGCACAAGTATGCTCAACTCTCACAACTCACAAGCTAGATCTTGGCCATCACTTAGCCAATTCTGCAGCTCCCCAAGCCCCTAATATCTTGCGTAATTCCTAGGATGAATAACCTGTATTTAAATGGATTTCATGCTTCCAAAACTGTGCAATCCAAATATAGGTCCTTCTCTAATTGCATGCATGATCTATACAACTCAGTAAATCATATAACTGATAATATATTGTCCCTGCACTCTAGTATAAATTGTGTCTTTCTCAAAATCGACATGCATGAGTTTCTAATGAGGGAATATTTAGTTAACTAGAGTAACACTTGTGGATGCACTAGTGCAGCAACTGACTGTTAACTCTCTATTAGTTCCTCAAATAGTTTGGAACTAATTTAGCTTAACTTAATGCAGTAAACTGAGTGATCTAATTTCCAACTCAATTTAAACTGATACTCGACCCCTAAAAATTAACGAGAACATATACACGACTTTAGAAAGACTTCCAACTCGAAATTCCTAAGCTAATTGTTGTAGTGTTTTTTTCTCAAAGATGTACGAAAAGAATCCACTTAATATTGTGGATGAAAAACAATCTCAACAATATAAATGGCTACTAAACATTGTATATCTACAACAATTGATAGAAACAAAACCTGCCAAAGTCCGGATCTATGCTACAATCATAGTTAAACAACAAAAATAAAGAGTAATTACTCCAATCATCCAATGAAAACCAAGTATACAAAGAATAGTTTTATTATAACACCTGTGAAGGGAACAAATAAATGTTACCAATCCCCCCTATGGGATGGGTTCTTGGCTATCCTCAAACGTCTTCAGCTCGTGTAGAGTCTCTCTCCTCTATAATGTGTAAACACAACAAAAATATGGTGTGCGATAATGAAAATAATCAGAGTTACAACACTGAGTGCAACAATGAAAATAATCAAAAGTGAATAATGAATGGAAAACCTTTTATTTATAACAAAATATTGATTTATCCTCGAATAATGAGCAATAATAAGATATTATTGATCCCATTCTTGGAATAACCATTTGGAATATTTTATTATATATGATTAGGAGGGAAAAAGTATTTAAACTTTTATTTGGAAATAATAAATAAATAAATGGTTTATTTGTCATCTCAAGGAATTAGTTAATGAATAATAAACAAATAAGGATTTATTTAATTATTCCTATGGGATTTAGTCAAATTTGGCAAAGAATAATAATTAATTAGTGATTAATTAATTATTCTTAGAGAAAATAAAATAATTAATGATTTATCTGTTTATTTTTCATGATTGGGTCAAATATGACAAGGAATAATAATTCAACAATGGTTTAATTAATTATCCCTAGAATAAAATCAAATAAATAATGATTTATCTAGTTATTCTTCATGGTTTTAACTATAAATTACTTAACAAAGGTGGTTTATTAAGTAATTTCTCACAATGAAAGCAATTTTACTATGGTAAAATTGGCTTTACATGGTGTACTTCGATCCATCTAGTAAATTAGGCTAGATGATCAATTGTTTTGGTGATAACAAATTGCCCCCAACGTATGAGTGCTAGGAGAAAAACGTATGGCCGTAGTACGTTGTAAAGACATAATCACTAGACAACACATGGGAGTTAGAGGGAGATAAAGAAAGAGAGAGAGACCAATGAAGTTGAATTGAAAGAGGATAAGGACAGAGGGGGCAAGAATAATGCAAGTATCCTTTTATGTTGTGGTACCAGACCTCACTGAGGTGGGGGAGGCATTCCCATACCCGCCAAGCTAACTTAGTACAAAATTAATGGTTTGCTGAGAAATATAAAACTGAGAAATGAAGTACATGTTGAATGGTACATGAAATGCTGGCATAACAGATCCAGAAAATAATACAATGTGTCCAATATACATAATGCACTTGCAAAAATATGAGGTAGGACTGAATACAATAATATCTAAGTACATGAGATATAATTACCCTTCCCTCAAAAACTGGGTGGGAGGGAGGGTAGAACAACTGGAGAAGCCCTGTTGGACAGGGAAGGGATCTGCAAAACTGAATGGATCATCTGAAGGAGATGTGCATGCTATGAACATTGCAATTGGTAGGAACCAAACCCATCAAATCTTTGGAACTACATATGAGGTTGTATCATAATAGGAATGCATCCGGGCATGTGGGGGGCTACCTAAAGGGCCACCCCCTCATGAGGTTTGAAACATCTCACACACACCCGAGAATCACTGGTACAATCTAATGCTTCACTAGACTATCAAGTGTGTGGATCACAAACATGAAACAACCATGTCAAAGGGCAATGATGAGTCCCTGTCCTCGATCCAAGGCACCAAGAAAATGGAAGATGGAACCAAGATACACTGCCCTCTAGGCTTTTCTTTTGGGATAAATGGGTGGATGTTGAAATAATAGGGCCCGCGATAAGTGAGGCAATAAGGATCCTTAACTAAAGCACAAGGGAAAATAGTAATGTGAATGATGGACTGGCACTAAGGATAATGGGGAAAAGTGGGACTGAGGGACAAATAGATGACTATCCGGAGGGGAAGGGGACAGTATGAATGGAGGCTAAAATGAGCAAAACGGGATGAACGGTATGAAAATATGGATGGAATACCATGACATGATATAATGGGACATGAAACAGACTCTGTGAATGCAAGGGTGACTCATCGCAGATGCTTTGAACAAGGGTTACTCGATGATGTCGCCACACAGACTAGGCCCGTTGGAGACCATAAAAGCATGAGTAAATGATGGCTACTCATGACAAAAGTTGAAATATGGTATGAAAAGTATTAAGAGGAGGGGGTCCTCAAATTACAAGTGTCGCTTTATAACAAAATTCGATTTTGAGAGGCAACAATGTGACCTTTCTTGGAAAAATGGCTTCCTGGTGAACTATCAAATCATCGAAAACTGAGGAAGACCCATTATAGAGTTTAGTGAGAGATTTCCAATGGTTTTGACGTTCATAAAAATGAGCTGCGATCTAGTCGTAATGGGCGATAGAAAAATTGAGGATTTTTCTATGAAAGTATGTTTTCCCTCCAATTCGGATTCATTTGCTAAGTGAGATATTGTGAATTTGGAGAGGAGGAAAAGGCCCTAAATCTTGTGGAGATCATATCAGACAAACCAACATTCGAAATTAGGATCTACAACTTTCAAGTAGGTTGCCTTACTCATCTCTTCAATTTCAGTGGTTTATTTCCTCATTTTTGACACCCGACAGCTCCCTGAGAGACCCATGCCCTTGCTCACGGTCGCATCACAATTTTTGGGCCCAGAAGTGCGATCTGTGTTGCAGGAAACAGCTAGAAACCTATGAGCTTGCACTTTCTAGGCTGAAAACTTCATTTTGGGAGTAGAGAGAGGGTTGGTTTCCTAGCCTGGTGGGGACTATAGGTTGATTAGTCCAGACCATTATTTTCTCCTTTAAACTGACAAGACATGTGGTGTTTTGTAGGCATGGCAGACCTAAATATCAACTGGCATGAATAGACTTGGATACTCTTCGATCCGAGATCCAGGGTGATCAGGTGATTTGGGGGGCATTGGCTCATTATGGGGTTATCAAGTTGGTAGAGAACCCACTGATGAGGGCAAGTGAGCCCTTGCTATCGATAATTGTGAGCTATTGGTATCTAGACTAAGAGGTCTTTGTCGTACAGGGGCACAAGATTCAGCTCACATTACAGGATACTTGCTTCTTGACCAGACTACCTCCCCTCGAAGTGGTGGGGGATATTCATCCAACATTATCTCATGGGAGAAACATTACTGATTTTTTGGGGCTCCATTGTCGACGAGGTGTTCCTGTTAAGGGCACGACTATCCTGCTTGTCGATATAGAGAGGCTAGAGACATAGGTTATTTCCTCAGCTATGCTATGGGTCCTAGGTAGCCAAGCGTTCCACCACATCACTGGTGGGAAGATGATGTTGGTCGAGAGTGTTTTGGTCGGGACCTACTATGGGTGGGTGTAGATGATACGGTCATCAGTGAAAGGACTGTTGAGTCTTTATAGGAGGCAAGTGAACTGTGACTGCACTTTTGGTACAATACTTTGTGCATTCTTCTTTGAGAAGATACCCACCATCCATCGTCATGTGCATATCCAAGATGGGGGCACACAAGAGCCCAGGATGCACCATTGGGGGTAGCTACTATGGAGAGGAGAAGGAGGGGGAGTCGGACGGGTGTTCCGCCAAAGTTTTTTTCACATTGGAATCAGAAGCCCCTTTACATTGACAATTACCCTTTGTAGAGCTTTGAAATTACACCTCTCCTACACATTTTTCCCAGACTTTTTCCCTCACCATCACTCCATAAGCTATCAGATATCATTGCATATTGATTTTAAAAGAGCATTTAAGTGGTTTTCTGACTATGTCTTTGTGTTTGCTGTTTGAACTAGATTTTTCTCATTAGCTGCGGAATCCAGTCACTTTCCGCAGCTGATTCAACTTTCCGCAGTTGTTTTTGTTAAATTCTATGTTGAAGGTGTCACCAGAAAAAACAAGCCACATGGGCAAGTTAGAAATGACCTGGACATGGGTCAGGTCCTATTGGTTCAGTCGAATTAATCAAGGGAAGTTGTGGTCAATGGTGGTCAAACGATGGTCCTACGTAAGAGTCCTACGGCAGCCAGACTCTATTTTCCAGCACGTGAAGGATTCTGAAGGATGCGTGGCCGTTCTTGACTCTCTGGGGTCTGTTGCCACCTGTAGACTAACCCATGTCAAGAATCTAAGAGCCACAGTTGATAGATTTAATATTTTCGACAACCAGTACGCTAAATCCGTGGACGCTGTCTTTTACGTGTGCCTTGTTCATAGAGTTCTACAAGAAAACAGTTATGTAAACTTTTTTATAAATAACGTGTTTCTATAATGCATAGTCTTAGTTTTTGTGAATGTAATTTTTGTTGTTCAAGCCCACTGTGTCATGAACTAGTTTTATTGTTGTAACTGTGTTATAAAATATATGAGAAGACTCTTTTTCTACATGATTGCGTGAACATAATCTTGGATTGATAGCCTGTTGACCGAGGTTGTGCAGAGGGCCCATGTACACTGAGGTTTTGTTTCTCTTGTTGTTGTAAAGTTTCCTACATTGTTTTCTTATTTCCATTTGCATATATTCCACCTGTGTATATTTCAATTGTCATGGTATTAACATTCCACTTTTGTTCATGATTTTACAGCTTTGTATAACACTGATCAGTGTATGTATGTTTCAGGATAGAGTAGGCAGCCCGGGCATCTGCATATAATTTTCACAATGACTAATGACATGGGATTAATTCTCTGCCGACTTTGCTTTTCCTAGTTTTTAATTCCAATTCTGTTTTGTTGATTTCAGTTTTGTTTCCTTGCTTTATTAGTTAGCTTAGATATTAAATTGCTCATATCATTGATGGTTACCTCCGAAAGCCATAGCTATACTACTGGCAAGGGATCGAATTATGAATGTGTAATTTGATTTTAGTTTTACTTTTCTGCAATTAGACATTAAATTGTTCATATAATTGACAGTTACCTCCGAAAGCCATAGCTAGACTACTAGAGAGGGATCGAATTATGAATGTGTAATTTGATTTTAGTTTTACTTTTTCTGCAATTAGATATTAAATTGCTCATATCATTGTCGGTTACCTCCGAAAGCCATAGCTAGACTACTGGCAAGGGATTGAATTATGAATGTGTAATTTGATTTTAGTTTTACTTTCCTTGCAATTTTTAATTTCTTTGAGTGCAGTAGATTAAATCATTTTTCTGTATTTAGACAGCAGCAGAGATGATAGTTTCATTATTAGTATTTCATTATTTACTTTTTTTAAATAACAACACATTATTTACTTGTTTTAAATAGCAGCACATTTTCATTCTTGTTCAAGTACTACTTTCATCACTACTATGTTCTAAGACCTTCTGAAGTGTTAAGTTTTGGGAACCATTATAGAGGACACAATCGCCTTAAAATCTATAACCATACTTGCCTTCTAGAGACTCAGGAATAGGAATTTCATTCACATTAGGAGATAAACGAAAATAAAAACCCCCAAAACAAAATAAAAACTAAAAAACGACAAAACATAAGAAAGAGGTTATCTTGCACATATAGTGCACCACACTTCATTAGTTTACGACTCCTGGATTGATATTTAATGTAGCAATTTAGGACACACTAAATTGACCAAAAATTTTTGCGTCGTTGCCGAGGAAGTGTAACTAGGTAGCCAATCTCTTTAAAAAAAAAGGGAAAAATTGATAACTTCTTAAAGTATGCTCTCCTCTTGCACCTAGTGTGATCTGGAGGATCAGAAAAGAGAGTTGTTAGTTTTATAATTTCTTGATTATGCTCTCTTCTTGCACCTAGTGTGACCTAGAAGATCAGAAAGAGAATTATTAGCCCGACTTTGAAAAAAATAAAAAAAAATTACATGCATAAAGCAAGAGATTCTAGGGGAAGGTTTATAGCTAGGGCCAAAAGTTTGATTTTTACAACTCCAGCTACTTCAAGGCATAGAAAATATACACCTCCATAATCTCCAACTCACACTCCCAGCCTTAGGATTCCTGGAATTCAAGGGGCAGCAGCTGAATTAGGAGACTCTCCCACACTATCCATCAAATCTAACCTAGGGAAAGAACCTTTCTTCACTTCTACAGGGGAACATATTGTAATCAAAGAAGTAGAATCACCTGAAGAAGAAGAGGGAGAAATTCCTCCTTGTTCGCTATTAATAGAAGAACGAGAGGACTCTGAAAACTCTGAGGAAACTATCATGACAGAGGAAGTAGTAAATGGATTTGGAGGAGGGGGTAGAGGTAGAGGTAGAGGAGGAAGAAACAATGGAGGAGGTAGAGGTAACAATGGGGTAAAAAGGGATGGAGATAACTCATTTGGATTTCCTATAGTCGATGAGGAGACTCATACAACAATGAAAAATATTTCACCATCTGTCCTCCCAAACTTTTATCGGTTGCGAATTGAGGATCCTAAAACATTTCTATTTGAGTTTGAAGTCTTGTGCCGAACCTATGATTATATGGAAGACTCTCAAAAACTCAAATTGTTTCCTTCAACATTGAAAGGAGTAGCTTTGAAATGGTTCATGGGATTAGTCACTCAATCTATTAGAACTTGGAATGATATGAAACAAACATTTTTGGATAGATACTTGGATTATTGTACGCCCACCAATCATAAGGATGAGGTATTCAAGATGATGCAAAAAGAAGATGAAAACTAGGAGGATTTACTTGAAATATTTCAATACAACTTAAAGAAAGAAAAAACGAGTAATTTAGATGAGGAAACCTTAAAAGCCCTTCTATTGAAAGCCATTAGAGATGAATGTATAGATATTTTAAACATGATGGGGAAGGGAGATATTTCTCAACTTCACTTCATGACATAGCAAAACTATGTGTCCATCTCTCAAGGGGAAAATCTAAAACTGGAAAAGGGCCTAGAGATCTTTCTCTTATTAGAGCAAACAAATCTGCAACCGGATCAGTAAGTAGGGCAAAGATTGGCAATATGCTTGATGAGTTCAAAACTGATATTCTAGGGATCCTTAGTGAACAACTAAACACCCTTAAAATACAAAACAAGCAGAAAGCAGAAGCCGAAGCCTTAGCCATCTTTTGTCCAAAATGTAGAAAGAAACATGCTTTAAGGGAATGTCCCTTGGATGCAAAAGTTGTAGAGACATGTGTGATTTGCTCAAAAAGCCATGAGACCAAGGATTGTCCTTCAATTCCTGGGCTCAAAGATGTCTTTCAGGAAGATCCAAATTCAGTAGAATCCCTTTGTTTTGTTTTAAGAAGACCATGGCAAGGGCCACAAAATCAAGGATTTAACAATCCTATGAACTTTCAGTTCCCACCAAATTGGAATTCTTGGCAACAACCTTGGCCCCAATCTCAAAATCTATACCAATCATGGGCACAAGGGATGAAAAATCCTTATGGGAGATTTGCTCAATTTTATCAATATCCTCCATCTTTTCAAAATCAACAAAATCCAAAAATTCCAAATCAAAACCCACAACTTTCATTACCATTTCCGCAACAACAACCTTCTCAACAAAATCCTAATTCTCAACTCTTGCTTCCATTTCAACAAAAGACAAATCAACTACCAGCCCAGCCATTGCCAAATTCCAATAACAAAAATCCTCAGAATGCTTACATGGTAGAAGGACAACAATTTCCTACCTATATGATTGTTCCTCTCAACGATGTACAACTCAGGTCTAGTAGAGTTTTGGAAAAGCCTTCTATAGATGTTCAAAAGCAAGATACCTCTAAGGAGGATTCTCTTAAAGCCAATAAAGGTTCTGAAGAAGCATCTCTTTAAAACCCAAACATTCAAAAAGAAAAAGAAAAAGACTCAACCCCCACAACTCCTATAGTTGAGAAACCTACATCTTCGTCCACACCTCCTTTCCCTGAAAGATTACAAATTGACAAAGGGGTGGAAAAACAAATCTTGTTGCCTCACTATGATTTCCTAGATGAATTAAAGAATGTCTGTATCAAGATTCCCTTGCTACAAGCCATTAGAGAGATTCCTATTCTAGCAAAAACAATAAAGGAGTTGAGTCTTAAAATACCAAGAAGGAAACCAAGAGATACAAGAAGAATTCACTTGGTAGGAAAAATTACCATGCAGAAATATGTAGATCCAGGAAGTCAAATTGTCAAGACACATATAAATGGGATAGAAATTCCAAATACTTTGATTGACTTAGGGGCTGCTATCAACATTATGAGTAGACATACTATGGAACAGCTAAAACTTCCTAATCTTATTTTTACTCCTACCTTACTGCAACTTGCAGATAGATCAATAATCAAACGAGATGGTGTATTAGAAGATACTTCAGTCTCCTTAGATTCTTGGGAATATCCAGTAGATTTCATGATTTTGACTCCCAAGAGTAATTTAGGAGGGCACCCACTCATCTTAGGAATACCTTGGCTAGCCACATCTAATGCTTTCATTAGTTGTAGATCTGAGGATATGTACATTTCTGAAGGTAGTTCGACAAAGAAATTCAATTTGTATCCTCCAGCAAAAGCAATTACAGAAGTAGGAGACAATGAATGGGTCGATGATGAGGACACTATACAACCTGTCTTTACCATTTCTGAAATTAGTGAAGATAGTCAAATTCTGAACACATTAGAAAATTTTGAAACATTTTCAGAATATGACCACACACAATTTCAGTTAGATTCTAACATTGAGTATTTATCATCAAGACAAATGTCTCTTTACTCTATGGGAGAGTTTGGTAGTTCTACCATTGAGATTTTTACAGGTAAAACATTGAATATCAACAAAAACTTGGAAAAATCACAACAGGGAGAGCTAACCAAAATCTTGCAAAAACATTCTACTACATTTGCATGGGAGTATACTGATATGAAAGGTATTGACCCTAATACTTGCATCCATCATATCTATATTGAGGAAAATAGTAGACCAATCAGACAACCTCAGAGAAGGATGAATCCAAATCTTAGGGAGATAGTGAAAGAAGAGCTCCAAAAACTACTCAATGTAAACTTCATTTATCCAATTTCAGATAGCCGATGGGTTTCTCCTTTGGTTATAGTACCCAAAAAGAATGGTAAATGGATGGTATGCATTGATTACAGGGAATTGAACAAAGCAACCTTGAAGGATCACTTTCCTTTGCCCTTTATCGATCAAGTATTAGATACATTAGCAAGCAAAAAGTACTTTTCATTTCTAGATGGTTTTAATGGTTATAATCAAGTTCAGGTAGCACCTGAGGATGAAGACAAGACCAAATTACCTGTCCATGGGGAACTTTTGCTTATCGAGTGCTTCCTTTTGGATTATGTAATGCACCCGCAACATTCCAAAGAGCAATACTAGGAATCTTTTATGATCTAATCCATGATTGTGTAGAGGTTTATATGGATGATTTTACAGTTTATGGTAATTCATTTGAAGAGGCATTAGAAAATTTGGAAAAAGTCCTTATAATATGTAAAGAGACAAACCTTTCATTAAGCCATGAAAAATTCTTTATGATGTTTACTGAAGGTATTATTTTAAGACATCATATTTCAGGGGATGGGATTAAAGTTGATAGATCAAAAGTTGAAGTTGTCTCCAAATTGCCTATTCCAAATTGTCAAAAAGATGTTAGAAGTTTTCTAGGATTTACTGGATAATATAGAAGATTTATAGAAAACTTCACTAAAATAGCATCTCCACTCTTCAAACTGCTTACAGAAGACTGTGAATTCAAATGGGATCCTGATTGTCAATTAGCATTTGAAACTTTGAAAACAAAAATATCTGAAGCGCCTATCTTGAGAGGACCAAATTGGAAACTCCCTTTCCATATTTCTACAGATGCTTCAAATACAGCTCTAGGAGTTGTGTTGGGTCAAAAATATTTAGTTCCTTATGCCATTTACTATACCAGTAAAAATTTGACTCCCACTGAGTTGAACTATACTATAACTGAAAAGGAGTTCTTAGCTGTTGTTCATGCAATCAATAAGTTTAGACACTATATAACAAGCTATGAAACTTTTATTCATACTAATCATTCTGTGATTAGATATCTAATGAAAAAACCTGTTATTAATGGGAGAGTTACAAGATGGCTCCTACTTTTACAGGAATTCAATATTACTGTGTTGGATAGACTAGGGAAACAAAATACAGTAGCTGATTTCTTGTCTAGGATTCAGAATACTAAAGAGAATTCTGCTGTAGAGGATAAGTTTCCTGATGAATATTTATTTGTAGTAACTACTAAGACTCCTTGGTATGCAGATATAGCTAACTATTTGGTTACAGGGAAACTACCTCCACATTTATTTCCTAGTGAAAGAAGAAATATTATTCAGGAGAGTTCAAAATATTCATGGATTTCTAACGAATTGTTTAAAACAGGGCTAAATCTTGTGATCAGAAGATGTGTTAGAGAAGATGAAGTGCCTGATATCCTCAAAGCATGTCATGATGAACCATGCGACGGACGCTTTGCTGACAAAAGGACAGCCTATAAAATCCTCTCTTCAGGATATTTTTGACCATCCCTCTTCAAAGATGCAAAATAATATGTCAAAAGGTGTGACAACTACCAAAGAGTAGGGAAACCTACCCTTTCAAACGAAATGCCATTGCAACCATAGGTACTCATCAAACCCTTTGAAAAATGGGCTTTAGCTTTCATTGGACCTATTAATCCACCATCTAAACAAAGAAAGTATATATTGGTATGTACTGATTATGTCACTAAATGGGTAGAAGCCAAAGCATTATTTTCTGCTACTGAAAATTCAGTTGTTACTTTTCTTTATGAGGATATTTTTACTCGCTTTGGTGTTCCAAAAGAAATTGTGACAGATCAGGGAAGTCAATTCACATACAACCTGGTGGAGAAGCTGATGGAAGAATACAAAATCAAGCACACAAAATCTTCTCCTTACCATCCGCAAGAAAATGGTCAAGTGGAGTCTACAAACAAAGCTATTGAAGCCATCATCACCAAAAGTGTTCATCTACACAGAAGAGATTGGGCAGAAAGGCTTCCTGAAGCCTTGTGGGCCTACAAAACTACATGGAGAAATACAACAAGACATTCTCCCTATGCACTTGTTTTGGGAAAGAAGTCCTGCTCACCATTGAGTTCCAAGTCAAAACTTTTAAGATGGCAATTCAGTTGGGAATGGATCTATTAGAAGCCCAAAAGCATAGAATGGAGCAGTTGAATGGGCTAGATGAGATCAAATAAGAGGCAATCCTAAGAACTAATCTAGTTCAATATCAAAGACCTAAGTGGCATGACAAATACATCAAGGAGGAAAAGTTCCAAGAAGGAGATTGGGCATTGCTATTTGATTCCAAGTTTAAAGATTTTAAAGGAAAATTTCAGACTCATTGGCTTGGGCCATATGAGATTGACAAAATCTTTAGCAATGGAGCGGTAAGAATCAAAACTATTGATGAACATCAAACTCCTCTTATTGTGAATGGCCATAGATTAAAGATCTATGATAAGCCACTCTCAAAAGAGGAATTTGTCAAAATCTTTCAGGATAATTTTGCAATAAGGCTGGTGAAGAAGAATCCTTCTTCTCCACCAGCCTAGCCTTCGTTCCTTTTTGTTTCTAAAAAAAAAAGAAAAGTGTATAAGCCTGAAAACTAATCACTGATTGGCAGTCTTATACAGAGAATACAGGGTGAAAATCAAGAACTCCTGACGCCCTATATTTTCCAAAAAAAAAAAAATCTCTCTCTCATTTCACAGTTTTGTGACACTCCACTTCATTCCACTCCACTCCATCTCATCCATTTCATTTCATTCTGCCAATAAAAGTTTTTTCATGACCATTTTCATTCAGTCAGTCATCATTTATCCATCTCCATTTAGTCATATGATTGTTGTGTCAGTTTCCGCAACTGAACCCAGTTTCCACAGCCAGAAGAAGTTTCTGCAACCCTCACTCTATTTTTCAAAACTGACAGTCAGATGTCAATTAAATGATCATGAAAATCAAATGCAGGTATGACCAAGGACCTATTTTGAAGATATGAGGCACCTAAAAGCATCAACAAGGAGTAGCTGATCAAAGGTTAATGGACGAAAAGTAGCAAAAATTCCAAGGTATGGGTAAGATTTATTTCAAATACCATTTAAAAGCACATTTTACATAGTTTTGAAACCACAGCTCCATTATATGCAATGATTGGCGTTGATAGCTCCATAACCGTTCCACGACCTCTGTATGATTCCTCCACAAGCCTTGCATTTATTTTCAAATGGCCTCAAGATCAAGCCTCCAGTTTTAACTCGTGTTCGGCTGTACTTTGACACTCCACCTGTAATTATGGGATGTGGTTGATTTGATCACGGCTTTACTCCACCGCACAAATTCCACAGCCATTTCTTGAGCATGTTTACATCTACTTCAGTTTAAAACTCTGCTGAGCTCATTTTACTCTCCTACTATCCTATTCAAGTCGTGTTTGTATTCTTACCCTTTTCACATAAGCCTCTGCTCCATTGCAAAAACTCACTCCCACTACCTGTTCTCTGTTTTCCGTTTACAGTCACTGGTTTTTTCCATAAATCCTGGCCAACTCCCACTAACCCAGTCATCTCACCTCCGTTCATCCAATACCCACGCAGACATGTTTAAAGACAGGAGGAAAGAATGGGTCCTCTTTTGAGAGCAGAACTGGAAGGGCCCAAATTTATGGAAGGGTATCCGCAAGTGAAAGGCATGCTAAGAAAGGCTTGGTGGTTACAATTTATTCAAAAATTCAGAGGCTACAACAAGGAAGTTACGAAGACTTTTGTGAGGTCCTTTGACGGTGTAGAAGCAGAGATTGGAGACCTTAAATTCACAGTCACGGAGGCATCCATAGCAGCTGCAACCGAGCTCCCACAGGAGGGAGAACGGTGGTTCAATAATAATAGCTTTGACGAGAGAGCATGGAGGGTTATCCTATGAAATCCAGGTATGGATGTAACCATATTTAATAAAGGAATCCCTATCTCTGCTTTACAAGAAAAATGGGCTAGTTTACTATTAATAATCCAGAAATTCATTACCTGTGAGGGAAGATTCGGGTCAATGTACATGTATCACACCCGGTTGCTGATGAATTTTCTAGAGAACCAAACTCTTAATTTGCCCTATTTCTTGCTAAATAGCCTGAAGAAAATGTCCACCACAGTCCAAAAGAATCTAGGGGACGTAGAACCCCACTTGTATCACCACGGCCTTGTGAAAATATTGATAGAAAAACAATTAAAAGAAAACAAGGACACATGGGAGAAATTTTTGGTCAGAAATTTCTTTAAAGATCCATAAGAAACCCCTGAAAGCAGCACATCAAGGAGAAGCAGAAGAAAGAGAACAAGTGATAAAATTCAAGATACTCCTACTAACATAGTTGAAGAAACTAGTAGGGAAGAAAGACTATCTGAAAGTAGGAAGGAAAGACTGGGGGTAAGAAGCCAAGAAAATCAAAAGGGAAAAGAAGTATTGAGGTTGTGCATCAAACCCCAAAACCTTCCTTAGAAGAATACCATCAAGTACTATCTGAAAGACTAGTTTACCCTTAGGAACAGTCAGCTGCAGCAAAGAAAAAGGGAAAGAAAAATAGAGTGGGAAGAAAGAGGACACCAACCCACAAAACTTAATGAGAAGTTCTAGACTTAAGGGGAAGTTGAGAAAAATACAAACTAAAGGACCCCACTTTATTGATTTAGGAGGGGAAAACCGGAGCAACCTTCAGCAATCCCTCCTAGCCGTGGTCCCCACCATACTCCTATCTCTCAGCCAGATTTTGACATGAGTCCTTCTCGGCCATATTTTGAAATCAGCCCTTCTCAACAGGATTTTGGGGTCAGCCCAAGACAGACCACACCTGAGATAGGCCCGAACCAGCAAGAAATGTATGATTATATAGATTCCTTGGAGAAAATGGCTGGAGACCCAGGCACTTCATCTGCCCAGCCTAATACAGCTCAAGAAGCTCAAATCCAATCACTGAAACAGGAAGTTTTTGAGCTGGAGGTCTTAAATAGACACATTAAAAATGAGAATGAAACATTGAAGGAGCAAAGCAGGCTAGATAAGATCATTCATGACAACACCATGTTACATCTTGGGCTATGGCAGAAGAAAAATAGAAAATTAAAGAGAAAGAATAGAAGGTTGAGCAGGGCTCTCATCAACCTTAAATTCAGGTGTCTAATGAGGAAGTCGAGGATGGTAGTGGTCCCAAGAAAGAAGAAGAGAAGGCTAGATGTATTGGCAAAGGTCTCAGAACACATGAACTGAAGGAGGGTGATTAAAATTTTGGTTGCATGGGGACATGCAACACCTTCACAGTGGGGGTATGTAGAGCTTTGAAATTACACCTCTCCTACACATTTTTCCCAGACTTTTTCCCTCACCAGCACTCCATAAGCTATCAGATATCATTGCATATTGATTTTAAAAGAGAATTTAAGTGGTTTTCTGACTATGTTTTTGTGTTTGTTGTTTGAACTAGATTTTGCTCATTAGCTGCGGAATCTAGTCACTTTCCGCAGCTGATTCAACTTTCTGCAGTTGTTTTTGTTAAATTCTATGTTGAAGGTGTCACCAGGCAAAACAAGCCACATGGGCAAGTTAGAAATGACCTGGACATGGATCAGGTCCTATTGGTTCAGCCGAATTCATCAAGGGAAGCTGTGGTCAATGGTGGTCAAACGATGGTCCTACGTAAGGGTCCTACGGCAACCAGACTCTATTTTCCAGCACGTGAAGGATTCTGAAGGATGTGTGGCCGTTCCTGACTCTCTGGGGTCTGTTGCCACCTGTAGACTAACCCATGTCAAGAATCTAATAGCCACAGTTGATAGATTTAATATTTTCGACAACCAGTACGCTAAATCCGTGGATGCTATCTTTTACGTGTGCCCTGTTCACGCAGTTCTACAAGAAAACAGTTATGTAAACTTTGTTATAAATATCTTGTTTCTATAACGCATAGTCTTAGTTTTTGTGAATGTAATTTTTGTTGTTCAAGCCCACTGTGCCGTGACACTAGTTTTATTGTTGTAACTGTGTTATAAAATATATGAGAAGACTCTGTTTCTACATGATTGTGTGAACATAATCTTGGATTGATAGCCTGTTGACTGAGGCTGTGCAGAGGGCCCCTATACGCTGAGGTTTTGTTTCTCTTGTTGCTGTAAAGTTTCCTGCATTGTTTTCTTATTTCCATTTGCATATATTCCACCTGTGTATATTTCAATTATCATGGTATTAACATTCCACTTCTGTTCATGATTTTACAGCTTTGTATAACACTGATCAGTGCATGTATGTTTCAGGATAGAGTAGGCAGCCCGGGCATCTGCATATAATTTTCACAATGACTAATGACATGGGATTAATTCTCTGCTGACTTTGCTTTTCCTAGTTTTTAATTCCAGTTCTGTTTTGTTGATTTTAGTTTTGTTTCCTTGCTTTATTAGTTAGCTTAGATATTAAATTTCTCATATGATTGACGGTTACCTCCAAAAGCCATAGCTAGACTACTGGCGAGGGATTGAATTATGAATGTGTAATTTGATTTTATTTTTACTTTTCTGCAATTAGATATTAAATTGCTCATATCATTGACGGTTACCTCCGAAAGCCATAGCTAGACTACTGGCGAGGGATTGAATTATGAATGTGTAATTTGATTTTAATTTTACTTTTTTGCAATTAGATATTAAATTGCTCATATCATTGTCGGTTACCTCCGAAAGCCATAGCTAGACTACTGGCGAGGGCTCGAATTATGAATGTGTAATTTGATTTTAGTTTTACTTTCCTTGCAATTTTTAATTGCTTTGAGTGCAGTAGCTTAAATCATTTTTCTATATTTAGACAGCAGTAGAGATGATAGTTTCATGATCAGTAGTTCATTATTTACTTGTTTTAAATAACAGCACATTATTTACTTGTTTTAAATAGCAGCACATTTTCATTCTTGTTCAAGTACTACTTTCATCACTAGTATGTTCTAAGACCTTCTGAAGTGTTAAGTTTTGGGAACCATTATAGAGGACACAATCACCTTAAAATATATAACCATACTTGCCTTCTAGAGACTCAGGAATAGGAATTCCATTCGCATTAGGAGATAAATGAAAATAAAAACCCCCAAAACAAAAAAAAAAATGAAAAATGACAAAAACATAAGAAAGAGGCTATCTTGCACATATAGTGCGCCACACTTCATCAGTTTATGACTCCCGGATTAATAATTAATGTAGCAATTTAGGACACACTAAATTGACCAAACACCCTTATAGCAAGATGAACTATTAGGGAGATCCTGACTTGCCATTTCTACTTGGGCAAGCATGGGGACCAGACGGTATGTATTAAGTTGCTATTCCTATGGCGCATTTCATATTTTTATCACATGTATATGGTATTAAGTGTAAAATATGTTGTATGCAGACATAGCACTGGTAAAGCCGATAGGATATGTAGGTCGAGATGCAGCATCTGGGGCTACAGATCAGGGGACATCATCGTCATAGCAGGGTCCAGAGGATACTATGCTGCTCGCTAATCTTTATCATAGGTTTGACGTACTCTTGACCGGAGTTTCAAAGCACGGATGGCATGAATTAGAGGATCGATACATAGATGAGTGCACTGGTCTTCCCTTAGAGTGGCAAGGTATTATGCGATGCGTGGCGATGGCTAGTTAGGTAGTATGTGATCTACGTGCAGGTGGAGCAAAGCCTTTGGCACGAGATCTGATGGACAGTGACTGGATGTAGGGACATGTGGGTCCCATTGATTGTGATTTTTGTAACATGCTATGGGCATGTCAGATGTATTTAGAGCTATGGCTCCAAACACTTTTATGATACATAATATGATTATGAATTTTATATGATGATGATGGTTTGCCATTTGTTTTGTTTATGGTTATATTTTGTGGTATACATGTGATAAATGCCAATCTAGAATGTTGTTTGCGATGGTATCTACATAGTGATTTTGGACTCTAGGAACATGACTGAACGTAATGGTTTCAAATTCATGTACCAACATCTTAACTCATAGATAGTTTCTAAATAGGACTTGGTTATGGACGTGATACACACCATTCAATTGCATGACAAGTAGCAAGGAATCTAAATGAACATGAAGATGAAGGATGTGATGAGCGAGGGAATGAACTAACAAACCTATCATTGCATCATATTTGGCTTGATTATTGGTGGCAAATCCAATGCACATGCCTTTTGAAAGGACTAATGTATGCAAGGAGGTAAAAATGGCCTAGGTTGCCGAGGCTAGATTCCAGGAGAAGTGACTCGCACTGTTGACATGACCGATATACGATGTGGATGATGGATCCATCTGAAAGGTTCAAAAGAAAACATATGAGATGATGCAATCTACCTAACTTCATGGCATAAATAAAGACATGCAAATCAAAGGGATGTGCTATGAGAAAAATTTCTTGAGGTAGAGCGCATGGGGAGAATTAGGAAGGAAATGGCCTTCAAAATCTTCCATAGAAATGACCCCTTGCCTAAGTGCAAGGGTAATCATGGGTAGACATAGCTTCCATGGTGTCCTCATCAGGCTGGGAGATGGGCGGACTGGAGGAAGACTGACTACATGACGCGACGGTGTTACCTGGTGCATCAACCTGTGATATAAGGTTCACATACACATCATCTTGAATGGTAGACAATGGGATAGTAGATGGAGGATCTACAAATGTTGAGACATGGGATTCAGCCGAAAGAGGTTTGATAGAAGCGCTCGCTATAACCTCAGAAAGGTTTTATTGTGAGGAACTCAAGGATGATGACACGTAAAGGATATCGCCTGTGGTGTCCATCATCTCGACATCAAGGGGAGGGACCATGATGGTGGGAACAGATTCCCCATATTCTAGTTGAATAGGGGTACCAAAATCCATGGGTAGATGGGGGGTTTCCACTACGAGTGGCCTCGTATTCACGAAGCACTTCAATGCAATCGTGAAATTCATCGAGACGATGGAAATAATGGGAATAGTGACCATGATGATCGCACAGGGAATAAGGGTGGCTTGTGCACAATGTTTTGAGTTTCTTAGGTGGTCCCGGTAAGTTAACATGGACTTCAGGGATATTTGACTCAGGGAACATTTCATGAACCAAAGGTTTAAGTTGAGGAAGCTCGGGACAATTATTGGTGGCATGCCCAACAACTTTACACAAAGCGCACAAAGGTGACAGCTTTGGGGCCTTAAGGGCTGAAGTAGCTTGGGGAGCCTTGTCCTTAGGTTCTTTCCTCTTAGATTTTCCCCCTATCAATAAGAATGGGTTCCTGTTGAGGTTGTGATGGAACTGAACTAGTGACAGGAGCTGTAGGGACCGGTTGGACTGGGGTCAAAGCATGATAAGGTCTTATCTAACCAAGTAGAATGTTTGCAAGGGGATCGATGTACCATACTGGGATTCCTAGGGTCATATTAGGAAGGACCAATGAAGCCATGACAAGAACATAAAATACTCCTGCAGGGGGGAATAAGAAAGGTATCTGGCCTACAAGGTAATGTCCTGGCGAAATAGCTCTTAGATGGTTGAGACCTGGTGGAAACATAGGATAGGAACCCACAAACGGAGGAGGTCCTAAGGGGGTGGATCTATAAGGCTCAGCTAGAATGGAAATAATAGGGTGCTTAGGATATGGTTGTTGATCAGGTGTACCAGAATGCTTAAGGGTAGCCCGTCACACTTGTAACATGTAAACACTCATAGAGTTAGGCTCTGAGATAGGAGTGGGAGGACCCGAGAAAGCACCCAACAAAGAGGAATCTTTATAGGCTCTAGTTGAAACACCAGCGAGAGGAGGTGAAGATTGTTTATTTGACATTGACAAGATAATCGACTCGGGGGAGGTCACAGATGTGGGCTTGTAGTAAGTCAATTGATTGATGGTAACGATATTCCCTTCATGGGGGAAGCACATCTTGCGGAACACCGCAGACATGACTGCTGACAGCTGACATGGAATATGTGTATCTATGACCTAAGAGAATGTTGTAATAAAAAGGGGCATCAATGTTGACATGGACAATCTTGCCTGCAAGGGTCACTCCATAGTTGTGGTACATGCCAAGGGGCTAGGAGGAGTGTTCGTACCAAGTGTTTGTGGGAAAATTAGTGTCTTGTTGAATGACCAACCCTCTAGGTTTGGAAGCTACCCTAGAAACGACAGTTTAAAGAAATTCATTGATATTTCCTATGTGTAACAGATAAGAGAAAGATAGTAGAAAACCAACCTGGAACTTTCCCTTCATCCCTTGCTTAATCTCTCTCTCTTTTGGCAGATCTAGTAACTCCTCCCCGTACTTAACATGCTTGGAGAGTACCTACAAAAATACAGCAACAAAGAATCATCAAAGCATCGTGATCTATTACAACATAAACATTACATAATCAAATATATAATGAACAAAATGATAGCATTCACAATTGCACAATCATATGGGAGAAAACTTGAAGAGCTTTATTAATAGAAAAGAGAATTACAACCCAGCTGTCTGATCCAATGCCATCCTCCCAGCTTCAATCCTTATTCACCTCATGAAATAACAAGATCACACCAACAAGAATACAATTCTCTCTCCTCAATTACAAACTATCAGCACTTACTTGCAATTCACAACATTCCAGCCTTCAGATCTCTTAGATGAGCGATCCATTTATAGATGTTTGCAAGGGTGTGAGTCATCCATGGGGTTTGATTAGTGTCATTCCACTTGTTACAATTTTTTCTGCAAGACAAGGGATTGGAGATGGTTTCCTAGTTCCCTTGTTCATCCCTGCGCGAATTCTGAGAGGCAAGTGGCACAAGAGAAGTTTCTAGAAGATTCCATGAGCAACGAACTAACAAACTGTCCCAGACATTTGTCCATCCTCACCCTTCACACCCTATAGAAGGCCTAAACAGTATGCATCACACCCTGGTAGTGTACCACTCAGTATGCATTGTACTTTGCTAATGGAGCAGCCAGTATGGTTCAATTTAGGCAATTTCTAGATGGTTTCTCAGATGGAACTTTTGGGAAATGATGTATTCAGATGACTATGTTCCTTTAGGGTATGAAACAACTCTTTAGGGGTTGATGAGCCCTAATACATCAACATATAATTTTGGGGTTGATGTGCCCAAATATGTCTATAACAGTTGCCCCCTAAAGCATGAGGTCGTAAAAATTCATGCCAGGTGAAATGCTTTATCATGAGGATCCGAAGTTTTGAACTGAAAGGTGGCCTGCATAAGTTACAATACATAATCATAATATGATTTTCATGATCTAGCTGAGGGAGACATTCCCATGCTCAATGTTATAAATTTTCATTTCATGTACATAGATCAGATAGTCGTCTGCAGGTACAGACTGGTGATTCTATAGATATAGAGTCATCATCCATGATTAGTATGACCATCTGTGTAGAGCCTTTGTACATTTGATGTTTTGTATCCCTGAATATATTGCAGCCCGAATGGATGAAACTAGATCTAGGGTCTTCAAACTCATTCAATCTTCGCTCGATGTATAAGTCAAACCATGTGAAGAGATGTTTTGAAGTTGAACATGGAAAGACATCGCCTGATTACCAGCCAGTGATGTGAGTTGTTAATAGACATGAGAGGAATCACCAATAATGATAATGATCCTCAAGGTACTACAGTACAATTCACGTGGTGTGAATACATGATCTAATGTCGAACACCACGCAAAATCTTTCAATTGAAGGCCATTGATGTCAACCTGTCACCGGAAGTGAGAAACTTGCCATTGATGTATGCAAGCTTCAAAGCCTAAAAGGGTTGTTTCTGTTAGACTCCATCTTATGACAGTGTAAAATTGATTCTTCTTCAAAACCCTGTTTTGAAGAAGAAATCATTAATTTGTAATTTGTCATGATGTTTCAAGGCTCTACAGTTCTTCAAACGACAATGTTTTTGATGTGGATCCCTGCAAAAGTTAGAAGAATGGTTCAAATATTTCAACATGCATGGTTGCTCAAGGAGCCTTAATCAAGCCATGGATATTCATTGAAATCAAGGAACAAAGGCATTGGGACATCAGCTCCGGGGAAAGATTTGAATATTTCAAAAGACCTTGTACGTTCTGGGCTTCAACATTGGGGCTCTATTTAAAAAAAGTTTAAGTGAACCAGAATGGAGGCTGGTTTAGTCAAGTCACATGTGTATTGTTACTCATGCTTGGATTGAAGAATGCATACGAGGTGGAAAGAAGTTGGATTCAGCCCTTTACAGTCTCAGGAATGAGGAAGATCTTGCATCGAATCCTGCTTCAAGCTCTATTGATGTTAATTGTAAACCACGCCACAAAGTTGAGAAGGCACTAATGCAATCAGTTCTGCAGAAAAGTTCAGATGGTGAGAATCAAAGCCCTTCCAATAAGAATGATTCCATTGCCGAGAGTTCCCCTATGATTGCATGTGGTGATGAGAGAAAGACACGTTGCTGCTCATTGGTCTCTCAGTCAGAGTCTTCTGAACCGAAAATCATTGATAAGTCTGGCTGTAGTTTGGGACTGTAGAAAGATTGTGCTTCTGATGTTGTGGAGAATATGACCCAAATTTTTCTAGTGGCTCCATTGTCTACTGGGCTTGTGCAGAGCTGTCATTAATTCCCTTCAGATTGGGAAAAGGCCACGGAGTATAATTGTCCAGCACTCAAAAAGAAGAGATTCAAGTGAATGAATATTGGTTTTCTTTCCAGGCTGGAATCCTTGCCATCAGAGGCATTACAGTAGTATCTCATTCTGCACTGAAATAAGATTTGGGAAAAGGTCCAAGGATACGTTCAATTAGGGTTGATTGAGTTACAGTGCTTTGCCCACGCTCTTACACAGTATTTTGTTAGTTGATAATGGACATTGGTGTTTATCACAAAATGAATGTACTCTATTGAATGAATAAAAGGATTGGGTCTTTAAAGATAATACACATGGGCCTGGAAGAGGCAGATTGAAGGTCCGATCTTATTTTCAGAAAGTGGTTTGGAGAATATGACTAGAGGAAGTATTACATGTATTCTATGGATATCATCTACCGTGTGTTAATGAATTTTTGGTCCATAATTTCTGCTGGAAAGTGATGATTGCAAGGGAAGCTGTTTGTCAAGGCATTTATTTGTCAAAAAACATGTTAACAGGAACCGGAAGGAGCACTATAATTATGAATTGCACGTTTTTGGTGAACAGAGGAAATAAAATATTAGACCACTTATGGTAAATCCAGGAATTAATTGCAGTCAGGAGTTCGAGTAAAAGTCTGTTGCCATATATTGAAAGTTCACTCTGGATGCAGGCTGTGGGATCTTGTTATTATTCACATACAAGGGTAAATGATTGGATACAACGTTGACATTGAAGTCTAAGTAGAAATCAATCTCTGGGTCATTACGGCAGAGCTAAGACGGGGTCTCTTTGTTGTGTGGCCGTAAGGCCACATGGATCTAATAGAGAAAGTAGTGAGTGGTCCATTGGCCCCAATGAGCCCCACTGGCGAACAAATGGGAGTTTCTCACCCCCACTTTCAAGAAGATGGGATTACAGATTCCATCCTGAGGCCTTGCCCTCTGGCTCGCATGGCCTTCAGTTATATGGATCTTCGTTATCTTCAACTAGTAAAGGAAGCAGAAGTAGGATAAGCAGCGATCATTTTTCAAATCACCAATATTCAGTGTCCGATGGCATTGTTTTTTATTTAAGTAGTCTATCTGACAGTTTCCATGGGCAGCATTGGAATGCATTCGCGCAGGGAATCAACAATGAAAGCCAAAGAGCAGTTTCTTCTACAACAGGACTTATTCCTTGAACTGAAAGGGGCCATGGCATTTTCAAAGCAGAAAAATAAATTTATTGATCACCATTGTCACCTGCTGTATATTGATAGAGGTTGGATCACTGTTGGAGCGTCATTTTGACATATGTATGAATCAGACCTGTTTTGTTGTCATGGCGTGGACCAATATTGCTATGCGTTGAGCATTATTGTAGATTCAATGTTGAGTTGAATTTCTGGGTGGAGTGTTGGGAATGTATATGCCCACAAATAAATCGTGACCAAGGTGTGGTCAAATCCTTGGCGAGAATTTCCATCTCTGTGCTAATGAACCAAAACACTAATCGAAGTGAAGAGATTGCTATTTGAAATAAAATCAAATGCTGTGACCGTTGAGTTCCATTGCTGGATGAGATCAAAAGTGCAAGTCAAACAAAACCCTGTTGGTTGAAGATACATGTGAATGTATGGAGAAATATTCGCTGAAGCAGAGCAACGTGGGAAAATTTGGCTCACGTCCTTGATACCTGGTCCTTCACTCCAGCCAAAAAATAAACAAAGACACCTGTTACCAGATGAATAGGATTCGATTCCTATTTCCAGACTTTATTCAACGGGATCTGCGCTCCATGTGTCAGTCATTAGAGGATTTTAGGGAAAGGTTGTTCTATGTTTAGCATAGATGAAACGCCCATTTCTAATTTTTGTAATTGTAACAGCGCAGAGATTTGGGGCGCAGTTATGAAACCCAGAATGTGCAAAGTGACATACAGATTCGACTGCTCATGTTTATTTTCAGTAATTGGGAGTGACACCTGTAATGACACTAATGCCACCGCTTCATCAGTTTTCAACAGTTCGAGTAGAAGAAGGAGCGCATTTTTATTTTCAGAAAGAGCTGATTGTTTCTGTTAGTTTATTTATTAATAATGATAAAAACAAATGCCGGGTCTTGGGGTCGATTGTTTTTTCCCCCAGCTGTGTTTATTTGATATAAAAAAAAAAAACTTCATTTGTAAGTTAAGGAGAAAAGAGGGGAGAGTTTTCTGAGTGCTGAGTGCTGGAACAGAGCTTTCATTGTACAGTTTTTTGGCAGAGAATTTAATGGAATTTCACAGCTCTGTTTGCTGAGATTCATGTGGTATGTTAATTTAGCATAAGTTTTCCCTTTGTCTCACATGTAAACTGTTATGTTTCATTCACCTCATGATCATATCTAATTGAGCAAATGAAGTGTTTAGGTAGGAATTCATAGTATTGTATGCTCCTCCTATAAATTTGCTCATATTCAGTGTTTTCTTCTGTTTAAGGAGGATTCAAAGTATTATTTGCCCTCCTTAGCTCCTCACCAGTCTTGCCATCCCATTTAAAAATCTAGATTTGGTGTTAAATTGCTTGCCTACCTTGCCTCAGTTGATAATCTGTGTAGTCATTATATTTCTCTGTTCAAGCTGTAATTTTGTCCATGTAGCCCAGAAAAGCCCCGTCATTTAATTAAAAACCCCAAATCACACTTCCTAATCAGTTTACTAGCCTAATATTAGTGTTACCTTTGATTGGTCATCTCACCCCATTGAAAATTTGCCGAGATAGACCGGAGAGAGCCTTCTCATACCCCGTAGGGCTAGCTACGAGGTGAAATGGTTTGATGTTGCCTTGAAGGTTTACCTTCCTCAGCCTAGGGTGAAATCTCAAGCGCTAACAGTTTCTAAGTCAACTTCTTGGATAATGATCTAATGTCGACAAGAAGTGACTCGTCGTAGGAGGGCCTTGATGTATCCCACATCTACGACATGAAACGAAGAAAATGATTTCTGGAGGTGAAAATGAACTGACGACACAAGGTTTAGAATGGCAGTCATGAAAAAATTAAGGTTGGAGGTACTGCAATGTATGAGACATTAACTGGATGGTGATTTCTCAACTGAATGACTTCTCTTGAACATGTCAGGCGACACTGAGATGAATTGGTAGCATTAACCCCAAAAGATGGATGGTATGAAAGGCCAATGGTATGATGACCGGTGAATGGAATAACCCAACCCAACTCAATTATGGAGATGAAGTGAAAGTGTCATGTTCAAGAGTGACTTGCTACCATAAACTCTTCAAGATTTTTCCCTTTTTCCCCAGTCATTGCTAACTAGTGCCTCTTTATTTTTGTCAAGCTTGAGGAGGATAACATATGCTTGTTTTATAATTTTCCCTTCGAGAAAACCCGTTGCTATTTGATGTTTTAAAGAGTCTAGCAACAGTGAAACTCAGTCTCATCTAGATGGACAAGTTTATCACTATTATTTTAACGAGTTTAATGACAATGATAATTCAGTCCTTTTCATGTTTAGAGAGTTTGAAAAGGGACGAAAAGAAAACTCCATAAGTTCTTTTTCGTAAAATAATCCCTCAGGTCTGAAAAAGGATAAAATAATATAGGAGGGATTACATTTCCAATACTTTAACGACCTGGAAAAGACAAGCGCTTGACAATCTTTTCATGTTTAGAGAGTCTAAAAAGAGTTTAAAGAGGACTCTATTTTGAGGAATGTGTGGTCTCTAGGGAAGCAACTAGTTCCAGTGACATTGGAACTTGTCAAAACATGTTGATTTATGGGAAGAGGCTGGCTAATAAGAACACTCATTGCAACTGTTCCTCAAAAAGGGTAAAACAACCAAGTGAAAGCATATGATCAGACAAAGAGATGGTGGTGATGAGATGAAAACAACCAAGGCTCAAAAAAGACTGACAGAATGGCAATCACAAGGGTTAAAATTTGAAAACGGGTTCATTTTTAGACAAGATTGAATTGATCTGAATTGGATCCATGAAAAATAATCAAAGTGCCATGACTGTATCAAATCAGGACAGACTTCGAATTTATGGATAAGGAGTGATTAGGAAAACCTCTGGATGGTGGCAGTTTGCAGCCAGCAAGGAATGACGAGGAAAATCCTTGAAGCACTCGATATCATGGAAGCTGGGAAAACCATGGGGAAAGCACTAAGATGAAATGCAGGACTCGCGCTCTGAAAACTGGCGGTATATATCATAGGCATCCTTGGGCAATAAGAAGATTTGGACAAAAACAGTGATTCCATTTAGCACCCGATGCATGACAAGCGGAGGAGAGAGAAAACCGTCGCTCAACACGCGCTAATGGTCGAGCAAGTAAACCGTGTGAAATGAGCGAATGTCATAGGATCTAGGGGCTCTAGATCTGACGATGGAGATTGCGCCCGATGGAGGAACTGGATTTGACAGGGGATTAAGCCGTGGCATAAAGAAGTTTGAAGTCCAATTTGATCGTTGAGTTGGCGGATGACTCATTTCACAATGTAACCGAAAAACTGAACCATTGAGGAAGAGCTAGCACAGTTCGTGAGAGGACAAGTGGCCACTCCCTGTGAGACGTTGGTGAAGACGTAGAGGCAGGGAAATCCAAGTGAACAACAGCAGGCGAACCGAAGGAGCGGAAGAGGAGGCGAGTAGTCATGAGATAGATTGGCTTTAAGCCATGAATAGAGACAGAATAGAACAAAGAAGAAAGGAAGAAAATGAGGACAGAGAGAGGAGGCGAAAGAACAATGAAGCAAGAAGCAGAAAAACAGAGAGCCAAGTTGACCTGCATTGTAAGGCAGCATCGAACAGACAAGTAATCCCTCTGAGGATCTGTCAGGAATTGAGTACCATATTGGGCTCCTCCCATTAAAGACCAGAGAGGTTAATATTTGGCAAGGAAAAGAGTCTGCACACTCTAATGGATTGGGGGATCCAAGAACCACCCCACCAAACATTCTCTGTTTCAGGAGACTCAAATTGAGCTCGTCATTGTAAGTCTCTACTTTAAAGACACATAAAAGAAGGCCACCACTGAAAGTTGGAATGGAGATGTAGCCCTGGAGAACAGGGTCAACTCCTTATTAATTGTTGTGTTCTTGCATTTGCTTACTGTGTTTTCCTTACTGTTTTCCATTTTCCAGTGTCTGTGTATTTTGCAATCTGATCAATCTATTGCCTAAAATAACATAGACACACACCAGCACATGAGTCTGTAATACCTTCATATAATAATTATTTAACTAAGGTCACATACAAGTGATTTTCAGATCAAGTGGTATCAGAGCTCTAGGCTGTTAAGGTTAGATAAGCTTGTGCTGGTTTAGCTGTTGAATGCTAACTAGATCAAAGCTCAAGTTAGGAGAAGGAGAGTTGGTCGAAACTAATCCTGAAATTGGGAGAGTCTATTCTCAAAAGACAATGTAAGAAGGAGGCTCTCTAGGGCCAGACCCTCAATTCGTAGATAGTTTCCTAGCCATAAGGTCCATGGTAGAAGAAATGTATAAGGACTTTGTAAAACACAAGGATGAAGATGCATCAGGCTCCAAACAAGACAAAGGAGAAGATAAGTTTTTCCTCCATGACCACTCAAAAGGAAAAGGGAAAGAAGAACACTTTCTCACACCTCCTAATAGCCCTGAACATAAAAAGAAATCATCTTTGATCAAACTAGATGTTAAATTTACTTTTCCTATATATGATGGAGAGTTGAATGTGGAAAAGTTGGACAATTGGATTAGACAAATTGATGTTTATTGTAGAGTGCAGAGTATTGAATCAGACAAGAGCAAGATTCAGCTGGAAAGCCTATGCCTTGGAGGCACTGCCTTGGTTTGGTGGGAAGGTAGGACCCAAGCTGACCTGAAGAGACATGGTAAGACTAACTCTGTTTGGAGTGAATTTGTTTCTGCAATCAAAAAACAATTCTATCCAAGCTGACCTGAAGAGACATGGTAAGACTATCTCTGTTTGGAGTGATTTGTTTCTGCAATCAAAAAACAATTCTATCCATTGGCCTACCTACAGCAAGCCATGATGAGTTGGCAAACTCTTGGTTTGGTGGGAAGGTAGGACCCAAGCTGACCTGAAGAGACATGGTAAGACTATCTCTGTTTGGAGTGAATTTGTTTCTGCAATCAAAAAACAATTCTATCCATTGGCCTACCTACAGCAAGCCATGATGAGTTGGCAAACTCTTCGATAGTTGAAAGGGAAAAGTGTGCAAGGGTATACTCAAGAATTTAGAAAGAGAGCATTGATTCTAGGAATCTCATTAGACTCACCTAAGACTCTGTTGAAGTACATTGGTGGTCTAGACAGCTACATGAGGCACACTATCCTCATGTTTAATCCCACTAGTACATATGAGGTATCTACACAAGCTACTCATCTAGAAGCTAGAGGAAAGAATGGAAGTCCAGAAGTTGGGGGATCATCCCAACCCACTGCAAGTAAGAATAAGGAAAAAAAGAAAGTAGAAATGGAAAGCAAGGAAGGCTAATACTACACAGAAGAGCAAAGCTTCATGCACTCACTGTAAAAAGGATGGGCATGATGATGAGCACTATTGGATTTTGCATCCAGAGTTGAGACCTAAGAAGTTCGAGGGAAAGAAGAAGAATACTATTGCAGCTATTCAGAAGGATTTGGGGTCAGACTCAGGAGATGAAACAACTATTGCAGCCACAGGTATAAAAGGTAAGAATTCTGAAGCTTCTACTAGTAATTCTTCACAATCTATTATTGATGAAGAAAATGAGAGAAAAAGACATGAGCTTTTCCATATTCGAGTTATTTCCAAACATCAAAAGATTGATACTTTGTTTGATAAT
The DNA here is from genome assembly GCA_031772625.1 of Pinus tabuliformis. Classification (NCBI taxonomy): domain Eukaryota; kingdom Viridiplantae; phylum Streptophyta; class Pinopsida; order Pinales; family Pinaceae; genus Pinus; species Pinus tabuliformis. Next base: position 481,749,736 of record CM062819.1, read on the forward strand.
GGCTCACAAGTAAATTTAATTTCTGAAGCAATTGTAAATAAGTTGGGATTAGTAACTACACCTCACAAGAAACCATACCCATTAGGATGATTGAATGATAAAGCACAACTACAAGTGACTAGACAGTGCAAACTCAAGTTTTCTTTTGGGTCAGCATTTGTAGATGAGGTTGAGTTAGACATAATTCCTTTGGATATATGTGGAATTGTTTTAGGAAGTCCTTACTTCTATGACAGAAAAACTATTTTCTATGGAGCTAAGAACAAGTATCTACTTGTTAAAGATGGAATAAAATATTTTGTAAGAGCTCATAAGCTCAAGAATATTTATACTCTCATAAACTCGGGGCAGATGAAAAGAATGATAAATTCATGCAAACAATTCTTACTGATGGTTGTAAAGGAAAAGAAACCTGATAAAACCAATGTATTTGAAGGCTATAATGTTGAACAACAAGCTGATTTAGAAAAATTTGTTTCAGATTATGATATCTTGTTTCAAGAACCTAAAGGTCTGCCACCCAAAAAGGAAATAGTACATGATATTATTTTGCAGCAAAATGCTCCACTGCCTAACATTGGAATGTACAGGTTGTCTACTTTAGAGAATGCTAAAATCAAGGAGCAGGTGCAGGAGTTTCTCAAGAAAGGGTTCATCAAACCTAGCACATCACCATGTGGGTCACCAATCATTTTGGTGAGAAAGAATGATGGATCGTGGAGAATGTGCATCGATTACCAAGCACTAAATAAGATAACAATAAAAAATCATTATCTCCTTCCTTGCATAGATGATCTTTTAGATCAATTGAAGGAAGTTGTTTATTTTTCCAAATTGGACTTGCACAATGGATACCATCAGGTCAGAGTTGCAGAACAAGATGCATGGAACACTACTTTCAAAACAAAGCATGGATTGTATGAGTGGCTAGTTATTCCTTTTGGCTTAACTAATGCTCCTGCTACTTTCACAAGATTAATGAATGATGTACTTAGACCTTTTCTTGATAATTTTGTTATTGTGTATCTGGATGACATTCAGATTTTTAGCAAAACATAGGAAGAACACTTAAAGCATGTTAAACAGACATTAGATGTTTTGAAAAGAGAAAAAATTCATGTTAAACTCTCAAAATGTGAATTTGGAAAAACATCTCTAAATTATTTGGGTCATATAGTAGCAGGTGGTGAATTGAATATAGATCCCTCTAAGGTGGCAGTCATTGTAAACTAGCCTAAACCCAAATCTACTACAGAAGTTAGAATCTTCTTAGGAGCAGCACAATATTGAAGTTCATTTCTAACTTTTCCTTAATTGCAGCTCCCTTACATGCTTTAACAAGATTGAACAAGGTGTTTCATTGGGGAGGAAAACATCAGAAAGCCTTCGACACCTTGAAAGAAAAGATTAATACAGCACCTGTACTAGCACTGCCTGATCTTCAGAGGCCATTTGAGATCAAAACAGATGTCAGTGACTATGCCATGGGAGCAGTGTTGACACATCATGGTAAACCCATATGTTATCATTCTGAGACATTTAATTCTACAATAGTTAACTATCCTACATATGATAAAGAATTATATGCATTAGTACAGAGTGTGAAAAAGTCAAAACATTACTTAATGGGCAAAGAGACAGTAATACTTACTGATCATCAATCACTTCAATATCTACACTCTCAAACTAAGTTGCAGCAATCGAGACACTATAGATGGATGGGTTTTCTACAACAGTTTCATTTAGTCATCAAATATAAAAAGGGCATACATAATAAAGTTGCAGACATGTTATCTAGACCCATTATAAACGCATCTACTATACTTAAGCATAATTTTGTGTTACATGAGAGTTACATTGAACAATATGCTCAAGATGTAGACTTTAAGGATGTATATGCAACTTTAAGTCAAGGAAAAAGAGTAGAAGAATTGGATTATCATGTAAATGACCGACTCTTATACCATTATGGGAAGTTATGCATTCCACAAACTGAAAGAGTAAAGATAATTTGAGAAGCACACACTTCTTTAATATCAGGTCACTTTGGGGTAAGTAAAACAGTTGCACAGCTGCAAAGATTTTGTTATTGGCCAAATATGAATGAGACAGCTTCTAGATATGTAAGAGGGTGTACTATGTGTGCTAAAAGAAAGCCCAGCAATAGAAAACTAGGCGTGTACACTCCATTACCAGTTCCTTCTCACCCTTGGGAAAGTGTTTCCATGGATTTTGTTGGAGGACTGCCTAAATCTAGGAAAGGTCATGATTATCTATACGTTGTTGTGGATAGGTTCAAAAAAATGTGTATTTTGATACCTTGTAATAAACAAATTACAGCTGAACAAACTGCAAAATTGTTCTTTGAACGTGAATGGGTTCATTTTAGATGACCCACTTCCATTGTATCTGATCGAGACTCCTAATTTGTGGGGAAGTTTTGGTCAAGTCTGTGGGAACTGATGGACACTAAATTGAAGAAAATCATAACTTTTCATCCACAAATTGATGGCCAGACAGAAGTAGTTAATAGGATAGTGATCTAGTTACTCAAAGGATATTGTAGCAAACATCCTAAGCTTTGGGATGAGCATTTGTGTTATGTGCAGCATGCTTACAACAGAGAAAAACATTCTTCTACACAAAGATCTCCTTTTGAGACCTATTTTGGTTTCACACCAAGGTCTCCTTTGGATTTTGTCTTTGGTAAAGACACCATAGTTGAGGGACACAGTGATGTGGACAGGGCAACTAGGTTCATTGAATAGATCCAAGAGATCCACTAGGCAGTACAGGAACAGCTGGAAAAGAGCCAAGCCAAATACAAGGCAAGGCATGACAAGCATCGGTTGGAGCATAGTTTCCAAGTTGGTGACCAAGTCTGGCTGTACATCAGCAAGGACAAGATGCAAGGTGAAGGTAAAAAGCTAAAGCCTATCAGGTATGGACCTTTTAGGATACTTAAGAAGATTGGTGAGAATTATTTTCACCTTGATCTACCAGCTTACATGCACATCTACTCAGTCGTGAATGCAGATTGCTCAACGTTGTTTGAACCTTCACTAATTGAGGATCCCAAAGAGTAGAGTCAATTGCCTTCTATTGATGACCTGCTACCTGAATATCTTGATGAATCGCAGGAAGACACAGTGCTAGACAGGAAGGTGAGGAAGATGCGCAGGGTAGATGTTGAGTACCTCAGAATTGGGCTCAAGGGTTCAAATCTGAGTAGTGCAAAGTGGATAGAGATTGGACAAGTGAGACGATCGTACCCTCACTTAGTCAATGCTTGAAAACCAACTTTTGGTGGTCCAAAAGCTTTTTCAGTGGGAAGGCCGTGATCCAAATTAGATCCATGAAAAATAATCAAAGTGCCATGACTGTATCAAATCAAGACAGACTTCGAATTTATGGATAAGGAGTGATCAGGAAAACCTCTGGACGGTGGCAATTTGCAGCCAACAAGGAACGACGAGGACCACGGTCAAAGCGCGCTGACTGAGGCCCATGGAGACTGTGTAGGTGGCAAAACTAGCACTTGGGAAGCCCGGATCAAGAAACGGAGGGCATTTTTGATGCGCGATTAGCAAGAAAAACCCCTCGAGAAGGAAAAGCCCTAAAGCACTCGATAGCATGGAAGCTAGGAAAACCGTGGGGAAAGTGCTAAAGCGAAAGGCAGGACCCGCGCTCCAAAAACTAGCGGTATATATTGGAGGCATCCTTGGGTGGTAAGCGGATTTGGAGAAAAACGAACGATTCCATTCAGCACCTGACGTGTGGTAGGAAGAGGAGAGAGGAAACTGCCACTCATCACGTGCTAACGGTCGAGCAAATCAGCCACACAAAATGAGTGAATGTCGTAGGATCTGGGGGCTCCAGATCTGATGGTGGAGATTGCGCCCGATGGAGGAAATGTATTTGACAGGGGATTAAGCCGCGACATAAATAAGTTTGAAGTCCGATTTGACTGCTAAGTTGGCAGATGACTCATTTCACAGTGTAACCGAAAAACTGAACTGTTGAGGAAGAGCTGGCACAGTTCGTGAGAGGACAAGTGGCCACTCCCTTTGATACGTTGGCGAAGACGCGAAGGCAGGGAACTCCAAGTGAACAACAACAGGCAAACTGAAGGGGCAGAAGAGGAGACGAGAAGTCCTGAGATATATTGGCCTTAAGCCATGAACAGAGATAGAACAGAACAAAGAAGAAAGGAAGAAAATGAGGACAGAGAGAGGAGGCAAAAGAATAGTGAAGCAAGAAGCAAAAAAATAGAGAGCCAAGCTGACCTACAGTGTAAGGCAGCATCAAACAGAAAATTAATCCCTATGAGGATCTGTCTGGAATTGAGTACCATATTGGGCTACTCCCATTAAAGACCAAAGAGGTCAAGATTTGGCAAGGAAAAGAGTCTGAGCACTCTAGTGGCTTAGGGGTTCCAAGGAGCACCCTACCAAACATTCTCTGTTTCAGGAGACTCAAATTGAGCTCCTCATTGTAATTCTCTTCTTTAAAGACACAATAAAAGAAGGCCACCACTGAAAGTTGGAACGGAGATGTAGCCCTGGAGAATAGGGTGAACTCCTTATTAATTGTTGTGTTCTTACATTTTCTTACTGTGTTTTCCTTACTGTTTTCCATTTTCCAGTGTCTGTGTATTTTGCAATCTGATCGATATGTTTCCTAAAATAACATAGACACACACCAGCACATGAGTTTGTAATACCTTCATATAACAATTATTTAACTGAGGTCACATACGAGTGAAAATGTATAATCAGACAAAGAGATGGTGGTGATGAGATGAAAACCACCAAGGCTCAAAAAAGACTGAAAGAATGGCAATCACAAGGGTTAAAATTTGAAAATGGGTTCATTTTTAAACAAGCTTGAACCATGGGGAATTACGCTTGGATTCGGTTTCATTTTTACACAAGCTTGAAACGAACAAACTATGCTTGGCTTCAGTTTCTTTTTTACACAAGCTTAAAACGAAAAAAATGCTTGAATTGGTTTACATGCCCCTAGCATGATGAAAAGGAGAGTCTTCTGTAACCAGATGGAAGTCACTGCGATGAAGCAGGATGGTTATCCAACACCTCTTTAGCTTTGTCCAGATAGAAAAAGGTGAATGATGTGATAGACCAATCACATAACCTACAGGGAAACTTATCTTTACCACTAGGTGCATGCCCCCCAGCTCCATTACATTCACCTAAGTAGACTACTCATGGCTATCAAGTGGATGGAATGAAGGTTCTTTTACGAGATCAAGTGAAAGAATCGACTGGGATTTTACGAAATCTAACTTGGGACCTTGTTTCATTTTTTTTTGGTAAATGAGCTTGACACAAGACAAGGAACTCTGCTCATACCCTCAGTTTCATTTTTTAACGAGGTTGACACAAGACAAGGAAATATCCTCGGAGACCCTTGGTTTCATTTTTTAATGAGGTTGACACAAGACAAAGAACTATCCTCAGAGACCCTTGGTTTCATTTTTTAACGAGGTTGACACAAGACAAAGAACTATCCTTGGATACCCTTGGTTTCATTTTTTAACAAGGTTGACACAAGGCAAAGAACTATCCTTGGAGACCCTTGGTTTCGTTTTTTAACGAGGTTGACACAAGATAAAGAACTATCCTGAGAGACCCTTGGTTTCATTTTTTTAACAAGGTTGACACAAGACAAAGAACTATCCTCTGAGACCCTTGGTTTCATTTTTTAATGAGGTTGACACAAGACAAAGAACTATCCTCAGACTCCTATCACAACTCGTAAGTGGTCATGAAGGAGAGATCTAATTCCAATGCCCTCGATACATAATGTACAACATCGTTGAATTGATCGTCAGTCAATGTAGATATGGAACAGGTTGCCACATAATTAACCTGTGGCAGGGATGGTACCATTGGTATAAATGGACCATTTAGGGATGATGGTTGACTAGGAGCTATATTTGGACTGGGAAATGAAAGCTAGTTAATGGTGACAATCCTACCTTTATGCGGGAAACAAATCACTCGAAAGAGTGTTGAAACAATAGCTCCCATTTGATAAACATAGTCATGCCCAATAAGTAAATTGTAATCTAAAGGGCCTAGGACTACCATCATGTTCAGATAAATGGTTTTCCCTCCCAAAGTAATAGGTAACTGAGGAATGATTCCTAACGATCGACTGGTTCCTCTGTTAAAGCCCAACAAATTCTGTGTAACAAGTACAAGTGGTGGCGAACCAAGTGCTTTCCAAGCGGTTGAGGAAAGGATACTCACTGATGCACCTTCACCTATAATAGTGTCAGATACAATCATTTTACAAACTTGTACTATGATCTGGAAAGGCACATAAGAAGGAAGGTGGGATCATGCCAATCGATTCCAATCAAAGGAAGTGACTAGACTACTTGGAGGGGGTACCAAAGAAACGGGAGAATTAACCCCTTGAGTTACGAGAACTGGAGGATTTTCCTCCTATCTTGATGGAACAGGCGGATTACCCCCAAGGTCGTTAGAATTCGAAGTAACAAAAAGAACTTGAGTGGTATCATTTTCACTCTCTTCGGGAAAGGTACGATTAGCTGAAGGTGAAATCGGGTCAACTGTTACCTCGACTTGTTGATTTTGGTTGGGTATAAACTCATAGGATTCACTTTCAGAGAGAGTGGTTTCGACCGATGATTGATTTTGGTCAGTCGGTTCATCAACTAGTGAAGGATTTAGGGAGAGTTTCTTGTAACCAGATGGAAGTCACTGCGGTGAAGTAAGATGGTTATCCAACACTCTTTTGGCTTCATCCAAATAGGAACAAAGGTGAAAGGGGTGATTACCTTCACATAACCTACATGGAAGCTTGACTTTTCCCTTCTGTCCATGAACTTTACTATCACTAGTTGATGGTATGTTACCAACATGATCTTCAAAGGTTGATGACATGGGATGGTGTGAACGGGAAGACCATTCTTTCAAGATTTGAGGAAAGTAATGACAATTTCAACGAAAATGGTCTCCCGCAAAAATTATGCATGGATATTTGACTTTGTGAGTCTTAATGGACAGATTTTCATCAAATGTTCCATTCAGAGAAATGGTTGCTTGGTTGCCTCCTTGCTGAATTGGCTTCTTCTTCTTCTTCTTCTTAGCCACCTGGTTACTAGTACCAACACTTTCACCAAGTGAAGAGGAAGAAGTGGAGAAGAAACAAACGAGGAAGAAGGAAAAGGGTCAACTTTAGGATCAACTAGAGGTTGATTTTTTCCAGTTGGAGGTGTACTCGATTGCGGAGAAATCACGATATTTTGAACCAGAGTGGTTGAAAACAACTGTACTGGCAGGCCAATGGTAAATCCCGGAAGGGACAATGTAGCCATATAAGGAGCACCAATATTTTCGAAAGATGGAAAAGGACTAGGATTCCCATCAAAAGGGATTCCTTGATCAATGGACTCCAGATTTGTCGCCATATGTCTCAACCTAAGATCAACTAAGGAATAGGGATGTTATTTGTAATCAATTAATTTTAACGACACTTTAGACGCAAGTTTGCTTTTTCAATTTTAAAGAGTCAAGAAAAAGCTAAAGATGACTCTAGTCACCTTCGATTTTTAATGAGCCTGAAAGGACAAGTGCTTAGATGAACCTTTTCTTTTAGAGAGTTGAAAAGGAATGAAAGTGACTACTCTGGAAAATCTAGACAAAGGGATTACCAAACCAATTGAAAAGCTGCAATATACACCTTGGTGATAAATTAAAGAGAAATTACCAAGGACTTATGTACAGCAGTCAATCTTCCCAAATGCTGTGTTCAGTGCATTGCGACCAATAAGGCGGTAGACTTGGTTTCCTATGGATAAATGATTTAAGCCTATTGTGGTCTCCCAATATATATGTGACAGTATGGGGAGCACAAGTCCGTGCTAGTACTTGTCGTATCAAGGAGGAGGAATCATCCAACCTTCAATGAAAATGATAGCCACTAATTTTAACAATGCCAGAACACGTCACTAGCCTAGACCTCTAGATATGTTGCGTTAAGTTCCAAAGTGTTGTTAGGTTCATTGAAATTCAATTTAAAGTTGATCTTGTTTAGAGTTTGCCTTTCAATGGTTCACCGTGTAATGATGATATCTACAATGATAAACAATTTTTGTTTATTTGAGCAATGAAAATCCTAGCTACTAGGGAAAGAAGATAACAGTGCTTTTAAACAAAGAGAAAAGAGCACACACTAGTGCATTTCCCTAAATCATCTTTTCGCACACAAATAAAAAATGCTAAATGCAAATGCATGTATTTGTTTTCGTTCTCCTTAATGTGAAAGATGCAAAAGGGAAAACTAAATGCAGCAAAGATCTAAAATATTTCACTTAAAATGACATTTTCAACAATTTCTCCTTCAAAAGGGAAAGGAAGACTCGAAACGACACTTTCAATTTCAAATAAAAATGCTTTCGACACTTTGAATGTAAACAAATCAAATCAAATACATCAAGAAAAGTTTAATCGATTATCAAGGGAAGGAAGAATTTACGACACTTCTCTTTTCGACAAAAAATGACAATTACGACACTTTTTGTATCAAAGCGACAAATCGACTAAAACGAATTTTCGACAAGGGATTGTAAATGAGGAACAAATACAAAAAACCATTCACTAATCCTAATGTAATTGAGGCTTATCTAAGTGATGAAAGTAAGCTTTAGCGAAGCGGTACTGTTCATATGCAGCAAAACAACAAAACAAAACTGAAAACAGGACAAAAACCCTCAATTTCTAAATGGAAAAAGAGTTCAATCAATCATCGCACCTAGGCTTCACAGAAATTGATATGCAACGCACTTTCTACACTCAGGAGGTGCTATGAATACTGGAACACAGTGGAACATAGTGCGATGGTCTAGGGAGCGCAACTGAAAAGGTTTTTGGCTCAAATGTGGAGCAGTTTTTAATGAAATAAGATGGGTTTTGATGAAAAATGATGAGCAAAGTATGATGGAATGTCTTGAGAGGTTATTGAGCTACCAAAAGGGCATCTAGATTTGCTTGCAATTCAAATGTTTAATTCATAAACTAAACCAGATATTGACTGAACCAGTATTCATCTACTATGCAATTGCAAAGCAAGAGCAGTTCGAAAGCTACCTGGCTAGCTTCAGACTTTGTCTATAGTTTATCAAATTGAACATAAAACAAACAATAACAACAAACAAACATATGTTATATTATTTCCCCAACAGAGTCACCAATTTGTTTCTGGGAAAATTAGTGTCTTGTTGAACGACTAACCCTCTAGGTTTGGAAGCTACCCTAGAAACAACAGTTTAAAGCAATTCAATGATCTTTCCTATGTGTAACAGATAAGAGAAAGATAGTAGAAAACCAACCTGGAACTTTTGCTTGATCCCTTCCCTAATCTCTCTCTCCTTTGGCAGATCCAGTAACTCCTCCCCGTACTTAACACGCTTGGAGAGTACCTACACAAATACAGCAACAAAGAATCATCAAAGCATCGTGATCTATTACAACATAAACATTACAGAATCAGATATATAATGAACAAAATGATAGCATTCACAATTGCACAATCATATGGGAGAAAACTTGAAGAGATTTATTAATAGAAAGGAGAATTACAACCTAGTTGTCTGATCCAATGCCATCCTCCTAGCTTCAATCCTTCTTCACCTCATGAAATAGCAAGATCACACCAACAAGAATACAATGCTCTCTCCTCAATTACAAACTATCAGCACTTACTTGCAATTCACAACATTCCAGCCTTCAAATCTCTTAGATGAGGGATCCATTTATAGATGTTTGCAAGGGTGTGAGTCATCCATGGGGTTTGATTAGTGTCATTCCACTTGTTACAATTGGTTCCACAAGACAAGGGATTGGAGATGGTTTCCTAGTTCCCTTGTTCATCCCTGGGCGAATTCAGAGAGGCAAGTGGCACAGGAGAAGTTTCTAGAAGATTCCATGAGCAACCAACTAAAAAACTGTCTCGGAAATTTGTCCATCCTCACCCATCGCACCCTATAGAAGGCCTAAACAGTATGCATCACACCCTGGTAGTGTACCACTCAGTATGCATCGCACTTTGCCAATGGAGCAACCAGTATGGTTCAATTTAGGCAATTTCTGGATGGTTCCTCATATGGAACTTTTAGGGAATGATGTATTCAGATGACTATGTTCCTTTAGGGTATGAAACAACTCTTTTAGGGGTTGATGAGTCCTAATAAATCGACATATAATTTTGGGGTTGATGTGCCCAAATATGTCTATAACACCAAGCACGCAAAGTGATGGTGGAGGGGGACAAATCAAGTGACTTAAGTTGTTTCCAAATAGCAGTGGACATCGCACAGGTGAATGTGCCTTCATCAGTAATGCATCAGGAGATGATGCAGTTTTGGACTCTAACTAGTTTGTGGAAAGCAATAGATGAATGGAGTGAGGGATGTTTTGATGTATCAATCAGGAAGACAATCAAATGATCGTCAGAAGGATCTACTGCACCCAAGGTAGTTAGTAGAGCTTTCTTTTGATATGGACATGATTGGAGCACTTCCAACGTCGACATGGCAGCAGGTGATTGCACCAAGTCATCTACTATACTGTGTGTATGGGCAGTTCGGTTAGAAGCCGCATTACGACATAATGGTCCCTTTGGGATCTTAGGAATGGCCTCAAATTTAGGTTGAGGGATCTATAATAGACCATTTGGTGTTGTAAGAGGCTCAGTAGATACTTTAGTTTTGGACTTAGTGGCAGATGAAGTTGAGGGGTTGTCATATTGACGTGACCAAGTTTGCAGGTTGATATTGGAGGGGTTAACCTCATCAAAGTTCATCATAAGGATCTGGTAGTCACCAAGGCTAGAAGGTTAGGGGGATGGGCTGTGTGACCTGGCTGAGGTTGAGCAACAATAAATCCTTGTTGAGGGAAAGGATTTGTGAGCACTAACATTGATATGGCGCAAGATTCTGAGGCAATTATTGACCTCTAGAAGCTACTTGATCTTCCCACATTTGGTGCATCTAGGGTAAGAGAGGACACTCATGTGTATAATGACCATGTACACCACAACATGCATAAGGCTTGTTTGTATGAATGGCCTTATTCTGCTTGAGTTGGCTACCCTGTTGTTGGTTATTGGTGTTAGGTTGGTTCCCCTAGGGTTCACTAGGTTGGTTATCTTGATTACCTTAGTTACCCTTCTTACCCTTCCCCTTATTCTTTTTCTTTGAATTTTGGGGACTGGTTACACTCTACTACGCAAATACCTGACCCTAAGAGGGTGGTGGTTGTTGGGGCCGAGGATTCATGGGAAGCGGTGGTGCTAATGCTTGAGGGGTTGGAGTGCTAGGCTATGCATAAGGAGGAGAAACAATCTGGTAGACAAGTTGGGGTTTGGAAAACATGTTGCTAGCAGGAGAGGCATAAGTGTTAGAGGAGCTGGTGCCCCACTGCAGATAGCCATAACTTTGTTGATTATATGGTGAATACTGTGAAAGGGATCCAACGATACCTTCGGTGGCATGAGATGCCCCCGGTGCATTATCACTTCTAGGATGAGTGAGGTTTGGAATGACGGTATAGACATAACCAGATTATGCATAAATCAGGTCATATCTCAGAGCGGTTTGGAGAGATTCTTTCTCAATCTGAGGAAAATGGGATGTGACATCTTTTCTAATGGGTGCTCAGAGGCTCCTACAAAACCAATCTAGATAGACACGGTCCTTAAAGGATGGGGCATAGCATGTGCTCCTCGTTTGACACCACTCTTGTACATGATTGGAAAGGCAAGTGGCGGAAGACTAATGGAATGAGGTCAATATATCTATACTAGTGTCATACCAGGTAGGTAACTAGAAATATGAAAGGAATTCTTTAGAAAGCATTGTGAAAATGGAATGAGATGTGATGGGTTGATCTACATACCATTTTGTAGTGTCTCCAGTGAGCGTGCATTGGAATAACTGAAGATGGATGGAGTCATCGGTTATGGATTTGGATGAACACCGCATGTGGAAGGATCGAACATGGTTGGTAGAATCCTCTCTAGCATTACCCTCAAACTTTGGGATGTCTAAGGTAAGCTTAGTTGGCATAGAATACCAACCAAGATCATGGTTTATGGGTTCATTTATCAACTAGTTAAAATCTGGTAAACTTAACCCAGCTATAAAGGGGAGCATGGGGGCTATCGAAACAGTTCTTGAGACTATTCCTCTTGATGTGACCACCAGGATAGAACCAGAGCCAACACTAGGTTGGGTTTCTACGCCCACTGTGGTTCTAGATATGGTGACGATATGCGGTGAAGGAGGCTCAGAATATGATGAGGAATCAGGTGAACCAGGAGAAGATTCAGTATGGGGATTCGGAGGGATATGAACTCGAACCTAACAGGGAGGGGTAATATGCCCAAACAGAAACTAGGGGTGAAGGCCTAATAGTCTCCACGATAATCACCTTGGTGGCACAATGGTGGTAAGACACACGTGACTTGGAAATGGTGAAGGGAGATCAATAATATGCCTTTGCCTCGATGAGGGGAGATAAATTTATTATGTTAAGTCTTGGCTTGGCGGTATAAACCAAGCTCCCTTCATTTAAGGTGTTCTTGTGTGTGCAAGTGTAATAATTGATTAAGCCCGGATCGTGTTTGTAAAAAAGGAAAAAGCTTTCTGAAAATGAACTGAAATTAATAATAGATTGAACAGCAAAACAATTAACTAAACCCCACCCAAACTGAGCTTGCAAACACTGTGCTGGTTGGTGGCTAAATCAATAGAAAAACACTAAAATGGTTAAGAGATCTAAATTTCGATGTGACTCAGATTAAGTGACACTAAGCTGCTGGAAAGTGGTGCAGCAACAACAAAAAACAAAGGGGAATATCGCTGCAAAAATATAGGGAGATGGGTGTAACACCTAGGGAAAACGATGGGACCCTAAGGCCAATGACCAAACAAGTTTAAATGTGGAACCATGGATGGTAACAACCTATCTTAATAGATCTAAAACAGAAGGGTACAGATCTGGAAAATGTGGTTGAAAGCATTGCAGAAACTCAGACTACTCACTCAGCTAAACTCCTCCTAGAAAGGTGGAAGCATACTAGAAGCCCTATGGGAGGCTAATTGCAAATTCGATGATTAAATCAGAGTGGATTAAGGCCTAAGCGGGATAAGACAAAGGTCAGACAACCCAGTAGATAAATCTATGCAAAACCCAGAAATAAATCTGAGAAAAACCCGAAAACCCATAAATTGCAGGTACTGGCCTGTTTTCTTGTAGGGATTGCACTTTTTGGGCTAATAAGTGCACTCTAGCCTTCATATTTCACTTTTTGGGCTAAAAAGTGTGATTTCTGCTCCTTGAATCCCAATCAGAAAATCTCGGAAAAAAGTGTTGCCTTTGTCACAACTGGTTCCTGTGACCTACGGAAAAGAGCAGAAAGCTTGTGGAAGTCAAAATTTTAACATATCTAGGGTTAGAAAACTTGGAAACATTAAGGGAATTAAAAAAAGAAGAAATCATAAGCTAAAAACCAAAGGTCACCCAGGTTTCTAGATCGTAAGTATAAAACCCAGCGGAGTCGCAAATTTTGTTGTAGTGTTTTCTTCTCAAAGATGTACAAAAATAATCCACTTAAGATTGTGGATGACAAACAATCTCAACAATATAAATGGATGCTAAACATTGTAGATCTATAGCAACTGATAGAAACAAAACCTACCAAAGTTCAGATCTATGCCACAATCATAGTTAAACAGCAAAAATAAAGAGCAATGACTCCAATCATGCAATGGAAACTAGATATACAAAGAATATTTTTATTATAACACTTGTGAAGGGAACAAATAAATGTTACCATTCCCCCTCTATGGGATGGGTTCTTGGCTATCCTCAAATGTCTTCAGCTTATGTAGAGTCTCTCTCCTCTATAATGTGTAAACCCAACAAAAATATGGTGTGCGAAAATGAAAATAATCAGAGTTACAACAGTGAATGCAACAATGAAAATAATCAAAAGTGAATAATGAATGGAAAACCCTTCTATTTATAACAAAATATTGAGTTATCCTCGAATAATGAGCAATAATAAAATATTATTGATCCCATTCTTGGAATAACCACTTGGAATATTTTATTATATTTGGTTAGGAGGGAAAAATTATTTAAACTTTTATTTACAAATAATAAATAAATAAATGATTTATTTATTATCTCAAGGAATTAGTTAAGGAATAATAAACAAATAAGGATTTATTTAATTATTCCTAAGGGATTTAGTCAAATTTGAAAAAGAATAATAATTAATTAGTGATTAATTAATTATTCTTTGTGAAAAATAAGATAGTTAATGATTTATCTATTTATTTTTCATGATTGGGTCAAATATGACAAGGTATAATAATTGAAAAATGGTTTAATATATTATTCCTAGAAGAAAATCAAATAAATAATGATTTATTTAATTATTCATCATGGGTTTAACTATAAATTACTTAACAAAGGTGGTTTATTAATTAATTTCTCACAATAAAAGCAATTTTACTATACATGGTGTACTTCAATCTATCTAGTAAATTAGGCTAGATGATCAATTTTTGGTGGTAACACTAATTAAGCTAATTAAATATAATTAGCTATTTACAAGTTGTTATGTGAATAGAATTTGATTTTAATTCTCAGTTTAATTCGAGGACAAATTAAACTAGAATTTCTTGTTTCCATTTCTCAACAACTTTTGACACCCATGAGAAGGCCAACCACTAGAGAACCCACAACTGTGCAGCTTAAGGCAAAAACTACCATGCTACACGAGAAACAACACTGCTATAGGAAGGGACAAATTTGCTATAGGAGAAGACTTTGTACTACAAGAAAGTATAGAGAGTTGCAAAAAGCCTGATTTTGAGTAACTTTACCCTAGATTTGAAGAGAGACATCTAAGAGAAGGATTGGGAGTATTGTTTTGCCAAACATTGGAAAATCACAGTAACAAATCATGGGGGGAATAGTTTTTATAGATTATTTTGTCACACTCCCCATATCGTATCTTGAAGTGTCAAAATGACGAAATTTGTCACTGTATTCACCATGAAACATGTTCAGAAGCATCCCTAAATAAAAGAATAAAACTTGTCTTGAAAAAAATCTAAATAAAGTTGTCAAAAAACCTTGTTTTCAAGATCAAAGTTTTTGCATCACTAGTAATTTGTGCTGGTAACTTGTTGCACTATATTGTCCTAGCACTACTAGTGGTGCTTTTATAAACTTGCACTGAACCTCTTCAGATAGTTTTTCCTAAAGTGGAGGAGAAGCTTCTCTTACTAGAAATCTCGAGAACGATGAGCTAGTTATAGGTGAATAACGATTAGAGTGAGATCTTCCATTCTTGGTCCTTGATCCTACTTTCATGGATCTTTCCCTTTAGTTGTGAAACCTCTCCTTTTATGGATCCTTAAGTCCTTTTCCTTCCCTATAATTGAGATCCTTACTATCCACAACTGATTGGCTATTTCTTTGTTGCCTTCCTAGTACTGAACTATGCCAAAATGCTGCCCATTTTGCTAAGGAGATAGTAGTTCTTGAAGGTTAAGGCTAGGACATGGAAACTCACCTAAAGGAGGATTCCAACATCAAGGCTTAAATGGTTGTAACTCTCCCTTTACCATTTATTAATAATATATTATGTGTTTGCTTTCCATAAATGTGTCAACCATTTCTCATTTCGTATAATACTCCTTGATCTATTATATGGTTTATATTGGAATGGTTTTTTCTATGTATGTGTTTGCTCTCTCCACAGAATTTACAAGTATTCATTCCTAATGGAAAAGAGGAGATTGAGCTTGGAAGCGAGAGAATCAAGGATGACACCGACAGATTTTAGCATCAGAGCGAGGTAGGTCATCTATCCTCCTTTGTATTTTATGGTATAAGTTAGGAAATTTTTCCCATATTTGTCCAGTTTGTTGCTAGATCCTCCCATAGGACACAAGGGATCATTTCTGTCCACAGAAAGGACTACCTACACAATGAAATGGTGACTCCATTGGGGAGCTTATAACCCTTCAAACCTCCTTTTTATGTTTAGTCTTTTTTATTAGTTTGGCCAACCTCCCAATGATCTGTAATTTAGGTTAATTATGGGTTTGCATTATAAGTAGTATGTTCTTTATAGTGTGAAGTTTGGATATCTCTTTCAGTTTCTTTTCATTTTCCTAAGTCTTTCTCACCCAACACATTTTCTCCAGAACCATTCACGCTGTCAGTGCAAATTTTCCCCACTACAGTCACACTGAAGACCTTGACAACATGGGTTTTTACCATTAAAGTAGCATGGATCCCAAAATTTGGATTTTTTTAGGGTTTTTGATAGAAGATCTAGAATGTCTTGATCTCTAAAGTATTTCTCCTGCTCTGTGTGCATAGAAATTGCCATTATTTTTGTTGATTTCTTATTTGTTTTCAAAAGTTCATCCCATTGTTTGAAGTAGTGATAGTGAATTTTGGTTGAGTCTTTAGTGATAGAAAATTATATATTACAGAGCAATGGAACACATAAAATGTTGTATAAACACAAACACAGAAAGCACATAAAACAAGAGAGAGAGAGACAGATATACATGGTTCACCTGATTTGGGCTGCATCCATGGAGAAATAGCCAGTCCTTCATTTTATATTATCTAGCAAAATGAAGAGATACAACCTATAACAAATCCATTGTAATTCCCTCTTCACTCTCACACAAACTCCTCTCTCTTTCCCGCTCATAATACACATATATTCAACTGAAATACAATTCCCTCATGTATAGTGAGGGTTGCCTTCTAGGGAAAAAAAACCATAAATTAAACATAACTTCTACTATTAGATCATCTGCCTAATGAATGCCTCATATTGACTGTGAAATTACAATATTTTACAAGGAAATTTTACATCTATTTTTAGCTTTGTGGGCACTAACCCCGAACCCCTTCTAAGAGGGGGCTCATAAAATCATTGTCACCCCCCTTGGACCTCCCTGACGGTGATTAAATGACGGCCAACATTGCCGCCTCATTATGAACTGGGGTTCAACACAATGATAGCTCTAAACAAAGAAGATAATCAAGCTCCACACCCAATAATCTCCCACTTGGAAACTGATGATAACAACTCCACATTGCTTCATTTGATGGAAAATGACTCCACTTTGGACCTGGATATTTCTCATCTTCATCATCATACTTGAAGACCAATTGAAATCGAGAAGAATCTTAGTTTCTCCCTGGTTACAACTTTTGTTAACATATCTCTATGATTCTGGCTAGTGTGTATCTTTTCCATCTTCAACTTTCCATCTTCCAACACTGATCATATGAAATGGTACTTGAGATTTGTATGTTTAGTCTTGGAATGAAATGATAAGCTATTTGCAAGATGAATGGCACTCTAGTTGTCACTATATAACCTACCCAACACCTGCTTCTTACACAATTCATCCAAAAACCTTTGTAACCAAATCATTTCTTTACTAGCCTGTGTAGCAGCAACATACTCTTCTTCCACCATTGAGAGTGCAACAACACTCAGCAATTTTGAAACCTAATTGACAGTTGTTCCACCTACAGTAAACACATACCTTTTGGTTCTCGTCTTGTTATCTCTATCACCTTCCATATCTGCATCAACATATCGCTATAGATCAATATTTTAACCACCAAAGCATAATGCTTGATTTGTGGTACCTCTCAAATATCTGTGAATCCACTTCACTGTCATCCAAAGTTCTTTTCATATATTGTTTAGGTACCTACTTAAAGCTCCACTACATGTGCAATATCAAGGCTTGTGCAGACCATTCCATATATTAAGCTTCCAACTACTGATGCATATGGAACTTTAGACATATAAACCATATCTTCCTGAGACTTGGGACACATCTCCTTAGTTTGAAATGGCTAGCCAAATGTGTAGTAACTAGTTTTGCATTCTGCGTATTAAATACTTCCAACACATTTTGTATGTGCCCACTCTAAGACAATGTTAATTTGTGATTTTTCCTGTCTCTAGTTATTGTCATATGAAGGATTTGTTTTACAGTAGCCAAATCCTTCATTGCAAATGAATTTGCCAATTTTCCTTTGAGCACATTTACTTCCTTCATGTTATTACCTAGAACAAGAATTTCATCTACATAAAATAATAATATAATATATCTGCCATAATTTTTCCTTTTGAGATAAACACAATGATGAGAGTGACATCTAATATAACCTTGTTCAGACATAAACCTGTCAAATTTTAGATACCACTACCTTGGAGCTTGTTTTAAGCCATATAAGCTCTTCTTAAACCTGCACACTAGTTTCTCCTTCCCTTTGATTGTTGGAATATATTATATTCCTTGGAAAGTAATAATGTCTTTGTATTATGTCAGAAGTTGTCCACAATCTTACGTAAAAGAGTAATACTTTATATCCCATATTTGAGAGTAATTCCTCCACATCTCTAGGTATATAATATGGTCAAGGGAGCCTCTTAAGATATATACCATTTCATGATACCATCACATCTTATCCCGTGCTCATAGAAGAAGACAACATTCTCCTGGATGCAACTTGTTTTATTCTTTTTCTGTGTTCTCTTTATGTTCTTATTTATATGTTGATATATTGTTGGTTTCTTAGATAGATAAATAGTTTAGTAAATCTAATATTCTAACATGGTATCAGAGCCATGGCTACTATGATCTAGCAATTATTCTTCTAATGTGGAATGGATTATGGATTATGGTTCTTTCGTAATTGGTTATGTTAATATTAATGTTGATAATGGTCAATTAGATGATGTTTTTCATGTTCAAAACATTCCCATCAACTTACTTTCTATTTATCATGCATGTTAGAAAGGTTTTAAATTTGAAGCTTGACTTGAGAAATATGTTCTTAAATATATCAACCGAAATTACAAAGTATTCTCTTATGGTCGGGTTGATCATACAACTGGTTTATAAAAAATTTCTAGTTCTAATTCAACTAAGAGACAACCCTCTTATTCCTATGTTTCTCATGCTAATGAACTGATTCAATTATGGCATGAAATATTGGGTCACTTGAATTATGATAAAATGCAAATGATAACTAAAATGGTTCATGGTCTGCCTAATATTTCTTCTACTACTGGTGTTTGTGAAGGATGTGTTCTTGGTAAACATCATAGAGAAATGTTTGATAAAGGTAAAGCCTAGAATGCTAAAGAACATTTGCAACTAATTCATAGTGATATATGTGGTCCTCTTGAAGTTCCTTCAATATCTCATGCAATTTATTTTCTTACCTTTATTGATGACTTACTAGAAAATCGTGGCTTTATTTTTTGAAAAATAAAAGTGAAACATTTGGAAAATTTCAAGAGTTTAAATCCATGGTTGAAAATGCATCTGGTAAGAGTATTAAAACCTTTTGATCTGATAATGCGGGGGGGGGGGGGGGGGGGGGGGAGGGAGAATTTGTTGAGCAATAATTTGTTGCATATTTATCTAAACATGGTATTCAACCTCAAAATATTGTTCCTTACACACCTCAAAAAAATGGTGTCGCTAAAAGGAAAAATAGAACTTTAGTCGAAATGTATAGATGTATGCTTTATTCTAAAGGACCGCATAAGAAATTTTGGGTTGAAGCCATATATTGTGCTAATTTTATTTGAAATAGAGTTCCAACTAAATTTGTTAAGCATGTTACCCCTAAGGCAAAATGAAATCGACGTCAATTGGATATTAGTAATTTTAAGGTGTTTGGTTGTGAATGTTGGGCTCATATTCCTGATGAAAAATGGAAAAAGTTAGAACCCAAATCTCGCAAGTGTATCGTCATTGGTTATGATGAGAATTTCGAGGCTTACAAGTTGTTTGACCCTTCTAATCAAAGTGTCATAATCAGAAGGGATGTTCAATTTCATGAAGTCTCTTCCCCACCTGAGTATGTAGAATCTCATGTTACCCTGAATTTACCAATGCCACTTGTTACTCCTATTCCTATTACTCCTTCTTCTAGTTATATGCCTCTTATTAATCTTTATTCTTCCTCTCCCTCAAGTATTCCACCTAAAACTCATGAAGCTCCTGAAGTGACTCTTGTTCCTTTTACTCTTCCTATTTGGGTTCGGAAAACTCTTGAATCTGCATGTAGTGAGGTCAGAAATGCTTCTGACACTTGTTGAACTAGATCCAACTTTTCTCTTTTGGCCACGGATGATCATACTACTTATGATCAAGCTAAGGGTAAGCCTCATTGGGAAAAAGTTATGTCTACTGAATATGAATCTCTTTTGAGAAACAAGACTTGGTCTCTTGTTCCTCTTCCTTTAGGAAAGAATTTAGTTGGGTGTAAATGGGTTATAAAAATAATTTCATTACAAAAGGATAGATCAAAAAGCACAAAGCTAGATTAGTTGCAAAAGGTTTTAATCAACTTGAAGGTATTGATTATAATGAAACTTTTGCTCCTATTGCTAAAATGAACACAATAAGAACCATTTTATCACTTGCTACATCTTATAAGTGGGAAATTCATCAAATGGATGTTAAAAGTGCCTTTTTAAATGGTGATCTTACTAAAGAAAATTAAATGCAACAACCACCTAGTTTTATTTTTGCTGAATCCTCAAGTTTAATATGAAAATTACACAAATATTTATATGGTCCCAAACAAGCATCTAGGGCTTGGCATGATAAAATTGATGCATATTTATTGAATAATGGTTTTAATCGTTATATATATGATCCAAATATGTATGTTAAGAACTTTGGTGATAATGTCCTCATTATTTTTTATATGTGGATGATCTAATTATCACTGGAAACTAGCTTCTATTAATCAAGATATGAAAATTTCTCTTTAGAAGTTGTTTAGGATGACAGATCTCGATACATTGCACTATTTCTTGGGTCTTCAGATCTAGCATATCGCCGATGGTACTTTTCTCTCTCAGCCTAAGTATGAGACATATTTATTAGCTCAATTCCATATGAGTGATTATAAACCTGCTCCTATGCCATTTCAATCCAGTGTAAAGTTGACTTTTGAGTGTACCACTCCATTAGTTGATGCTACTCTTTAATATCAACTCATTGCTAGTTTGATATATTTAACTTACAGTAGACCAGATCTCTCTTTTGCGGTTAGTATGGTTTCTCAATTCATGCAGCAACCTCATCAAAGTCAGTGCATGCAGCCAAGAGAATTCTTCGATATTTACAAGGGACATTGCATTGTGGTGTATTTTATTTGAGCAATGCTACAAGTTTACTCTCTGGTTATACAAATTCTAATTGAGCAGGTGACAATTCTGATTGATGGTCAATTTTTGGTTACATATTTCAACTTGGTTTAGGTCTGATCTCTTGGTCCAACAAGAAGATAAAGACTCTTTCTTTATCTTCATGTGAGGCAAAGTATAGAGTAGCTAAAGAAGTTGTTTGGGTATGGCATGTTCTTACCGAGCTTGGTCTAGTTTTGAAATCATCCCCTGTGTTGAAATGTGACAATCATGGTGCAATTTAGCTTGCTTATAATCCAGTATATCACTCCAAGACAAAGCATATTGACCTTAATTCTCATTATATTCGAGGTCTTATCACCCATGGCTTCTTTCTCTGGAGTATTGTCCCACTGAGTAGTAGGCAGTCGATATCTTCACCAAATCCTTAAGATGAGGGAAGTTGTCATCAAGGGGGATCAGTAATGACTCCTTCCTTCCTTAGTTTTAGGATGGTCCCTTCTCCTAGACATTATTAAGGGGGAGTGTTGGAATATATTATATTCCTTGGAAAGTAATAATGTCTTTGTATTATGTCGGAGGTTGCCCACAATCTTATGTAAAAGAGTAATACATTATATCCCATATTTATTATGGCATAATATACTCTTGTATCCATTTATTATATAAAGAGGTGTTATTTTGGAGAATTATATTATCACACATTCAATATGTGAGAGTAATTCCTCCACATCTCAAGGTATATAATAGGGTCAAGGGAGCCTCTTATTATATATACCATTTTGTGATACCATCACATCTTATCCTGTGCTCACAACATACTACCATTTTTATTGAGTTATTTGTAGTTGCTCTCTATGTAAGATTGTAGGATAATTATGAGATAATAGAAGACAACCTTCCCGTGGATGTAGCCCAATTAGGTGAACCATGTATATCTATTTTATTATTTTTCCTTGTTCTCTTAACTTTTGTCATAAGAGCAAAGTTAGATCTAGTTCGACGAGTGTCAGAAGGATTTCTGACCTCACTACCTACATATTCAAGAGTTTTTCGAGCCCAAATAGGAAGAGTAGAAGGAACATGAGTCACTTCAGAAGCTTCATGAGTTTTAGGTGGAATACTTGAGGGAGAGGAAGAATCAAGATCAATAAGAGGCACAGAACTGGAAGGAGTAACAAGAATAGGAGTAACATTTGGTATTGGTAAATTCAGGGTAACATGAGATTCTACAAACTCGAGTGGAGAAGATACTTCATGAAATTGAAAATCCCTTCTGATTATGACACTTTGATTAGAAGGATCAAACAACATGTAAGCCTTGGAATTCTCATCATAACCAATGAAGATACACTTGTGTGATTTGGGTTCTAACTTTTTCTAGTTTTCATCAGGAATATGAGCCCAACATTCACAACCAAACAACTTAAAATTACTAATATCCGGTTGGCATCCATTCCATTTTTCCTCAAGGTTAGCATGCTTAACATATTTAGTAGGAACTATATTTAAAATAAAATTAGCACAATAGATAGCTTCAGTCCAAAATTTCTTATGCAGTCCTTTAGAATAAAGCATACATCTATCCATTTCAACTAAAGTTTTGTTTTTCCTTTTAGCAACACTATTTTGTTGAGGTGTGTAAGGAACAATCTTTTGATGTTGAATACCATGTTTAGATAAATATGCATCAAATTATTGCTTAACAAATTCCCCCCATTATGAGATCACAAGGTTTTAATACTCTTACCAGATGCATTTCCAACCATGGATTTAAATTCTTCAAATTTTACAAATGTTTCACTTTTATTTTTCAAAAAATAAACTCAATATTTTCTGCTAAAGTCATCAATAAAGGTATGAAAATAAATTGCATGAGATATTGAAGTAACATCAAGAGGACCACAAATACCACTATGAATTAATTGCAAAGGTGCTTTAGCACACCAGGCTTTACCTTTATCAAACATTTCTCTATGATGTTTACCAAGAACACATCCTTCACAAACACCAGTAGTAGAAGAAATATGAGGCAAACCATGAACCATTTTAGTTAGTATTTTCATTTTACCATAATTCAAGTGACCTAATATTTCATGCCATAATTGACTTAGTTCATCAACATGAGCAACATGGGAATAAAAGGGTTTTCTCTTAGTTGAATTAAAACCAACAAATTTATATAAACTAATTGTATGGTCAATAGGACCGGAAGAGACTACTTTTTAATTTCGGTTGATATATTTAAGAACATACTGATCAGGCCAAGCTTGAAATTTAAAACCTTTATGACATGCACAATAAATAGAAAGTAAGTTGATGGGCATGCTTTGAACATGAAAAACATCTTTCAATTGACCATTAGCAACATTAATATTTCCATAACCAATTACAAAAAGTTGTTTACCATCACCAATAGAGAATTTTTGAGATGAATGCTTATTAATGTCATAACATGTAAATAAAGAAGCATTACCAGCCATATGTTTAGAAGCACCGGAATACATTATCCATTCCACACTAGAAGAAGAATTACTAGACGAAACAACAAATGCACATAAAGCTACTTGAGATTCATTAGAATTTTTCTTGTTAGCTTTAGCCATTAAATGCTTCACTTTAAAGAAATTCTTTTTAGGATGGTTAGTTTTACCACAATGCTTACAAGGATCATACAATTTCTTCCTCTTACTAGTTTCATGATGTGCATGAGAAGAATGACCATTATTATTAGTATGATTAGAAGTGTGTGAATACAAACCTTTATCATTATTAAAAATTTTCTTTGTTGAAAATGCAACAATGTGATGGATCTTAGTGGAAATGAGTCGCCTTCACTAATTGGGCCCGCAAGCTATTTTGGGCACAAAGTCTATTTTTAGACTATGTCTATTTTTAGACATATGGATCATGGTCTATGAGTTGCAGGATGCTATTTGTGGATGATTGGTCATGTTGATAAAAATAGATGGACTTCTATTTTTATAAATATGGGTGGGGTCTATTTTTAGACTGCCAGGCTAAAAATAGAACAGTCAAATATTATTAGCTCTTAATAATATTTGGACTATAAACATTATCTTATCCTCTTGGAGCACTTCAGTTTGAGCTACAGATGTGGCACATGCAGCTGTCAGAAGGAAATATGCTTTTCTTGTGAGTCAGTTGAGCTATTTCATGGTGGACTTCAGTTAGAACTCAAGTGGTTGAGTTTTGGTGGAGTTGATTGAGGAGTTGATGGAGTTGTGTTCAGTTTGACTTGGTTAAACTAGTTGTATTTAGTCTAACTACAGAATACACCAGTGATGAGTGATGTGAATTAATTATTAATTAATTCACTAACTATTAACTCATAAAGCAACTAAAGAATACATCAGTTAACTCAGCGCATGGACAGTTCAGTGGAGACAGGTGTTAGAGGTTGAGATTGCTATCAGTTGTGACTATAGTTGTGCATGAGATCTTGCACAATCAATGGATTGAGTATTGCCAATGAGGATTGCATGGTTCAGCCAAGGAAAATATGAGTTTGGATCAACCATTCTCATTCATTCTCATGCTGGATTGCGCAGTGGAGGTAGGCAAGCAGCGGAGGAGATTTGAACCTGTGATTGATTCAGATCTGAGCTAGTTTGTGTGTAGCAGGCGGAGATAGTACTGAGTACTTGTGAGGAGTATTGTACTATGTATTGTTACATGTTCTCTATCATCATAATACACAGATAGTGTGGGATTTTCAGCTGTATGCTTTCCCCAGGTTACATACTGTGTTAATGTGTGCATGCGATTGATGTTTCATTGTTTTTAATTCCACAAAATTGATGATCAACGTAGAGGAGGTTATGTATTATGCATGCATTCCGCAATAGTGTATAATCGGGATAATCTCTGTGAATAAGTGTCATATTATTCAAAATTTCTACATGGTATCAGAGCAGAGTTGATCATCAGATCTATTATTCAGAAAGTGATTACATTTTATTTCTTCAGGCAGAGTCTGTAATTGGGCCAGGTAGCCTCTGGATTCATCCTTCTTTTGGAAGGTGAGATATCCGGTGAATGCCCATACAATCAATATCTATACAAGAAATACTTTGTTCTCACGAATTTTAGATCAGAAGCAGTTGAGTTTTGAGCTGGTGGAATTCGAATTTGCAACAGTGTTTTCTTGGTGTCAAAGTTGAAATGGCTTTCAACAGATTGCGATTGAAGTATGCCCTTGAAGGCAGCTCGAATTATATTGCATGGAAAGACAGGATGGAGGCAATGTTAGATGACAATGGGTTGAAGGATTTCATAGAGGCTGAGGTCCCAAAGCCTGCTGATGCTGCTCACGTTGAGGCTTGGCAAAAGAAGACAGCAAAGTGTCGAAGGATTCTGTTGGAGGGCCTGAAGGATCACATTGTGTCCAGCCTGCATGGAAAGGCTTCTCCATACTTGATGTGGAAAGCATTAACAGATTTATTCCAAAGCAAGAGTGACCAGAGGAAGTTGGCGCTCAAGGATAAACTCAGAAACATTAAGTGTGAGAATGGAGACAGTATGCCCTAGTATCTCACGAAGTTCACCCAATGTTGGGATGAGCTGGGAAGTGTGAGGGTGACTGTCAATGATGAGGAATTGGTGAGCTTGGCTCTCCTTGGT
The DNA here is from genome assembly GCA_031772625.1 of Pinus tabuliformis. Lineage (NCBI taxonomy): Eukaryota > Viridiplantae > Streptophyta > Pinopsida > Pinales > Pinaceae > Pinus > Pinus tabuliformis. The sequence goes on from CM062819.1 coordinate 481,775,671, forward strand.
CTTTCGAAGAGTTGGCATTCCTATCAGGACTCTGTCAATGGTCGGGAGAAATTGCCAGGATGGGAGAGACTTTGGTCAGATCTTGTGCAAGAGGAGATAAGGCGGAATACCAGGGACGGATCTTCATCAAAGTCATCTGATGAAGAAAATTGTGCTTTGGCTGCCAAAGCAAAGAAGGGGAAGGAGAAGGGTTCTCTTTCCGAATCCAGTTCTTCCAATGATGGGAAGAAGGTTGACAAGTCGAAGTTGAGATGCTTTCGTTGTCATGAGTTGGGCCATTATGCTACTAATTGCCCAAAGAAGAAATCCAAGAAGGGATCTGGGGAAGGATCTGAAGGTGAGGCACTTGCGTCACAGTTTGAGTTGGATTTCACACTTTTTGCATGCATGGTTTCATCCATGATGGGAAGTGGTTGGTTTCTTGACAGTGGAGCTTCTTTCCACATGACCGGTGACAAGAGTTTGTTTAGTACTTTGGAGGAGAAAGATCTCCAGATACTCATAGTGATGGGTAATGATGAGAAGTATAGTGTTTCAGGTGTAGGAACAGTTATTTTTCAGAGGGATCATGGAGCTCGCCTTACCTTGACCAATGTCAAGTATGTACCAGGACAGAAGAGAAACTTGGTGTCAATCACGATGTTAGAAGACAAGGGATATGATGTTGTTTTCAGCGAGGGAAAGGCTTTCCTGCGCAGTAAGACAACTGGAGAAACCCAGAAGATAGGGGTTCAAGTCAAGAACCTGTATGCTCTTGAGGTTCAAGATGCATGCAAAGCCTTGAGCAGCGAGGCAACTGATGGAGACTTGGTGGTTGAGAGGGAGCGTATATTACCTCTCAACATGTAGAGCCAGAAGAAGTCCCAGACGATTGTGGAGGAGCCATGATTGGTGCAGCAGCTTCAGGAGGTTGTGGAGCAGCCACAACAAGGGAAGCTGAGAGGAGATCGAGTAGAGACATCTACTCATGCAGAGACCTCCAGTAGGGGGAAACTTTGAGCCAGGTGGGCTGAGGGATCACATGTAGCCATACCTCCAGGTAGGAGGTGGGGTGATATAGAGTGATCATCCCAAGGAGGAGGGGCAGGATCCTTGAGGTACCCGACCTCTTGGATGATACCTTGCTACGGGAGCCCCGATGTGGAGTAGTAGGAACTGACTGATTGGGTAGAGATAGATGCGGATGGAGTGGCAGAGAGAACAACAGTGTAGGTAATCCCAGGACAGCGCATAGCTAGCAGGCTGCAGCAATGCGAGAGGCACAAGTGTTTTGCACAGTGCTAGGTGGCACAGAGAAGTGTGCAATGGTGCGAGATTCATGGAGATGTTGCAGTAGCACAGATTTCAGAGAGGGAGCACTTTGCAGCAGCAGATAGAGCTTCAGCATCAGAGTATGTTCCTAGCCCAACAGAGTGGTCAGTTGGGAGTGTTTTTGTTCCAAGTGCTGATGGAGCAAGTGGAACGGGTAAATGTGTTGCATGCAGAACATTCAAGAGCTGTAGGATAGGGGTTGCAGATAATCCATATCTTGTTGAGAGGGAGTTTTGAAAATGCAACAAGATGATGGATCTTAGTGGAAAGGAGTCGCCTTCACTAAGTGGGCCCGCAGGCTATTTTTGGCGCAAAGTCTATTTTTAGACATATGGATCATGGTCTATGAGTTGCAGGATGATATTTGTGGATGATTGGTCATGTTGGTAAAAATAGATGGACTTCTATTTTTAGACATATGGGCGGAGTCTATTTTTAAACTGTCAGGCTAAAAATAGAACAATCGAATATTATTAGCTCTTAATAATATTTGGACTATAAACATTATCTTATCCTCTTGGAGAACTTCAGTTTGAGCTACAGATGTGGCACATGCAGCTGTCAGAAGGAAATACGCTTTTCTTGTGAGTTAGTTGAGCTATTGCATGGTGGACTTCAGTTAGAACTCAAGTGGTTGAGTTTTGGTGGAGTTGATTGAATTGTGTTCAGTTTGACTTGGTTAAACTAGTTGTATTTAGTCTAACTGCAGAATACACTAGTGATGAGTGATGTGAATTAATTATTAATTAATTCACTAATTATTAACTCATAAAGCAACTAAAGAATACATCAGTTAAATCAGTGCATGGACAGTTCAGTGGAGACAGGTGTTAGAGGTTGAGATTGCTATCAGTTGTGACTATAGTTGTGCATGAGATCTTGCACAATCAATGGATTGAGTATTGCCAATGAGGATTGCATGGTTCAGCCAAGGAAAATACAAGTTTGGATTAGCCATTCTCATTCATTCTCATGCAGGATTGCGCAATGGAGGCAGGCAAGCAGGGGAGGAGATTTGAACCTGTGATTGATTCAGATCTAAGCTAGTTTATGTGTAGCAAGTGGAGATAGTACTGAGTACTTGTGAGGAGTATTGTACTATGTATTGTTACATGTTCTCTATCATTATAATATACAGATAGTGTGGGGTTTTCAGCTGTATGCTTTCCCCGGGTTACATACTGTGTTAATGTGCGCATGCGATTGATGTTTCATTGTTTTTAATTCCGCAAAATTTATGATCAACATAGAGGAGGTTATGTATTATGCATGCATTCCACAATAGTGTATAATCGGGATAATCTCTGTGAATAAGTGTCATATTATTCAAAATTTCTATATTCTTAGGATTCTTATTATGTGCCATTCGAGAATTATTAGGTGAGATTTTTCCTGAAGCAATCAACCTTTCTTACTCATTAATCAACCCTTTACATAAATAATCAAAAGCAGGTTTCGTGGTACTTTGAGACAATTCAAGAGCCCTATTCCTAGTTTGGATGAACATGTCAAAACAAGATGGCAATTTTTATTCTACAAGAATGATAAGGGAAGTATCTATCATTTTGTAATATTTTCCACAATTATTTAACTTTTCATTGAAGGTTTTCAATTTAGCAAGATATAATTCTACTCTATCAAAATTAGTAGGATCTAGCTCATGAATCTTCTTTTCAAGGTAATAAGTAGAAACATCATCGGATTTATCAAATAAAGAAGCAATAATTATCCATACCTCAACCTGGCTATCTTCTGCCTTAATACTCTCTTGAAGACTATCTATAACTGTTTGACCAATAAGCCATTTTTCTTGATCACACTTTTCTTCCCATTTAATCAAGGATTGAGCATCTGTAGGTTTCTTGTGTTCACAATTAACCAACCTCCATAGATTCTTATGCCTGAGAACATCAATCATTTTCCTTTTCCATGCAAGATAGTTAGAACTGAAAATTTCAAGAATAGAAGCTACTTTTGAAGTCATAATGATAGAAATTTTGACAATAAATATAAATCCAAATGCAAGAAATGACAAGAGAAAAAGTGGATAGAAAAATGTAAATTTTTGTAGTTCGTTCTGCCGTCACCAGAAAACTTGAAAAAACCTTCAATCTTAAATCAACAATAATTTTTCTTCCAGTACTCTGTTTGAGCTTATTTGTTTTCTAAAATTGGGTAGCTCAGCGAGAGGAACCAAAATACCTACTCTGTTCTGGGAAATTCTACACAGAATGTAATAGATTTGACGAAAAATGTTAGGTGTCAAAACAAAACACACTCAATAATGCTCCAAATGATTATTATAACCAATTTTTGGAAATGGTGTAACCACTCTACATCCACTTATGTGGACGAAATTTTGACCTAAACCCTCGGTTCGCCAATCTTCCACCCTGCAAAAAAAGGACCAAAAAACTGGACGAAAATCACAAATCTTACAACTGGAAGATAGATCTCCTTGAGGAGAATCCAAAAACCATATAGATCTTACAGAAAAACAATCAAGAGCCCCTTGAAAAAAGAAATTCTACAAAAAACTACATAACAAAGTTAGGGTTATGAGAAAAAAAACTCAAATATGTAGAATCATGCCCAGATCTGAAGAGAAGCCTAATGGCGACTAGATAGAAAGAAAATCTACAAAAAATAATGAGTGCCCAGGTAACAAAAAATGAAGATAGACGTTGATGGTTAAATTCAAAGAAAGTTCTAGATCATAGTAGCCATGGCTCTATGATTAGAATTTGTCCACAACCTTATGTAAGAGAGTAATACATTATATCACATATTTATTATGGCATAGTATACTCTTGTATCCATTTATTATATAAAGAGGTGCTATTTTGGAGAACTATATTATCCCACATTTAATATGTGAGAGTAATTCCTCCACATCTCTGGGTATATAATATGGTCAAGGGAGCATCTTAAGATATATATCATTTTGTGATACCATTATATCTTTTCTTGGGCTCACAACATACTGCCATTTGTATCGGGTTATTTGTAGTTGCTCTCTTTGTATGATTGTAAGAGATTTCTAGAGATAATAGAAGACAACCTTCCCATGGGTGTAACCCAATTGGGTGAACCACATATATCTGTTGTATTCTTTTTCCTTGTTCTCTTTATGTTCTTATTTATATGTTGATATATTGTTGGTTTCTTAGATAGATAGCTAGTTTAGTAGATCTAATATTCTAACATTGACCTCATATCCTTGGGGTTGTTGCATATAGATATCTTCCTCAAAATCCCCATGGAGAAAGGCCACCTTTACATATAACTGCTCAATATGCAGATCTTTTGTTGCTACTAGACTTAAAAAGTTTTGATTGAATTCATTTTAACAACAGGAGAATTTTTTATCAAAGTCTATACCTTTTTTCTGTGCAAACCCCATCACCACAAGTCTAGATTTATACCTTTTTTTACCTCCATGTTCTTCCTTCAACCTGTAAACCCATTTATTCTGTAATGTTGTTTTACCTGTAGGAAAATGGACTAAGTCCCAAGTCTAGTTATGTACCAAGGAGTCCATCTCTTCTTTCATGGCTATCTCCCACTTCTTCCTGGTTTCTACCTGCATTGCTGCTTCATAATATTTTGGTTCTCCAAAATCAGCAAAAAATACATAATATAATGAAGGGGAGTACCATTCATGGGGTTTGCTTATCCTGGTAGATATTCTAACACCACTTTCAGGTGTTTGATGTGCTTGTTGTTGTTGTGGTTGTTAATCATTATGTTTTCAGACAGCTTTACTTTTTATGTGATATCAACAAGCATTGTGTATTCTTTGTTTTCTTTTTCTTGTTTATTTTCTTGCATCTAATCCTTATACAAAACCTTTTCATTGAATATGACATCTCTTCTCCTAATGATTTTTTGATTTTCATAATCATAAAATTGATAATCAAAATCATTAAAACCATATCCAATAAAGGTACACTTCTTTGATTTTGCCTCAATCTTTGTTCTATTTTCTTTATTAATGTGGACAAAGGCTTCACAACCGAAAGTCTTAAAAATGAGTAGTTTACCATTTTATCTATACATGCCTCCTCTAGAATACCACCATCCAAGGAACTTGAAGGACCTCTGTTTATTAGATAAACAACAATATCTACAACATCTACCCAAAATTGTAAAGGCAATCTCATGCAGCTTGCATCCTCCATGATTGTCATGTTCATCCTTTCTAACACACCATTTCCTTGTGGTGTTCCTGGAACTTTCTTCTCTCTATGAATTCCATGCTCTGAACAGTACTTATCAAACTCTTTCTTGCAATATTCACCTCCATTGTCTGACCTGAGATACTTAAACCTTTTTCCTATCTCATTCTCAACCAAAGCTTTCCATTTCTTAAAAGTATCAAATACATCAGATTTATTTCGAATACAATAAATCTAGGTTTTTCTGGTTGCAGCATCAATTAAAGTAACATAATAGCAAGAGCCACTGAGATATGATACCTGAGAAGGTCCCCATACATCTGTATGCACAAGATCTAATTTTTCATTCATCTTTTCTTTCCCAACTCTCAGAGATCTAACTCTTCTATGTTCCATAAACACAATTCACAAAATTCCAAATCAACACGCTTCAAACCTGGAAACAAATTTCTTGAGTGAAGAATTTGCATCCCCTTCTCACTCATGTGCCCGAGCCTATGATGCCACAATGATGTATCTACTCCTATAGAGGTTAAGGCATTAAGAGAATTGAAAATACCATTGCATAAATACAATGTACCAACATTTTCTCCTTTTTCTATTACCAGGGATCCTTTAGTGACCTTCTAGGTTTTATCTGTAAAAGTAGCTACACAACCTTCACCTCCTAACTACCCTATAGAAATTAGAATTTTCTTCAGATATAGAACATGCTTTTCCTCCTTTGATATCCATTGGTTTCCATTTCTCTATTTTATGAAAAATTTACCCATTCCTATGATTTTACAGGGCTTATCATCACCCAAACGAACCTGTCCAAAATCTCCTTGAGCATAATCATTAAAATATTTCCTATCAGGTGTGGCATGGAATGAGGCCCCTGAATCTACCATGCAGGCATCAATAATATTTTCTAATGAAAGAATCAAAGCATCTTGCAACACATCACCTGTCACATTCACTTCATGATTGTTTTCTTGTTGTGTGTCTCCTTCTTTTCCCTTCCAAGACTTACAGTCTTTCTTCAAGTGTCCTTTCTTCCTGCATTTCCAGCACACTATCCCGGATCTGGACTTGGACCCACCTTTCCTTGACTTATTGTGATATCCTGGGCTCTTTCCTCTTTCCATTTTTCTTCCCCTAGTCTCTGCAATCAAAGCATTACCTGATGTCTCACAGGAGATTTTTTGTCACATTTCCTCACTAAGGATTGCATTGACAACATCATCAAAATTTAAAGTACTAAATCCAGAGGCAGAGTTACTAATAACCACAACTAAACCATTCCAACTTTCTAGCAATGAGCACAAAAATAACAGAGCCCTAACTTCATCATCAAAATTTACCCCTACAGAACATAACTAACTGGTTGCCATATTAAATTCATTTAAATGATTAGCAACTGATCCACCTTCTAACATATTCATATTAAATAGATGCTTCATAAGAAATACCTTATTTAAGGCCGAGGGTTTTTCATATAGTTTTTTCAATATTGACATTAAACCCTCTACGGTTGTTTCCTTCGAAATATTAAAGGCTACTGACGCTGCTAGGCACAACCGTATTGTTCCAAGTGCCTTTCTGTTGAGAATATCCCATTCTTTGTTTGACATACTCATCAACTTCTTTGTCTTTCTGCTCAGTGGTAGGTACAGATCTTTTTGATACATATAATCTTCCATCTGCATCTTCCACAACTGGTAGTTTTAGTCGTCAAGTTTTTTTACCCTAAACCTACCATCTTCCACCATTTCTCCCACTCGAATCAGTAACCCTTCTCTCCTGCAATTTTAGCATCCAAATAGGCATCGACTCTGATACTAGTTGATAGAAAATTATATATTACAGAGCTGCAATGGAACACATAAAGTATTGCATAAACATAAACATAGAAAATGCATAAAATAAGAGAGATACAAAGATATACGTGGTTCACCCATTTTGGGCTACGTCCACGGAGAAACAACCAATTCTTCCTTTTATATTATCCATAAAAATTAAGAGATACAACCTACTAAAAATCTATTGTAATTCCCTCTTCGCTCTCATAAAATCTCCTTTCTCTTTCTCCCTCCAAATACACATATATTTAGCTGCAATACAATTCCCTCATATATAGCGAGGGTTTTGCTTCTGTTGTACTGTCCAACAACCCCCATTTCAATATATTATAAATTCACTATGAAATTTATTATATTAAAATAGGGACCCTTCATTTTAGAAAAATATTATAATCAAAGTTTAATACTTAGGTTTCTAATTAAAACTGAAGTATTAAACCTTGATTATCCCAAAAAACCAAATTTTAAAAGCCCCCGAGATAAAAACTATACTTAGGCTTAAAAAACCCTAAGTATTAAAAAATATGGGTTATTTAAACAAAATAAATCAGAATTTTAATCCCCTAATGTTGAAATCTTAACAAACTCTGACTCATCCCGCCTCCCCGCATTGCAAATAAATAAAGTTACAAAGGCTCAAGATCCATTGTTATGAAACCAGCTTAAGAAAAGATAGAAAAGATAGATCAATGCCTTAGAATTTAGCCTCTTCAAGGGGGCAACCTCCTTTACATTACATAAATGAGCAATTCTTCGATGATACAAATGAAAAGACCTCCTTTCTATATATAGGAGTCTAAGGGGTCATAACATAATCAGAGCCGACATAACAATAATAATGTAGGGGCACAATAATAACAATAGTGGGCTTCTATGGGGCACAATAGTAACAATATGGGCACCACATGGGTACATCAATATAATAAGTGGGTTGTACTAATAACAATAAGGGGTTGCACTAGTAGGATAGGGGCCTAACATCCATCTACCAAACTCCATTGCAATTGCGATTAAACTAGACCTAAAGGGAAAATATACATCAAAATTCATAGGTCCCTGCATCCATAACAATCACAAAAGGTTCCAAATAACTAAAGTATGAGCCTTAACCAATTGTGATATGCGATACCAATCTGGACCCGACCATAGATTTAAATCCACCAAATTAAAATATCGCACCCATACCTCACATCACAAGTCTCATAAGGCACTAGACCACTCCACTAAACTCCATTTCGATTGTGATATAAATTGGACCCACAGGGATTATCCAATACGAACCATAAAACCTCATGTCTGTGACTACCGTAGGTTTAAAAAAAAGAAGCTTAAGCCTGCTACACATTGTAGATTGTGATATGCGATATAACCAGACCCACGGGGATTATCAACTTCATTTCATTTAAATCCCGTGTTCGGAGCTATCGCAAGAACCATTGCCTTGGTCGAATGTAATATGTGATTAAGCTCAGACCCGTGGGATTATAAAATCAATTTCATTTAAATCCCATGTCCAGAGCTATCAAAGTATCCAAGAGTCTAAAGTTTCTGCCCGCTACACACTGCCGATTGTGATATGCGATATAGCTAGACCCGATATAATCGGCATTGGGATGAGGCATATGATATAATCCCAATGCCAATTACGATATGATGTCAGCAATGACGTCAGATCCACATTATCACCACGTCACCTTCCACATAACTTATCAGTCACCACATCATTTTCCACGTCACCATTTGACATCATCCACCATGTCATAGTGACATCACTATGACATCATCCTAGACATTACTGTGGGATCCCACAATCACAAAATTTAAAGGGGCATGGCTTATAATAAACCTTTCACCCTAGCCAATTTGTGATTTGTGATTATACTAGACCCGACGGGATTATTCACTCCAACTCATACATACCCTGCATCCACATCTATCGTGAATAACAAAATAACATTGTTTCTCTATCTCCTACCTATTCTAATCGCGATTGCGATTTTATTTGAGAAGGCCCCTTTTTTGATTTTATATGAAATACTCTCGGGCTGTATCGATTACAATTATTCTGAAAGCTTGCCCCAAAAATCTAATTTCCGATAAGCCGTAAAGCTCCACCTCCTCACTCAGCATTCCTCTCAATGATGTCTGTGTCGTATTTATTGAGCTCTACATTTTCCTGATTTCTTGCAAAAGTGATTTGTTTCACATAAAACTCACTTATCAGTCTCATTTATTTCCATCTTATCAATTCTTGCTTTCCTTGTTTAGGTTCTTAACAATGAAAGATAATTGTGTTGATCAGTGGCAGATCAATTCAAACAGACAGACAAGATGATGACAATAGACCATTTTCAGAAACTTCTACCAAAATATTATTTTCTTGTAAGCATTGTTGACGGGATCTTAATGCCCTCAACACTCTACACAATAGTTTAGAATTGGTTTTATTCTATTTAAGCTTAGCTACTATAGTAAATAAGGGTCCTGAATTTTATGAAGAAAGTCTTACGAAAGCTCACACTATTGTACTTTCATACTTTTCTCAATAGAATGATTGGAACATTGTTTTTCGAATTTTCATAAAGAATTTTGAGAAATTTCACTACTGTACTCCTAAAATCATCTTTGTGAGAAGGAATAAACTGCTGCTATTTCTTTTATGAGCTTAGAAAAGTATATCTAGTATTTCTATCATTGTACCTCTGTTTTGTTCATAAGTAAATAGTAAATTTATCTTTTCAAACTGCTTATTACTTGATATTTAAAGAACAATGTTACATGTATTCACTACTGATCATGTTTCCATTGATATTTTTATACATGTTAAGAAATTTGTTGTGATATTCTAAATGCGATATGAATTTACACATTATTTTGATTAACTACTTAATCAAACTAATAATCTTGAAATAAGTTTCATTTCCATTAGTGTTTGAGCAATCTATATTGTCATTTACTAAGGAAAATCATTATAGATCACATCTAGATAAAAGTTAAACAATCCCAGGTTATAGAATAGATTAATGCAATTATTTTTCCATTTGATTCATTGCTACAAATCCA